>OU426941.1:7100707-8300707 GCA_911387795.2 Apamea monoglypha | reverse complement strand
GGTCCTATACTCAGTGGACGTATTTCGGCTGAAATAATGATGAAACACGTCATATCTTTCAGTAAGCTGCAAAAGCCAAGGATATCTCACCTTCCTAGGCTTCTGCCGGTGTCGCCGTTGCATGATGCAGCACAGGCCCCTGGTGACGTCACATTCGCTGGAAGAGTTGCAGTCATCGTTGTATTGCTTGCGGCCGGCGGTCGGTGGGCGGCAGACGTGCATCTCGCCTGGGTGGTGAGAGGAGATTATAAGTTGTCTGTTTTACTATAAAAAGCTGGTTTTGAGGTGATCGAACAAGAGTGACATTGGGTGGAAGCTAAAAAACGCATGCCATATTTTGGACTTTTATCTTCGGGTCTGTTCAGTCAACATAATGCTAAGCCGAAGATCAGCCGATGTATTCTGTAAAAAATCTCATAATGAAAACATAGGTGAAGTGGGCTGTCATTCCACCGATGTTAGGGATTGCCACTATTGACAGCTCACTTCACCTAAGTCTTCACGGTGAGATATTTACAGAATAGGTCGGCACGATAGCAACAATTCAGTCAAGCTGTTCAAATATCCAATCTGGTCATGATATTATTTTTAGTTCAAAAGTTTGGAATCTATCCAACTTGATCTTAATTTATTCTTTAGACAATAAATTATTTATTGTCTATAGAATAAATGACATTATTGTAAAATCAAGAATAACGGTCACATTTCTTCTCAAAGTGCTCATGATGTTTGTGTCATTCCAATGAAACTCCAGCATAGCTATTCATAACCATCCGATAGGCTATTGTATCGAAAATGACACATTTCGATAATCTGATTTGCCTTGCCCCCGACTGCAAACAGCTGTCGGAAGAATAGAGGTGGTCTATTTGATTTAAACTGACAAAATTTTCGAGTTTTGGACTTGTGAACAGGTTTTAGAGGACTAACACGATAAAATTGATTGATGTTCTGAGTAGGTCAAATCTAAATAGGTACTATGGCAAAGAGCAAAGTTTACTTACCAGGTACCACCTCCTCACACACTAGTCCAGCATCGCATTGGTTTTCTCGGTTGCAGATCTCGCCCAGTTTCCTGCCGGCGAAGGCTGGCAGGCAGCGGCCTCCATCCTCTGAGAACAAATGATTTATATTAACATTTTGTCCAATATAATATTGCTATTCTGTAAACTTCACTTGGAACCTCACTCAAGTGAGCGCACACAATTCGAAAGCGAACTCTTTTGTCTTTAAAGTAAATGGTCGTGGATTTACAACAGACATCGTTCGGATTTCGAAGTGAGGGTTTTCGATATTGCATGACATATTTTGCCAGCGATGATTTTTTACCAGCGATATTTTTTACCAGTGATGACTTTTACCAGCGATATTTTTTACCAGTGATGATTTTTACCAGCGATATTTTTTACCAGTGATGATTTTTACCAGTGATATTTTTTACCAGTGATGATTTTTACCAGCGATATTGATTTAATAACGATGTTGTTTTCTGATATTCCTTCTAAATGAAGAAAATAGTTCACCAGTAAACCAATTAGTGTCAAGGCTGAAATATCACTCTACAAAGAATCCTGTACTTATCCTTAAACGAGTAATTTCCGATACGAAAAGCTTTTTCCTGCAAGTTAATGAAACGTCAACGTGTGTTGAATTTCAAATAAACTGTCGGAGAAACGAATTCGTATTTATATTAGAAATTTCCGTTTGGTAAAGGAAAATAGGGCGCCATTTTCGTGAAGGACGTGTTAGCTAAGGGATGGGAAATATCAATGTCTTGTCTGCTTATAATACAGTAGCAGCGCCTCGCGGTTTCACCAGTATAAGTTTCGATCCCATGGGAATATCAGGATAAAAAGTGTCCTATTTATAAATCCAGGTTATAATTTCTCTGTGCCAAATTTCATCCAAATCCATTAAGCATTTTTTGCGTGATTGAGTGACAAACATCTAAGCATCCGAACTAGTAGGATATTTCGATCCCCATCACCCACCACCCTCATCTGTCTGTTAATGGTCCCTCGTAAGGCAATTTCCTTTTGAACGTTCGTTGGGAATGGCATGTTTAACTATGGGCGTTTATGGAGTTATATGATAATTTGAAATAGCTAGCTAGCATAGCTTCTGCACGCGACTTCATCCGCGTGAAAATTCTTGCTCCCCCAACCCGTACCATCGCACCGCCTCCCCTTTTATTACTTCGCTTTCGCTCAGCGTTCTTTTTTACTTTTCTTAGTTTTTGCTCGGCTCCTAAGCGTTCTAGCGTGATGTTAAATAGCCTTCCTCAAAAAATGGGCTATCAAATGCAAAAAGAATTTGTCAAATCCGACTGGTAATTCCAGAGATAAGTGTGTTCAAACAAAACAAACTCTTCAGCTTTATTAATTGTATAGATATTATAGATGACATGCATAATTATGTAAATATAATATGTCTTTTGTCTTTGTCATGAACTTATGCCCATGGAGAAACTGAAGAACGCCACCTGCTACGATCCCTACGTACTCTTGTTACGTGACTAAGTATGTAGTGCGTATGTATATTTCATTATTAGCTTCCGCCCGCGGTTTCGTCCGCGTGGTATGTCGATAAAAAGTAGCCTATCCTTACCCAGAGTTCGAAGTATCCTCATATTTAATCAAAATCGACCAAGCCGTTTCGGAGATTAGCCAAAACAAACAGACTTGCGTGTGACATAATGCGTCCACTTGACGCACGCGTATATGTACAGACGCCAGCTCATCAAGCTACTACAATCTGTCAAATTTCTTTAATAAATTTTGTACGTCAAAAATGGCGTTAACTATCGTAAACCCAACAACTGCGTTGTTTCACAAAATTATAGCTTTGACGTCATATGTCAAATAGTAACGATTACGTAATCGTTATTATTTGACGTACGTATGTATGTTACGTTAACTAACCGTTTGAAACGACCGGCCCTTAGTGAAAAGCTGTTATTTTCACATTACAAACATACACTTCAATTTTTTTTTTATGATGAAGGACATCCCCATTCCCCAATAATAAGGACATATAATTCCCGATTTGAAGAGGGTTCGAGGGCAGAGGACACAATTGTAGCAGGATTAGATTTCGGGAAGGGTTTTCAAGTACGGTTTTGTTACTGAATTTCCTATTGGGATTACCGGAATTATAATGTAGGATAGTTATAGATAGTATAGGCGGGCGACGGGGTCTGTCAGACTCTTACTGACTAAAAACCACCCCAGTGTTCCATCTCACACCTACGCCGGGGGTCGCGGGAACGTAAGATCCTTCCGCAACCAACGACTGGTGCCGGCCCGCCACCGCGGGCCTCCTCGGGTCAGGGGGGGGAGTGAGGTGTTTGACTCCCCCCGCGACGTCTAAGAGGGGCGCGCGTGGAACACTACGCGCCGCCACCTGGGGTCCAGATGTGTGGGGGGCGACGGACGTCATCCAAACGATCCCTCAACCAACATGGCCAGCTGACCCCAACATAGTTTGGAAAGACTTGGCAGATGATGATAGTGACTTAGCAATGAGGTAGTGACACTAAGGTAATGTCGGTTGTAAAAAAAAATATGTGCTGTTACATAGAAAAGTGTAATGTCCACGCGATCAAAATGACATGACATGAAACATGAAAAACTTTTATTTCTCTTCCACAAAGGCGCCTTAAAAATACATATAAGACACTACATCTGATAAATCCTTTGTGGGAGACTGGTATCTGCACTAGGAAAAACCTGTCACACAGATAACCAGGCCCCCCCAAAAATAATGATTGAGTATTGAATCTTAAGATAAACAGATTTATTTAACATTTAGTAGGAGTACAGAGTAAACCAAAAGAAAAAAAAAGAAAAAAAAAAATATATTTATACAAAATTTGGATTAATATTGAGTACTAGTGAAGTAGTGTGGTGCGGAGTGGTATGATGTGGTGTGGTGTGGTGTGGTGTGATGTGATGTGGTTGGGTGTAAATGTATGTCAGAACTATTTTTTTTTTATATAACCGGCTTGGCGGAAAATTTCTACGCATCCATGGTAACAGAAGGCTAAATCCCGTATTTAAAAAAAAAAAAAAATTATTTATATAACAAGGACTCATTGTGTTAGTAAGCTTAAGAAATATGTTAGTTTAATGTATTTAAAATTATATTCTCATCCCATGGGAGATGACACTGCAGTGATTGATGTACATGCAATCGAGCCTGCTAGCGATCATTTTAAGGATATTGTTAGAGCTGGCCCGTACTCACGTACGTACGTACGTATTAAAAACGTTCAAACTTTAGTCTCAATCTCATCTCGGCGACAAGCAATGTCAAAAACTTGTCAAAAATGTAGAGAAATTAGAGATGTTTTTGACAGATTGATTGACTGATTAGACTACGAACGTTCTTATAGTTAGGTAAACCCTGTCCATGTAAACCGTTTTTTGACAGATGGAACTAGTGATTGCAGCAACACACAATACATCATTGATTGATACACGTACGGTATTATAATGTCTGTAAGAAGCCATAAATAAGATAATTCAATAAGATAAGGCAGTTTATATATTTATTTTATTACGCATTTTAAAGTTATCTTTTATCTTCTTTCTTTAATTTTTTCTTTAATCTGGAATATGTCCGTTCTAAGACAGCTGTCAAAAAACGGTACGAGAACGCTCTGGTTGTGCGTCGATGTACCCGCCACCCTGTATCCTAAAAACGGGATCAAACAGAATTTAACATCAACTAACCCATATCAAAAATAATTTCAACCCCAAGACACAACATCTCCAAATTCACCCCCACGAAAATATGAAATATTACAACCCCTTAAGCCACTAATGAATTATTAATTATCTCGGGGATTTACCTAAACGTTCTTAATTATTCACTTAATTTATTTACACGAAACATTTTTTGTAGTTATTTATTTAAACCATACATTTTTGAATGTAGACTCTAACAAACGATGAATACTTTATGAAAAGGGATGAACCCGTTCCACGATGTTTTGAGGAGATGAATATTATTTTAGTTAGTTGCTTCCTGCTGAATTTTTCAGTTCGAGGGTACACGGAAAATTTAATTATGTACGTCTTTGACCGTTGTCCGTAAGCAAAGTTGGTTTATAACGGGAACTGTGAGTGCCTAGAGGGCCTTTTTGTATGAATAATAAGTTCTCCGACTGTGCTTAGTAAAATTCTTCTTAATATTTAATTAATCTGAGTCCGTAATTGCAAAGGGCAATGCCCTCTTCTCATATTTCTTCTTAGGGTGTCGATGGCAATCTAAATGGACTCGGCCCAGAATTCGGTGTCATCACTAGCGTCCATCTCAGTTCCTGTAACGTACAGACGGCAGCACATCAAGCTACTACAATCTGTCAAATTTCTTTAATAGATTTTCAACTTTATCGCTAAAGCATTAGGTTCAAAGTTGATTGGGAAAATTTGACAGTTTCGGGTAGCTTGACCTGCTGGCGTCTGTACATCTGACAGGACACGCAGGACATGATAATAAGTGTCCCATCGTTTGTGGAACAGCATCAAAACACTCCAAGGCTGAGTTGTCTATGAATGTCCACCTGAACAGATTTTCCTTGCTTCGGCCAACCCGAGTCCGGAGTCTGTTTAAAGAGATCTTCAGCGGGTCGAATGAATGGTTTGGGTAAGGAAGCACTATCTCGCCACAGCTTCAGTCTTTCTTTTGATCGTTCGCCAGCTAAGAAGGATGATCATTAGGTAAATCTGCTCGCTGCGTGTTTACAATAACATAATCAGCCTATAATGTTCCCACCGCTGGGACACAGGCCTCCTCTCAGCGAGTTGGAGTGGACCATAATCCACCACGCGGGATCAGTGCGGGTTGGTGGATATCACATGTCACACATCGATCATACATTGGTAGATGTGACATGACGGTTTCCTCACGATGTTTTCCATCCTCTGACCAAGATTATGTCTGGTCTTTAAAAGAGACTGTGACCTCTGAGTTTGTTTCGGCCTTTCTTCTCAGAATAGTCAGATAGGAAACGCCGACCTCAATTTGTTTAAAAAAAATATGATTGACGTGTAAAAGTGTTTGTACAAACCTACTTATATAAAATAAATCATTTATCATTCTGCTACTGCTTTGAGAGCAGTGATTACGGAATAATTTACACAAAGTATTTATTTATTTATATTATATACTTTATTGTACACCACAAAAATACATAGCATAAAAAATACATTAAACACTACAAAATATACAATGGGCGGCAATATCGCAGTACTGCGATAAGGCCGCCCTGTGAAGTATTGTGTCTGCTTGGGTTCAAACCCACGACCTACAACTTGTAAATCGGGGCCGCTGGTACCACTGGGCCACCAGTATTCTCCCTTCTCTAACCATATCATCATTCACACAGTCCATCCATCGTTTCTTTGATCTGCACCTACTCTTATAGCCACCCACATTCATACTCAAAAACTTTCCTCCCGACATTTGCTTCACCTCACCTTTACTGAAAACCAGCCCACCGTGAAAGTGTTCTTAATAGACCCCCTTTCTTTGATCCCTTGACAGAAATATGCTTGGAAAATGTCCTAATTTATTTTGCAAACACTTTCTGTTTATGATCTCCGAAATTCTGCGACAAACATCTGCCTACACAATGTAATTACCGTAATAACAAACATGTACATGGTATGATTTAGATTTAATTAGTTAATTTGGCCCTTTCATGTAAAGTATTGTAGCGGTATCTACAACGCCACATGCGAACAACGCGTCATACTGACGTCACGCAAATCCTGCATCTCGCAAGCAGAGTTTACCGTGCAATTAGCATAGATACAATTTCCCAACATCAATCGTTGGGCAATTGCCCGCCAGACACAACACCCGTTTGGTCGGAGGATCCTCCATTTTCTATGGAGGATGAGTGAACTTTACACCCAGTTCCTCATACCTCCAAAGTATAATGAGGTTTTGACTTAATTTTGATCTCTATTTTAATTACATTAGAGGTCAGGTGCGTAGTACTCAAGAGCAGCGGTCACGGCCGCGACTTACCTACGAGTCGTCGGTAGTAAGTTCGAACCCAGACAGGCGCTTTACTTTGTGTACATTATCTCATCACGACTGCTCTAAAACCGGTAAAGGAAAAGATCGTGAGGAAAGCGGCATGTCCTAGAACCAAAAATTCGAAGACATGTGACATCTACCAACCCGCACTGGGCCCGTGGATTAAACCCCACTCTCTCTCGAAGAGAGGACGCCTGTGTCCCAGCAGAGGGAACATTATTGGCTGATTAAGCATAGCCAATCGCCAGCAAAGTCATTTTACATGGAACTAATGACCTACATTTGTCTAAGCAAATAGCTCAGGCCGTAAAATGTGAGAAGTTTTAAGAGGATCAGTTCCCGATGGAATACAGCTCGTAGTATGCACGGCTACACATCAAACTTTACGTACATAACAAGTATAAGCAGACTTCTGATTGTATGAAAATCTTATACAATGAGAGGTCACAACAACTCCTAACTGTCAGGGCTTATTTTTAATTTTGTATTTTGAACTGTTTCTTCATTTGTTTTTTTTTACATTTTTCTCACTTATAGAAGCAACTAGAATAATGTATCCAGCAGTGCGATTCTGTAACCATCTCACCGTGAAAAGTTAGGTGAAGTGAGCGTGGAGTGAGCTGTCATTCCAACTAATGCTAGGGATTGACACTATTGACAGCTCACTCTAAGCTCACTTCACCTAACTTTTCACGGTGAGATTTTTAGAAAATCGATCGGCTGGATTTTGTAATGATATCTTGATTTAAAAGAGTGTCCTTGGAGTGTCTTGCCCGTTCTTCTCCATAGAGATCTACGTTTTGAATAGGCAACTAGCTTCAACTTTCAGACTAACTGACTGACTATTTAATTTTGACCATTCAAAAGTGCCAGTAAATGGTTCAATTGAAATAAAAGGTTTAAGTTTTTGAGTATGGAAACATATAGCTTCATGTGTTGCCGTGTGTTCCTAAGCTCTTGTTTAACAAACATGTAGAAACATCTCCGACATACTGTATATTCAAGGTATACATTCAAGACAAGTACCTATACAAAATCTGATTATGCCTATCTATCTGAACATGTAGGTTTATTAGGGTTCCGTACCCAAAGGGTGCCAACGGGACCCTATTACTAGGGCCTCATTATCCGTCCGTCAAATCGCTGTGTCTGTTAACCTTAATAGGAAGCAGTTGACATTTTTTGACTGTAACGACTATGGCCGCCATAACAATCTCTTTTTGTTTTAAAATATATTGTATTAGTAATAGTCCGAATTAGGTTTTTAGAGAGAATAAATATGAAAAGTTGCCTGGTATGTTGGAAAACTTGGGAAATCTAAAAGTGCTTTTTATGGAATGTTTGTATGACCATATAGAAATTTTGACAGGACAACTGTCAACAGTCTCATCATCATCTACGTAGCCTTTTCCCAACTATGTTGGGGTCGGCTTCCAGTCTAACCGGATGCAGCTGAACACCAGCATTTTACATGGAGCGACTGCCTATGTTTTTTCTGGATGGGACATCATCATACGACTTCCTTCTGGGCGGAGCGGGAGTGCGTGTCAGACGTTTACTGACTAAAATTCACCCGTGTTCCTTCAGTTGCCTATGCCACGGGCCACGGTATCTCTTTCGAACAACCCGCGGCCCTGGTGCGACTGCCTATCTGACCTCCACAACCCAGTTACTGGGTAATACGATACCCCTTGCCAAGATACAACAACAACTGCCAACAGCAACTGTCAACAGTCTGTTGAGTCAAATAAAAATAAAGTAAAAAAATGAAAGAAATATAAATACCATAAAAGAAACATGAAGATACTTTTCAAAGAAACTATATAAACTACTACTACTACAGTTGAATATTACAGGGTAGTACGGAACCCTTCGTGTAAGAGTTCGACTCGCACTTGGCGGCTTTTCCAGGTAAATGTGACGAAGGTGAATAACATAGATACAAGCTCGTAAAATGTCTGTTTTATGTATATAGCAGGTACTGATGTAATAAAATTGTTCGTCTGTACGTAATTTTATGATAAGAAGATGTATAAAGCAATACGTGACGTGTGTTTTGCTTATTTTTGTTACTTATTTGTGTTCCTTACGCGCCTCGGCACTCGACTCATCATCATAATTTCAGCCCGGAATCCCTCACTCCTGGGCATACGTCTCCCCTTTCTTCTGTCATACTTCCCTGTTCTGTGCGTCTCTGATCCAGGTATTTCCTGCGATATTGTCAACACGGTTGGCGCAGTGGCTGAGCGATCGACTGCTGCACTGCGTGTCACGGATTCGATTCCCGCACGGTACAAATATTTGTATTGCCTACAGCTAGTTGTTCCGGGTCTGGCTGTTTTTGTATGTGAGTTTAAATGTTTGTAAACGTACCCACGATACAGGAGTAATTCCTATGTGGGGCAACGTATTTCGTATTAAAAAAAAAATGCGCTTTTTGACGGCCTCTGGCACTCGACCATATGGCTCCAAAAATTATGTATTGACTCGTAGTAGTCGAATTTATAACAGAAAGCCGATTCCCGTAATTAAAAACGTTTAAAATCTAGTCGCAATCTCATCTCAGCGACAATCAATGTGAAAAACTTGTTAAAAATGTAGGGTATTTTTGACAGATCGAGACTGAGATCAGACCGTGGATGTTATTAAAAATACGGGAATTGCCCCTCTGTTTAAAGGCTTCCAGCCGATCGATTCTGTAAAAATCTCACCGTGAATAGTTAGGTGAAGTGAGCTTAGAGTGAGCTGTCAATAGTGTCAATCCCTAGCATTAGTTGGAATGACAGCTCACTCCACGCTCACTTCGCCTAAGTTTTCACGATGAGATGGTTACAGAATCGCACTGCTGGTTACACATGACAACTCATGTTCAGGTAGGAGATCTTCTGCGGGTGGATTATTCAATTTATTTTGATTACGTCACCCAAAACGAGAGTCTCAATTTACAAAAGAGATGTATTTATACAGGTCGTAGGGTATACAAATAAGCCACAAAAAACTTTTGGTTTAAATAACCTCTTTATTGTGTACTGTGCTCAACTGTAGGTATTGTATGCTCACAAAAGCTTTTTCTATTTAAAAATACAGCCTGTTTTTCCACGACAAACGGCTATTTTAAATAAACAACCTTTTTATACAAAACTGAATAAAACATAAACAAACACAAACAAGCAGGTTTTATAAAACAATAGTAAACGTATTTGAATAAAAAAGTCTCGATTTAAAAATAATCCGTCACAAAAGCTTGTTTTATTTTTATACAAACACACACAACAATGAAAAACACTATGCGTTTACCTTTGAAAGGAAAACCAACGTGAAAGGAAAATAAAAATAAACATTTAACACAACAGGTTCAATTAACGCTAAATGGGGTTCTAATAGCTTTTCCTACGTGCTAGTTACGTGTTTGCGAAAGTAGGTTTAGAAACTACAAAAAAAGGTGATAATGGTGGTTCAGAATAAGGGTCGTGGAGTTGGTTTCCGTTTATTGTAGGTAAGCTATATGAATAGAAGGAGAAAAAATGGCGTTGAAGGAAAAAATAAAATACAATATGTCATTTTGTAAAGAGGGCGCACGTCACGTTAAGCTTTATATAAAATTGTGGAAAAAACGTATTAATTATATTATAGGGGTAAAGAAGTCATTTTAAAAAAGTGGTACAAAGAGTATTGTATAGAATTAAAAATGCAATAATATACCTTTTTAATTATGTACGTGATGGCTAATTATGGAATATAAAAATAAAGGAAAACATATTTTTTCTAATATCAATAGGCCTTTGCCCTGTATTGGGGCTATGATAGGCTGGTATTTTTTTATTTTCTTATAGTTCGCAGTGGGAAGGGCACATTTCTCACAGAACAGATGGCCGATGGGGCCGAAAGGTTCCGGAGTGGCGACTGCGTACCAGAAAACGTGGCGTTGGACGGCCTCCCACAAAGAGCGACGACCTTGTGAAGGTCGCAGGAACCCGTTGGATGCGAGAAGCAAAAACCCGGTCGAAGTGGGGGTGTTTGGGGGGGGTGGGCTGTGTCCAGCAGTGGATGTCTTTCGGCTAAAATTATGGTGGTGATGATTTATTTAATTTTGTACCATCTTTGTTACTAAACATCGTTTATTATTACTCACACACTATACAACCTCACTACTCACACTCACACTCACACCCACACTCACTCACTTGCACACTAACATACTCACTCTGACACTCTCATCACACGTACTCGCGCGATTTGGCCTTTTTCTGTATAACGCTCATTTTTTAGCAGCGCTGTTTGTTGAATGTTCACATTCCGCTTTTATTTTTATTTTTAGTCTTGCATGTTTACTTTGTCTACTTTGTCTACATTTCAATTGCATAGTAATTACTGTTAAGTGGAAGTGCGGAGACTCCTAATACAAGCAATTCCTTGCTTAAAAGGTGATCTCCAAAAATATGTAGCTAAACGCCTATTGTAATTGAAATCAACATTTTTATTTTATTTATTTTTTTTGTTGTCGCAAGGCTACAAAGTTATGATGTGCGGACAGTTTTACATACGCCGCTTCAAATATCATTGTTAGACGCAACTGTCAAACTTGACATAGAACGACTGCAGGCTACGAAGTGCGCACAGTACTTAGGGTAATTACATCCGAAGATGATTCACTGCATTAACTCGCGAACGCGTTTTAGGTTGCTACCTCAATGTCACCTCCATTTATAACATAAACATGCTAATAGACACGCACGCACATGTCATATACCATATTCTTTTTATTTTTGTTAATCTTTTTGCATAAGATTCTGTATTATCTCCTATTGGGAGAGGGCACTGGCTCTTGTAACACAGGTCTATCACCTAGCACAGGAGTCAGGGACTTCACTCTATGTTTTTTGTAACCACTTTCTTGTGTAATAAAGATTATTATTATTATGTCGAAGGATAACTCACTGCGATACATCGCGGGCTGCTTGGGGGTTTACCTCGTAGGTCTCGAGATAGCGAGTGTCGACATCGAGGTATCGAGATAGCGAGTGTCGACATCGATGTATCGAGATAGCGAGTGTCGACATCGAGGTATCGAGATAGCGAGTATCGACATCGAGGTATCGAGATAGCGAGTGTCGACATCGAGGTCTCGAGATAGCGAGTGTAGACATCGAGGTATCGAGATAGCGAGTGTCGACATCGAGGTATCGAGATAGCGAGTGTCGACATCGAGGTATCGAGATAGCGAGTGTCGACATCGAGGTCTCGAGATAGCGAGTGTCGACATCGAGGTATCGAGATAGCGAGTGTCGACATCGAGGTATCGAGATAGCGAGTGTCGACATCGAGGTATCGAGATAGCGAGTATCGACATCGAGGTATCGAGATAGCGAGTATCGACATCGAGGTATCGAGATAGCGAGTGTCGACATCGAGGTCTCGAGATAGCGAGTGTCGACATCGAGGTATCGAGATAGCGAGTGTCGACATCGAGGTATCGAGATAGCGAGTGTCGACATCGAGTTATCGAGATAGCGAGTGTCGACATCGAGGTATCGAGATAGCGAGTGTCGACATCGAGGTATCGAGATAGCGAGTATCGACATCGAGGTATCGAGATAATGAGTATCGACATCGAGGTTTCGAGATAGCGAGTCTCGAAATCGAGGTATCGAGATAGCGAGTGTCGACATCGAGGTATCGAGATAGCGAGTTTCGACATCGAGGTATCGAGATAGCGAGTGTCGACATCGAGGTATCGAGATAGCGAGTGTCGAAATCGAGGTATGGAGATAGCGAGTATCGACATCAAGGTATCGAGATAACGAGTATCGACATCGAGGTATCGAGATAGCGAGTCTCGACATCGAGGTATCGAGATAGCGACCGCGATCGCGAGCATTTTTGGCATGTCTTAGAATTTTATTTGTCTTAGGGCTGATTTTTCAATCATCTGATAACTTTATACGAGGAATAATTTTGAAATTTTGACAGTTATTTCATACAAAAACTGTCAAACGCCAATTTTATTCCTCGAATAAAAGTTATCTGGCGGTGAAAAAATCAGCCCTTATAATAGTATTGTAAAGTAAAGAGAAATATAAATCAAAACATATTATGGTTTCATTGGAAAAGGTTCATGAAAGATTTAATAGTCTACGCTAATCTGTAAATAATTCCAACCACAAAAAAGAACGTTCCACTTTTCCTAGAACGTCACTAAGTGGCTAGTGGCTAGCTATTAATTTTATTTGCGCATTAACTACGTTGTTTACTCGATAAAAGTACCACGGAAAGTTCAAGGGATGTTTATATTTAGCGAGGAAAATAACTGCCTACATGTGGGGAGTCTTAATACGTTGTTTCAAAAGTTAGCCACCTAATGTTCTGTGTCTAATGCTCTATAGAGGTATGAGGAACAGAGTGTAAAGTTCACTCATACTATATAGAATACGGAGGATCCTCCGACCAGACGGGTGTCGTGTCTGGCGGGCAACTGTCAAATGATTCATGTCGGGCCGTTGTACATATGATAGTTGCGCGGTAAACTCTGCTTGCGAGATACAGGATTTTGCGTGACGTCACTATGACGCGTTGTTCGCATGTGGCGTTGTAGATACCGCTACAGTTCAATACCGAATGCTATTATTGAATCTGTCACAAAAGCAAAGAGTAGTGCAGAGCAGAAGTGCGTAGGTCGTAGGTTTGAACCCAGACAGGCGCTTTACATTGTGTAAATAATTTCATCACCACTGCTCTCAAAACGGTGGAGGAAAACATCGCGAGGAACCAAAAATTCGAAGGCATTTGACATCTACCAACCCGCACTGGGCTCGCGTGGTAGATTATAGCCCACTACCTCTCGAGGAGAGGAGGCCTGTGTCCCAGCAGTGGGAACGTTATAGGATGCTTTTGAACAAAAGTGTACAACACTAGCTTAGTCTATGGTCTGAGTTATGCATACCACACGTCACTATTGATAAGAAAATATAGTTTGGTTTAGTTCGTTGCTAGCCTTTGTACTCGCATCAATATATAATTTTTTTTTTTTTTCTGGTGCGAAGTCATCAAACGACCCCTCCCGCTCTGGGTGGAGCGGAAGGGAGTGTCAGACTCTTACTGACTAAAACCCACCCATGTTCTTTCCTTTGCCCTTTATGTTCCGGGGTAGCGGTAACCCTTTCGGACAATCCCGCTGAGAAATGAGAAATGGAGGGGACGGCGCGTACGCAGTCCCCACTATCAACAATAACGCATCCGAGTTATCCACATTAGGGATAATCGCAGGGGTCAACCCAACCGCAGTGCAATGAGATGGCCTCGCCCTGGGGGATATATAATCATTACAGTTATGTTAAGAAAAGTGGACAAACACTTCTGGACATAACAGACGCCAACACACCAAGCTACTACAATCTGTCAAATTTCTTTAATAGATTTTCAACTTTATCGCTACAGCATTAGGTTCAAGGTTGATTGGGAAAATTTGACAGTTTCGGATAGCTTGATGTGCTGCCGTCTTTACATAGCCAACATTAAGTTTTTTTACTTTAGGAGTAAAGTTTTCATTCCTTAAAAGTCATCATGATTACTCTATACTCCTTCTAAGAAACCAGTATGCCTCAAATTGGTAAGATAAACTATCGTACTGCTGATGCTATTAAATATACCCTGAAAAAACGCTTACTAATATTGAACTCTATGGAAAATGGGTCAGGTCGACTTGTGCTCGCAGTTATTCTTTGTAAGTAAAAATTCTGCTGAAAATATCGAGGGGAAACCTAGAATTAATCGTCTGACACCAACACGCGGTGAGGGAGCGTACTTATTGATTTTTTCGAATAAGAGCAAGCTCAGGCTGTAGCATTACAGCCAGGAATTTACTTTTTTTCACGGTTTGTGTATTTTAAAATAAGCATAATACCTATTACTTGTATAATTTTACATAAATACAAATTAAAAGGCATCCTGTGTGCTAACCTAACCTTGTACCTTATACACCGTGTTCCGGATGATATAAGCATTTTTCATTATGGACACATTAATGAATTCTTATTTTTTGTTAATTTTCATACAAACTATATACCTTGACGTAAATCACCCGATACGCATGCCTCTTTATCCAATTTGGCAACGTCGTATAGGGTTCTGGGCCCTTAACCTGATGGATCATTGGTAGGAAAATAAGAATATATTAAAAGATGTGATTTGTTTTATCATCGTAACAACTATACTTTGGGGGTCGAGAGGAAACTAAAACTTGTCTGGAAAAATAAAATCCACTCTCGACCCCCAAGGGTCGAGAGTGGACTATAGGTAGGGGTCCAGTGGAAACATTATTGATTGGGGGTCGAGGGGCCGAGAGTGGACTAAACCGTATTTTCATTCATAAGATATGGCGGGCTAAAACTTGTCAAAATTAAGTAACCTACTAACCAAGACCCTTTTTTACTGCATAGCTCAATTAAATTTCATTAAATGAAATTACAAATATCTTTGTAACGAAGCCTTTTTAAGTACGACTTCTTTTACTACATTTGATTTGTAAAAGCTATAGAAGCGTTTGCCAAAGTTTATGGATAACGTGAAGAACACGGTGTATATTATAAATAGAAAATATTTAATTTTTTGTATGTATGTTTGTTACGCGTTTACGCTAAAACGGCTGAATGGATCTGGATGAAATTTGGCATATGGGTAGACCATAAGCTGGAATACTTTTTATCCCGATATTCCCACGGGATCAAGACTTATGCGGGTGAAACCGAGGGGTGCAGCTAGCTAAAAATAAAGCGCTAGGCAACGATCTCTGGAATGAGATTCTGGATTCTCTCATTTCAGTAAACCCCCAAAACCCTGCCGTATAAAAATGCTGATGTTATTTTGCACACTTCCATTTCAGTAAACACAGATTGCTAGATTTTCCTGTTCCACAAATTCAGTGAGTAAATCACAAGAGACACAGAAACACTTTACATAAACATCAACATGAAATATGAGAGCTCTTCGTTAACTTAAGTAAAAATGTTCGGAAGGGAAGTCGCTACCATTTTTTTTAGGCGAAATCTCAGGAATGTGAAGTGAGAGGTACGATATTCTTGTTCTAAACTTTCTGAAAGTCTGAGAACTGGTAAAACGTAGGATATCGCTATTTTACAACAATGTTTGAGATGCTTTACAGTCTTAGTTACAGCGCTAACACACTAGGACGACATAGCGACATCGCTGGCTACGTATCCATGGCTACCTCTGGCTACCTACCCTATACGAGACAGAGCCCCAGCGCTGGTTTTCAGCAACCGGATGCAGCTGAATACCAGTATTTTACGTAGAGCGACTGCCTATCTGACCCCCACAACCCAGTTACTGGGTAATATGATACCCCTTGGCAAGACTGGTTGTCAGACTTTCGGGCTTCTGGCGACCCTTAACGACTGTCAAAGATCCAAGAACGGCAGCTGGGACCAACGGCTTGACGTGCTTTCCGAGGCACGGAGGGGTATGTAAAGATGGTCACCCACCCACGGATTGACCGCGGCAAGTGTAGAGCTTAACCTGATCGATCGACCCGTGCGGCTGTTATTACTTAGCCACGAGGCTCTTGTAGGAAAACACATACAAGTAATTAATGGCCTGAATCACCATACTTAACATGGTTCTTTCATTTACATTGCAAATTATTTTAATTAGATTAACTACTTAGTATATTTAAATACTTTACTCACGGAACTGGAGTTTGATAATGCTGGAAACTACATAACTTTACATACATACATTATGTGTGAAAATAGTCGGAAGTAACTAATATACAAGGTGTCGTTTCGCGTCCTCGACAAATTCAAGGAGGTAACTATGCTACTGATTCTCGACACGAATTAATAATAAATTAATTAGGCATTTTTTTTCTAATTTTCGGAAATCGGCAAGTGTGGGACACGCATTTTAAAACGCAGCCTCTGTGAGACCGCACTGTAACTGCCCTTTTACACACACATAAAAACGCGGCCGCTTATACGATACCATAACGCGATTCTGTTATTTGAAAGCGGTGTATTCTGAAATAATGGCGTCGACTCCCTTGTTCAAAAACTAAACTAAATTTGAGTTCAGTGTACCTTTTTCTTTCTATTTCATAAAGAAATGGACAGAACATACATATTAGTCTAGTCCTGAATAGTTGACATTTTGTCACATTAATTACACACACCTTTTTATAAAATGACGTATGTCAGTCAGCTAAGATTATTTTCCATCATCTTCATTCTTCGACGACCGTTGAATGTGCTAACATAACTAGATTTTTTGCGATAACCAGCGCCAGGCACTAGCTGTCTGGCATTTTTTGCTGAACTGGGCCTTTTTGGCGCAGCCGTGAGGCACACTTTTCTTACTAATTTCTTACATCGGACTTCACACTTTTTATTTAATCTTTTATTTTTTTATTTTATTGTGTGTTTTATCTGATGTATAAATCTGGTGTATTGTGCTAGCTCCTGGTGTTTCAAGCCAGGGGTCGGAAACTGGGGGATGTGGCACCTGTGCTGCTTAATGCTGTCGCTCTTAGAAGAGTGAAGGAATTTAAATACCTCGGCCATGTGGTGAACGAGGATTTAAAAGATGACGGGGATATTGAAAGGGAAAGGAGGGCGATGGCGGTCCGCTGTAACATGTTGGCACGCAGATTTGCAAGGTGTAGTCTTGAGGTAAAAATCACCTTGTTTAAAGCATTCTGCCAAACTCTCTACACCTGCAATCTGTGGGTCACCTACACGCAGCGGGCCATCAACGCTCTCCGAGTACAATATAATAATGCGTTCAGGGTGCTGGTGGGGCTCCCACGTTACTGTAGCGCATCTGCGATGTTTGCGCAAGCGCACACTGACGGCTTTCACACTGTGCTGCGGCGCCGCATCGCATCGTTGATGTTTCGTACGCGTGGGAGCGCCAACACCATTCTGAACGTACTCAGTCACAAGTTGGACAGCCCCCTTCTGCGGCACTGGGTTCAAGCACAAGTGCGTGTGCCTGGGGCCCCAGAGGGCGGCAAATACCTTAATTAGTTCTTAAATAATGTAACTAACATTTTTAAGTTGTATACTAACAATATTATGGGTATATTGCCTGAAATAAATAAATTTAATTTAATTTTATTTTTATTTTAATGTGTGTCTTTTAGTTTGTGCCAAATAAATGCATTTTCGTTCTTCTTTCTTTCGATAGTGCATAGTATGTGCTATAATATATGCAAATCACAAAAGAACTAGCTACAGTAGCATTATTGAAGAAGAGCACCGGGTTTTGATAATTTTTAACCTTTAAAAGTACATGAATGAAATAGACAGTCAAGAATTCCAGTGACTAATCAGAAGGCTCATTCTCGTAATTTAACGTTCAAAATCTAGCCGCAGTCTCATCTCGGCGACAAACAAATGTCAAAAACTTGTCAAAATGTAGGGAAATTAGAGATATTTTTGACAGATCGAGACTGAGATCAGACTGTGAACGTTCTCAAAATTACGAGAATTGCCCTTCTGATATTGATTGGCTTGTGAGGTAATTGACGATAGTGTATCGCGGCAAAATAAGGTTCAAGACAGCGATGTGTAGCGTTTCGTGTTAATTTAAACCAGCAAAATAAAAGTAATTAAGCATTTCAGGCTCAGTGGAATATTTTTTAAGTATTTTTTTAGTTGACATAATTAGCCTATAATGTTCCCACTGCTGGGACACAGGCCTCCTCTCTGTAAGAGGGAGTGGGCCGTAATCCACCACGCGAGCCCAATGTGGGTTGGTAAATGTTACATGTCTTCGAATTTTTGGTCCTAGGATATGTCGGTTTCCTCACGATGTTTTCCTCCACCGTTTTGAGAGTAGTGGTGATGAAATAATTTACACAAAGTAAAGAGCCTGTCTGGGTTCGAACCCGGGACCCGAAGTCGGGACTTTAGTTGAATTGAATTCCCTTTATTATCCTACTATCCTACTATTATAAACGTGAAAGTTTGTATGGATGGATGGATGGATCACGCAAAAACTATTGAACGGATTTGGATGAAATTGGGCATACAGATTGTTTATAACCGGGATTGGCACATAGGATACTTTTTATCCCGATATTCCCACGGGATCGAAACTTATGCAGGTGAAACCGCGTCATTACATAAAATGTGATAGTTTATGCTCAAAATTTTTAGAATTAAGCGACATTATTTTGTGTTGAGCTCTGTTTTACTTTTTTTGGCAATTTGGCCACCATGATTACATACATACAACATAGTATAAAGGTTACACCTGATGCCATGAATAAAATTACGAAATTCATTCATCTCGGAAATGACCGGTTAAAAAATTGTCATTTTTGAGTGAGCAATGAATTACAAACAATGCGATCCAAACGCTCCGTGATACCGCGCGCTGCCCTTTCGAGTTTTATTTACATTGCTGTTTTAAGTAAAACAAGTGAATTTACTATTTTTTAATTAAAAATCTCATTGGGTTTGATAGAAATAATGATTTAATACAGTTTACAGTAATACAAATTGCAGAAAAAAAACGTAAAAATAAAGAAAAAGCCGACGAAAAATTTCAACGCAGGGGGGTCCATCGAATCATGCTTGCCATGCAATCATCGCTTACCATGGAATCATGCACTGAATCAATGGTAAGCGGTATATCAATGGCAATAAATCATGACACTAAAAATCCTCTTCTTTCTTCACGCAATCATCGAAGCCGTTGATTTGAGCTGACATCACTATTTTTTTTGCGATAGTGCATAGTATACCATCAATTTAATCATGCAAATCGCAAAAGAAGTAGCGACATTAGCATGTGAAAACGAAGACCAGGGAAGTAGTAGTTAAGCTGTAATAAACATATCATTTAAGAAGAAAGAAAGAAAATACGTTTATTTGCGGCAAACATGACGCAAAAAAGGAACACAAAAAAAACAAATTGGGATAAAACATGCGTCACATCCACGCAAAATGGCCATCGCTCAGCATAATACGAGACAGAACCCCAGCTCTGGTTTTCAGCGACAGCCATTTACACGTTCAATTCGTGAAATAATCAATCTGCCTAGCTTTTTCCCAACTATACTATTATAGTCGTGTACCAGTCTGCAGTCGTAGCTGAATACCAGTTTTACAAGGAGCGATTGTATATCTGACCACCACCACGCAGTTACTGGGCAACACGATACTTCTTGGTAAGACTGGTTTTCAGACTTTCGGGCTTCTGACTTACCCGTAACGACTATCAATGATCTACGAATGACAGCCAACGGCTTAACGTGCTTTCCGAGGCACGGAGGGGTCTCGGTATGTAATGAATGAATGTATCACCCATCCCACCGACTCCAAAGTAGTTGGGAACAGGCTAGGCTGTGATCACAAATGGAGAAAGGCGTGTTTAACTCAATGAGTATTTTATAGAACTTTATTATCTCAAGTCAGTTTCTTCAATAAGATTGTAGTGTGGTTCCCTCGAAGTTGAAGCCTGAAGTCTGCAGACCCTTAAACGCCAATAAAAATCCATATTGGACATGGACTTTTATTGGGGTCTACGGCTCTGACCGAAGATGTCTCCTTCAATTCTTTCTTCTATTGATTTCTTCTATTTTCAACCGACTTCAAAAAAGGAGGAGTTTCTCAATTCGAATGTTTTTTTTATGTTTGTTACCTCAGAACTCAGTTATTTATAAGCCGATTTGCAAGTCGGTTGTTTTTTTTTTGCAATTAAGTTTTTTTTTTTAAAAGATACTGTTTTAAGAATTTATTTATGCTTTTGAGTTGTGCTAGAATACTATCAGAAGGCCCATTCCTGTAGGTAATTAAAAAGGTTCAAAATCTAGTCGCAGTCTCAAAATGTAGGGAAATTAGAAGTATTTGTTGACAGATTGAGACTGAGATCAGAGAGACGGTCTTAAAATTACAAGAATTCCCCCTCTGACATCAGACTGTGAACGTTCTTAAAATTATGGGAATTGCCTCTCTGGTCTGGAAATAGTTTTACACTGCTAACTTTTACTTCGTAAAAGTATGAAAATACAGTGTGGCGATTAGGTACTGACATTAAAACCACGTATTCAACATAACGTATTTTAAACATACGCAAATAAAATAATGAATAACAACTAACATTCTAACCGTCATGAGACCTTTTTTTTCGTTTGAGTATTCAGGTTAACGAATTTATTTACACACTAGCTGTGCCCGCGACTTCGTTCGCGTGGATGACGAAACTTATCAATGAGTTTTTTGTGTAAAGTGCTATTTGTGTAGAACGTTATCTATCGAGCATACCGGTATTAATACTTCTGTCCCGGCGCGGGCCCCTACCTATACTTGAAATTAAAATCTATACGGTCTACGCCTTATAAAAGTAAACCTAAGTACCTACCTAATTAAAAAAAAAAAACAACTCAATAACAGAAAATAAAATACCTACCTACCTAAATAAACCTATTTTTGATGATAACTAATCTGAACTCAATAAATAAGCAAAATCCCTAAAAACTAAGATATTCGTTTTTAGGGATTTTGCGATATTGTATCTTAAGATAAAATATTATAGTATCTTAGCCGTGTGCAGCGCCCCTTAGTGAACTCCACTGCGGGTGACGTACCCTACGACAAACTTATTATTTGCGGTTGGTACAGTAATCGGATCTAGGGATCGAAACGCAAAATTAAGTTTGTTTTTTATTGTATATACTTTTCCGGGATAAAAAGTACCCAGTGTGGTGCCCAGGATATTAAAGAATAATTATACCAAGTTTCATCGTAATCGAACCGGTAGTTTTTGCGTGATGCCTGAACAAACAGACAGACAGACAGCCAGACAGACAAAAATTTTTTTATTCACATTTTTGGGTTCGGTGTCGGTCTAGTAACACCCCCTGCCATTTATTTTTTTGATATTTTCAATGCACAGAATTTTCACTTCTACAGATTTATTATAAGTATAGATATAATTTATTTCGTGGCAATTTTTAAGCTATTTCTATTGTTTGGAAAAAAAAAACTATTTTTATTTTTAATAAAATTGATTATTTTATTATTTTAACAGAATGATAACAACTTCTAATAACCGCTGTCCTATTTAATGTGATAACCTAATCGCCACTCTGTATACATTAAAATATACGCTAAAGCTAGGGTATACGCTTATGAGTTCAAAAAACACAGAGAAAATGAAACTTAGTTATAACGTAACAATAGAGTTTCTTCTCCATTCTTCTCGATAGAAAACGACATAATTAAAACATAATCAGCCTATAATGTTCCCACTGCTGGGGCACAGGCCTTCTCTCTTCGAGAGGAAGTGGGCCATAACCTGCCAAGCGGGCCTAATGCGGGTTGCTTCGAATTTTTAGTTCTAGGACATGCCAGTTTCCTCACGATGTTTTCCTTCGCCGTTTTAAAAGCAGTGGTGACGAAGTAAATCACACAAAGTAACGCGCCTGACTGGGTTTGAACCAACGACCTACAAATCGTAAGTCCGGGCCGTTACCACTGGGCCACCACTTCTCACTGCTTCTCAATTGTTCTAGACTGTCTTTTGAGTACACCGCTGATAACAAAGGCACGAGAAACAAAACACTGTCACATACGTGTCCTTGGGTTATCGGTGTTCACTCACGGAGTAAAAAAATATACAGTTTTTTGGCCGAACGTTGGCGTCAGACTCTTTAGTTACGTTCAAAGTTCTTCGTAGATGGCGCTCTAGTGACATTGTCACTCAGGTCCGCAACACGGCATGAGTACGGCGCAGTAAATCACGTACCGACTTCACGAGCGTTATTAAAAACCATCCTATCATGGGCTATATACAGTACACCATCTTCATCATTATGATAAGCCTACTGCAGGGCATAAGCCTCTCCAATTGCAAGCCATTCAGCTTGATTGTCGGCAACCCTCGTCCACCTGTTACCAGCCACCCTGCGAAGACCGTTGCTCCACCTAGCCTGAGGGCGTCCCACCTTACGTTTACCGATACGCGGTCTCCACTCAAGAACACGTCAACCCGAATGGTCAGAAGAGAATATACCTTATACTAAGTACTTACCGGTATCCAAACACAGTAGACCGCGGCAGCAGTCTCCGTTGATAGTACAGGGGGCGCTGTAGCAGTGCCCCGGCTCGTCGATGACGTCATCAATACGGTTGCCTTCCAGAGCTTCAGCGTACACCTCCTCGGGTTCCTGATGAAGATTGGATGGTTAGAAAATGGTTGCGAGACTGTCAATCTATTCCTGGCTCGGGTGGAAAGAGTATTGATCACCACACTTGCTCAGTGTGAGTAATAGATGGTGTAGTGGTGATGGTGGTGGTGGTGTGGTTTCAGAAAAACTACGTATCAACGTATGGCATACGTTTCTTCGCACAACGCTTAGCGCAAGTTCGGCGCAAATTCGTCGTCAATTCTTCGACAGTTCAGCGCTTACGGCGCCTCCACCAAATGTAGAGGGCTTGAGGAGCCCTCTGAGGTAACGGGAGGAACCAAACAACTATAAGACTCCTTTAAGATTATATTGTAAGCACGTCTTTACATATTTCTGACTAAATTACCACTGACTGTTCTAAACAAAAATCCTAATAGAAAATATATGACATTAGCTTGAACGTTCGAATGTAACCCGCGGTAAATTATAGCCGGCCTGCACTACATGAGGTTGCCTTCGGCAGACAAACCTCTACAGTACTCTCATGATGTACAACATTATTTCTATTTAGGTATGGAATATTTGTGGCTGATGAAAGAAGTGGTGGCAGTGGTGGTTTATAATCCTGTACGAGTCGAAATAAACACTTTTTCTTTCTTTCTTTCTGGTAGCCCAGTGGTAATGGCCCCGACTTACGAGTTGAAGGTCGCGAGTTTACTTTGTGTAGTTGACTTCATCACCACTGTTCTCATAATGGCGAAGGAAAACATCGTGCGGAAACCGGCATGGCCTAGAACCAAAATTTCGAAGACATGTAACATCTAGCAACCCGCACTGGGCCCTCGTGGTGGATTACGGCCCCTCCCTCTCACCGAGAGTGGGTACATTAGAGGCTGAATGAAGGTAATATACAGCGATCGAACAATTCTAATAAATGTTGTCATGTTATGTTATGCTATGCAATTTGCAGCAGAATGTACTCTCTAAGCTATGTTAAGCAGACAAGCGCTACGACACAAATTGCGTCCTTTTTTTTCGTTTCTTATTTTTGAGTATTTTTTCATAGAAGACTTGCCTCCAATATTGAAATTGAACCTATTTGGCCCGTTTAGTATGAAACTGAAACCTACACGCCAGCTGTTGTGATTGGTTGACATAGGATTTGATAAACGATTTAATTTGATAGGGTGTAAGAAACTGGTTGCTAGCTCGGCTACTGCTTCCTTGACTATAAAAATCTCGGTTACGTAATGTCAACCATTCGTCACACCTTCAATGAGAATTTAATCATCAGCCTACAGCAGTTCACCACTGTTGGAGAGGCCTATCTCTCCAATTGCATGCAATTAAGCTCGATTCTTGGTAACTCTTATTTTATTTTATTTTTTATTGAGAGGAACGGCAAACAGTTACATTATAAGGACTTACAACTAGTTTAACAAAATAGCAATTTGGTTATAAAGTAACCCACAACGCTGTCCACAAATAGGCATAGAAGTTTAAAAAAAAAGAGCTAATCGCTAGGAACATTAATAGCAGTACGTGTGGCAAATATTCAATTAAAAGTTAAATGATAAGGAAAAAAAATATAAATATGAGAAATGTATAAAAAAATAAGAATAATTTGTTTAAAATTACAGTAAAAAGATAACAAAATTATACAATATTAATATATTAAGGAGCGTTTGTTGTGGTACCTAATAGGGAATGGCGAATGAGGCTTTTTTTACTTATTGTGCAATTGAAAATATCTATGTTGACAAAGGTACTGTTGTACGTGTCAACCAGCTGCTACCAGCCACCTTCCGAAGATCGACTCTCCACCGAGCCTGAGAGCATCCAACCTTACGTTTGTCGATTCGCGGTCTCCACTTAAGAAAACATTTACCTCAACGGTCATCGGTTCTACGGCTAATTCTCTTGCTTACTCTGTGAGCCATGTCGGCGAGAATTTATCTGAGCGTTATTAAGCAACAAATCACAGTTTATTGCCTGCTAAATCCATTGTACTATAAATACAAATAAGACAGGCTAACATTTATAGGTCAGGACCTTTACATCAGGTTAATGCGCAATGACCCGTAAAGAGTCACGGATTAACGCGTCAAACTGCCACGGAATTACGGTCGTAATTACTTTTTTTATGTATGGCATCTCGCAGTTCAACCTAGGAGGTGGTCATCTGCTTAACCGGGCTTGCCTGTGGATAATTTATTGTTGTGTCTGGTTCAGTGTCCTTCAAAATAATTAAACGATGGCATCGATTGATTCCGCGGTAATATATCGACACCTGAAACTGTTGATAGGTAAACTATATGAGATATTTTATATACGAGTAGCTAATGTATTTTATTAAAATACAGCAGCTATATAAACCGGAGAAAGTTCAATAATATGTACCTACATTATAAATTGGTGGACATCTGGTACGGACGCCAGCACATCAAGTTACTACAATCTGTCAAATTTCTTTAATAGATTTTCAACTTTAGAGCTAAAGCGTTGAGGTTCAAGGTTGATTGGGAAAATTTGACAGTTTCAGGTAGCTTGACCTGCTGGCGTCTGTACAACAATGTCGTCTAGGTGAGTTGTCAGTTTTAATATTTTGTTTTATTCGAACCGGTTATATTTCTATCTCTTAACAGTATAAAACCTGCAGACTAATTACCGTAGTTAAAAACTATTAAAATGTAGTCGCAATCTCATTTCAGTGACAATCAATGTCAAAAATGTAGGGAAATTAGAGGTATTTTTGACAGATTAAGTCTGAGATCAGACTGTGAACGTTCTTAAAATTACGAGAATTGCCCCCCTCTGATGCGGCGATATGTCAAAACATCGAGATGTCTGTACTATAGATATCTAATACATGGCAAACTTCCGGAATAAATTGTAAAATTGTTGTAGTTTTGATGTGTCAATGTTTGTGTCCAATTTTAGTCTTCCAATATACAAAGAAAAATTCAAATATAACGTATATTTTTTTACGAGACCGCATATCACTGGTCAGTCTCCCTCAATCGTCAGTTTCGTTGATTGGTAAGTTTTACAGATAACACAGTTGCGTTACTAATTAAATGATAATCGAAAATTATTCTTTCCAAACATGTTTTAATGCTGTAAGTACAGACGCCAGCACATCAAGCTACTACAATCTGTCAAATTTCTTTAATAGGTTTTCAACTTTATCGCTAAAGCATTAAGGTTCAAGATTGATTGGGAAAATTTGACAGTTTTGGGTAGCTTGACCTGCTGGCGTCTGTACCTACATACTGCAATAATTGGGGCACTAAAAAAAATGTAATACAATTTTTAATCTGATGGCTGGAAGTGTTTGAAAAATGGATCCCTAATTTGTAACTAGAAACAAATTCGATGCTTACAAACAGTGCAGTTATAGAGGTATGAGGAACAGGGTGTAAAGTTCACTCATCCTCCATAGAAAAGGGAGGATCCGCCAACCAGACGGGTGTCGTGTATGGTGAGCTACTGCCCGACGATTGATGTCGGGATGTTGTATATATGCTAGTCGTGCGATAAACTTTGCTTGCGCGATGCAGAGTTTCGCGTGACGTCAGTGTGCCGCGTAGGTCGCATGTGGCGGTGTAGATAGTCATAGAGTAAAATGAAAGTGCTTTAAACTACTGAAACACTCACCTGTCCATACGGATAGTGACGGTAGGGCGAGCGGCCGTACCCCAAGTTGGCCAACATATCGGAGCTGAACCGGTTAAACAGCCCCCCCCAAGCGTGGGCGGCGCCGGCTACGCTCAGCACCAGCACTGCGGTCACAGCCATCGTGGTGCTGTGGACAAGGGAGAAACAATTAGAGGAGAGAAAATAGAAGATCTTGTAGGAGAAGAGCGGGAAAGAGTAGCTACGAACATGCTCTAATCGTCCCATGAATCAACACGTATGAAATCTGTACGATCGTTCCTTATTTATGCTACCGCGGCACCACTCGCTTGGCTCGCTCAGCTCGCGCGCGTTCTGTCACAGTTCTAACCTAACCTAAACCAATCAGGTAAAGGTCAGGGTGTCCTAGCTTATTTACCGTTCCGGCATTAAAAGCCACGCACGCCAAACGCTGAACTTTATTGTGTAGGAATTAAAATTATTTTTCCATAAACTCATATTTGTTTACATTTTTGGCGAATATGTCGCCAAAAAGACAGATAGATAGATTAGTAGTGTGTGTGTGTGTGCGTGTGTGTGTGTGTATGTGTGTGTGTGTGTGTGTGTGTGTGTGTGTGTGTGTTTTATTGGCTAGCTTCTGCCCGCGACTTCGTCCGCGTGAAATCTCTTCTTCCCCCGACCAACCCCGTCACATCGCATTGCCTGCTCGCGTTAAAACTTAGTTTTCGCTTAGCGTTCTATCTGACTTTTTCTCTTTTTACTCGGCTCATAGCGTGATGTTAAATAGCCAATAACCCTTTTGAAAAATTTGGCTATCAAATGCAAAAATAATTTTTTAAATCCGTCTGGTAGTTCTAGAGATTAGCGCGTACAAACAAATTCTTCAGCTTTATTATTAATATAATTATCATCTGTCTAACCTTTTCCGAACTATGTTGGGGTCGGCTTTTAGCCTAACCGGATGCAGCCTGGATGTATATGATGTACATGATAAAGAGTCATCTGCATCATCTGCCTAGTCTAACCGGATGCAGCTGAATACCAGTATTTTACATGTAGCGACTGCCTATCTGACCTCCACAACCCAGTTACTGGGTAATACGATACCCCTTGCTAAGACTGGTTGTCAGACTTTCGTGCTTTTGACGACCCGTAACGACTGTCTAAGATTCACGAATGACAGCCGGAACCAACGCCTTAACGTGCTTTCCGAGGCACGGAGGGGTCTTGGTATATGAAGATGGTCCCTCATCCAAGGACCAACCGCGGCAAGCGTAGCTTAACCTGATCGCTCGACACGCGTGGCTGTTATTACTTAGCCACGAGCCCCTCTATTATTAATATATATAGTATGGATATGGATTTGATTCAATAAATAAACTTAATATGGGTTGAATTACATACGATAAACCTTTATTTATTTGAATTCAGTCAACCGAATTCAATTAAATGACTGAATTCAAACAACCATATAATTTGCTTGATATTAATTACCCCAATCAAGTATAAATGGGATTCTAGCAATTGGAATATACATAACTAGCTGCGCCTCGCGGTTTCACCCGCATAAGTTTCGATCCCGTAGGAATATCGGGATAAATATCCTATATGTTAATCCTGCTTATAAACCATCTGTGTGCCAGATTGCATCCAAATTCGTTCAGTAGTTTTTGCGTGAAAGAGTAACAAACAAACATCCATCCATCCATACAAACTTTCACGTTTATAATATGAACGAACGAACGAAAACGAACGAACGAATGAACGTTTATAGTAGGAATAGGGAATAGTAGGATTTACCGTTTGAGAAGGGATGCTAATCAATTGCAAACTAGAAACATTTCTATTCTGGGGGTCTACTACGAAGTGCAAAGTGCGAATGATCGGATCGGACCGACACATGGCCGAACCGAATATTATTGAAAAATGCGAAAAAAGTTCGGATCGGCTCAGTTGGGTCGGGACCATAGTCAATATTCGAAAGAGTGTAGGAGTGTAAGATCGGGACCGACCGAACCAAATAGTAACTTTGTAGCAGGAAACGGCCGAACATTCGACCGATACCACTTCGGAGTAGACCCCTGGATGACAGTCTGCGGGGTAATTGCGTTACACAATAACAGTAGCAATGGCTTTCATTTTGACAGTTCAACAACATTCATTGCGTTATTTACGTTGTTGAGCAGACAAAGTTTTCGAACGTAAAAACCAATGGATTAGCAATATCCTTCAAAATTATTCAGATTAAGAGGGTTTGTGGATGTCACATTTCTTCCAATTTTTTGTTCTAGGACATGCCGGTTTCCTCACAATATTTTCCTTCAACGTTTTGAGAAGTCGTGGTGATGAAATTATTTACACAAAGTATTGTGCCTGCCCGGGTTCGAAACTACGACCTACAACTCGTAAGTCGTGGTTGTTTCCACGGGGCCACCACTACTCAATAATGCTTCTTAATAATGGTTGCCAATTTCGTTAAATTAGTAGTCAAATGTCTTCAGATTCAACCCACACTAAATTATTTCGCCCCCTCAGCCAAATTTAGATCCCTGTTGATAAATTAACAAACACAAATTCTTGAAAATGGCTCGTGTTCGGTCGCCCCTGGGTCTGTTGAACTAGATTTTAATAATTAAATACGCACAGTTTCTTTAGTAAACGTTTGTTGAACCCTTAGGGGTTTTTCTAATTCAATTATCTTGAAGACCGTTACTGGTGGACAGGGGCTTGTGGCTATGTAATAACATCTAGGTCGATCGATCAGGTTACGCTACGCTTGCCGCGGTTGGTCCGTGTATGGGTGACCATCTTTACATACCAAGACCTCTTCGTGCCTCGGAAAGCACGTTAAGCCGTGGGTCCCGGCTGTCATTCGTGGATCTTTGACAGTCGTTACGGGTCGTCAGATGCCCGAAAATCTGACAACCAGTCGTACCAAGGGGTTTCGTATTACCCAGTAACTGGGTTGTGGAGGTCAGATAGGCAGTCGCTCCATGTAAAATACTGGTACTCAGCTGCATCCGGTTAGACTGGAAGCCGACCCTAAACATAGTTGGGAAAAGGCTAGGCAGCTGATGAGTCACTGGTACACACGGCTACGGAATTTCCAGTTTCAGCTGACCTCGCATTGTATAGGTTTTTCGTACAATCAGAAGTCAGCTTATACTAGTTATGTATAGCTTGATGTTTAGCTGTGCGTACTTACATAAGGCTTTATGTATTCATCAACATTTTGTAAAGGTTGTAACTTACAAGTTTATGTGAATAAAAAGGTCTGCGAATATTTTGGAGCAAATTTTATTTAGGGGTGAAAGTATGAGTGAAAAAGAATCTTTCGCCCCTAGGGGTTGATTAAATTTTGCTCTAAACAATTTAGTTACATGTTTTCAAATGACTTTTAAATATGTTTGGCAAAGGATTTGTTTTTCAATTTGCTGTTGTACGCATGTAAAATATTTATGAGAAAGGACATCATTCAGATGTAAATGTAATTTTTGGCATTTTTAATCTCAAATATCAGCCGGGAGTTAATGGTAGACTTTCGTTAGAATAGTAAAAAATACTCATGAGGTCATTTTCCATAAGACAGCAGTATTTTTTTTCCTAACTTTAATTTTTGGGTACGAAATGAATGATGTCGTCTGTTTTTAATTAAAAAAATATGACATTGCAGACAGCAAACTCAAACTTTTTGAGACAGTTACATAAAATATTACGCCACGTTTTATTTAACCTAATAATTAACATTGCAAAACATCACGCCTGTATGTATACCCCGAAGGGTTAGGCAGAGGTTTACCTATAGCACACCCACATTTTCCCATGTTATAGGTGAGTCATTTGCCACAAATCCAGACTTAGGGCTGCTACTGAGAAATTCCAGATGGAAAAACCTAATATAAGTATAGTAGTGTAGTGTAGTTTATTATTATAAGTAGGCTTAGCTATCTCATTAGGTTTCTAAACCTGTAATGGTAGTATAAGAGTTTTAAATAAATAAATAAATAAATAAATAATAAATAAATATCACCTTGCCCGACCTGGCATTCGAACTCAGGAGCTCACTGGACACACACAACTTTGTACTTGTTACACAGACTTAAGTAAAATACTGCCGGTTTGGCAGTATTTTACTTAAGTCTGTGTACATAATTATGTAGCAATGGATTAGCAATATCCTTCAAAATGTGTTACGAAATTAGGGTGCTGCTCAACAACCCACTTGTCCGACTGTATAATCCCTCACAATTCTAATTACAAATATGCAACGGAAAAAACTTTCAACCCGCTTCTGCCATTTTGAATTTAGGAGACTGTTTTTAAAATAAAAGGTAATGCGGTGTTTACGGTACTCAGCACACCAAAGCTTCATTAGAAGGTATTACAGAATTAAAATAAACAACATTTGGTTGGTTTCAACGTTGGTTTTCAATTAAACGAGAAGCAACAGGTAAAGTTGTGGAAAATATACAAGTTTTTGTAAATATTTTGTAACACGGAGCTTTCCAGCGGCTTGTGTAAGGTTCAAATATTTATAAGGAGAGTAAATATCTCTTTTATCTGTTTTCCAATATTTTTTGGAAATAATTATTTTAAAGTACTTATTTCAATCTTTGAAATACTTTGAATTAATTAATTCCAAAAAATATTATTGGGAGATTAAATATCTCTTTTATCTGGTTTTATTAGGAGATTAACTATCTCTTTTTATTTGAGATTAAATATCTCTTAATATTTTTTGGAATTTTAGTCATTTCAAAAGTATTTCACTGTACAGAGATAGGTTTATTTATGTTGTATTTTGTACCGATCTTTTTTTTTGTTCCAAAACACTGTATAAATTATTGAAAGTTTCCCGAATAGAATAAAATTAACAAGATTAATTAATTTTGTATTTTGATTTGTAAGTATCCAATTAATGAATATTTTCATAATATAAGCTAATATTTAAAATAATAATATGTAGGTACATGTATATGAAAAAAGATGCAAAAGAATCATAGGGCTTCAAAAAATCGCCCGTATCGCTGTCAACAGGAACAAAAAAAAAAATAGTTTTATTTCCTTCAATTATACAAAAGCAATTATAACAACACTATGCAGCTTTACAACTAGGGAAACAGAGTGTTTTCGATGAGCTCTGGCACCCAATGTAAGATTTAACTTGTGTTTAGGGTGCCAGCGTCCTCGCCTAAGATTTCAACATGTAGCAGTAGTTGTAAGACGAGCACAGTACGTCATCATTAACAGTGCCCAAAAGGCTGACAGCATTAATTGAATTGCCATTCTTTTTAGCGTAAGTTTGTGCTCTTTCAAATTCGGTTAGAATAGTTAGACGAGCGCAAAACACCAGCTATATTTAAAAAAAATAAATGTAACAGATAAAAATTTGAATTATGAAAAGTCTATTATGAAAGTTGTTGGCAAAGGATCGTATTTAAAAATGTTTCCACTTACCAATATTTCTATTTCCAATGATGTAATTGCTCTTCAAATGCAATTAAATTCTAGACTGCCTACCTCTACGGACACTAGTTGCACACCTGACTACGTACTCCCAACTAAGACCACTCCCAGTAAAATACTCTCTAGGTACCCTGAACAATCATGCGTACTGGAGTCTTCGGGCCCCTCCCGTTGCAATATCGATCCAGCATCCGGGACCTACACAGCCTAGGGTCATTGGTACTTCGGTAGAGCAGGACGGTATGACTCTTCAAAATAACGAGTCCTGTAAATTATATATTATATGCCATGCATAATCACGCGTACTCGCTCTACCGGTCGAGTCCCCCCGATGCAATATTGATCTGACATCCGGGACCTAGCTGGACAGCTCAGGTTGATGACCTGGTTGTTGGTAGCACAAGTACGATTCGTCGATTTAAGGCGACAACAATTTTTCTTATGTTTTTTTGCACTTTGCTGGTCAGCGAAAAGTATGTCAGAAAAAAGGGGAGGCCCATACCCAGCAGTAAGTGATTCCGGGCTGAAATGGTGATGGTGATGATCAGAGATGCAGTACTCCTATTTTTAAGAACGTTCATAGTCTGACCTCAGTCTCACATTTTAACAAGTTTTTGGCATTTGTTTATCGCCGAGATGAGACTGCGACTAGATTTTGATAGCATTTAATTACAGGAATTGGCCTGCTGCAGTCTCTAGATAAGGTGAAAGATGTTGGTTAATTCATATCTTGGTTTAAAGAGTGTCCTTGAATTTTCCTGCCCGTGGTTCTCAATGGAATGGGCAACTAGCTTCAACTATCTGACTAACTGTACGACTCCTTGACATTCCAAAAATGCCAGTCAACGATTTAATTGAAATAAATGCTTTGAAATTGCCCTTCTGCATGCGTTTCGCTTTACATTACATCAATGGCCTACGCCCTACGTTCATGAGTACCTAGTGCTCATACAACTAATAAATTATAGGTAGGGTATACAGACATGCGTAGTGAAACAGGTGAGTTCGTTGCACTCATGTATTGATCTGATCGGGATGCTATGCAACCTTCTATCGAGCCATTATTTAGCACTTGATTTCACAAGTCTGAATAAGAGTTCTATAAGTAATTTTCGTGTATTGTATTGTGATTTATTTCAATGTGTTCGTCCTTGACAAACTTGCTGTACCTAGTGAATGATGTGGTCGCCTATAATTGGAGGCGCACTTTTGTATTTGTCTTTGTTCATGTTTACATGCATGTTACTGTGTAGCCTCTGTTGGCGATCCAATAAATAAATAAATAAATCCTACTAATATTATAAAGTTTGTATGGATGGATGGATGGATGGATGTATGTTTGTTACTCTTTCACGCAAAAACTACTGAACGGATTTGGATGAAATTTAGTACACAGATAGTTTATAACCAGGATTAACATATAGGATGCTTTTTATCCCGATATTCCCACGAGATCGAAACTTATGCGGGGGAAACCGCGGCGCGCACGGGAATGTAAGAGATTATATTAATTAGTGAAGAGCTCTGTCTATTACTGCTCTTAGCACTAATTAAGCATAATACTACATTAAATTAACGTATACCTACTGTGTAGGGTCTAGTGTTCTAATTTATTATTTAGTTCAGTAATATAGTAAAAGATTTATTCTACAAATTATAATAAAGACAGCTGTAGCTGAGCTGTTAGTGGCTGTTGCCCACGAGTTCGTCTGCGTGTATTTTGTAAAAGGAAAATATTGAACCCAGGATCACTTCGTTGTCCGTCTGTCTATCTATCAGTCTGTCAAAAATTGTGAAGGTGTCAAGTTGAATATAATATAAAATACGTACGCCTACGGCCCCTTGGAGCGCTAAAAAAATTCAAACTTCTAAGTCAATGCAACTTTGGTATTTTCCGCTTCTGGTATTTTGCATACCAAAGGGGTAATTTTCGTAATTTTAAGAACGTTCACAGTCTGATCTCAGTCTCAATCTGTCAAAAAATACTTCTAATTTCCCTATATTTTGACATTTGTTTGTCGCCGAGATGAGACTGTGACTAATTTTGAACGTTTTAAATTACGAGAATTGGCCTTCTGGCGAATCCGGTGTTTTGCGAGTCTGGTATTTAGCTATGCGGCAAATTTTGACACTCGTAAATAAATGAAAACGTCTAAGGTACTTCCCGTCAACTTAGAATCATGTTTGGCAAGAAGAAAGGTCTCGTTGCACAGGAAAAAGGACATCGCTAATTTGTAGTTTTATCACATTTTTTTTTCTTGTTTCAAAGTTTTATTTGCGGTTGGAAGGGAGGTTGTGAGGGCCTCGTGGCTAAATAACAACAGCCGCACGGGTCGATCAATCAGGTTAAGTTACGCTTGCCGCAGTTGGACCATCTTTACATACCGAAATCCCTACGAGGCTCGAAAAGCACGTTAAGCCGTTGGTCCCGGCTGTCATTCCGGTATCTTTGACAGTCGGTACTGGTAGTCAGAAGCTAGAAAGTGTGATAACCAGTCTTACCAAGGAGTATCGTGTTACCCAATCTGGGTTGTGGAGGTTAGATAGGCAGTCGCTCCATGTAAAATACTGGTACTCAGCTGCATCTGGTTAGACTGGAAGCCGACCCCAACATAGTTGAGAAAAGGCTAGGCAAATGATGATAATATTTGCAGTTGGAGAATTGACTGTAACCATATTCGTATAGCAATACGGATGAAGACAGCTATATCAACAAGCAATGAGTTTAACCCCTGTTTTCGCAAGGCACTTCAATTAAATCCGTTGCCAAATATCACGTTAACTAATTTAATTTGCCTTTGTTCCGGGTTTCGTAAGCCTATTCAATATTACATTGCCAAATCTCATTATTATCAAGTGCTTTGAATGACTTGACGAGAGATTAAACATAAGATTACCAGAATAGCAACAATGGTGCCGATTCTATGGTGCATAAGGTAAAGTTAAGTCTGCTGCACTGATTTATTTTATTTCATATTTTAATTATTGTTTTTATTTATGTATAATCTTATGCTGCACTAGTTGATGTCATCACATCAACGCGGGCTGTCGCTGAAAACCAGCGCTAGGGCTCTGTCTCGTATAGGGTCTTAGCACAACGGCCATCGCTCAGCATAAGCTGAGGGATGGCCTTTGTGCATGGATGTAATTCAAGTTTACCCCCAACTTGCTATTTTTGTTTTTGTTTGTGCGTCATGTTTGGCGCAAATAAATGTATTTTCTTTATTTCAGTTAATTTAGGCTATTTTTATCTTTTTCTCTTTTAAAATAAAAGAAAGAGAAAACATAATAAGAACTGTCAATTTTAGTGGAACCATACAATCATACCTAGTTGACATTTCAGAACATAATCAGCCTATAATGTTCCCACTGCTGGGACACAGGCCTCCTCTCTGTGAGAGAGAGTGGGCCACAATCCATCACGCAGGCCCAGTGCGCGTTGGTAGATGGAGGGATGGTTGGACATGTCGATTTCCTCACGATGTTTTCCTTCATCGTTTTGAGAGGAGTGATAATGAGATAATTTACACACAGTAAAGCACCTGTCTGGGTTCGAACTTATGCCCTGCAACTCGTAAGTCGCGGCCGTTACCACCACTGCTCCTGACATTTCAAAATGTGTCTACCAGTCGACCAAGAGTGGTGAAGAGCTTAGATGGCAGGTGTTTTGGTTGAGAGGAACAATGGTAAAAAAAGAACTCTTAAATCTAGTTAATCTGACTAGTTAGTCTAATTTGTCATCTCTCTGTCTTTATTTTCTGTAATATTTATGGTATACATAATAAAAAATTCTATTCTATTCTAACAAAGTGTTTACCTGTTACCGTCCTTTTCTCGAGCTGTCTGTAAGAGAACTCAATTCTCTAATCTTAGTTAAGTTTGAGAACAAGGGCATCGGATTGTTATCAGTAATTTAGAACCCCGGTGTTAATGTGACAACTTCCAGAATGATCAACGTTTTCGATACGTGATTACTGTAAAGGTTGTTAGCCGAAGTCAACCTTATGCAGCTGGCTACAATTTAGCGCGGGTTCCATGCGAACATTCAAGCAAGTTTACAATGAGGTGTCAGCATGAACTGACGGGGTCCGCTAGGGCCGATGCTTGTCAGGGTCGCGGGTTGTTCGAAAGAGATACCGTGGCCCCTGGCACAGGCAACTGAAGGAACACGGGTGGGTTTTAGTCAGTAAAAGTCTGACACGCCCTCCCGCTCCGCCCAGAGCGGGAGAAGTCATAAGATGATTTCCCACCCAGAAAAAAAAGGGTGTCGGCACGGAAGGGCTCGTCTAGCCCATCACAATAACTATATTCAAATTTTATTTGTTTCAAATTGACTTTATTTCAAGTTAAACAAATATCAACTTTATTTTAACGGTTATTGAGTTGATCCCGATCCTTACATACTCCTTTTGCCTCATTTACATTCATACATCAGTGGGGTAATATCAAACACACCATCAATAGCAAAGGCTTTTATTTTGACAGTTTAACAACAGTACACCACACTACACCACACACACCACAGACACCATAGACTACCTACCATTTCTGCCTCTCTTTAATTTTAATCCATCCAAAAGTTGTCTTTAAAAGACCACTCTTAGCGATAAGACCGCCCATTGTGTCACCCTTTGTAAAAACTTTGTATATTTATGTTTTATAATTTGTATGATGTACAATAAAGAGTATTTTATTCTATTCTATTCTATTCATTGCGTTATTTACGTTGTTGAACAGACAAATTTTTCGAACATATTACGAGTATGAAGCAATGGATTAGCAATATCCTACAAAGCGATTCAGATTGAGATCGATAGTGTGTTACGCAATTTTAGGTTACTGGTCATAAACGCACGCCGATTGCGTGTACAAGACACCTGACCTTTCTGAAGAACATCACCAATAAGGTCACTATAATGTCCTATAGGGTGTACCTTACGTTGACGTTATAATACATAATTTATTACAGAAATACAGCGGCTTAATGCCAAATGTTAAATCGGACCGCGTCGGACCGGGCGAGCGAGACGTCATTATGAATTCAGACCCACCCGCTGCACTATTGATCCGACGTAGTCAACCTACGCTTATTAATAGCGCCGGGTACAGTTAGCCTCATGATAATAATAACACATATACGAAAACCGAGAGCAGTAGTGGCCCAGTGATGGTCATGGGTTCGAACCCGGGCAGGTACTTTACATTTTGTAATTTATTCATGGGCACTGCTTTCAAAAACGGTGAAGGAAAATTTCGTGAGGAAACCAGCATGTTCTAGAACAAAAAATTCGAAGACATGTGACATCTACCAACCCGCACTGGGCCTGCGTGGTAGATTACGGCCCATTCCTTTTTACTGAGAGGAGGCCTGTTATGTTCAGTGAGAACATTATAGGCTGATTATTATTTTATGATACGAAAGCCGTCCTTATTTTTACGAAATCCAGGTGCTACCAAATTAAGTTCTTATTTTACATTTTTTTTTAAGCTGAAAAGTTTTTTTTTTTGCACGCGCTAATCTCTGGAACTACCAGTCGGATTAGAAAAACTCTTTTTGCATTTGATAGCCCAATTCTTGAGGAAGGCTATAGGCTATTTAACATCACGTTATGACCCTTCGGAGCCGAGCAAAAAGGAAAAAACAACAACGACAACGAAGTTAAATCGCGGGCGGGTTATGTGATGCGACGGTGTAGGTCAGGGGTACAAGAAATTTCACGCGAATGAAGTCGCGGGCGGAAGATAGCACAAGGCCGCCCTTTGTATATTTTGTATCGTTCGATCTACTTTTTGTTATGTATATTTGTGATGTACAATCCTACTAATATTACAAACGTGAAAGTGTGTATGGATGGATGGATAGCTGAATGTTTGTTAGTCTTTCACGCAAAAACTACTGAACGGATTTTGATGAAATTTGGCACACAGATGGTTTGTAACCAGCATTAACATATAGAATATTTTTCTTTATATCCCAATATTCTCACGGGATTGAAACTTATGCGAGTGAAACCGCGGGGCGCCGCTAGTAAAGTATATAAATTAATAATCAATAAATAATATTTTTATAAAAGGAATAAAACCGTGGCGCGGTTGCATCTAGTCTATTTCCGTTACCGAGATGAGACTGCGACTAGATTTTGAACGTTTTAAATTACGAGAATTGGCCTTCTGACTGTGAACGTTCTTAAAATTACGAGAATCGCCCCTCTGATCTCAGTCTCGCTCTGTCAAAAATAACTCTAAAATCCCTATATTTTTGACAAGTTTTTGACATTGATTGTCGCTGAGATGAGATTGCGACTAGATTCTGAACGTTTTTAATTACGGGAATTTCCCCTCTGATGTATAAACGTAAACAAAGCAAATGGAGTATATAAGGATCGTAGAATGTGGCGTTCTGTAATTCTGCCTGCCCCCATGGAACGAAGGCGTAAGTTTATGTATGTGCATTTGTGTACTTGGTTGATAATTCGGTCTGGCGACCGTACTTTGAAAAAAATATTTAAATAATTCAACAAGTTACTATAAAATGTTGTGTCGTGTATAAAATTTACGCGCGTAAATAATTACTTTACGTGTTTTTCAGCACAGGGCAAAACTGTCCGTGTTAAGTACAAGATCTTCATTTTTATAAAAGCAATCGTACTTTTATTTAATAGTTTTGGAAGTGGTTTCAGAGCTAATCAAATCCGATTCAATAACTTTCCGGCGCGCGTTATTTAAAAGTTATTTTTAAACGGTTTTGTAACACAAAGGTCAAAGGTATTTTTTGCACAAAACGTGAAATAAACACGTGTAACAAAATTATAAAACTTATGTCTAAATATAAAAAAATAGCGATTAGAAAAAAAAAGTAAATAAACTTTTTGCATTTACATAAATCGTTACCCAACCCAAAACATTCTAAATTCAAAACTTTATCCTCAACACAAAATCCAAAAATAAAACCAAACTTTTTTATTAAAACTCGAAACTCAAAACCCTTAAAAAAATTAAAAACAAATGCAAATAAATAATCCCATTCACATTATAAATAATAAATAAAGCTCCCCATATCATCCTTTAAAAAAAATAATGTTGAATAATCAAAGTAGAAATATGGAGAGGGCTACTCACCGATGCATGACTGCTGTCTTCGGCGTTCCGTAGAGAACTGGCGATCCATACCAGGCTTCCCACTGCGCATGATGGGGAGGGTATAGGGTGCGGCCAGGTGGGCGGGTAAGGCAGTGCGATTTACAGGATTTTCGCAAGATCGGAGCGACTTTTTGGTCGAAGGTTTTTTTGTTTTTGGTTAGTAAAATGTACGAATTACGGGCAAATGAGCCTGGGTTTTGCCTCCAGGATGGCAAGGGACTTGCTATGAGGTAGACCACTTATTTGCTTACCACCCAATCGTTTATAAAAAGTGTTTTATTTTTATATATTTTTGTAAAGTTTTCGCAGCCATCTTCTTTTTAAGACCGCCATCACTCCGTGAGGAAGTGAATAATCTGTATGGAAATATGCATCTCACTGCAAAGAACTGCAATTTGGAAAACCGACAACAATATTCCAAAAACATCACAAAGTGAGACGTTTGCCCTTTTTGCGTAACCAAGCTACGCCGTAGCAAATATGGGCTACGCCGTAGCTTGGCACGTAGCAAATAAAAACGCAAGGGATTAAATTTTTTTTGGAATGTTGTTAGAAATTAATAAAAATGGTTGATATTTTTGGTTTTATTACTTAACTTTGCACCTTAAATCCTTATAAAGTGCAAGAGAGAGTACAATTTACCAAGTCGTATTTCGACAGATATTTGTTTTACCTCTGATTTTCCATTCCTGTCAAAATCATTCTCGTCACAATATGGTTGCGTTTGGATAGCTACCACGGACAAGACTATCAAAATCACTGTGATCCTTATTCTTGTTGAAATATGGTTGCTGTTGGATTGCACCTGTAAAAGGTAAAATAACTGTGAAAGGACCATGGTAGCATTTCCGCCGCAAAGTCGTATCGCAAAATGCTCCTGTATAACAAATTCCTTACTTATCAGTAATGGAGGAACAAAAATATACCTGACGTCAGATAGATGAGCGTCAACGTATGCTTCACGTCTTTTATATAACAGGGTGAGCAGAGATTTAGGTTATAGTAGGTATTTTTGATGAAAGGCGAAAAGTAATTTCTTCAGAAATACGGTACCTTTGTACGCCAGAGTGTCTATTCTAATAGCCATTTATTTTTTGTCCTTATCTTTTTACAAATCTTTAAAAAAAATTGTAAATGGTCTCTGGTTGGTGCAACACTGATCTGCAACCTAACGTGGTTTGCAGGGCCAACATGGCCAGAGATCGCTCAAGACCTGGGAGGTTTGGAAGGAAAAAGGGGAGGCCTTTGCCCAGTAGTGGGACACAATATAGGCTAACGAAAAAAAGTGCAATACTTGAGAAGTGTGTTTTATTTGTTCGTCATTTTTCAAATAAGGTTTTTAGGAAAATACTTGTAGCTAAATAATAACAGCCGCACGGGTCGATTGAATTTAAAGCTACGCTTGTTGGGGTCGTTCCGTGGATGGGTGACCATTCATAGCTCATCGAGACCCCTCCGTGCCTCGGGAAACACGTTAAGCTGTTGGTCCAGTCTGTCATTCGTAACTCGCCATTCATAACGTGACGTCTGTGGCGCCCGTAATATGTAATACGGGAAAAACTGAAAGTATTTTTTTTTTCTTTGTGGTTTGGAAAGATTACGTCTGTCGGGTCAGCTAGTTACGAATGAATAAACTTGTTATTTTTTTTATCTTTCGGCGTTCATGTCCATATAGTGAACTACTACATGCCGATGTTAAATTACCACTCTCATGAGGATCGGAGACTCTACACTCGAAGTTGTCGACGATTATGTTTACCTAGGACAAACTGTCACGTTAGGTGGGTCCGCTTCATACTTCATAAGCAGAAAACACGTAATTTCGGCTGAAAGTACGGTCCTTTCATACCGTATCACTTACGGACTTAAGATTAGTTTAGTGCCCAAATTAATAATGAATGACAACATAATTTGATAGTTGTTCCTACTTCGTCTCACATACCGCAGTTTCCCTACATGATCGAATCAGATATGAATAGTTCCGTAGGAGAATCAAGGTAACCGACGTAGCAATTCTTCGGAATTGCCAGACATAAGAGGCATGCTGAACAGATGACCGATCGGGCGGAAAGGTGCTGGAGTGGCGACCGCCAAATGGCGTAAAGAAGACGTCGCGTTGGAAGGCCCCACAAGGTGGACCGATGACCTTGTGAAGGCTGCAGGAATCCACTGGATGCGAGAAGCACAGAACCGGTCGAAGTGGCAATGCTTAGGAGCTTATGTCGCGCAGTGGCCGTCTTTCGGCTGAAATTAATCGTACTGTCAAATCTAGACACCTGTCAAATAAGTCTGTAAATGACAATGGTCGGTTATGGCATTCCCCAGTGTGTTTTTAGGTGGTAAGCTTTTATCAACTCAACTCAAAGTATTTATTTAGTCAGAAAGTTGAAGGTAGTTGCCCATTCCAAATCGTAGATCTCTATGGAGAAGAACGGGCAAGAAACTCCAAGGACACTCTTTTAAATCAAGATATTACAAAATCCTGGATACGTTATTCTTGTTGCTTCTTTTATATGTGAGAACAACGTAAAAAAAAAACAAATGAAGAAACTATTCATAATAAACGATTAAAAATAAGCCCTGGCAGTTAAGACACCAGTCTCAACCGACGGCGCCCGTTCACGAACATGACGCGTAGATCAGCACCATCCAGCTCAACCATTTTGTAGGGAACCGAATGATCCAACACACGCGCTACCATCAGTGAGCATGACATATTCGCAACTGCCATGCTTGATGAGCACGGCAGTTGCTGATATTATAAAGGCTAAAGTTTGTGAGTGAGTGTGTGTGTTTGTTACTTCTTTACGCTCAAATGGCTGGACCAATTTTGATGAAATTTGGTATGGACGTAGCTGACACACTGGATTTACACATATATAACTTTTTATCCCAGCTGCGCCCCGCGGTTTCATCCGCATAGGTTTCGACCCCGCGGGAATGTCGGGATAAAAAGTATCCTATGTGTTAATCCTGGTTAGAAACTACCTGTGTGCCAAGTTTCATCTAAATCCGTTTAGTAGTTTTTGCGTGAAAGAGTAACAAACATCCATTCATCCATCCATACAAACTTTCACGTTTATAATATTACTAGCTGCGCCCTGCGGTTTTACCCGCATAAGTTTCCATTCCGTGGGAATGTTGGGATAAAAGTATCCTCTGTGTTAATTCTGGTTATAAACTACCTGTGTGCCTAGTTTCATCCAAATCCGTTTAGTAGTTTTTGCGTGAAAGAGTAACAAACATCCATCCATCCATCCATACAAACTTTCACGTTTATAATATTACTAGCTGCGCCCCGCGGTTTTACCCGCGTAAGTTTCGATTCTGTGGGAATGTCGGGATAAAAGTATCCTCTGTGTTAATCCTGGTTATAAACTACCTGTGTGCCCAGTTTCATCCAAATCCGTTTAGTAGTTTTTGCGTGAAAGAGTAACAAACATCCATCCATACAAACTTTCACGTTTATAATATTACTAGCTGCGCCCCGCGGTTTTACCCGCATAAGTTTCGATTCCGTAGCAATGTCGGGATAAAAAGTATCCTCTGTGTTAATCCTGGTTATAAACTACCTGTGTGCCAAGTTTCATCCAAATCCGTTTAGTAGTTTTTGCGTGAAAGAGTAACAAACATCCATCCATCCATCCATACAAACTTTCACGTTTATAATATTAGTAGGAAGTAGGAAGTAGGATGGGATTATGAACCCTGCCTGCCACGGCACGTATATATAAGTATCGATCGTAAATAACAATGTTTTCAGGTTGAATAGCTATCTGTCACGTTATACAACGTCATACGGAGTAATAATCTTCTATTTTAGACTTCACATGCGTATGACGTCAGAGTTATTTCAGTATAGCCGTTGTATTTCGCCATCATTGCAATTTAAACCTTATTCAAATGGGAATTAAGTTATATGTTGCAAGTTCGTGTGTTGTAATGGTTATCTATCTAGCTTCAGCCTGGTTGTAACACGCTGTGACGTAGGACTTTAGTTATTTATACACTTGCTGATTGAGCTGATTGAGGAGGGGCCCGTGGCTAAATAATAATAGCCGCACAGGTCGATCGATCAGGTTAAGCTACGCTGCCTGCGGTTGTTCTATGGATGGGTGACCATCTTTACATACCCAGATACCTCCGTGCCTCGGAAAGCACGTTATGCTGTTGGTCCCGGCTGTCATTTGTGGACCTTTGACAGTCGTTACGGTTCGTCAGAAGCCCGAAAGACTGACTGTCTTTCCACGGGGTATCGTATTACCCAGTAACTGGGTTGTGGAGGCCAGATAGGCAGTCGCTCCATGTAAAATACTGGTATTCCGCTGCATCCAGTTAGACTGGAAGCCGACCCTCCGTCCCGACATTTGCTGATTGTTTTTTTTTACAGAAGCAGAAGAAGAATGTACTAACTTTCAAGCAAACTTTCGTCCTCTATTTTATCTCTTAAGGCGATGAATTTTCAATTAACTAGCAGCGCCCCGCGGTCTCACCCGCATAAGTGTCGATCCCGTGGGAATATTATTATAAAAAGTATCCTATGTGTTAATCTGATGTATAAGCTATATTACTGTAAAGTTTCATCAAAATCCGTTCAGTAGTTTTAGCGTGAAAGAGTAACAAACATCCATCTATCATCAAACTTTCACGATTATAATATTACTAGCTGCGCCCCGCGGTTTCACCCGCATAAGTTTCGATCCAGTGGGAATATCGGGGTAAAAAGTATCCTGGTTATAAAACACCTGTGTGCAAAATTTCATCCAAATCCGTTCAGTAGATTTTGCGTGAAAGAGTAACAAACATCCATCCATCCATCCATCCATACAAAGTTTCACATTTATAATATTAGTAGGATTATTTACTTTACTTTACTTTAATCTAACTTAAGTGCTTACTTTCGTTACATAAGGTACTCTTGTGCAAACGTGCCTCGATAAACCCTAGGTTTAGGCTCTGCATCGTTGACTTGCGAATACAGCCTTCATCATCATCAGCCTACAGCAGTCCACTGCTGGACATAGGCCTCTCCTATTGCACGCCATTCGACTCTATTTTCGGCAACTCTCATCCAGCTGCTACAGCAATCCTGCGAAGATCGTCGCTCCACCAAGCCTGAGGGCGTCCTACCTTACGTACAAAACTTAGTAAAGACGTTTCCAAAGCTCCAAGGAAGGCATAAAACAAGTACAGCAGGATACAAAATAAAACAAAAATATACAACTACATTTTTTATTTATTTAAATAAAACACCCAAACTAAACTACAACAATAAACTCAACAACGCTTGCACAACCATCACGACCAGCTGCAGTAACCCTGGCAACAACGCCCCACCGATGCCTGTCAGGACATCATCTGTCAATTCTGTCACTGAAGATATCAGAGTTGTCAACAACCCTTGGAGATTGATTATATTCGCTGGCGGAGAACTAGGGTTAGCTCCAACAGCATACTCGGGCAAAGACCTCAGGAAGTTCACTATAGCGAGGGCCTGAGAATACAGTTTTAGTAAGGAGGTTTCCAAAGCTCCAAGGTCTACAGGTATCATGCAGCTGATATTCGCAGGTAGGGTGTCGAAGATTGAGAGCAGGGAGAGGAGAAGGTTGTATACGTTGTTCAGGAGTGGTAGAAGGATGTTCACGAGCGGGTAGACCGCTGGTAATTGCACACTAGTTGCTGATACTGGTTGCTGTAAAAATATAAAGTTTTGGGTTAGTGCAAAAAACGTCAAAGATTCTGGCATGTTCATTCAAAGTATCTGGGACGGTACAGGGTGGCAGGGATATCAACGCGTAAAGATTCACCATACATTCACATTGATCTAGAACCCTAGAATAGGAATTTTGCGCGTCGGCTATAGAAAAAAAAAAAACAGCAGCATAGAAAATCGCAAAATCAAAACTGCACTTCAAATCAGCACTTTTCGAACGTCAAAATTACAAAAGACAGTCCCCCAAAAATGCCCGCCCTTCACCAATTCCTAGTGCTATCGCTGGGAAGAAGAAGTGGCGCAACAAACTCCCCAGCAGCAAAATATACGTGGTCAAAATGTATCCAGGAACAACAATTTTTTTTAAATAACCGAATATATTTTTTTCCTGGCGCGTCAACGTATGGCCGTCCTCTATTTAAACGCAGTAAGAATTCTACGACCCAGAAGCTGGGTTGTGGATATCAGATAGGCAGTCGCTCCATGTAAAATACTAGTATTCTGTTGTACCTGTTAGACTGGAAGCTGACCCCAATATAGTTGGGAAAAGGCTAGGCAGATGTTGATGATAACTGCCAAAGGGAACCACTATTAAGGTAGGGAAGGTACATAATTGGTGGCATCGTAATCAATATTCGTATAGTGTCAGTATAGAAACAGACCTGAAAACCGACAGAGTAGCCCATAGCATGGTCAGTCTATAACGTTCCCACTGCTGGGACACAGGCCTCCTCTTTGTGAGAGGGAATGGGCCGTAATCCACCCCGTGGGCCCAGTGCGGGTTGGTAGATGTCACATGTCTTCGAATTTTTGGTTCTAGGACATGCCGGTTTCCTCACGATGTTTTCCTTCACCGTTTAGAGAGCCGTGGTGATGAAATAATTTACACGAAGTAAAGCGCCTGTCTGGGTTCGTACCCACGACCTACAACTCGTAAGTCGCGGCCGTTATCACTGGGCCACCACTGCTCACTGCCAGAGCAGCCCGCGAAATTCAAATTTTCTTACGTTTTTTTTTAATTTGCCGGTCATCCGGTTAGACTGGAAGCCGACCCCAACATAGTTGGGAAAAGGCAGGGCAGATGATGATATTTGTAGTTACTGCAGTTACGTTATAGGAGTTTGTGGCTGATTAAAAGCTTTGCGAATGAATCTAAATTTATCAGGTTAAGTTGCAGTTGCCGCGGTCAGTACTTGGATTGGTGATGGTCACCAATCCAAGTACTGACCTGCTGGAGTAGTTTGCCGATGCATAATAAAACACCGAGTGATTTTAGAAAGTTAGAGTCTGACAGATATACTACACTACACTCACACACACTCACACGGTCCCCTCACTACACTCTGCACTACTACTATACTGTAATAACCTGGTGGTGGTCCAGTCGTTTCGATCCAGGGGGTCTACTCCGAAGTGGTATCGGCCGAATGTTCGGCCGTTTCCTGCTACGAAGTTACTATTTGTTTCGGTCGGTCCCGATCCTACACTCTTACAGTCTCTCGAATATAGACTATGGTCCCGACCCAACTGAGCCGATCCGAACTTTTTTCGCATTTTTTAATAATATTCGGGTCGGCCATGTGTCGGTCCGATCCGATCATTCGCACTTTGCACTTCGTAATAGAATTTGTTCAATAAACAACATGGGGGAGGTTGTTTATTAAACAAAATATGATTTGCGACCTTACCAAGCGTGTATTTACAGAACTATAAAGGTTGTATTGATGATTTTAATTATTTAATTAAAATCATCAATACAACCTTTTAAGTTTAAATAACCCCATTGATTGACTATTTCATGACATATTGGGTTATATGGGGCTTGTGGCTAAGTAATAACAGCCGCACGAGTCGATCGATCAGGTTAAACTACGCTTGCCGCGGTTGGTCCGTCGATGTGTAACCATCTTTACATACCAAGACCCCTCCGTGCCTCGGAAAGTACGTTAAACCGTTGGTCCCGGCTGTCATTCGAGGATCTATGACAGTCGTTACGGGTCGTCAGAAGCCCGAAAGTCTGACAACCAGTCTTGCCAAGGGGTATCGTATTACCCAGTAACTGGGTTGTGGAGGTCAGATAGGCAGTCGCTCCATTTAAAATGCTGGTATTCAGCTGCATCCGGTTAGACTAGAAGCCGACCCCAACATAGTTGGGAAAAGGCTAGGCAGATGATGGGGGTTATGTAAAGTAAGAAGTTGATGAAGTTTGTTCAACATACGACCTCATTACTGACCAGCAAATTGCAAAAAAACGTAAGGAAATTTTAATTTCTCGGGCTACGCTGGTGCTTCCCCCCTTTTTTTTTTTTTTTCTGTTGGGAAATCGTCAAATGACCCCACCCGCTCTGGGTGGAGCGGAAGGGAGTGTCAGACTCTTACTGACTAAAACCCACCCATGTTCCTTCCTTCGCCCTTTATGTTCCGGGGTAGCGGTAACCCTTTCGGACAATCCCGCTGACCCGGCAGGCTTCGACCCCTCGAATTATGCTGACAACTCTTACGCGCCGTCCGGCACGGGCCTGGTCCTGATCGGACGGTGAGCTACCCATTGCTCTCCGCCCGCAGGCCCGCGCCTACGGTGGCCGGGAGTCGTCACGCGGCTTCCGACGCCCGGAGCGTCTCCCGCGGTGGCTGGGACGGGAGGCTCTCTCCCTCATCCGTCCCGCCACCTCCTTCGCTAGCATGACTGCTTCGCAGAAGGAGGCGACTGCCTCCCACTCCCTCTCGCTCCGGACCATGGCTTGCACCAGGGCCGGGCGCGAGAGGCCGTGGTGCTTCCCCTTAAGGTCTCTTTCTATACAGAGGCTGTACGAATATTGTTCACTGTGCCCTTTTTTATTGATTTCGCAGTGGAAATCCCCATGGACTTCCTTTATCATGGGGCTGACAGAGGGGTATGCCGGATTCTTACCGGCTAAAACCACCGCGGTGTTCCACCTCTGCCTATGACCGGGGGTGCGGGATTCGCATAAGCATTCACCGAAAAAATTTTAGATTTTCCTCTTTAGACAGGGAGGAAAAACATTTTATATGTAGGAGCAGTGTTGTATAATAAACTGCCAGATGATATGATTAATGTAAAAAGTATAAAATATCTTTAAAAAAATGTTAAAAACTTATATATCTAAAATTTAGTAACTAACCATGTGTACATAATTTCTCTAGAACCCTATATACATATGTCGAAGCGTCAACGCACACGTCGCGTATGATGTAAAAGTGCAAGTGTATGATATATACAGGGTTAATTTTTAAAGACCAGCCAAATTTAAGGGTGTAGTATAGACCATCAAACTGAACAACTTTCTCTATGGGACCAACATCGTAATCGCGAAAAATTTATCAACTATCCCATAGAAAACTTCAATACCTACTCGACGTAGATGTATGGGACGACTGAATTTTTATTCGCGATTACGATCTTGGTCCCATGGAGAAAATTGTTCAGTTTGATGGTCTGTACCACACCCTTAAATTTGGCTGGTCTTTGAAAATTAACCCTGTATATAATCTCATATTATAAGTGAACTGTTTGTGTTCTTTATGAGAATAAATATCTTTAAACCGAGATTTATGGATTTCAGAGTTTTTGTTTTCAAACAACGCCACCTGTGTGTTAATTGATTTATCACTTCTATGTACGTGCGAGAATGAAAAGAGATCGAGATTCGATATTTAGATAATGAATATTATTACACGGATGTGATTTTCCTGACATACGGGGATCCGTTTGACCGTAAAGGCACTATACCCAATAAAAGTGTATAATAAATTAATCTCCCAATATTTTTAGTTCTATTTGTACGAGGTTCTATAAAATATATCGATGTATCTTTTATCTTACCGTAGCGAAAACTGCTGCAATGCACAGAAAAACTAAACCAATCTTCGACATTTTCCAAAAGAAATGTTGCACCTTTCCTTAAATTATATTTACAATGTTTATTTTTCGTAAAAAAACAGTTTTATATACTTAAAAGTTACTTCACATATTTCCAATGCGGACACGATAATAGCTGGTAATCGATTAATTTCACAGAATAGTTAGGTAACTATTCCGTGAAACTAAAACAAAAATATTTCGTTTTGATTATATAATTAGGTAATTATATAATCAAAACGAAATATTTTTGTGTAACACTTTTTCTAGCAATATACGATAAACAATGTTTCTATACAGAAATCGTCATCGACATTCTCCTAATACACAAAATGTTTCCATGCAGAAATAATGTTCATCATCATTCTCCTGGTCCTACCAATATTTATTTAGAGTCGGCGCAAAATGTGTACAGGGTGGCAGGTGGCAGACTGCGCTTCAACACTCTGTCCTCTGCCTTCCACTTTCAGTCTGTCTCAACCGCCGTGTTATGGTCGTCAGCAATCTAAATGGAATCGGCCCAGAATTCGGCAATGTGTTTAGTGCTATCACATTCTTCAGTTCCTGTAATCTGCAGATGGCAGAACTCCCAGGACACGATATAAGTGTCCCATCGTTTGTGGAATAGCACAACATTTACACTCCAAGGCGGAGTCGTCTATGAATCTTCACGTGAACAGGTTTTCCTGGCTTCGGCCAACCTGAGTCCTGGCATTCAGTTTAAAAACTCAAAACTTTCCTCGCGACATACGAAAGTTTCCTATCTATGCCGAAATATGTTATTTTTCTTTATGTTGGCACACAGGCTGATATATATATTTCATGGAAAGTATTCCCATTCATAAACTGTGAGAAATTGTAACCATTGGCATCTTTCCAAGGGGTGAAAGTCCTCTTGAATGTAAACAACTTTTGCTATAACACCTACCCTTGAACATCTGCTGTTTCAGCCAAAGATTAAATCCTATTAATATTATAAACGTGAAAGTTTGTATGAATGGATGGATGGATGGATATTTGTTACTCTTTCTGCTAAAACTACTGAACGGATTTGGATGAAATTTGTACTTTTTATCCCGATATTCCATATATGTTTATTTTATAGGATCGAAACTTATGCGGGTGAAACCAAGAGGCGCAGCTAGTAAAACGGGTAGTAAGTATTGTGTTACAAAACATGGCTATTTTGGCTATTTTCTCTATCACAGTATTTTTGGTCTAGTGATCACTCGCGTGGCTAAAAACAGCGTATCACGGGTTCATGGGACATATGCCGGTTTCCTCACGATGTTTTCCTTCACCGTTTTGAGAGCAGTGGTGATAAAATGACGAAGGACCGGAACAATTTGCCTGCAGCGGTTTTCCCATCCGATTATAAGTTAAGTGTCTTCAAGGCTAGATTGAATAGACTTATAATAAATTAGTGCGCTTTACCATCAACGATTGCTTCACTGCTTTCCATCAGGCGGGATCGCAGTCAAGCACTAGTTTATACCATTAAAAAAAAAATACCCAAAGTAAACGTCTGGGTTCGCATCTACGACCTACAACTTGTAAGTCGTGGCGTTTACCACGGGCCACACTGCTCATGGTTGTACCAACAGATTAGTATTTCCCTATGGAATATGACTTGATATTATGTATTTACAGACAAACCATGATGGCCTTTGTATTTTGAGTTGAATGACTTTAAAAGTAATACAACGAAAGTAACCAAATGTATTTTTGATGACAGGTAATGTGCCGAGTAGCCTTGGATTAAACTAGATTAACTTTATCACTGCCAAGGGTGGGGCCAGAAATAAACAATGGATTCATGGAATTACACTGAACTAGCTTTGTCCGCGGCTTATTTATTTATTATTTATACTAAACTTAGTTTAACTTAACTACGCTTAGCTCGCGAGGAGAATGGTTTTGGCAGCTCAGAAACCTTTGCGAGACAATTTAGGGTGCACAATTTTGTGCGCATTGGTGGCGAAGGTTTTATTTTTTAGGTATACAGGCAATAGAGTACACCTCTTTTTTTTTTTTTTTTCATCGAATGGTCAGGAAGGAAAGGAGGAAGGAAGAGAGTGCACCTCTTCCTTTCTCCTTTCCTTCCTAACCACTCGATTAAATCAGGCGTGATGTTGTAATATGTCTTTACATACATACGCAGAAGCTTTTTTTTTTTTTTTTTTTTTTTTTTTTTTTTTTTTTTTTTTTTTTTTTTTTTTTTTTTTTTTTTTTTTTTTTTTGGGATGGGAAATCATCAAATGACTCCTCCCGCTCTGGGTGGAGCGGAAGGGAGTGTCAGACTCTTACTGACTAAAACCCACCCATGTTCCTTCCTTCGCCCTTTATGTTCCGGGGTAGCGGTAACCCTTTCGGACAATCCCGCTGCCCCGGCAGGCTTCGGCCCTGAGGGGCCCCTCGTTATGCTGACATCTCTTTGAGGCGCGCGTGGAACACTTACGCGCCGTCCGGCACGGGCCTGGTCCTGATCGGGCGGTGAGCTACCCATTGCTCTCCGCCCGCAGGCCCGCGCCTACGCAGAAGCTTATGTACAGACGCCAGCAGGTCAAGCTACCCGAAACTGTCAAATTTTCCCAATCAACCTTGAATCCTAATGATTTAGCAATACAGTTCAAAATATATTAAAGAAATTTGACAGATTGTAGTAGCTTGATGTGCTGGCGTCTGTACGTAAAGACATACATATATGTATATTATAATGTGAGAACCTGGGTTGGGAAAAGGCAGGTCAGATGATGATCCGTCTGCCCGCCTCTTCCCAACCCAGGACTTTAGTTAACACGATACCCCTGCTAAAACTTTCCATACGTACATACATACATGTAGGTACATTCATGAACTTGAACTTGACCCGTGTTCAAAAGTGCTGTTTCTACAAGATTGTTGTTTATCTGAGTCAGAATGAACAATGCTTCGTACAGCAGAATGTGAAGTTTTGATTGGTAAGCGATTCTTTTATAACTAACCTACTGTTTGTTAATACGAGTACTACTGTTTTAAATGAGCAGATTTTGATGTTTGTATTAAATTAAATTAAATTAAAATAGTTTATTTCTGTAACTTTCTTGTACAATATTATTCTGTGGCTAGAACCTCCCAGGAAGCATGTAGTAATGCTTGTATTGGGTGGTTCTGCTCCTCCCTCGGATCAACATATTTTTAGGTAACTAGTTAATTAAATTATTTTAAGTAATTACAAACAAGTACACAATGAATGAAAAGTTAGAGATACCGGTATGACATCTCTTTATGTGTGTGTGTGGATGCGTGTGTGGTGTGTGTGTGGTGAGTGTGTGGGGGTGTGTGCGTGTGTGTGTGTGAGAGGGTGTGTGTGTGTGTGTGCCTTTATGGTAGTTAGAACATACTATTTCTCATATAGGCTGTGTGAATTTGACTCCTAATTAGGAGACTTCTAGCCCTACGATGTAATATCTTGGGATCAGGAAGTACTACTAGAAGTCGCGAATATTGTCTAGAGCTCGTATTTAAATAATAGGTTCTCTATATCACAGTACCCAAGCCGCTCGAGCTCGTGAACGATTGTTTTTTTACATTCATGGAATTGTATATTGTCGTCAAAAACTCCTTTTCCAAAAAATATACATAAATACATTTATTCAAGCCTTCTTCCCATGGGGGTAAGCAGACATTGCAGGACGCCTGCCGCACCTGCTACGATCCTTGGTTTTTTTTTTTTTATATTGGATATCATCAAATGACCCCTCCCGCTCTGGGTGGAGCGGAAGGGAGTGTCAGACTCTTACTGACTAAAACCCACCCATGTTCCTTCCTTTGCCCTTTATGTTCCGGGGTAGCGGTAACTCTTTCGGACAATCCCGCTGACCTGCTACGATCCTTGCTTACTCATTTGCTTCGTTTATGTACATTTGTACATCTGGTCATTCACGCACGTCGGTTGCGAGCACTACGCACCTAAAACTTTATGAAGAACTAGCTGCGCCCCGCGGTTTTTCCCGCATAATTTATTTATTTATTTATTAAAATCTCCCTTACAGCTATCATTACAGGTGTATGTACCCAATGCGACAGTGCGGTCATTTTAAAAATCTATACTAACTTATTATTTATAATTTAAACATAATATAAATAACTAAAACTAATAATCTAAAAAGTAATAATTTTCAATCCCGTGAGAATATCGTGATAAAAAGTACATACATATGTTAATCCTGGTTATAAACCATCTGTGCGCCAAATTTCATCCAAATCCGTTCAGTAGTTTTTGCGTGAAAGAGTAACAAACATCCATCTATCCATCCGTCCATACAAACTTTCACGCTTATAATATTAGTAGGTAGTAGGATATCACCAATAAGGTCCCTTTGTGTCCTTCTAGGGTGTGGTTTCTTTCTTTGCTAGAGCTTTGAGCATAAATACGGTCATTTTGTTTGTTAAAATGTTGCTCAATTGTAAAGATTATCTCATCCGTAAACATAATTTTTCTGTGACCTCCCTTTGCGTACCGCTTCAATAGTTGTTTCGATTTTACCACCCTATTCTTTTTTTAAATTATCAGTTAAAAAATGACCAGTGCGTCTCTTATAGGCTGCAAGTCCTAAGTCATCTTTTAAAATACGCGACATGGTTCTGGGTGCTATCTTCATCTCCCGAGATAAAATCTTTTGCTTTTGGACAGGATTTCTTCGAATTCTTTCCCTTATTGCTTTGACCACCTTTTTCGTACGAACACTACGTGGGCGGCCAGATCTTTTTCTGTCACAAACAGAAGAGGTCTCATTGTACCTATTAATAGCCCGGTACACAAACATTTGACGAATACCAAGCGTATGGAGTTTTAAAAATTGCATTTGGCTCCATACCAACTTTGTGTAATGCAATCACAGCGATTCCGTTCTCTTTATCACCCCACTCCATTTTAATATCGCAAAATATTGTACAATGTATTGCGCCAAAATTAGAAAACTCAATGAACAATCGTATAAAAATGACAGATTTCAAATTCAAATGTAATATCTTTCTTATTTTAAATTGTAACAGTATATAAGGCCTACTGTGTATGTTGGGGTCGGTTTCCAGTCTAACCGGATGCAGATGAATACCAGTATTTTACATGGAGTGACTGCCTATCTGACCTCCACAACCCAGTTACTGAGTAATACGATACCCCTTGGTAAGACTGGTTGTCAGACTTTCGGGCTACCGATGAGCCGTAATGACTATCCACGAATGACAACCGGGACCAACGGCTTAACGTGCTTTCACGGAGGGGTCTTGGTATGTGAAGATCACCCATCCACGGACCAACCACGACAAGCGTAGCTTAGCCTGATCCATCGACCCGTGCGGCTGTTATTACTTAGCCATAAGCCCCTCAGTTATTGTTATAACTGAGGGGCTTATGGCTAAGTAAAATGGCGATGAAAATGAAATTAAGTCAAGACGATTTTCTGCGAAAAGGCAAAGTAAGGTAAGGTATAAGTACCGCCGCGGGAGACGCCCCGGGCGTCGGGAGTCGAGTGACGACTACCGGCCACCGTAGGCGCGGGCCTGCGGGCGGAGAGCAATGGGTAGCTCACCGTCCGATCAGGACCAGGCCCGTGCCGGACGGCGCGTAAGTGTTCCACGCGCGCCTCAAAGAGATGTCAGCATAATCCGAGCGGCCCCTTAGGGCCGAAGCCTGCCGGGTCAGCGGGATTGTCCGAAAGGGTTACCGCTACCCCGGAACATAAAGGGCGAAGGAAGGAACATGGGTGGGTTTTAGTCAGTAAGAGTCTGACACTCCCTTCCGCTCCACCCAGAGCGGGAGCGGTCATTTGATGATTTCCCACCAGAAAAAAAAAAAAAAAAAAAGGTAAGGTATGAGTAATCTGTCATTTTGTCCCTAAGTATCCGTCTTCAGAATAATCCAAGAGTCTTTGGGATTTCGCGTGAAACTGCTAAGGGCCATAATTTTTCATCTGGAACTTACAACATGTTGTTACTCTTAACAAAATATTTTTTATGACATAATATCACGCTTTTATCCTCGAAGAGGTAGGCAGATGTGAATGGTACACCTACGGTTCGCCAGTCATTTTTAAGTCTGCTGGGACACAGGCATCCTCTCTGTGAGACGGAGTGGGCTGTAATCTACCACGCGAGTCCAGTGCGGGTTGGCAGATGTCACATGTCTTGGATTTTTTTAGTCTAGGACATGCCGGTTTCCTGACGATGTTTTCCTTCACCGTTTTGAGAGCAGTAGTATGATGAACTTATTTACACAAAGTAAAGCGCCTGCCTGGGTCCGAACCCACGACCTACAACTCGCAAGTCAGGCCGATGACCACTGAGCCACCACTGCTCTTGCCCAGTCCTAAGGTTCCGGTTTCTTTACACAAACTGGGCACAAATCCAGACTCTTGGCTTCTACAGAAAAATCATGTCTAACTTTGCTTCATATAAGAATGAATCAATATCCTTGTGCCACAAAGACTGAAAAGCTGAAACTCACTGGCCACGATCACTAGGAAGACTGAAGCTGTGGCGCGACAGGGCTTCCTTACCTAAACCATTCATTCCACCCGCGGAAGACCTCCCACCTGGACATAAGTTACGTCTTTAAACAGACTCCGGACCCAAGTTGTTCGAAGCAAGGAAAACCTGTACAGGTGGAGGAGATACATAGACGACTCCGTCTTGGAGTGCAAATGTGGTGCTGTTCCACAAACGATGGGACACTTAATATCGTGTCCTGCGTGTCCTGTTAGCTGCACGTTACAGGGACTGATGGTCGCTGGTGATGGTGCCAAACAAGTGGCCGAATTCTGGGCTGAGTCCATTTAGATTGCTATCGACATGTTAATAAGTAGGAGAAGAATGGAACCCAGGACCCTATGCTCTACAGTCACACTATCGACCACTAGACCAACAAACCACATCAAACATGACATAACATTACTCCACACAATAATCAAGTGCCAACTGATTATAATTACTTAAAAAATTATGTAAAACAATTGCACATAACTTTTGTCAAAGATAACAGGTGTATTTATAAAGACTAACCCCGGTAAAAAACTAATACAATTAATATATAGATTTAGTGTTGACGTTCAATATGCGTCCCTCTGTTGTTGTGTTTGGATTGTCTGTGGCTGTGCTGGTTAGTATAGCTTCTTTGGTCTTTTTGAAAATTGAGCCTTATTCAGCCAGTTTTTTTTTAAGAAAAAGAAGCCTGTAAATACGTGTCATCACCATTAGCCTATAGCAGTCCATAGGCCTCTCCTATTGCACGCCATTCAACTCGAAAATACGTATAATAATTTACATATATTATAGAATCCTGAAGGCCGATTCCCGTAATCAAAAACGTTCAAAATCTAGTGGCAATCGTATTTCAGCGACAATCAATGTCAAAAACTTGTCAATCATGTAGGGAAGTTAGAGGTATTTTTGACAGATTGAGACAGGTTTTTAAAATTATGTGAATTGCCCCTCAGGAGTGATGTAGAAATCCCAGTCCTTTTAAATTCTCAATTAGTCAGAACGTTGTGGGCCTGTTTTCCACCTAAAAAAAAGATCTATCAATATACTTAGCAGTACTAATAGAGATGGTAAAAGGTGCTTGAAAAACTAAACAATTTCCGTCTCATTACAAATTCCATTTTTAATCCAAGCTAAAACATTCGAGACAGTTTTTTTACTTTGAACATTATTCTTGTTACTGGCGCCGATTCCCTTGTAAACAAACTAAACTAAATTTAAGTTGAGTGCATCTTTTTCTTTATATTTTATTAAGAAAAGGACAGAAGATAAAATATTAGTTTAGTCCTGTCAAATTAATAATACTCCATAGACAGTTTAGACGTGATTAAAAACATGGATATTAAAATTACGTCAATTTACGTGAGGCGCTGACTAATTTGACAGGACTAAACTAATATTTATCGTCTGTCCTTTTCTTAATGAAATAGAAAGATAAAGATGAACTCAACTTAAATTTAGTTTAGTTTGTGAACAAGGGAATCGGCGCCACTGTAAAGTTTTTAATACAAAAACAGACTTTAGAAAATGGACAGTATCCTTTTGTTATTTTGGTAACTAACGTTTATTCTTTTGTTTTACAGATCGGCCAAACCCACGCAATGATTCCAGCATATTCAGTCTCCGCTCTCCGGCTAGCCTTCGATGAAATCTCCACCGTTCTACCAATAGCCAATCAACTGGCTTGTCTATTGTTACCATTCTTGATAAACCTTATAAATAACCTAAACAATTTGTCCAACATCGTCCAGAATTTGACACCAGCATTGTTGCCATACTTTGGATGTACCTTGCCTCTACTTTACGCGACTTTGACAGATCTTGCATCTGTATTGTTCTTGTATATAAGTGTATTAATATCGCTATTTAGATCTAATGTCTTGGCAGCCCCTGGCTTGTTGTTAGGATTAGTTGCTCAGATCCTCAACCTAGTTCTCAATTTGTTGAGCAGTTTGACAGACGGGACTGGGTTGTTGAGCAGTCTGATCAAACTGATTACTAGTATCGTTGTTGAGCTGGAGAAGTTGTTGGTTTAGTTGTTTTTATTCTTATGTAAATAAATGTTTTGAAAATTATGTGTAATTTTTTCATTTTTGTTGATATTTTTCCCCAAAAATAAAATAGAAAATGGACTACGGCCAATCGTAACGTAGATTTCAACGATTTTTTATTTTAAAATACCTACAATCTTTTGTACGTTTCTTGAGCGATAAAATCGTTAGTAACTAGTCGCTTCCTCATCAGCGGTGCCTCAGCTGAGCATGGGGTCCTGGATTCGATTCCCAGGTCGGGCAAAATGTTATTGGATTTTTCCTTCAGGAATTTCTCAATACAAGCCCGGAGTCTGGATTTATGCCCGGTTGAAGGCAATAGGCTCACCCCCTATTACATGGGACTTAAACATAACTGACGACAAGTGGGTGTAGTGTACACCTCTGCCTAACCCTTCGGGGAATACAGGCGTGATATTATGTTATGTTATGCTGACTTACCAGACTAGCTTCTTTTTTCCCAAGAGTGTTGAAGTTTTTAGCGAAGGCTAAGTGCCAACACTCAGAAACAATGAATTTTGTATGAGACCTCAACAGGGCGTAAAAGCATTAAATATAGATTGAAAAGCATAGGCTACCACTTAACTAAAAAAAAAATATAAAAGGAAACATTAGTTAGCCTGAAGTAATTTGTACACTATCATTTCTGAATTATTGAAAAAAGCCTTTAGTTTTTTTAGTCTTTAGTCTTTTTTAGAGGTATGAGGAACAGAGTGTAAAGTTCACTCATCCTCCATAGAAAAGGGAGGATCTTCCGACCAGACGGGTCTTGTGTCTGGCGGGCAATTGCCCAACGATTGATGTTGAGAAACTGTATCTATGCTAATTGCGCGGTAAACTCTGCTTGCGAGATGCAGGATTTGCGTGACTTCAGTATGACGCGTTGTTCGCATGTGGCGTTGTAGATACCGCTATACTTTTTTTAACAGAAAAAAAAAATAGTCCTCCAGACCGTATTTCGGTCATGACTAGCCTTCGCAGACACAGATCCACTCCCTCTTCCTTCACTTTCATAGTCCGATGGGGCGGCATAATCCGACACGACCGGAGAGAGGTCAGGCGTAGGACCGACGGCTTAGCATGCTTTCCGGCGCACGGGGGTACCACATCGCCACCTTCCGAACTCCGGGCTGTTATTAAGAAATTCTTAATGAAAAAATCCAATAACACTTTTCCTGACCTGGGAATGGAACCCAGGGTCCCACGTTTAGCACACACATGAGACCAAGACCCGCCCTGGGCAGTTAGCCTCGCTATCATTTTGGTCATTTTCTTAGCGTGTCGAAGGCAAAAATAGCACGAAAAAATAGAACGTTTTTCAATTTGTTTGGCCCAAAATTCATCAAGGCGGATACGATTCGCTGAAGCAGTCGTTCCTCACGTGTGCAGGTGACTGGGCATGCGGTGCAAGCTGGGTGTTGAGCCATTGTCTGTGGAGAGACAGCGCATACACACCGGAGGTCTGAGTCTTCCATGAAGAGAGAAGATTATCATCATCAACTCAGCCTATCGCAGTCCACTGCTGGATGGCCAAGACTGCGCCTCAACACCCTGTCCTCCGCCTTCCGTACCCAGTCTACCCTACCTAGAAGATTATCATGTCTGACTAAATTCAAATTTAATTTGTCTCAAATTGACGTTATTTCAAGTTAAAAATATCAACTTTATTATAATGATATTTAAGTTGATTTCAGAGTAACAGACACACACACACAGACACACCATTGAAAAAGTTATAATAATGTTTGAAGTTGTTGCGTAAACTGAACTTTATTGTGTATGAATTAAAGTTATTTTTCCATAAACTCGTATTTGTTTACAGTTTTGACGAATACGAGTATGTCGCGACATCGGCAACCTAACAATAGGTTCCCGATGTCGGATCAATAGTGCAACGCGTAGATCCGAATTAATAATGACGTCTCGCTCGCCGGTCCGACGCGGTCCGATCTAACCTTTGACATTAACCCACTGTATTTCCATAACCTTCTACGTAGGTATAGTTGACCTTTTCAATGACATTTAAGAGGGATGCGCTCAGGTACTGCGATGTTCAAATTTACTTACGGTATTTGCAATGTACATGTCAGTGTCAAGTTGTCCGCGGGAGACGCTCAGGGCGTCGGGAACCGCGTGACGACTCGCGCCCACCGTAGGCGCGGGCCTGCGGGCGGAGAGCAATGGGTAGCTCACCGTCCGATCAGGACCAGGCCCGTGCCGGACGGCGCGTAAGTGTTCCACGCGCGCCTCAAAGGGTTGTCAGCACAATTTGAGGGGCTCCTTAGGGCCGAAGCCTGCCGGGTCAGCGGGATTGTCCGAAAGGGTTACCGCTACCCCGGAACATAAAGGGCGAAGGAAGGAACATGGGTGGGTTTTAGTCAGTAAGAGTCTGACACTCCCTTCCGCTCCGCCCAGAGCGGGAGGGGTCATCTGATGATTTCCCACCAGAAAAAAAAAAAAAAAAACGTGTCAAGTTGTACGTTGAATAAAATATGATTCGCCACCGTAATAAATATGGCTTTACAGAATTATAATCATTAGCAATACAACTTCTTAAGTTAGAATTGGCCTCATTGGTGATATGCTTGCACGCAAGAATTGCCAAACTTGCGTGTCAGGCAAATCTACGGGCAATGTCGTTCACCTTCTTCTCCTGCGGATCTCACAATTTCTGATTCGATCACGTAGGGAAACTCCAAGCATAGCCCTTTCCATGTAGGTGTTTGGAAATGACTATATTATACCTAGAACTCCAATGTTACATTAAAGCACAAGGTAGAGTGCTTCTAGACGTTACTAGACCACGTAATGGGTCATAAAGATTTTATGGAGTACCTAACAGGCGACCGCACGTCGACCGGTGGTAACTCTTACACTTTGAGCTGGTCCAGGGTAGTACGGATCATCTGCCTAGCCTTTTCCCAACTATGTTAGGGTCGGCTTCCAGTCTAACCGGATGCAGCTGAATACCAGTATTTTACATGGAGCGCCTAACTATCTGACCTCCACAACCCAGTTACTGGGTAATACGATACCCCTTTGTGAGACTGGTTGTCAGACTTTCGGGCTTCTGTCGACCCGTAACGACTTTCTAAGATCCATAAATGACAGCCGGGACCAACGGCTTAGCGTGCTTTCCGATGCATGGACGGGTCTTGTTATGTGATTATGGTCACCCATCCACGGACCAACCGCGGCAAGCGTAGCTTAACCTGATCGATCTACGAGCCCCTCGGCCTAACGTAGTACGGATGTTTAATAGAATAAGAGGCAAATAAATCACTGTCCATTCCAAGGTTGCCTGGAACAGATCACAGAAAGCGATAAGGCCGTCTATTGTTATTTTGTAGTGTTTGATGTATTTTTTATGATAAGTATTTTTGTAGTGTACAATAAAGTATAAATATAGACAAATAAAAGGTCAGCTTATGCTGGTTTTGTTGCTACTAACCTGAGGCTTACTGTACCCACAAACTGTATTACGGATAGTCCATTAATCATGTGAGGCTTGAAATGGGGGCGAGGGGGTTTGGAAAAATTACGAAATATCACAAGAGGGTGTTGTGAGGCATTACGTGTATTTATTTTTTCGCTGAAATTTCGAGCGATTTGTAAGCTGAAAAACATAAAATTCAAATGTTTTACACATGATTTTGAACAGTTTTCCTTTATTATTTATGCCAGTCAGCACAACCTTCTTCAACCTTAATGTCTAATGTACACACAGTGTCGATATGGCAGACATTAGAAACTATTTATTTGTGACATAATATAGGTATTTGCATTATATAAGCTAATATTTAAAATAATGATATGTACAAGTGAAAAATTAAGCAAAATAATCATAGGGCATCAAAAAATTCGTCCGCATCGCTGTCAACAGGAACAGTGCCCAAAAGGCTGGCAGCATTGCCACGTTGTATGGCGATGCTAATTCTTTGGTCAAGAAACAGGCACAAAAGAATTAAATTAGATTATAGTTATCTGTATTTAAAGATAAAACATTCTGAAATGTTTGAAGACACTTTATGATTGTGATGTTGGCTGGGGAGTCCAAAAACTCACCACGTATCACCAGGGGGATTAAAAGTTGCTAAAAACATCACGTGATTAATAGACGACCCCTTATTATCATGAGGGTAGTTAACCGTAGTACCGCACGTCCATTTTAACAATTTGACATTAGTAGTTGGCGTGGGTGGATTTCGTAGTTTAGGACGTGTTAACTCTAACGGTGACGTGCGGTTGCGGTTCTAATGACTATCTTTGTTTAGGAAAGTGAGGGGTGCTATCATCGAGCACTTCCGACGTTTGGCCCCCAAACTGGAACGGGCTGGGGCCGCCTTCAAACGGCTCTTGCCCAACCTTAGGGGGCCAAACGAATCCTGCCGGAGGCTTTACGCGGGGGTCGTGCGGTCCATGGCCCTATACGGGGCCCCGGTGTGGGCGCGTTCACTGCGGCGGCGAGCCGCCCACTACCTGAACGCGCCCCAGAAGGTGGTAGCCGTAAGGCTAATCCGGGGCTACCGCACGATCTCGCGCGAGGCGGCAAGCCTCCTTGCCGGACTGCCGCCATGGGATCTGGAGGCGATAGTCTTCGCGCGCCTGTATGAGTGGCGCGCGGAGGCACTACGCCGGGGGGAAAGTCCGCTCCCGCGGCAAATTGCTGCGGAGCGGACGGACCTCCGGCTCGATCTCATGGCGACATGGAAAGAGCGACTGTCGCAACCCAGCGCAGGGCACGCCGCGATAGCGGCGATAAGACCCCTCTTTGAGGAGTGGCTAGAGAGGCGCCACGGCGCCCTCACCTACCGCCTGACGCAGGTCCTCACCGGACACGGAAGTTTCGGGAGGTTCCTGCACATCATCAGGCGGGAGGAAACGCCCGGGTGTCACCATTGCCAGGATCGCCCAGAGGACACGGTGGAGCACACGGTGGAGGTCTGCCCCGCTTGGGTGGAGCACCGCCGTGTCCTCGTAGAGGCGATCGGCAGCGGCGGCGGCCTCTCGCGCCCGGCCCTGGTGCAAGCCATGGTCCGGAGCGAGAGGGAGTGGGAGGCAGTCGCCTCCTTCTGTGAAGCAGTCATGCTAGCGAAGGAGGTGGCGGGACGGATGAGGGAGAGAGCCTCCCGTCCCAGCCGCCGCGGGAGACGCCCCGGGCGTCGGGAGTCGAGTGACGACTACCGGCCACCGTAGGCGCGGGCCTGCGGGCGGAGAGCAATGGGTAGCTCACCGCCCGATCAGGACCAGGCCCGTGCCGGACGGCGCGTAAGTGTTCCACGCGCGCCTCAAAGAGATGTCAGCATAACGAGGGGCCCCTCAAGGCCGAAGCCTGCCGGGGCAGCGGGATTGTCCGAAAAGGTTACCGCTACCCCGGAACATAAAGGGCGAAGGAAGGAACATGGGTGGGTTTTAGTCAGTAAGAGTCTGACACTCCCTTCCGCTCCACCCAGAGCGGGAGGGGTCATTTGATGATTTCCCATCCCGAAAAAAAAAAAAAAAAAAGGGGTGCTATCATAGAGTGCTATACATTATGTTCGCGTCGGCAAATTCGATTCAGCAGTATTTGTATATTTTTTCTTTATTATGTACCTATGTATGATTTACCTGTACGTTTCATATTATTATGTTTGACTGAACTGTTTTTGTTCTTTATGAGAAAAGTCGGCCCCAAGCAATTGCTACACATATCAATTACTTCGGGCCGAGTTTCGGGTTGGGTTTCAATCGGCGCGTGCCGATCAGGAAGGCAATTCTCGCGCATCTCGCGTTCGTTATTGACGTTCGACTCGATCTTTTCCCTCGACAAAATCAAGCCGAGCTATTCTCGCCATGTCGATTCGAGCATTTCTCGCAGGAAAGACACGCGACTTTAGTTTTAAGTATTTAGCAACATAACAGTACCTAAATTAAACACAGTCTTCAATCAACTCAGCCTATCGCAGTCCACTGCCGGACATAGGCCTCTACCAGGCTGCGCCACAAGACCCTGTCCTCCGCCTTCCACATCCAGTCCATCCCAGCAACCTTCTTTAGGTCGTCCATCCATCTAGCTGTGGGGCGTCCCACACTACGCTTGCCGATACGCGGTCTCCACTCCACGACTCGTCTGGTCCATCGGCCATCGGTCCTTTGACAAACATGGCCAGCCCACTGCCACTTCAGTTTGCATACTCTGCGCGCTACATATTACTTGAGACTAACTCATCATCTGCCTAGCCTTTTCCCAGCTATGATGGGGTCAGCTTCCAGTCTAACCGGATGCAGCTGAGTACAATTATTTTCCATGGAGCGACTGCCTATCTGACCTCCACAACCCAGTTACTGGGTATTACTATACCCCTTGGTAGGACTAGTTGTCAGACTTTCGGGCTTCTGACGACCCGATTCTGTGTGATAACGATATAGTAAAAGTAATAGTGCTAACAAAAGTATTACGTAATAATTGTGAAAGAAGTCGAATAGTGGGAAACTGACAAACCTCCTGCGTGCCTAATCGAGAAAACTTATCGATCATTGACAATCGGTATCATTATCATTCGATTTTAATCGTTATAAATACAATATTATATGGCGGGCACGTATTTGAATATTAGATTTCGTTACGGACAGTGTATTTTTTTAATTAAAAGTTTGAGAAAATGTTCGATTCGAGATTTTGTGAATATAAGAGAACATGATTTTAAGAATTGTTTTGTTTCTCTCATACGGGATGTTGGTACGTATATTGATTTTATTAATATTATACAAGCACAAGCTTCTGCCCGCGACTTCGCGTGAAATCTCTTGTTTCCCCGACCCACCCCGTCGTATCGCGTCACCTGTCTTCCCTATCACTAAGTTTTTGCATAGCGCTCTTCCTGACTTTTTCCTTTTTGCTCGGCTGCCAAGGCTCATAGCGTGATGTTAAATAACTTATAGCTGAAGAGTTATATAACTATAGCCTAGACTGACTGGACCAGAGATTACCTCCTACAACAAACTTACAAAGACTTCTTTATAATAATATTAAATACAGATAACACCTTCTTCCCATGGCATGGGGGTAGGTAGAAACTACAAAACGCCACCTGCTGCGATCCGTACATACTTAGTTATTTCACTTAGTTTACAACCTAACCTAGTCTGCAAACTAATCTTCAGATTAGGTTGCAGATTGATTGATTGATTTGTAGGATTATCCATTGCTTCATTAGTTCGAAAAATTTGACTGCTCAACAACGAATATTGTTGAACTGTCAAAATGAAAGTCATTGCTAACACAATGAATATTGTTGAACTGTCAAAATGGAAAGTCATTATTACATAACTTATATTATAGTACAGTGACAGTGGCGCGTAGTACATACGACTTGCACTCATCGTGCTAACAATGACGGGGAGTACAAGTGACTCTCCGCTTCGTTAAGTGTATTTTTACACCCGTGGTGCCTTGTTTTTTTTCAAGTGACAGTCAAACTTACACTTTTAACTCAAAAGTCTGTTATATTTTTAAGCTTTTATCGTTGTATTTCTTTTACAAAGTTACATTACATTATTTGTATGTAAAATTATTTGTTCGTTTTTACCTACACAATACAGTTATAATAATCAATCATGCTTTCATTCCAGGTATCGTCCAACAACGGATATCCGATAATACCGACTCAAACATATCCTATTTACCAACAGAATGGGTACACGAATCCCTCTGCTAACCAGCCAAGCGATATCACACCCTATTTACAAAACATGATGGTTCAAAATCAATCCCCGCCATTGGACTTATCACCCTATAATATAAGGCAAATTTTATTGAACAGAATACTATCGAGTCAACCAATGCAAACGATTTTCGACCAAAACTCAAGGAGTTACGGTTCAAATTTGGTTGATTTTCCTAATAATGCGATGATACCGAATGCTGTAAACAATTACTTTGCAGCTCCTACGCTAAATGAGTATATAAATAATCAACCAACTGGTGCAAATAAAGAAGATAAAGTAATGGATAATAAAACGGAAGTAAAACGTAAGAAGCATAAAAAAAGAAAATCCTCAAAATCTAAAAGACATCACGACTTTGAAAATACTCAAATTAGTACAAGCAAAAGTGATAAAAACAACAAATTACAAGGTGACGATAAAGAACTCAGTAAAAAGTCCAAAAAACGTACTCGCAAACCCAAAACAGAAGATTCTCCTCACGACAATCAGACAAAAAATATTGACAAGGAAAGCAGTAAGAAAACTAAAAAGAAAAAACGAAAAAATAATGTGACGAATTCTGTTGCAGAAGAAACTAAAGTTGAGGAAAATAAACCACGGAGACGTCATAAGAAAAAACCAAAACAAGATAACTCAGAGAAAGTTATTTCAGTACAACAAACAACGGCTAAATCAAACCAAATACAAGATGATATAAACTTGGCCCACTTTTACGAAGGAATTGTTGAAGAGAATAGAGTACCAAGAAACCCTATAGCAGAAGGCAATGATTTATTCAAATCAATACCTAATCTTCCTGAAAATATTGCTAACAATTTTAACTTTAAAGCACTGCCGCAGTTTAATAATCATGCAATGGGTAACTTCTTTGCTAACTATGAACATATCTACAAGTCTATGATGGCTGACACTAAGGCTACTTGTGATCAAAGAGAAGTAATCAGGAGAAAACCCAAGAGAAAAAACAATAATAAAACTAAAATTGAAGTTAAGAACAAAAATTCTACTGCCACTAAAGCTACTGTTCAAATAAATCCTACAAAACCAACAGTCAGTCCAAAGATTAATGTAGTAACTACAGAAAAAACTATATGCATCAAAGAAAAACCACGTACAAATATCGACCCAATACCAAAAGTTGAGGGTTCAAAATCTATTGATAAACCATTGGAAGTGAAAGAAGCTATACATGAGTTTGAGAATGAAGAAATCAAAGATATGGAAACAAATATAAATAATCCTGTTCTCAACTACGGATACATAGATGACTATTATCCGCAGTTTACAGACAATGCAGCGTATCCTACTGCAAATAATAGAGAAGTTTATATTAAAAACTTAGGTGATACTAAATATTATTATGCAGTAGATAAAGGGAACTCAGAGTTTATAAACAGAATGCGATTCGAAGGTTATGGACTCCCCGGACGAGTTACAAAAGATTATGAAGATAATAAAAAGTATGATGATGTTGAACAAGAGGGTAAAAGAACTGCTTTTAAACCCGACCTCAAAGATACAAAAGAAGAGGTAATACAATTTCGTAGTCCACCACAACTAGAAGTACCTGATTTCCAAACTAGGAAAATCGAAAGGAATGAAATCGATTCCCAACCTTTCTACGATTTCGATGAAAATGACGACTTTGATCAAAGATTTCTAGGAGATAAGGCTATCTATTCTGAAGCTAAAGTTCCAAATTATACAGGAACTAAAGAAAATAGTAAAAAAGTACAGAAAGATAAACATAAAGACGTAGAAACGGTTTTCGCAAGATCGAAAGTTGTAAATTACGGTCCAGTGTACAAGCCAGAAGATGATTCTACTTCGACAAGAAGTAATAATCAAAATTTGACAGATGACAGCAACTTGAAAGATGGCGGCATTACTTATGTCATGGCAACTTACCCAGAGATGTTTTGGTAAAGAAATCTATTAGGATTTGAAATTAATTAAGAATAAGTGAAAATAATATAAGAAAACTCAAAATTCGAAGGTTTATTTTTTAAGTTATTTATTGCAATAAATTATAATGTGAGTATTAAATTATATAACTACTTTTTCTTGCTTTATCTTAATATATATAATTCTTCTGTACGTGTGTTTGTCACCAACTCCACCTAAACGGCTGGACCGATTTGAATAAAATTTTGTGTGTATAATTCAATGGGTTCCTGGGTGGTTTGAAAACACAATTGGACCCGGTAGGTGGCGCTGCTTTTAGGGGCTCGTGGCTAAGTAATAACAGCCGCACGGGTCGATCGATCAGGTTAAGCTACGCTTGCCGCGGTTGGTCCGTGGATGGGTGACCATCTTCACATACCAAGACCCCTCCGTGCCTCGGAAAGCACGTTAAGCCGTTGGTCCCGGCTGTCATTCGTGGATCTTTGACAGTCGTTACGGGTCGTCAGTAGCCCGAAAGTCTGACAACCAGTCTTACAAAGGGGTATTGTATTACCCAGTAATTGGGTTGTGGAGGTCAGATAGTTAGGCGCTCCATGTAAAATACGGGTATTCAGCTGCATCCGGTTAGACTGGAAGCCGACCCCAACATAGTTGGGAAAAGGCTAGGCAGATGATGAGGTGGCGCTACTTTTTCGAGCAGGACGACGTTTGCCGGGTTCGCTAGTTCTATTAGAATTATATTGCCGTGCAGGATGCGAGACGGGAATGCGTGCGTCCATTGTTTTAATGATTAAGAAGACATGCGACTATTCGCTAGTTTGTTGTGTGCTTTTTTTTTGTATTTGCTTTTTTTACAAGTTACAAGTTGGAAGGGGCTTGTAGCTAAATTATAACAGTCGCATGGGTCGATCGATCAGGTTAAACTACGCTTGCCGCGGTAGGTCCGTGGATGGGTGACCATCTTGACATACCAAGACTCCATGCTTCGGAAAGCACGTTAAACCGTTGGTCCCGGCTGTCATTTGTCGATCTTTGGCAATCGTTACTGGTCGTCAGAAGCCCGAAAGTCTTACAACCAGTCTTACTAAGGAGTATTGTATAACCCAGTAACTGAGTTGTGGAGGTCAGATAGGCAGTCACTTCATGTAAAACACTGGTATTCATCTGCATCTGTTTTGACTGGAAGCCGACCCCAACATAGTAGGGAGAAGGCTAGGTAGATGATGACATATATATAAATGCGAAAGTACTCGTAACCCTGTCTGTCCGTGTCTGTATCTTTTACCAAACACGTCATAAAAAATAACTCCGATCTATTTTATCAACCCTCTCACATAACACATATTACTCCGTTTTGGTCCAATACTCCTCTCACCTGTCACTTTTAGAGAGAGGGAGTGACAGCATCATATACAGTTCCAATTCCCTTATATTATTACGGTATTTTTTGAAATAATACGCCCTTCGATATATTTCACCTTCATGATACAGACTGAAGAAAAAATGCTCATGGTTAATAAATAGTACCGAATTTTTACTAACTACAATGTCGAACAATATCAATATTGATGGGCACATATGCAACGTCAGAAGCTAGGTGCACGGTTCCAATTTGTCGTTTCCTATGAAGAAGAACCGGCAAGAAACTCCACGGATACTCTTTTAAAAATAATTGGCTTTTACAAAATTTCAAATTACACTAGGTTTTAGTAGGACAGCGTAGGCCAGCCAACAAGTACCAGGTAGTTAATAAAATAAAAAATGGTCTACAAAACTGAAGTCTACAAGGCCTACAAAGTCCTCAAATATTTTACAAAATATAAAATAATCTATCAAAAGGATAAATAAAAAATAAAATATAAAAACCTATGAAAACACAAATAAGTTATCAGCGGTACCTCATAACGTCAATTTATTTTAAAATTACTAACACTAACCCCGAGTTAGCGACTTAAATCTCCCACATCGATGGGTTTAATATTTAAAACTTAACTCTAGGTTCACCTCTAACTGTTGGTGGCGCAAGATTAGTTACATATTTGATGAACCCTGAGTTAGCTGTTAACTCAGAGTTATATAGGATAACCCATGGACACGCAAGTGGGCCTTAGATAACTATATTATGATAGTTTAAGTAACTAGTAGTACTAGTACTATACTAGTAGCGCCCCGCGGTTTCACCCACATAAGTATCGATCCCGTAAGAATATCAGGATAAAAAGTATCATATGTGTTAATCCTGGTTATAAACCATCTGTGTGCCAAATTTCATCCAAATCCTTTCAGTAGTTTTTGCATGAAAGAGTAACATACATCCATCCATCCATCCTCACAAACTTTCGCGTTTACATTATTAGTAGGAAGCAGGTTTGCACAAACACTTTTACACGTCAATCACTTTTTTTTTTTTTCTTTTTAAATAAACGTTGCCCCACACTAGGAATTACTCCTGTATCGTGGGTGCGTTTACAAACATTTAAACTCACATACACAAACAGCCAGACCCGGAACAACTACCTGTAGGCAATACAAATATTTGTTCCATGCGGGAATCGAACCCGCGACACGCAGCGCAGCAGTCGATCGCTCAGCCACTGCGCCAACCGTGTCGTCTCATCAATCATTAAAACTGGATGAGGTGGGCGTTTCCTATCTGACTACTCTGAGAAGAAAGGCCGAAACAAACTCAGAGGTCACAGTCTCTTTTAAAGTCCAGACATAATCTTGATCAGATCATGTGACGACCATGTAGATCGATGTCTGAGATGGTCTTTTGAGGAAAGATGGGTAATGTAACTGAATTAAAGTAAGTAAGTAAGTAAACTTTATTTGTTTAAACATGGTGTACATGGTGCGCATGCAGAATAATAGTGAAAAGTTCTAACATGTTCAGCCGCATATCGTGGCGTACAAATTGGTAGGAAGAGATAGTGCACAAACCGTGATAATATTCATCAAAATTACATTTCATCATAGATTAGGTATAAATTACAATTCAATAACCATATTTTTTGATACAATTCAAATGTCAAAGTAATCATTAAATAAAGTTATCAATAAAAATATATATAAATAGCTGTCGTTAAAAATTTCAATTCCAAATTACAATTATTCCAAAAAATACAATAGATTACAATAACATGTCAAAAATATAACATTGTCATTTCAAAAACGAAGAAAATTGTCCTCTTTCATAAACTCTGCTATACTGTAATATGCTCTTTCATTTAGTAAAGATAAATAAATATTGGAACCTAATGTAAACCCGTTAAGAAATATATCTTTAACATTATTTCTAGGAATTCTATTCTATGATGGTCTGACCTTACATTATAAGATAAATATTTATATTGTTAAGTTGCTTCGGCGGTCTTGATTGTTTAGTTTTTATTTATTGTTTATTTAGGATATACTAGCTGGCTGTTAGTATGCTTACGTATTTATTCTTGTGGTAAGTTAAGTAAATACATTGTTTTTAAATAGAAAATACATACAATAATTTGATAAAAATGTGTTATCATTTATTAGTATTTAGGTTGCACTGTATACACGGGATTATAATACAATGGAAATTGTAAGTAATCTGATATCATTTTTAGTAAATAAAACAGCAAAATAATGTCAACAGAACGATTTTATTAATCTACACATGTTCAACTTAACTCATGGTTAAAATGGCTTTACAGGCCTTCCAACGTATACCTTAAGAGAATACTAGAGAATTTCTTACAAATGGTATAATACAAGCAAAAGCTCAATTTAAAAAAAGCATTTCCATATTATGTAATGCTCCTGCGAATGCTCGACACCGTTTTTCGAAGTAATGTTCACGGCGAGGCGAGTGAGCTGTATTCCCTATTATCTCCGCGCACCTCACTCCGCGTCCCACGTTTTGCCTGCGCACGTGTCTTTCCTCGATGAAATGTTACACAAATTGGCTCAATTGTTTGCAAAATCAATTTGTAATAAAGCGTCGAGTGTTTGTAGAGAGTAGAACTCTTTGTAAACGTTTTGGGGTTTGTAAAAGGGTGACACATGAGAGCAGCTATATGTATAGTAGAAAATGCTCAAGTCTATACTCGCCGTTAGATTCCATTATTATTGTTTTAATTGATAAATTGTACATATATGTATTACATTTTTAGCTTACAGATAAAAATGCTAACAACTTATCCAAGTCGTCCCAATCAAAGCTCTCGTCATTATTCAATATTTCAGCTATTAACATCAATTCTATTAATTTATCAACGTCTGAATCTTTTTTCGATGATCTTACTTTAAAAACTGGAGCCTCCATATAAAATGGTGATGATATAGTAGGGTGTGAAGGTAAAGATGGCGATGGTAAGTATGATGGGCAGAGTTGTGGCGATGGCAAGGCAATTAATGATGTTGGCGGTGTAACAGTAACTATAGGCTGTGATGTAGAAATGAGTAACGGTTGATTTGAAGAAACATCGAATGCTGGTGATTTACAAGGTGTATCTGATGAAACAATAAAAGTTTCAATAGCTGGTGGATTAATACAAATGGGTAGTACTGGTTCAGTTATTACTATGTTCTCTTGTGACAATGGCAAAACTGGTAAAGTTTGTTTAGGTATAATTTCAGGATTATCATAAGGATTTGATTGAAGTGTATAAGTGGGTATTTGAGATACATTGAGAGGAGTAGAGTCTATGTAAGATTTATATGAAGATAGTATATTTTGAGCTATATTTGACACCAACTCGTGAATAGAAGAAACCATATTTGCAGTAGATTGAGCAATAGAAAAAGAAGGAGACTGGTTTATGTAAGAAATAGGAGAAGGAGTTTGCGACGGAAAATAGGTTATTGGAGAGCAGGCAGAAGATCTAGAAGAAATAGTGGGTATTGGTTCAAGTGGAATTATTGGTGGCGAATACTTAAGTGGGTTTGTAACACATTCTTCAGGAAATAATGGATGTTGATATGAGGCTAATTTAGGTGCAAACGAGTTGGAAAGATTTATTCGTTCCAAACTAGCGACATCTTTACTACTAGGACCATTTGTATTTATTTTTTCTATAGTTTCTACGCAAGCACCTACGCTAGGAAACAAGTCGGGTGTGTTAATATTTTTTGAATAGTCGAAATTACTCAGCCTGTTTGACAACACATCAACGATTGCAGAAGATGGAGAAATTGGCACCAAAGACGTTGCTGGAGAGTTTAAAATGTTTGAAGGTGATGCAATTGCCAAAGGCTTAAATTTAAGAGGTTTCAGTTTGAAGTCAGGTATTTTATCGGCCATTGAGTGTGGCATAGAACTACGTTGCGTATTTGGATCAGAACAATCTTTTAAAAGTGGAATTGACAAAAACTCTGGTTGTTTCAATCTGGATTCAAAAGCCACGGAACTTGAGCCAGAATTTGCTTCTAAAGGTGGCCATAGATTTTTAGCTGCTGTGTTTTGAGCCGAAAACCCGGGTTTATTTGAAATGGGTACATTTAAAGGTGTTTTCGGTAGCTGTATTGTATTCATAGGTTTCGGGAGCTCTGCAGTTTTTATTGGGTTCAAATATGTTGACAAATGAGGGCTATTTCCGCCAGAAAGTGAATTTATACTGGAGTCGGAAGTAAAAGTTTTTGGGTTCAATAAATTAAAGGAACCAGATTGACTTGGAAATTCGATATTGTCAGCTGCCTTATATGAGATAGGTCTGAAAATTAAAGGTACAGAAGGGGTCCTTACTCCAGGTAAATACATAGATTTATAATACAATGGATATGACGATAAGGGCGATGTTAATGGGGAGAAAGTTTCTGAATTTAATTGTTCTGAAAATGAAGGTTTTCTAGCTTCCAAAGTCAGTGGTGAATCTAATGTTCTAGATCTTGATAATGGAGTGATGGTTGGCTGTGGTAAAACATTATTGAGTTTTGATGCTGAACATAGAACACCTGTGTCACTACTTTTTAACGGTTTTACAGGAACAGTTGGCAATGATTTCATGTTTGTTAATGATGGTATTTTATTTAAAGAGCTTGAATACATATCCCATGAACAATAAGTAGGTAAAGCATTTGGTGGCTTAGTAGAGGATGATGTAAATGGGTATTTATATGGCAATGATACGTCTGGTGTACCAGTATTTAGTTTAGCGTTACTTGCAGGAGCGTTACTTGGTTTTGGTAATAAAAAAAAATCTGTTAACCTGTCTGGCATTTTTACATCTGCGATTGATAACGAATCAATTTTTGGTACAGGTAATGCTCGAGATAATGACGTAAGAACCAATGGTGATGAAAATTCGCCAGTTCCTGGAGATGGTGAAAATAATTTAGTTAATATATCTTTATTGTCACATGTTACTGGTGATGATGAAATACCCAATGATGAAGCAGCTGGAGACAAGGGCTTGGGTTTAATCGGCGTCACTTTTCCCACCAAATCTGGGAATGTCAACGTGACTCCACCCAAGGATTCTGTGATGACCGTCTGAAAAGAAAAGGATTTGTGAAAATAAATATGATAATACTTAAATACTCTACCCGACCTTTCCAAAAACATACTTACAATTTAGAGGGTGGCAGGAACATTGACGCGAAAACCATAACCATGAAGTCAGCACATGATTCTAGCGTAACTACATACGAGTATATTATACACATAAATATTCGTTTACCGTAAAAGGTTACGCGTCGATGTTCCTGCCACTTATAATATAAAGAGGTAACATTTGTGAGTTTTTTTATTTTACCATTTATGTACAGACGCCAGCAGGTCAAGCTACCCGAAACTGTCAAATTTTTCCCAATCAACCTTGAACCTTAATGATTTAACCATAAAGTTGAAAATCTATTAAAGAAATTTGACAGATGATGATGATCTTGATGTGCTGGCATCTGTACACACATATATAAACAGACAAGAAAAACCGAACAGAAAAAATAGGTAGGTACAGAGGTGATGCTTATTTTACAAGAAATCTCTTCCAGCACAAACGAGACAGTACAATAGATACAGAGATGTAGACAGCGTGTGAAATAGTAAAGGAGACAAAAAAATAATACATACAATCAAAAACAATTCACTGAAAAAACGAAACAAAAAAAACGAGAACATACTAACATACATACAAATAAACATACACACATACTTCTAAAATAAATATCACTAGAATGATAATAATTATACCATACTCAAAATAATAAATACATACACAACTACATAATTATGATGGAGTGGACAGATACTGTTCTTTTACTCTTCTATTAAAAACTGCAACAGTTTTAGTAGTAGTTTTTATTTCGGGGGAGTAAGTAATCTTCGGAACTAATGATCCGATTCCGCATATTCTGTCTTTAATGGGAAACTATAGTATTGGCGAGTGTCATAGGATATATTTTATGTTAAAACCAAGAATTTCAAGCGGACGAAGTCGCGGCCTGCGACTTCGTCTTCGCGACTTCGCTAGTAGGTACTACATACAAATGTGAAAGTAACTGTCTGTCTGTCACTCTTAACGTTAGTATCATGTGCTGAATACATGATTCTAGCGTTACTATAATAAAATACACATACTTATTCGTTTACCGTAAAAGGTTACGCGTTGATGTCCCTGCCCCCATGTAATAAGCTAAATATGTAGTTGTCAACATATTTTTAGACTAGCTGCGCCCCGTGGTTTGCGCGCAAAGTCTCGATCCCGTGGGAATATCGGGATAAAAAGTATCCTATGTGTTAATCCTGGTTATAAACCATCTGTGGGCCAAATTTCATCCGATGTGTATGAAATTTGACACAATGACATTTGGCGTTCAGAAGTTAGTATTTTTTTTTTTTTAATGGCCTGAGACAATTTCCCATTAGAACTGATCTTAAAATTTATTCCGTAATTGGTGCTTGGTTCTTTTTGCCTTTTACGACCGTCTTGGGTACAGTTGAATTTGAAAAAGTGTCCTAACGTGCTATCTGCACATTAGAATAAATATTTATAGCAATATTTTTTGAGATTTTATTTATTTTGCAGCAGTTGTAAAGATTCATGATACTACGGTTTTAAAGTAATAGGTACAAACTAGTACATAGGTACAAGTATATAAATGTGAAAGTAATTCTGTCTGTTACCAACCTTTCACGCCTAAGCCACAGAACTGATCGTTATGTTTGACAGATAGCAGCCTGGAACCTGGAGATGCACATTGGCTATTTTTTAATATCCTGGTTATTCAAGCCTTCTTCCCTTGGAGGTCAGCAGAAACCACAGAACGCCCCCTGCTACTATCCTTACATATTCTTTGTGCTTCGTATGTTCATACATCTGCAGCCTAATTGCAAAGAAACTCGAAACCAGCGTGCGAGTATACGCACGCCGGTCGCGGATACTACACACCTGAAGGGCAATTCTCGTAATTTTAAGAACGTTCACAGTCTGATCTCAGTCTTAATCTGTCAAAAAATACTTCGAATTTCCCTACATTTTGACAAGTTTTTGACATTTGTTTGTCGCTGAGATGAGACTGCGACTAGATTTTGTAAATTACGATAATTGGCCTTCAGACCTTTCTGAAGAAAATTACAAATAACGTCAGTATACGTCCTCCTAGGGCGTTTCCAGCGTTTAAGGCAAATGTGAGATCTGCCTTGTCCTGCTGTTAGTTAGTGCATTTCAGTCATCCTCTGAACATGACCACAAATTCTAAGCATACTCTTTTCAAATTTGTCACTACATCTTCTTTCTAACCGCACCATTGCCTTATCGCATAATTCTTCAGCCTATCATTTTTTGTTATACGACATATTTATGTTTCGCAAGGAAAGCATTTTCCCACAGCGTTTATTCTACTTTCATACCTCTTTTACCACACCCAACATTCACTCCCAGCTAGCACACCATTGTGAACAGGCTTGGCTGCTCAAGCCTTTATTAACATCGACAGGTTGGTCACTGTCGCATGTGTAGCCACATTCACTTTTTTCCCCGCATTCCAGTGGCGTAACAATAGTGCGGCAGGAGTGGCAAAATGCCACGGGCCCCCAGCCGGAAGGGGTCCCCGGCCCGAGAGGGCCAGGAGCACAGGAGGATCCTAACATGCCTAAGTATAAAAATGCAAACTTTTTTTGACCACCAGACCAAAGAAGCAGTCATGTTTTCAATTTTGTAGGGGAAATTACGAAATCTACGCAGACGAAGTCGCGGGCCAGAAAAAAAAAATATAACGTTGGTTGAGGTTCTTTCAGACGCCAGCACATCAAGCTACTACAATCTGTCAAATTTCTTTAATAGATTATCAACTTTATCGCTAAAGCCTTTAGGTTCAAGGTTGATTGAGAAAATTTGACAGTTTCGGGTAGCTTGACCTGCTGGCGTCTGTACATTGAGGGAGGGCCCTACCAATCCCATGAATTTGCCACGGGCCCCAAAGGGCATAGTTACGCCACTGCCACATTCCCTCTCCTTTTCCATAGCCTGGATATTTTTTGTATTAAAAAATAATGACATACAAAATACACTCAGACGAAGTCGCGGCTAATAACTTATTTTCTATAAATTTCGAATTAAATAAATACAGTCTTGATTGAACTAATCATAAAAAAGGAATGACGAATATTCTTCATAGATGTAAACAAAGATGTTATAAACATACCTGACATATCACAAAGAGAAGCAACAATCTCGTCCGCATACTGACAACTTGGAAATGAAACGCACCACCCTGACACACATTTATAACCTCAAAACAATAGCCATTATAAAACCAATTCCTGGAAAATTATGTGTGTACCTAAATGCGTTTTAATATTTGTAATACTGTTGTGGCAAGGTGATAAATTGAGCAATTACCTACGACAAAGGGATTTCATAAATTAAGTACCTAATATAAAATAACGACAGTGTGTTTGCGAATTTGGATGTAATGTCAACCCATATCTACAACTTTTATTCTTGGGTGCCTTTGGACAAAATAATAACAACTGCACGGTCGATCGATCAGGTTAAGCTACGATTGCTGCGGGTGGTCCGTGAATAGGTGACCATCTTTACATAGCAAGAGCCTTCCGTGCCTCGGAAAGCACGGTGGATCATTGACAGTCGCTATGGGTCGTCAGAAGCCCGAAAGTCTGATAACCAGTCTTACCAAGAGGTATCGTATTACACAGTAACCGGGTTGTGGAGGTCATCTACGTTTTAGAATTTATTTATTTATTTATTTATTTATTGACACACCAACGACTTATTCGCTAAAACATTACAATAAATATATTCTAATTCAACAGCTTTGCGGTGAATTCGTCACTTATAGGTGTGCACAGCACTTGTATAATCAATAATAAAAATCGAAATGGAAAAATAATATGATACTAACAAAATTAGAATTTACAAAGTTTACATCGAATCTAAAATGTCAAGTAGTTAAATTGAAATACATTATAAATAAAAAAAATCAATTAAATTGGAATAAAAAAAAACTATTATAAATTAAGACTATAAAAATAACAAATAAATAAATTAGGACATAATTATTACATTATTTATAAAAAATTAAAAGAATAGAATAGATTAAAATTTGAGGTAAAAAAAATTGAGTTAAATTGTACAATATTAAATAAATTGAATCACACAAATACACAAATTAACGTTTTGTAAATAAAAGAAACAAACAAACAGATCGATCAAGAACTGAGGACGTACCGTTTGAATTCATTCAGACTGTTCGAAAATATGTCCAAGTTGTTAGTACGCGTGCTCAGCTTATTGTAGCTAGACAAAAACCGGTATAAAGGAGCTGAACGACCAAGATTAGTTCTATTTTTAGGCATTTGAAATGTTTCTGTTTTAAAATTGGATCTGTATGAGGTACGGCGGGGCACATTAAGACTGATCTCCGAAACCAACTCCGGTACATTCGCCAAATTGTGGAAGGTCTTATAAAAGAAAATTAAATCTGAGCAACTTCTTCGTTGCTCCAAGGAGCTCATCCTGAAATGACAGAGCCTTTGAGGATAATCAGCTTCGCGATCACAAGTCTGTGATCTGTAGCGGAGGTAACTCGTAAACTTTTTCTGGATGCACTCTATTCTGTCGATGTGGACACGATACGCGGGATTCCATACAGGAGATGCATATTCTAGTATACTCCTCACCAGAGAGTTATAGAGAACCTTAAGGGTGCCGGTTGACCGGAATTCCTTGCAAGTTCTTTTTACAAATCCCGACATTTTGTTTGCTTTGGCGACAATAGTGTCAAAGTGGTTTGCAAAGGATAGTTGACTATCAAGTTGGACTCCCAAATCACGAATGGTATCAACTTTCTGAAGAGTTATGCCGTTTAAGTGATATGCTGAAGGCTGAATCTGCTTTTTCCGTGTAAATGTTATATGATAACACTTTGCGGCATTGAGAGTCATCATGTTACTATGACACCACTCATGAATTGCGTCCAAGTCCTTCTGAAGTAAGGCAATGTCGGTACTTGATTCAATTTCCTTGTATAGTTTTAGATCATCCGCAAACATAGAGCATTTTGAGTTTTTAATGGAGTGTATGATGTCGTTCACAAATACCAGGAAAAGAATAGGACCAAGATGCGATCCCTGTGGCACCCCAGATGTTGAGTAATAAAGTGGCGACTGATAACCCTTTATGATAACTCTCTGTTGTCGTTCTGAGAGATATGACTCAAACCAGCGTAGCAAATTACCATGCATACCATAGTTCGCAAGTTTTCGTAGTAGAAGCACATGATTTACTTTGTCGAACGCGCTACTGAAGTCAGTGTATATTGAGTCCACTTGCACACCGGAGTCTACGGATCTGCTGATATCATCAATGTAGTGAACTAAGTTGGTGGTAGTGGATTTATTGGTACAGAAACCGTGCTGTTGCGTAGCTAATTGAGTTTTAATTAGCGAAGTTAATACAGGACAAACTAATGATTCGAACAGTTTCGAGAAAATTGAAAGAAGAGAAATGGGCCGATAATTTTTAACGTCATTAGTAAATTAAGTACCTAATATAAAATAACGACAGTGTGTTTGCGAATTTGGATGTAATGTCAACCCATATCTACAACTTTTATTCTTGGGTGCCTTTGGACAAAATAATAACAACTGCACGGTCGATCGATCAGGTTAAGCTACGATTGCTGCGGGTGGTCCGTGAATAGGTGACCATTTTTACATAGCAAGAGCCTTCCGTGCCTCGGAAAGCACGGTGGATCATTGACAGTCGCTATGGGTCGTCAGAAGCCCGAAAGTCTGATAACCAGTCTTACCAAGAGGTATCGTATTACACAGTAACCGGGTTGTGGAGGTCATCTACGTTTTAGAATGGGGCTAACTGAGACCGATTCTGATTGTCCTGATTTACAGGCACTTTTGAACTGTCAAAGAGTCGTTTCAAACGCAAACTCAAAGCATCTATTTCAATTAAACCTAAATGGTTTAATTGAAATAGATGCTTTGAGTTTGACCATAATGAGATATTATGGGACTTTTGGCGTCGAATAGAAGCTTATTTTTTGTAATGTTTTATTATCCTGTAAACCATAAATATACTTCGTTCCCAAGTAGGCTTCAGCAAGGACAACCTCCACAAGTGGGGGTTCATGGAAGGCTCTGACCTCCGGTGTGTATGCGGTGTCTCTCCGCAGATAATGGCTCACCTCCCATCTTGCACCGCATGCCCTGTCACTTGCACACGTGAGGACCTAATGGCTGCGTCGGCGAATGCTATCCGCGTTGCTGAATTTTGGTCCAAACAAATTTAAGAAAAAAAACTATATTTTTGCCATTGACACACTAAAAAGAAAAATATTGTCCTGTTCGAGTCGCAATACATAGGTACAGATTGATTAGATAAGAAGTATTCACTTTATTTAAAAAAAAATATTCTATGAAAATATAAAAAAAAAATATTAAGTATTTTTATTTAAATATAGTATTTAGGGCCGGCAATTCAGTATGGAAAATAATCTCAGACAAATGTCCACCTCTAGCAGCATGGCAGATGTGAACCCTTTTCACAGCGTTTATCATGACATTTTCATAAACCTGCGTTATTTCAGTGACTGTGTCTCAGATATTTTTTTTTAATTCTTGAAGGTTCATTGGCCTGTTAGCGATGACACGTCCCTTTGGATAGCCCTACATAAAAGTCAGGAGCTGTGAAATCCGGATCATGGGGGTCAATCAATGTCACCGTTTGTCGAAATTAATCTACCCGGAAACGTTTTTCAATGTCTCGATTATGGCTCGTGCCGTATGACATATGGCCCCGTCTTGTGAAACCACATGTTTCCTAAGCCCAACTGATTAACTTGATGTAAGAGAACTGCTTTATCTGTTACAATGCCATGCTGCTCAAATTTAATCACTAAACGAGTTATTGTTAGCCGTGAAGGTAAGTGATTTCTACGAAAAATTGGGCGCAATTTTCTTAGGGTTTCCGCAACACATGATTGGATTGAGTAGAATGTTTTAATAATTAAAACACGTTGTTCAGTCATAAAACGCTCCATAACAAATTTGCCATACCTTCACAAAATAATTTTCATAAAACAACTGTCATATTTGCCACCAAAACAAAATGGCGGCAAAAAAAAGTTGTATACCTCCAAGTGGCCCACCTTGTACTATTTTTTTCTTTCTTCTTTTATTTTGGTAAAGTTAAAAATGACGGCTGAGCCACCAGCGATTTAAACCTGAATGTAAAAAAGATATTAAGATTTTCCTTTTTCATTTTATTATCTAGGAGATAATGAAATATTACGTAAGAGAAAAAATGCTTACACAAAAAAAAATAACAGATAATATACATAGGTAACTTCATAACATTACAATATAATAATTATTATATCGAAATAATAATCTATTTATATAAATGAATCCATATTTCCCTTGGTCACGCCATAACTTGAGAATGACTTTACCGATTTCATCCATCTTTTTTTTTAAGTTTTCTAATACGTTATAGAAGGTTTCTTCACTTGGACGAAGTCACGGGCAGAAGCTAGTATATTTATAATAATTGACAGATAGGTAACACGATTGCCGACAGCGTACGTGACTTTACTAAGAGAAAATAATATTAATATCGAAACATTACTTCTTACTGTTACAAAAGAAAGATTGTTTGAAAGTAATTTATGAAATCCTATTAGTACAACGCGAACGTTTGTATGGATGGATGTATGTTTGTTACTCTTTCACGCAAAAACTACTGAACGGATTAGGATGAAATTTGGCACACATATAGTTTAGAACCAGGATTCACGCATAAGATACTTTTCATACCTCTCCTCTTTCCTCTTTTTTTATTATTATAATCTTTGTTTTCTGTTTTTATAGTTTTAAGGTGTATTCATTTTGTCTAATGCCAATAAACGCATTTTTCTTTCTTTCTTATCCCGACATTACCACGGGATCGAAACTTATGCGGGTGAAACCGCTGGGCGCAGCTAGTAATTAATAACTGTGAAGGAAAATAATGGGAGTAATCCTTAAAATATCGGTCCAAAATATAGGTCCAAAATATAGGTCCAAAATATAGGTCCAAAATATAGGTCCAAAATATAGGTCCAAAATATAGGTCCAAAATATAGGTCCAAAATATAGGTCCAAAATATAGGTCCAAAATGATAAACACGTTGAGAGCAAGCGTGGTGATTATTGCTCGTTCCTTCTCTATGTGAGAAGTAGTTTTTAACATACAGACGCCAGCACAACAAGCTACACGAAACTGTCAACTTTTCCCAATCAAATTTGTACCTAATGCCTTAGCGATAAAGTTGAGAATCTATTAAAGAAATTTGACAGATTGTAGTAGCTTGATGTGCTGGCGTCTGTACATAAATTCACGCAATTTTCCCATGGGGGTTGGCAAAACTACATATCCTGCTACGATCCTGACATACTTCTTTTACTTCACACGATCTAGTATTATGTCTCAGACCCATTTTTATCTATTCTATAGTGGCGCCGATTCCCTTGTTCATAAACTAAACTAAATTTAAGTTCAGTGCGTCTTTTTCTTTAAAAAACAGAAGATAAATATTACTTTAGTCCTGTCAAATTAGTCAGCGCCTGACGTAAATTGACGTATTTTTAGTCGCCATGTTTTTAATCACGTCTAAAATGTCTATGGAGTATCTTAATTTGACAGGACTAAACTAATATTTATCTTCTGTCCTTTTCTTGATGAAATAGAAAGAAAAAGATGCACTGAACTTAAATTTAGTTTAGTTTGTGAACAAGCTGCTTGTGAACAAGCAATCGGCTTCAATGTATACTAATAATAAAGCTAATTAGTATTTTGTTTAAATGCGCTAATATCTGGGACTACCAAGCGGATTTGAAAAAAATCTTTTTGCATTTGATAGCCTTATTCTTGAGGAAGGCCATACGGCGCGGGCGATGCGATGTGATAGGGTGGGTTGGGGGAACACGAAATTTCACGCGGACAGAGTCGCGGGCAGAACCTAGTTTGAAATAAGGCTCGCTTCAACAGGCAAACATCACAAATCTATAGATATAAATATAAACGTGTTATAGGGGGAGGGGTGGAGGGAGGGGGGGGGGGCACACGTAATCAATCACAAGTTAGTAGTAGAACTTTTTCCCATACATTTCTGGGGTGGAAATATACGGGGAATAGAAAAGTGTTCACCCAGTTTTTTTTATTCGTGTTGTACCCCTTGGCGAAGGAACACATCATCTGCCTAGCCTTTTCCCAACTATGTTGGGGTCCGCTTCCAGTCTAACCAGAGCAGCTGAATAACAGTATTTTACATGGAGCGACTTCCTATCTGACCTCCACAACCCAGTTACTGGGTAATACGATGCCCTTTGTTAACACTGGTCGTCAGACTTTCGGGCTTCCACCACCCGTAACGACTGTCAAAGATCCACGAATGACAGCCGGGACCGACGGCTTAACGTGCTTTCCGAGGCACGGAGAGGTATGTAAAGATGGTCACTCATTCACAGACCAACCACGGCAAGCGTAGCTTAACCTGATCGATCGACCTGTGCGGCTATTATTATTTAGCAACGGGCCCCTCCCCTTGGCGAAGGAGCACGTCAGGGGAATTACTACCTCCTGACTAGTATCGTTATTATATTTCGGTTTGAATTATTTGGAAACTTACTGACTCTGGCTTTGCTATCAGAGATTGACACAAACAAATAGAAATGAATGATGATGTCTCATTTAGAGTGGACAGTTATATCAGCCGTAACCTTGTCAGCGTTTCTGTGCAAAACCTGCCCCGTATATTTCACCGTATTGAAAGCTGCCCGAAAAAGTTATAGGTCAAATAATATCAATATTACTCCCACGTGGCTGGTATAAATATGAGCCAATCTTTCAATATGTTGCTGTTCTAATTGCTATTTATTTTTTCAATATCTGCTGACCATTCGAATACAGTTCTAACAGAAAATATGCTGGTAGATTTAGCATTTAGCTTAAGTGGCAGTAAGGCAGTTATAGAGGCATGAGTAACAGGGTGTAAAGTTCACTCTTCCTTCATAGAAAAGGGAGCATCCTCCGACCAGAGGGCGAGAGCGTTGTGTCTGGTGGGTAACTTCCCGATGATTGATCTCGGGACGTTGTATATACTAGCACGGCAAACTCTGCTTGCGTGATGCAGGATTTTGCGTGACGTCAGTATGATGCGTAGTTTGCATGTGGCGGTGTATGTAGATGAAGATACATAGCCATGTCTGGCAAAGGACTGATTGCAATAGAAGTATACGATTCCTTGGGTGAAAACTGTGAATGAAAATGAACACAATAGTTATTATATTTCTTTTTTACAAAAAAAAAAAACAACCGACAATCGGTCTCAAAAAACGAAAACGCGGAACCAACGACACCGACTTCCGAAATTAAAGTTATTTTTCACTTTCTAGAGTTTATTTTTTTTTTGTAAAAAAATTTTATTATTTTTCACTTTTTACGAGTAGTTGCCTACCCCACACAAATTCATATAACACTACTTGCTATGTAAATATCATTGACAGGAGGTTATTAAAACATCATCAATATAAACTAAACTAAGTAGAAAAAAATCGTATTATTGAAGCTAACTCAAAAACTACCATCCCTGCTGCATACCGTATCCGTTAAAAAAAGAATTTAGCAAATCCGTCTCTATATGACGGGGTTATGCCCAACAATACATTAAATAAAACTGACTGAGAACTTCCTCCTTTTTTGAAGTCTGTTAAAAACAGTTTCTGTCAGATATCGTTTTGTAGTTTGTGTCAACTGACACGCCGCTCCCGCGCGCCCCTCCGCCGCGTAGACCCGCCGCTGGTACTCCCCCGCGCGCGCCGCCTCAGCCGCCGTGCACCTCCAGTCCGGCGCAGCAATGTCTCGTATAGACACAACCCTTATGGGAAGAAGTACTGAGCTTATGTGTGATTATATGTAGGTATGTAGTTTCTCTGGTAACGGATCGATTTTGTCCTAAAACAACATTAAAGACTGACAACAAAAAAGATAGAGAGATGGTGACCCAAATAAGTCGGGGCCGTTCGAGCCCCGGAACTTCAGGGCTTCGGGGCTTTCAGGCCCCGGGATGTCAAGGATTGCTTTGCTGCTCCCGTCCCTGATTAGACTCTGGGCCCGGAAGGCCCTGACCTAGATATGTGGGTGGACCTTAATAGTTTTATTTATATAATTATTGAAGACCTTCTTTTTATGCATATAGAAATTTGAGTTTTATTTGTGGAAAAAGTTTTGAAAAAATACTGAGTCTACGTGAAATTTATGTTATAAATGGGCAAACAAATTCTGTAATATTCTGACGTCCCAAGGGAGATTAGTAACCATTCATTTGTAATGTAGACTTTTAAATGATCTATTAAATTAATCTTTGAAAAAAAGTTTTAGGTGTAAAAGATTGTTTTACTTTGAATTAATCCTTTTTAGTGTACTAAGACAAAAAAGGAAAGAGAGACACTGTTGAGGAAAGTAAAAGAATATGATATTGGTCCTTATGTTAAAGTTTTAGCGCAGCCTTCAACTGAGATAGCAAACCCACTTTGCTGATTTGTGCCGATATTATGTAGTAATGTGTATTAGATTTGTAGATATAGTTTAAGTTACGATGAGGCTGACATGCCACTGTAGATAAAAGCCTCGAACAAAAATTAAAAAAAAACCTTTTATAACTCTTCAGCTATTTTTATTTATTGCTAGCAAGGGCCTAGACAAAATTACATTCTATCAGCTACAACGATGATACAGAAGTCAAAAATGTATTGGATTGACATTATTTTTTTAATGACATAAAGAACAATGGCGAAAGTTTAGCTGACTTTAATTTGAGCGTCTAAAAGTGACTTATATACGAAGGCAGTTCTATTATTTTTCTACTTTTTTTCAAAGTATCACATTACCTAGTTAACTCCGGATAAAAAAAATATTTTAAATGAAAAGTTATTTGATTTTTTCATTGACAATTAGTGATGCTATTTTGTATTTATTCTGCCAAGTGACAGTAAGTACAGTATTATTGTAATAAAATCAGTTTTAGTTTGTTATTGTAACAAAATGGAGTAAAGTAATTAACAATAATATTTATTTATAAGTGGAAGTATTCTTTGTAGGGAGGTAAAAATATTGTAGTGTAAAAATAAATGAATTACTTTCAATTAATGACTGACAAAAAGACTATTATCCCAAGTCGAAAAAAATATAACTTGGTTTGACAACTGTAGATTGTTCAATAGGGTTGCCAGGTCGCCAAACCTAATAGCCGGACAGACCAGCCAGTTTGGCCGGACATTTGGGTAGAAAGGCCGGACACCCTATATTATTGAGGATTTTGTGTCTATAATCAAAAAAGCTTGATTTTACATACAATTTTTTTGTCGTACCTATTAATACTGTTAATAGGTACGACAAAAAAACTGTATGTAAAATCAAGCTTTTTTGATTATTGTCATAATCAGTCATCGGCACTCGCTCGTTTGCGAAATGTAAAAAGCCTAAAAAAAGCCGGACAAGCCAGACACCGCTTATTTTGGCTGGACACGCAATCAAAAAGCCTACCTATGTTCGGCTTCATCCGGACGCCTGGCAACGCTAATCATAAACATAACCTAGAAAAGTTCATGACTGAATTTCTATTATTCTCGGACTTCTCGAACAAAAATTCTTGCACAAACTAATTCAGAAGTTGACGCCGAGTTGAACAAGATATTTTTCATTTAAAGACGCAAGAATTAAATCTCAGCTAAATTAATGTATGGGTGGCTGCCATTGTTCTTAGTGCTTGACTGCGATCCCGCCTGATGGAAAGCAGTGATGCAATCGTTGATGGTAAAGCGCACTAATTTATTATGAGCCAATTCACTCTAGCCTTGAAGACACTTAAATTATAATCGGACGGGAAAACCGCTGCAGGCAAATTGTTCCAGTCCTTCATTCACATTGACATAAGCTACCGAAAAACTTGGTCAATCGTGTTGAAAATCGTTGTAGAAACACGAAAAGCTTTGAAAGTGATTGTCACTTGTCTAGACCATTTTCTTTTTTTTAAGTATGATAATTATCATCAAATAACTTCTCCCGCTCTGGGCTATTGACTAAAACCCACTCGTGTTCCTTCAGTTATCTGTACTCCGGGCTACGGTAACTCTTTCGAAAGACCCGCAACCCTGGCCGGCATCGGCCCTAGTGAACCCCACCGGTTAGTGCTGACTTCTCTTTGAGGCGCGCGTGGAATACAACGCGCCGTCGCGTCGACCCGGGCTTGGTCAGTACCAGACGGCGAGCTAACCATTGCTCGCCGTCCGTAATCCCGTGTCTACGGTGGCCGGAATCGGCTCTCAATTCCCGACGCCCAGGGCGTCTCCTGCGTCGACTAGGGGCGTGAGGGCGCAAAGATTGCCTCTCCCTCACGCGTTCCGCCTCCTCCTTCGCGAGCATTACTGCCGGTCTAGACCCTCAGGTTGCGCAGAAAACGTACATTTCAGTAGGTACGTACTGCTTAAAATGGGGTAGCCCCAGGTCCATCCTATTATCAAGTAACCAGGGCAATAAAATAACAACAACAATTTATTCAGAAAATAATATATTTGTTAACATTACTTATCATTAAAAAATAAATAAGTAACAGAAAATCAATAAATATAATTATAAGGGCCACAGCCGCAGGTACTTATAGGAGACACAACTGGACCGATTGGTGACATGACAGGACTGACAGGTGAGATTAGTCCATAGTCCAAGGGAGACCCGAAGCCCAAAGCTGGAGCTATAACTTCTGGAGGTGACAACGGTAAAGTGTTGCTAAGGAGGTTGCTAACCACCAAAAGCTGTAAAGCATTCGCCAGGTTATTGGCTACAGTACTATCCTGAACGATAGTCGGAGCTGGCATCTGATTGGTCACTATCGTCTCCATGCCGTAAGGAATCTCCATGATTGGTGGACCGTAGTTGGGGCCAATGATCATCTGGTTCTGCAGTAGAGTTTCTGCTACTGGGAGAGGCATTGGTAGGAGGTTCTGTTGCAAGCCAGGCATGAAGCGGTTCACGCAGTTTGCGTTGATGGTCTGGAAAAAGAAAATTTTTATTATTTAGACGCATGAAGAAATAGTCCTCCAGGCCATATTCCGGCCATGGCGGCCAAGCTCAACGGAGACTAACTCCTTTGGCGCAGGAGGTATTATAGTGCACAAGTATGTGCGCAGGTACAGGTGCACCCCCTCTTCCCCCACTTTCGTAGTCCGATGGAACGGCAATCCGACCCGATTGGAGAGAGATCAGGCACGAGACCAACGGCTTAACCTGCATTCCGCGACACGGATGTATCACACCGCCAACTTCCAAACTCCGAGCTGTCACTAAGAGCCCATGAAGTAATATCATTGTTAACACCATAGACTTAATGGCTAAATTCCTCCTGCCAGGGCCGCGGGTTGTTCGAAAGAGATACCGTGGTCCCTGGCATAGGCAACTGAAGGAACTCGGGTGGGTTTTAGTCAGTAAAAGTCTGACACGCCCTCCTGCTCCGCCCAGAGCGGGAGAAGTCATATGATGATGTCCCACCCAAAAAAAAAGAAAGGGCTAAATTCCTTATGAAACCTAGACCTGAGGTCTGTAATCACAAACACGCAGTGAGCAAGCGTGGTGATCAAAGCTCGTTCCTTCTCTGTTTGAGAATTATTTGTCTTTTAGGGAAACAATTTCGCTAAGGCAATCGTTTGAAGTAGTCCTTTGAAACCCTTTAACGACCTAAGGGAACGGATCGTAACGTGAATGGAAAAGGTCTTGCTAGGAAATGGAGTCCGTTTATAAATTAACATAATATAATCACGCCTATTATGTATTCCCCGAAGAGCTAGACACAGTTGAATAGAACACCTATGTTAGAGTCCCATGCAACAAGGGGCGAGCCTATTACCAGTAACTAGGCCCAAACCCAGGCTGACACTGAGAAATTCTTAATAGAATTTTTAAAATTAAATGTCTGACATCATCTGCCTAGCCTTTTTTCAACTTTGTTGAAGACGGCTTCCAGTCACCAAAATTCAGCTGAATATCAGCCACTCTATTCTGTAAAAATCTCACCGTGAAAAGGTAGGTGAAGTGAGCTGTCATTCCACCTGATGCTAGGGATTGTAACTGTTGACAACTCACTTCACCTAAGTTTTCATGGTGAAACTTTTACAGAATAGCACCGCTGATGCTATGGGATTGATACTATTGACAGCTCACTTCATTTTCACTTCACCTAAGTTTTCACGGTGAGATGTTTACAGAATAGCATGGCTGTATTGAACATGATGTGACAGCCTATCTGACCTCCACAACCCAGTTACTGGTTAACACGAAACCCCCTGGTAATTGAAATAAAAATAAAACATAGAAACACTTACGTTGAATAATGCGAATTGCAAGCAGATAAAAGCAACAATTTTATGCGCCATTTTGAAAGCTGAATGTTTCGAATTAGTTTTCGAATTGAATACAATGTGCAGTTTGGGCTTTGATTAACTTTATATACTAAAGTATTATCTGTTTAAATATCTACGAAATGATTGTACTATCTTATGTTAAGTAATAACTTACTGCAATGTGTGATAAGGGATAAGGTAAATGATTTTGTAATAATTAAACAAAGTGAGAATTTAATTAAGTAATACTTTGTTGAAGGGTTTCTCGAGAAGTTGTAGTTTATTTTTATTTTTTTATGTTATAAACTATTGCTTGACTGCGATCCCGCCTGATGGAAAGCAGTGATGCAATCGTAGATGGTGTAGCGCACTAATTTATTATGAGCCTATTCACTCTAGCCTTGAAGACACTTAAATTATAATCGGACGGAAAGACCGCTGCAGGCAAATTGTTCCAGTCCTTCGATGTACACGGTATAAACGACGAGGCGAAACGCTTCGTCCGGATCGCAGCGGTGTTAACAATTCAATTCATTTGTCAATTTCAATTTATTCTTCTTCTTCTTTGTGTCGCTGGCACGACTGTATGTATTTTAGATCTTGATGGCCCAAAACTTCGCCACGTCCACGGCGTCGACAGTGGCAGCGCAGAGGTCACTTTGACTGCATGGTTTGGGACACAGAGGGCAGGATAGGAGGTGGTAGGGTGTTAGCGACATATCTCCACAACCACATCCTTCTGCCATTCCGCCAAGCTAGCCCCACTTTACCAGGTTCCAATTACATCTTTCCACTTGTGTCCGGAGACGGTTCAGGGACTTCCAAGTGGACCACGAAAGGCGTATTATTGTACAAAACACCGAATATCGCATTTCCATATAGATTTGTATGAATCTTACTATCACTTGTCAATGATACTTGCTAAGACTAAAGTCATTCATCTGTTCAGCAAAAAATTGCCCTCCTTCAGGAGCCGTCGACGGGTAAAAAGGTAAAAAACAACAAAGTGTGATCTTCTAATAAATACATTTATTTTACAAAATAATGATTCCTATATCCTAGATAATACGGTGGGATATGCGGTGCCATATGTGAATGCATGGGCCAAGGCCCTTGTGTTGGACCCATATGTGAATAGAAGGGCCATTGCCTGTTTGTTGGACCCATGTGTCCTGGCCATTGCCCATGTCCAGGACCCATGTTTGGTTGCATGGGCCATTGCCCTTGTATTGGACCGAATTGTAGAGGCATTGGTAGTCTTCTAGGATACCTAGGTAGCATACCGCTTTGGTACTGCGGCTGGTATCCCCAGGGTGAGAAAAAGTTTGGGTATCCAAAGAAGAAAGTTTGGAAGGGATTCAGCCAGTTGTCAACGCCCTGAAAAGAAAAGAAAGTTGGTTAGAAACAGAAAAAAGTTTGCCTATTTTCTTCATAGGAGTTGAGAGATGTGAATAAACCAGTCCACGCACACTTCAAGTTAAAAAAAAAAATATAGGGCGGTGAGCCTATTTGGAAAAAATCTGACTCCTGGCAGCTACTGAACATTTTTAAAGGAAAAACCTAAAAACACTTTTCCTAGTCCTTTGGGGATCAAATTTAGTACCCTATAATGTATGAGATAGAGCTGCTTAAAAATACTTCAAGTGTTATATTAGCATACACAGAGGAACCTTGAGCAGTGGTGGTCCACGGTTTCAGCTCCAACTTACGAGTTGTTGTAGGTTATGAGTTCGAACCCAGGCAGGCACTTTGTGGATTTAATTTCATCATCACTGCTCTTAAAACGGTGAAGGAAAACATCGTGAGGAAACCGGCATGTCACAGAAACAAAAGTCCGAAGACATGTCACCACCACATAATATCACCTCTATCAATCTGCACAGGGCCTGCGTGGTACATTGTGGCCCACTCCCTCTCACAGAGGGAAGTTCTGTGTCTCAGCAGTGGGAACATTGTCTAAAGGAAGCTTGTGGGCGATCAAAAATTGCTTGTTTTCAATCTTACTTAAATCAATGATATTCCGTATAGGTACCTGATTATTCCTCCAGCCAATATTGCCTGAAGAGGATGGTAAAATCATTTGATGCATTGTAACTTTTGGCCACCCGTTTGGTGCATACCTCTTGTTATGGCAGTCTTGAACATTGTGGTGAGGTGGGGGTAACCAGTGTAGCCACCTTCCACTATGGTGTTTGCCAACCTAAAACACACAGATGAGGAAAAACATTACTTAACAAAATTGCAAGGAAATTCACTGGTTTTTCTGTGAAAACAAAACGAGGGAAAATGGTTTTTCCGTTGAGCCGGAGAAGTATGAGAGGTTTGGCTAATTTCTTCTTTGAAACACAGGAATTCTTGGAAAGAAGCAAATTATAATCATATAGTTTTTCTTGTAATTTAAAGGACTTTCCAGGTTAACAATATACAGGATGGAAGAGACATCGACGTGCAAACTGTAAACCATGAATTCAGTACATGATTCTGAGTCCTGCGTTGAACCGGTTATTAAAAAAAAAAAGCATTTATTTAGCACGTTTCTAGCAGGAAGCAGGAGGTTTTTTTTTATAAACTAGGACATATACATACATACGCTAGGGGGCTTTTTTTTTTTTTTTTTTTTTTTTTTTTTTTTTTTTTTTTTTTTTTTCCGGGATGGGAAATCATCAAATGACCCCTCCCGCTCTGGGTGGAGCGGAAGGGAGTGTCAGACTCTTACTGACTAAAACCCACCCATGTTCCTTCCTTCGCCCTTTATGTTCCGGGGTAGCGGTAACCCTTTCGGACAATCCCGCTGACCCGGCAGGCTTCGGCCCTGAGGGGCCCCTCGTTATGCTGACATCTCTTTGAGGCGCGCGTGGAACACTTACGCGCCGTCCGGCACGGGCCTGGTCCTGATCGGGCGGTGAGCTACCCATTGCTCTCCGCCCGCAGGCCCGCGCCTACGCTAGGGGGCTTAGAATCATGGGTACAGTTTGCCTGTCGATTTTCATGCCGCCCTGTATAATAGCCTCTACGATTGACAATACATATGTAGGTAACTACGTAAGCTGCGCTACTAACTGTAGGCTACCTTTTTACCACGTCATCAATTTTTTAACACACCTTTAAAGTTCCACTCCTGGGCAAAGCCCTCCATTCCCACTTTTCACTTATCTCTATCTATAGGGCAAAAGATTACTTCTTCTAGAAAAATAACCCAAGGGCTGGCTTTTACTTTTGCCAGAGGCTAAGCATTGCCATAGAACGTAGTAATGCCGTTGCTACGCCGATACGGACGAATTTTTCGAAGCCATGTTTTATTTTGTTGTTAATTTTAGTTATGTTAAGATATTTTATTGTTTCTTTTTAATGTTTTGATATAGTTAATTAGGTTAGGTATTTAATCCAATTAACATAACATCATCCCTGTAATACTCGAAGGGTTGGGCAGACGGGTCCACCCACATTTCACCTGTTATGTTTAAGTGCTATCAACCGAGAACAAATCCAGACACCGGACGGCTGCTACTAAGAAATTCCTGTTGGGAAAACCCAAAACCTTTACCCGACCTGGGAATCGAACCCAGAACCTTGTGCTCAGCAGTAGCGCTTGCGACCACCAAACCAATGAGGCAGTTAATCTAATAAATATAGTATTTATTTTAAAAACATATTCAACGTTTACATACCTGCGCTAAACTTAAAACAACTACTAATAAAAATAAAAATAAAACTAAAGATTTCATTCTGAAATGAAACCTCTTTCGAAAAAATTAAAAACAATTCCACATTGTGTTTATATACCATTCATTTGTTTATATTATTCATTCCTTGTTTAAGATTTGTTCTACATTACAGTAGGAATTATTAAAACAAATTAAGTAATATCACGGTGTACAAAAAGGCAGGGTGATGTATTACATAGAATTACAATTAGTGACATAAATACAATTAGTCTCAAGTATTTTCGGGCAAACTTTTAGTAATTTTGAATGGAAATACATATTTATTTTTGTTCCAATTTTCAGGGGTTTTCCACGTTTAATAATGCTGATTTTATGTCCATGGCTCGTGGCTAAATAATAACAGCCGCACGGGGCGACGAATTGGGTTAAGGTTACGCTCGCCGCGCTTGGTCCCTGGATCCATTTATTACTTATCGAGACCCCTCCGTAACTAGGAAAGCACGTTTAGCCGTTAGTCCCGACTGACATTCGTGTATCTTTGACAGTCGTTCCGGGTCAGACGGTAAGTCAGAAGCCCGAAAGTCTGACAACCAGTCTCACCAAGGGGTATTACCCAGTCACTGGGTTGTAGAGGTCAGATAGGCAGTCGCTCCATGTAAAATACTGGTATTCAGCTGCATCCGGTTATAATGGAAGCCGACCCTAATATAGTTGGGAAAAAGGCTAGGCAGATTGTATTACAATTGTGGAAGGCATATTAAAAGCGGCAGCACTAATATGTGACATTGAGGGACCACCAAGAGAGGCAATGTCTGCGCCCTCACGCCTCCACGCGCGCCTCAAAGAGCTGTCAGCACAAACTGACGGGGTCCGCTAGGGCCGATGCCTGCAAGAGCCGCGGGTTGTTCGACAGAGATACCGTGGTCCCTGGCATAGGCAACTGAAGGAACACGGGTGGGTTTTAGTCAGTAAAAGTCTGACACGCCCTCCTGCTCCGCCCAGAGCGGGAGAAGTCATATGATGATTCCCCATCCTGAAAAAAAAAAAAGGGACCACCAAAACTATCTGACGAGACAGGCGATGCCAAAATATAGGATGCTGCATCGGCTTCAAAAAGAGATGCGAGGTGGAGGTGTGTGATGCTTGTGAAGACTGTACTGATAATAAGACAAAACAACTGGTACTGCCACTGTGTCAAATGTTACAGCAAATAACCTTGTGATATATTGCAATTCAATGATAGAAAATTTACACTTTGTAAACAAGCATATTACAAATTAGAGGATTATATCCAAGATAAGAATGCTTGGAAACATGCTGGTCCTGCTCCATAGTACAATCTAGAGTCTAGACAAAATCAAAATGTTTGCTAATTTAACTGTATAATTTATAATTTTATGTCATTGATTTTACGTTCTGTCATTACTTCAACTCACCAACTTTTTAATATTTTACGTAAATCATCTACTTTTACAATATTTGTAAATATGTGAGCACCACGTACCGTATCTATCACTTAAATAATTTACCTTCCGGTGATATATTATTAATTATTTTTACCTTTTGTTATATAGTAATTTAATTCTAGGTGCATCGTTTTCACAGTCATGAAATTATCTTATCTTATCTTATCTTATCATATCTCATGTTAATTATATAATTAATATGTATATGCAAAATATTGTTAAAAGAATTAAAAGAGTAACGGTGGAGTTTCTTGCCCATTCTTTTCCATACGAAACGACCTTTTGGAAGGGGTGACATCAATTCTATTTTTTGTAAATTATGACGTTCAAAAGTGCCTTGTAAAGGGTTTAAATAAGGACGCTCGAACTTTGACAGCGTATAGCGGCCATCTTGGTAAAGCGATAGCTGTAAAATTTGGCGGGAATACAGATTTTATCGTGACATTTTACCACGAAACGCTAAACGCTTCAACAATGCGCGTTCTTCGTGATATTGAGCCCCATTTATGCGATGATGTCGTCCAAAATTGGTCCTCCAGAATACACCACCTAAAGCGGAGTCGCGGCGGCCATTTGACTGAAATTATATTTCATAAATAATTCATCGAATTTCCTTTAAAATAAACCCAAAATTGTGGCAATATCACTTAAACAGGTTGTTTTATTTCATGTCAAAGTTCGAGCGCTCTTAATGAAAAACCCTGTATGTGCCTATTTGAAATAAATGATTTGCCTTTGCTTTGACTTTGAAAGAAAGAAAGTAAATACATAACGACAGGAAAACGACGAAGGAAACGAAACCGAACAGACGAAAGAATCTTTCTCATAGTTCGAAGAGGTCTTACAGTATTTGATGTAGGTGGCAAACATGATTTGAGTGAAATACTCAGTTGAGATCCCATATTTATTGAACAAAGACCGAAAACTGGTAGCATAATTAATACTGCTAAGCTAAAATTTTGCCACCACTAACGCCATCTATTGCCAATTCCTCAAATACCTTCACTCCTGGAGTAAACTAGCGAATCAGTGAAGTTTGTCTGCAACTTTAGTCCTGATAACGCCATCTATCAGCTGAAATAAAATATCGTTGCTACCGAAGCTTGCTGACGAACAGCACTTACAAGGAGTCAACTTATATCGTAGAACTGTCTACCCGCGCCCAATAATTTACCTTAAACCCTGAACAATGACTAGAGGCTTTTCTTAATGCACTAGATATGATAGAGAGAGTGATGTTAATGCCTAAGGCATTAAGTCCGTCTTTGTACCAATTTGTGCGAAAAGTTTAAATAAATAAATGTTTATTTTTTATTTTTTTATAAAAAGAGTCGAACCTAAAATTGTTCCCTGAGGAACGCCTCTTTCTATAGAATTAAAGGCTGAAGTCAAGGTAGTACTTAGTACCATCCGATAAACGTAATTCTACAAGACATTGTTTTCTGTTACTGAGGTACCTGTGGAACCATTATAAGGCAGAATTTCGTAACCAATCAATTCAATAGGTCATCGGTAAATATTCCCAAGTTGCATCTTCAGGTCTATTTGTCGCAGTTCTGGAGCCTATGTTATACGGTAGACGTTTGATAGTAAGTATGACAATTATTATACCGGTTCTATTTTATTGGTTGTCCATTTAGATTAGTAGTGAAGTTTTGGCAGGGTTGTTTTAGCGACATCTACTGGCAATTCATTTTAATAACCATTAACCTAACCGCGGTATGACATCGAAAGAAAGAAAAATGCGTACATTGGCATCAGAGCAAAATACCCCTTACCTTAATCTTAAAACTATAAAAACAGAAAACAAAGATTATAATGTCAAAAGATGCTGCCAAAGCCAATGATGCGGATTTTCAGCTGCAAACCACGAGTACCATTGAACTTTGGTAATGCTTGCGGTAGACAAGCAAATATTTTTCATCTTATATGCGGTTACGTAGCTTTCATTCTGTTGCTAATCAATTAAACTAAAGTTCGATAGTAGCTATCTTGTTCTCGCAACTAAAAGGGGTGAGAGCGATGGGTGGAAATAACACACTTCAGTACTACTCAGGGTGGCAGGGAAATCACCGCACAAACTGTAACCATGAATTCAGCACATGATTCTGGACCCCATAGCGTAGAAATTTTTGGTTAGTTACCAAAAATAAACATAAGCGCGTCGATGACCCTGCCACCCGTTTTATGTTTTAAATTAGAGCAGAGCAGAATGGGTAACGAAACGATGTTGCTCTTCATGACATCGCATAGCTATTGCGGGTATTAACAAAGAATTTTTTCGTGTATTAAATTACGTACAGAGAACAGTGGAAACCTATGGGGAGACCATGTCTGGGACAAAAAATCATGAAACGAAAAAACAAAACGTCTGGGGTCGATGGACCGCAGGCAGGAATGTAGTTCAAAATGAAATCCAAGATGGCTGGCGGGGGAAATTTTATAATGACGAAAAGTTTGAAATCGCAGCCGTCATTTTCAGCGCCCTCGAAAACCATGAAAACTATCGCTGTCTCTCCCCCTCTCTCTTTCTCCCCTGTCTCTTTATCTTTCTATTATATATAATATAAGTCGCATGGAGGGGGCATAACGCTTTTTCGTTGCGAGACGATTTCTACCAGTTTACTTCTACCGCACAACTTCGTTCCAAATAATCTCAATAATTGCTTTTTGTGATTTATTAAGCTATATATACCGCGCCTATACATACCGCTTTATTTTAATTTGAAGGATATTTTTCTTGCAGGACAAAGGGTAAATAAAAAGGCATCAAAAAATTCATTCCTTAATCCATAATTTAACAACATTTATTAAAAGAAGACGTATTTATTAAGTACCAATTTAGATTAAACTTAGAAGCTCCAAGACCATGTTTTGAGTTTAGACCATCCATTTCCGTTTCCCGTGTTGTAGTAGTGTGTGGTCGCTGGAGGTAGATTCCAGGATAACGGCCATTTTCGAAATAGCCAGTTAACTGGTCCTAATGATGAAAATGGCGAGCCGAAAAATGCTGAAAAAATTAATTTGGGGTTTACTTCATGCTGGTTATTCGATTATCTTTGCACCGGGCTCAAACAATATAAAATATCGAAGAAGAGTACCATCGACACGAAAAGAAGAAGCTTATCTTTGTATGTGTGTTGCAAACTGTTAATATAAGTAGGTTATTAATAAGTAAATAAATAATATTTTTTTGGGCTGTAGATATATGAAAATTTTTTGATCGATGGTAATCACAAGATCGATCACAAAACTTCTTCTTGCCTCGTTTAAAGTTAAGTCGGTATGTCAGAAATGTGCTCGAAATATGAAAGATTTTTAAAGTTACAAATAAAAATTCCTTTCGCTGATCCACCAAATTTCCCTAATGTTGGTTCATTAATTCCTTTTTGATTAAAACGACTTGTTGTGTCGCCATTCTCCAACATGAAGATAATCTTTTACAAACTAACAACTACAAGATAGCAATACTCTATTACTAACTGTGGAGGCTTGTAAATAGCTTGCCGTTTATTACCTCACTACTACTTCTGTATTTATTAGCTGTAAGCCACCCAAAGACAATAAAATAAAATAAAATAAAATAAAATAAAATAAAATAAAATAAAATAAAATAAAATAAAATAAAATAAAATAAAATAAAATAAAATAAAATAAAATAAAATAAAATAAAATAAAATAAAATAAAATAAATAAAATAAAATAAAATAAAATAAAATAAAAATATGCAGCGTGGCACGGACATCGACGCGCAGCCTGTTACCATGGATTCAGTACATGATTCTGAATCCTGCTGCCACATATTTATATTGTGCCGCTGCGTTGAATTATTTACGTCGGTTTTCGTCGGTTATTTAAAAACAAAAATACTGTTCTATGACATTATGACCGCGTAGGTATTGCACTTTTCTATGGAACAGCTGACAGGTAATTTTAGGGTATTTAAATTCAATTATTATTAATCAGATTGTACGCACGGTTACATATTATCAAGCTATACGTTTCCAATACAAATTGACTTCTCATTGTACGAAAAGCTTATACAATGCGAGGTCAGCTAAAACTGGAAATCAATAGCTTTTTATGTCGTTTTGTGTACAAGAAAAAATTGCACGGCGACCCCTAAACTAGGCCTGTATCTTAGGAACCATTGATGAGGTACGCGTATGTGGAAATGGAAAAGTCGATAGTCGAAGTTATAATATGTCAAAGTTTATGCATGCCTTGAAGACTGCAAAATTACTACTAAGTAAGAAGCTTTTTCTAAATACACTAGAGCCCATGGATGCAATGGTGTTGTCAAAGGTTCAGAAAAGACTAGACGACAAACATGGTTATAATCAGAAAGTAGTATTTGGTTTTGTGTAATTTTAAATTCTTTTGTTTTTTACAAAGAGCCACCTTTTTTTTAACTGTAAGGTGTTTATGAATCAATTAAGTATGTCATGAGGGTCGGCAGAATACGCTTGACAACAATACTGCGAATTGTTATCAATGTTTCCCCACAACTGTCAACAGAACGGGTAAGGGTGCAACCAAGATATTGTTACATATGCCACGATGTCGGTTGCACTCCAGGGTCAGCGCAGACCAGCTAAATTCTCTAGCATGTTCTTAGCTGCCAAGTTATGAGTGAAAATATTGCTCAAACACACGTAAAAGGGAATCATAATACTTTGCACGCTATTTTGAAATTTTTAAGAGTTGTTATTGAATTAATTTTCAATTTATCAATGAGCTGTTCTTTTTGCGCTGACCCTAAAGATATTAAGAGTGAGTGGTTCATGGTCAGCATCGAACATTTACGTGTTGGTGATGATGACAATGATGATGGGTCAGAACAATGACTCCGGTCCTGATGGTGGTGTCTGCTGTTCGATGAAGATGCAGGTGATGAGTGGTCGCTCACACGGTTATCATCTGAAAAATTATGGAATTGTTTTTGTAATCAATTTTGGTGATGACTTTTGAACAATTTGATATGATAGCGTCGAACCTACGGCAAGTGATGGCTGCTTCATAAATGCATCATGTGAAACTCGGAATGCACCAAATCTCACTCCACATAATATGGCAATTTCTGGCTATAGACTTCCTCTGACCTCCCTTTTTAAAGACCTTACGCCTATGTTTTATACAGTTCCATCCTGCTATGTTCTCGAATCCGTATAATACGAGGAGACTCTTAATAATGATCTGACTTTTTCCCACCATCATACAAACTTTGACAAGATCAAACGTAATACGTAATCAGAATATAACGTTCCCACAGCTGAGACGCAGGTCTCTTCTATGTGAGAGGGAGAGGACCGTAAACCACCACGCGGGCGCAATGCGGGTTAGTGGCATGCCGGTTTCCTCACGATGTTTTCCTTTACCATTTTGAGAACATTTGAGAGGAGTGATCATGGAATTAAATACACAAAGTAAAGTCTGTCTGGGTTTGAACTCACGACCCGACGACGAGTCGTTATTCAGGGCCTACACCACAGGGCCACCACCTCACCTCACCCACCTTCATTTATCTTATAACATGAGGATATATTTTAATCAAGATTCTAGATCACTGAGACATGCGTGTGAGCAATGACCGTGACGAGTGTCGCCCAACGTCGAAGACCTACTCCTCTTGCAATAAACATAGCAGTACATCATCACTTTCATTGGCAGTCTTGGTCCGCTCAGCTGAGAATAGGCCTCCTCCCTTTTGTACCATGCTTCCCTGGTCTGTGTGAGTCTCATCCAGGTCTTCACCGCGATCTTCTCTAGGTCGTCCACCCTGACTAGTAGGTAGTTTTTTTTTATTAGACTCCACTGTCCCACTGCCTAGCAAAAACCTTGTAGCGGTATCTACAACGCCACATGCGAACTACGCGTCATATTGACGTCACGCAAAATCCTGCATCGCGCAAGCAGAGATTACCGCGCAATTATCATATACATATACAACAGCCCGAAATGACTCATCGGGCAGTTGCCCGCCAGACACAACACCCGTTTGGTTGGAGGATCCTCCCTTTTCTATAGAGTATGAGTGAACTTTACACCCTTTTCCTCATACCTCTATAGCCTCCTCCAAATTCTTTCAGACATCCTCGTCTAGAGCCACCTCGATCCAACTCATGCGTTATGCGTCTAGGTCGTCTCGCAACCTCTTCCTGGGGGCGGCACCGTCCATTCTCAAGTACTTACTCTTACAAAAAGCGAAAGTTCACAGTCTTAAAAAAAAGCGCCAGAAAAAAAAAACAGAAGAAAGAAGTGCTCACAAAGAAGAATATGAAAATAGAAAGTTCTGTTTATGTGTTATATTATTATATTGCCTTTATTTAACCGTAGTAAGGTGGTGGTGCTCCTGGGACAAAGGGTAATCCGGGAATGTACGGGTTATATCCGGGGTTATACCCGGGGATAAAGCCCGGGTAGTAGGGGGGTATCCAGGCTTCGATACTCTGAAAATAAAAATAAAACTTCATTAAAGGCCATTGTTTTAATTAGGTAAATTCATGTTGCAGGATGGAAGATCGCTAGCCGTTGGACCACAGAGCACTTTATAATACGGCGTTGGACCAGATTGCGTAGATACAGATGGATTCCTTTAACTGATACCATTTCGGTCCAGAAAATAAGTGTGAGATTTCCCAATATATTATAAGGGTGGAGATCGACGCGCAACCCGTTCCCATGGATTTATCGTACGTACGTACATGATTATGAACTCTCCTCATGCGATGAAATTGACAAAAATAGCTATTCTATATTATTTCGACCACCTAAGTATTGCACGTTTTTAAAACAGCTGATTTTTATTTTAGTTTTTTGATAACTATCTAGACAGTTCTATGCTAGGTCGAGTAGGATTAGGTGAATGTCTAGATTCTAGACCTTCCAAGACCTTCCTTCCTTCCAGTTTGCGCGTAGATGTCTCTGCCACCTTGTATGCCAAAGAAATTATTATAACCTTGTAGGTAGACGTAAACTACGATAACCTAACATGTAAAGACGTGAAAATGCTGTATCGCGTTTCAGTTGATATTCTAGAAACCTGTTCAGTTTTACATGCGAGTAATGCGAAAACGTACAAACACTTTACGCATTATACATAAATTGCTCAATGTAATAATAGTATTCAACAAACCAATGATTTGGTTCGGTTTACGAAATAATGCATCAAGTTACGTATATGTAGGTCAGATAGCAGTGACTTCATGTCAGCAGCATTTGTTTAGAAGCCCATTCTTACCTAATAAGGTGAGATCACCTAACATCACGGTGTATTACCTGACGAGGTATGCAGAGTTACGCGGTGCGGTGTTAGAGTGGGTTATTTTATTTCTTGTCTTGAGTGTTGTTTTTATATATTTGTGTATAATTGCATGCTACACTGGTTGACGTCATCACGTTAACGCCGGCTGCCGCTGAAAACCAGCTCTGGGGCTCTGTCTCGTATAGAGTCTTAGCATTATGCTGAGCGATGGCCGTTTTGCGTGAATGTGACGCATGCTTACCCCCAACTTGATACTTTTTTTTGTGTGTTTATGTTCTTTTTTTATGCGTCATGTTTGCCGCAAATAAACGTATTTTCTTTCTTTTTCTTTCTTTCAGAGATGTTGATACACCCACATTTTGCCAGCTATGTTTTGTTCCTACGTAATAGGGGGACGAGCCTATCCTACTAATAATAGAAACGTGAAAGTTTGTGTGGATGGATGGATGGATGTTTCTTACTCTTTCACGCATAAACTACTGAATGGATTTAGATGAAATTTGGCACGCAGATGGATATAACCAGGATTAATATATAGGATACTGTTTATCCCGATATTCCCACGGGATCGAAACTTATACGGATGAAACCGAGGGGCGCAGCTAGTGTTATCATAAATTATTAACACACTGTCCCACCTGGAGATTGAACCTCAGACACCATACTAAGCATTTGCGCTTACGACCACTACACTAACGAAGCAGTCATTGTCAGCCGAGTATGGGATCATCATAAGATATTCATTTGGTTTCTTATCTAGATTTCTATTTTGGCTGTCATCGTGCAAGAGGACCAGCAGACCGTAAGTACCAATATTTTGGAAGCAAAACATAAAGTCAACAGGTATTTGATCATTTTCCGGGCAGCGGGGTAATTGCGTAACACACTATCAGTAGCAATGGCTTTCATTTTGACAGTTCAACAACATCCATTGCGTTATTTACGTTGTTGAGCAGACAAATTTTGCGAAAATATGAAGCAATGGATTAGCAATATCCTTCAAAATGATACAGATTGAGATTGATGAGTGTGTTACGAAATTAGTAGGTTTAAATCCTTTGATAAGTTCATCAGCTTCGTACCACCTACATCCGGGACAATTTAAAATATAAATCTACGAACCTGAACCAAAGCGAGAACAGCCACAATTAAAAATAAAAAAGCAGTCGTGGAGGCCATCTTGAATTTACACTCTGTCAATTCAATTTAAGAACTTCGACAACGCGCGTGGTTATCGCTGCTATATACCGAATCTGTCGGCAAATCCCGACAATGTAGTTAATATTAACAGAACATGGGTCTAATATCACGCTTAGAGTAGCGACAAACAGTACAAACGGTTTAACGGTAATAACAGTAATTTTATATTAGATGAAATTAGGCGTGAGGTTTTGGATTAATTGGTTTCTACTTAGCTGGTTAGGGAGGTAAGTATTGTGGTTGTAATGGCAGTCCTGTCACTTGGTTTTAATAGGTTTTTATATTTTATTTGTCCTTTTGATAGATTCTTCTATATTTTGTAAATGTGAGGACGTTGTGGGCCTTGTAAGACTGTAGATCTGTAGACCATTTTTTATTTTATCAAGTACCTGGTACTTGTTGACAGGCCTACGCTGTCCTCCCATACCTACTGTAATTTGAAAACATTGTAAAAGCCAATTATTTTTAAAATAGTAACCGTAGAGTTTCTTGCCGGCTCTTCTCCATAGGAAACGCCCAGTTGGAACCGTGCACCTAGCTTCTAACGTTTCATAAGAGCCCATGTTCAATCAATCAACCAACTCAACCTATCGCAGTCCACTGCTGGACATAGCCCGATCGTCAGTGTCCACGTTTCGGCGCCATATGTCATGACGGGGAGGACGTACCGGTTGAAGAGCCCATGTTAGTTTATGTGAAATAAAATATTTTGATTTTGTGGAGAGTAAACTATTGTGCAACAGTGTTAGGCTATGGTCCTGATTGCTGAGAAAACATTGGGCTGTATATTTTTCTTTGGTTGGCAGCTGCATTCTAGTTTGTATTTTATGATCAGCATTTTGTTAATAACAGTGATTAGGTTGTAACAAATAACAGCAACAAATAAAATTACGTTTTGTAACATTAATTGATTTTGCATTTTGTTAATAACAGTGATTAGGTTGTAACAAATAACAGCAACAAATAAAATTACGTTTTGTAACATTAATTGATTTTTCATTTTAACACTTATGTACAATAAATAAACTTATAATTAAATTGTAACCACTAGACTATACAATCGAGGAACTTTATATGTAGAGCCAAAACAATGGCGCCGATTCCCGTGTTCACAAACTAAACTAAATATAAGTTCAGTGCATCTTTTTCTTTCTATTTCATTAAGAAAAGGACAAAAGATAAATATTAGTTTATTAGTCCTGTCAAATTAGTCAGCGCCTGACGTAAATTGACGTATTTTAGAAATCATGTTTTTAGTCACATCTAATTTGTCCATGGAGTATCTTAATTTGACAGGACTAAACTAACATTTATCTTCTGTCCTTTTCTTAGTGAAATAGAAAGAAAAAGATGCACTGATCTTAAAAGTTTAGTTTGTGAACAAGAGAATCGGCGCCACTGTTTTTCTCCAATGATGCTGACTACTGAACATTCTCGAAGGAACAAATGACTGATGATGATCTTCGGTAATCAAAACAGATCATTCATAGAAAACAAATCATTATCAGCTATCATAGAATACGGACTCTGGAAATCCTGCCTCGGATTCACTGACCCATACTGAGAGAAAATCTGATCTGAATAAGACGAACTCGAACCTAAAGCCTCGTAAGGCGACATCAAAGACATACTATTTCTTGTTGGTTTATAAACCTGAGCTATATTCGGTTCAGAAAAACTGGAGGAACCTATGAAATTAGAATTTGGCATAGCAACTTGAGCTTGAGGGTAATAAGGGTTTGAATTGGGTTCTGAATAAGGAATAATTTCCTTCGATTTTGCTATTGAGGACTCGGCTGGAGGTGGTGAATTTATAATATTGCTTACTATAAGTAATTGCAATGCTATAGCCAAATTGTTGAGTAAGTTAGAATCTATGCTTGATGGATTTGCTGGCTTTACTTCAGCTGGTCTTTGAGTAGGTAACTGTTGTAAACTAGAAACCAGATTAGGAAGACCTAAGGCAGAAAATGAAGGTATTCCAGTTGGGGGTCTAGGTTGATCGGCTATATGATTAGGAGGTGTTGCTGTCTGTTGGATTGCCGATAACTGTTGTAATCTTGAAACCAGTTCAGGTAGATCTAAGCCGGAGAATGCAGGTAGTCCAGTTGCAGGTTTGGGTTGGTTGGTCGGTGGAATGTTGGGTAGTGGTGCTGTCTGCTGGGTGACTGGGACGGTGATTGGGTGTATTGAATGTGGTGTCCCCGTTAGTTGGAGGTACTGTTGGATTGTTGGTTGCGCGTATATAGATAAGACCTGGAAATAAAAAGATTAAGTTAGAATTTAAGGTATATATTTCTGTTATTTCAGTTTTAGTGTCAAACCTTGTTTTCTAATCTGGCAAAATTATAGATAAAATAGGTATGGCTTCTGTCTTCTGAGAAACATATTGCTTCTAATATTCAAGTTATCATAATGCTTATAACCCCGCTTATAATACCAACAGAAAGTGATGAACTTACAATTTTTTTTTTGCTTGGGCAATTCCTACATTTTAAGAACCAGGACATATATAGACCTTTTTAATGAAATTATGTTATCAAATGGAAAAGTTGTTATTAAGGCAGTCATCAAAAGAAAAAGCGAAAAGAAAAAAAAGAAAAAAAAAAGAAAGATCAAAATATTCATCACTGATTCGGACTGCCTCATTGGTCTAGTAGTCTCAAGCGCATGAGCTGTTGAGCATAAGGGGGTTTGATTGCCGGGTCGGGCGCTGTTATTGAGGTTTTCCATCTGGAATTTCTCAGTAGCAGCCCGGGGCCTGGAGGGTCTTGTGCCCGATTGATAGCAATTGGTTCGCCCCATATTACATGGGACTTAAAAATAACTGTCGAAATGTTGGTTGTACTTTAGGTGCACCTCTGCGTAACCCTTCAGAGAAAACAACGGTCGTGATGTTATGTTATCAGAATCAAAATTAAGCAACACATACCTTACAAACAAAACTCTGCATCAATAAAAAACAAATGACTCTCTGCGCCATGTTGCCACAGATCAATAAATTAACAAATTACTATCAAATTAATCATGTAACTCATTGATATAGACGCTGTTATCTTCATCTGTACAATGTGGCGTAATTGTAATCTTGTACGCATCTACAGATAAAATGATGTGTGATTTATCTGGTCTAAATGATGATACTTTTTCCAAGCGATGCTGATTAGGCTGGCCTACTTATCTCAATTCATGGTACCTAATTATTCATATTCATTTATTTGCGTTCCATAAGGTAAAACAAGATGTTAACGTTATAGACCCTGTCAGAGCACAGCAAAAGTTATTGTTTCCTATTACTTAACGTTAAAAATCTAAATCGTAGAAACTAAAATCAAAATTAAATTATACATGAAAACTAAATAATTACCTACATCATAAGTTAATAACAATATAATAAATAATTCTATTATTGGTAAGTAGGTTGATCGACAAACAGATGGATAAGGTCAAAGACAAATATTTTTTTTTTTTAATTACAGTGAAATAGATTTGATTCTGGTCGCCCCTTCCAAAAGGTAGTGTCCGTATGGAGAAGAATGGGCAAGAAACTCCACCGTTACTCTTTTAAAATGTTTTCCAATATTTTGCATACAGTACTTAATTACATAATAATATGTGAAGACGAGAAAAAGTTCCCCTCTCACAGAGAGGAGGCCTGTGTCCCAGCAGTGGGAACGTTTTAGGATAATTATGCTACGAGGAGACGATGAACTACAATTGCTAAAAGAAAACATGATAAAACAGAAAATAAATAATTTTTTTTTTGTTTCGTTTTTTGTGAGGTCATGGACTCGGTCAACTTTCTTGCCCTCGTAATACGAGTATCCTTCCTTGCATGGTTCGGTTAGGTAACATACTACTCTTAGGATGAAAAGAGACGTACTTGTGAACTTGTGTACTTGTGTGTGTAATCATTTTATTAATGAATGTAATGACATGTGGGATTCAGCGATCATTGTGCCGATAGTCAGACAGCCAATGGGCTAATAGCCAAGAGCCTCGAACAACACCTGAGGAGGCTCTCGATGGGCAGCTGGATCAAGGGCTTGATTCAGAAAGCGGTACTTTTGGACACGGCCCGCATTGTTAGGAGGTTCCTCTCTCTGGAGCCCTGAACACCGGTAGCTTGGACCCTGTTCCCGATACCGGTAGGCTACTATTATTATATTTTTAAATGTTTTTATATTTTTTATATTCTAATATTTAAAAATATAATTTATGTGTATTTAATGAAAGGAAAAAATAAATTTTAATAATGAATGTAAGTACTATTTTGCTATTTTAATTATAATTTTTTTGCTCGTCGTAAAGTACATAATAAACGATGTATACTGCGTAAAATCCAGAACCTACTGATTGGGAGACACGTCTGGCTCCTGTAACACAGGTGTGGTCACCTAGCGCAGGAGTCAGGGAGGGCATCACTGTGTTTGTACACATTTTTTTATGCTTTTAAATTATTTATTTATTATTCATATTTACCTCTAGGTACATCATCATCTGCCTAGCCTTTTCCCAACTATGTAGGGGTAGGCTTCCAGTCTAACAGGATGTAGCTGAATACCAGTATTTTAAATGGAGTGACTGCCTATCTGAGGGGCAATTCTCGTAATTTAAAGAACGTTCACAGTCTGATCTCAGTCTCAATCTGTCAAAAATACCTCTAATTTCCCGATATTTTTGACAAGTTTTTGACATTGATTGTCGCTGAGATGAGATTGCGACCAGGGGGCCTACTCCGAATTGGTATCAGCCGAATGTTCGGCCGTTTCCTGCTACGAACTTACTATTTGGTTCGGTCAGTCCCGATCCTACACTCCTACACTCTTTCGAATATTGACTATGGTCCCGACCCAACTGCGCCAATCCGAACTTTTTTCGCATTTTTCAATAATATTCGGTTCGGCCATGTGTCGGTCCGATCCGATCATTAGCACTTTGCACTTCATAGTAGACCCCCAGATTCTGAACGTTGTTAATTACGGAAATTGGCCTTCTAACCTCCACAACCATATTATTATTACCTTTTTTTTTTGTTCCCGGGGTGGAAAATCCTCATGGATGTCCGCCGCCCTGGGGCGGGCGACGGGGTCTGTCAGACTCTTACTGACTAAAAACCACCCCAGTGTTCCATCTCTCACCTACGCCGGGGGTCGCGGGAACGTAAGATCCTTCCGCAACCCCCGACTGGTGCCGGCCGGGGGGGAGTGAGGTGTTTGACTCCCCCCGCGACGTCTAAGAGAGGCGCGCGTGGAACACTACGTGCCGCCATCTCGGATCCTGATGTGTGGGGGGCGACGGACGTCCCCAAGTCCGTCGCCCCTGGACCCATTTAGGGGGGCTGGAAGAGGGCGTTATCCGCCCTCCGCCGACGCCCGGTGCGCCTGCTGCGGGCCGGGTGAGAGGACGAGATCTCCCTCTCCCTTTCCGCAGCCTCCTTCTGCGAGACGACCGTTTCGCAGAAACAACCATATTACCTGAACCAACCATGCCACCTACCACCATAAACAACCAACAATAACCATATTACATATTTACCACAGAACAGCACAAGAACTAGCTAGTGAAGTACCATTTTATAATAAAAATATGTATGTTTAGGTTAAGGTATTTATCTATGGGCCTGCGTCGCCTGAAATAAATGAATAAATAAAACAAACAATTCACATTTTTATAAATTAACAATATCGGTGTCGCATATATTTCATCGTGTTAATGTTTTCATAACCTCATTTGCAATTCCGGAACAGAATTTCGGTGCCTTCCGGAGTCACTTCGAAAGCATTCATAATGAAAATGACGTGGGTCGAATGTCCGGTGTGATCTGCATAAATAATGCACAGAACTGACAGTTGTATTCCATATTTTAAAAAATTCAATATTTTAACCTTTCCTTGTTTATACATTCTGGAAGCCTCCTTGTTTGTGAAAAATAATCCCCACCTATTTAAAAAACTTGCCGCAGTCAAGAAATTACCCATACGTTCTCAATATACCCACACATTATGCCATGTCAAATGTAAAACTGCACTGATGAAGAAAAGTTTCTTTGGTTTTGCTCCCCAAGTTTTTAATAAAATACCTGACAAAATAAAATGTATGCCAGTACAAAAATTCAGAAAAACTTTAAAGAACTTACTACTTAATAAATGCTATTACACATTGGACCAGTTTATGAATGACAATTTTAATTAATTTGTATAATGATATTGACATCTGTATAATGACATTCTAATGACAATTGTAATTAATCTGTATAATAATTTAATTTGATTGAATTTGTTTGTATGTCATTGTTGACAAAACATAGCGCACTATGTATTATAGCTTAAGACCGTTTTATGTTACCTATGTTTAACAAACGATTAAATGATTTATGATTTATGATTTATGAATGATAAGTTTAATTTACACACTGTTCGACTATCAGGGTTCCGTACCTTACAAGGAAAAAATGGAATTCTTATAGGATCACTTCGTGGTCTGTCCTTCCGTCTGTCCGTCTGTCAGTCTATCATAATAATAACTACCTTTTGACCTATTTTACTGTAAACTTGTTTCTTTATGTTAATCTTGAAGGTGCAAATAAACATTTATTTTTATTTATTTCATTTTATCAAGACCCTTTTTCTCAGCAACGCGTAAAGGTATCAAGTTTAATATCAAATACGTAGGTTTGTCGAGTCCCAAGGGACAGCCCTTGGGACTCTAAAAAAATAAAGCTTCTTAAATAATAACAGACGCACAGGTCGATCGATCAGCTTAAGCTACGCTTGCGGCGGTTGGTTTGTGGATGGGTAACCATCTTTACAAACCGAGACCCCTCTGGGCTTCGGAAAGCACGTTAACCCGTTGCGTTGGTCTCGCCTGTCATTCGTAGATCTTTGATAGTCGTTACGAGTAGTCAGAAGCCCAAAAGTCTAACAACCAGTCTTACCCAGGGTAACTAACATACTACCCAGTAACTGGGTTGTGGAGGTCAGATAGGCAGTCGCTCCATGTAAAATACTGGTATCCAGCTGCATCTGGTTAGACTGGAAGCCGACCCCAACATAGTTGGGAAAAGGCTAGGCAGACGATGACTTCGTTGTCCATCTGTCTTTGCTTATCACCGTATGATAAGCAATTGATACTATTTACTTCATAACTTGTATTGTGTACAGTTACATATTTTCGTAGAACGTTATTGCGCAAAAGATATTTTCGAAATTAATTTGATGTCAATGTGTTAATATTTTTTTGAAATCCATTTAATAGTAGTATAAAAAGAGGTTGTACGTTATCATTATTATATTTTACGAGATGGCCGCTTTATTATTAATTGTTTGTTCAGTTTTGGCTTGCGAGGTAAGCAGTTTTTGTAAATTATTTTTCATCACCACTACTCTCAAAATGGTAAAAGAAAATATATATATATATCGTGAGTGAACCAAAAATTCGAAGACATGTGACATCTACCAACCCGCACTGGGCCCGCGTAGTGGATTACGACCCACTTCCTCTCACCGAGAGGAGGCCTGTGTCCCAACAGTGGGCACATTGTAGACTGATTATACTACTTATTCTAAACAGATTTCATGCCATCAGTCATTTTAATTTCACGCATTTCTTAAACCGTAACCAAAATAATAACCAAAAATTTTTTTTTCAGACGCAAGCCCAATTCCTGCCACGACCACCGTGTCCATCACCATTGCCACCACCAATCTGCAACCCACCACCTCAATTATGTAACTCACCGCCAATAATTTGTAACGAACCACCTGTCATCTGTAACCCGCCACCTATCATCTGTAACCCACCACCTGTCATCTGTAACCCGCCAACACAAATTTGTAACCCGCCAACACAAATCTGTAACCCGCCAACACAAATCTGTAACCCGCCAAGACAAATCTGTAACCCGCCAACACAAATCTGTAACCCCCCACCAGTAATCTATAACCAACCACAACAAGTTTGCACCACTATTATAGACAATTCAGTTTCAAATTCTCTTGCTAACGCCATCCAACTGCTCATAGTTAGCAATCTAATTGAGAATACTATGAAAACAAAATGTGGTTGTGAACCCATACAAACTGTCTATTCTCCTGTCATTGATTGCTTAGCGCCTCAGATCAATCCTTATAACTCATATGAGCCCATCATCACCCCTTGTGACATTATTGCTGATCCCATAGAAATTATACCAAATTTTTGCTACCCAGAAGTGTTGCCAATACCCAATGTTGGTTGTGGTTGTGGATGTGATGGACCGAATTATGGTCTAGCGACTGTTGTCCCGGACTACGGATGTGGTTATGACGGATTTGGATCTAACTTTGGATTACCGAATGTTGGATGTGGTTGTGAAGGACCAAATTATGGTCTAGCGACTGTTGTGCCGAATTGTGGATGTGGATGCGATGGTTTTGGACCCAATTTTGGACTACCGAATGTCGGGTGTGGATGTGATGGACCAATATATGGTCTACCTAACATTGGATGTGGTTGCGGCTGCGACAGCTGTGGTCTACCTAACGGATGTGGTTGTGACAAGTTCAATATCCAGAACTTCTTACCAAACATTGGTTGTGGGTGTGGTTCCTGTGGGCCCAAAAATATTGGATACGACGTTTTGGCCAATATATTAGCGCCAAGGTGTGGTGGCTGTGATGAACCTTTGTTTCCTCCACAAAATTGTAACTGTGGGTTCTCCAACCTGCCAGTTGGAATCAATGTGGAGTCTTTAAGTTATATTGATTCTTGTTCTTGTCCTAATAGAATCTATTATTAATATCTTAAGATTTTTGTTAAGCCTGTCCTTATGTTTTAATAGAATAAATAGTAAAAAGTAAAAAAAGAAATCTCCTGTTTTCTTAAAATAACTTTCTTTTTTTTTTTAATCCGCTGGTGTTTCCTTGTGTGAAGTGCGACTGCTTAGTCGACCTGGGTTCGATGCTCAGCGGGGTAATTGCATAAAATACTGACAGTAGCAATGGCTTTCATTTTGACAGTTCAACAACATCCATTGCGTACGTTGTTCGGCAGACAAGTTTTTCGAACATGTGAAGCAATGGATTAGCAATACTTTTTTTTTCTGGGTAGGAATCATCATAATAATATGACTTTTCCCGCTCTGGGCGGAGCGGGAGGGCGTGTCAGACTTTTACTGAGTAAAACCCACCCGTGTTCCTTCAGTTGCCTATGCTTGGGGTACACGACACACTCTCAGACTCTAGTAGAACAATTTCCATGAAAACTTCATGGAAATTATTCCACTAAAATCGCGTTACGTCTGTCTGCGGGAGCTTTTATGAGAGTGTTTGTCTTTGTGGACTGTTAAAATTTAGTGCTATAAAATATAAATTTATGGCTAATATTTAGTCTTTGTGGACTGCTAAAATTTACTGTGTTATTGTCGTTGTTATTTAATAATAACGACATAGTCATTAAAACAAAATTAAAAGGTAAAAATGAGACAAAATATTAATATAAATATTATAAGTTTAAAATTAATATAATTTTATATCCAACCAATAAATTACCACTTAAAATTAACAGCTTCTTAATCAACCCTGTATATTACCTAACATACTCATTATAGTGCTGAGTAACCCATTAATATTTGCAGGACATGCTTGTGGAGAGTTAGGGCACGGGATTGTAGGAGCAACGACTCTAGGAGGTAATGGCAACATATTAGGAGAAATCACGTTAGGTGTAGGAGAAACAAAGTTAGGAATAAAATTAGGAGGATAAACATTAGGGCCAACTATATTAGGAGGAATGTAGTCAGTGATGATGTTAGGAGAAAAGTTAGGAGCAGCAATGTTAGGCGCAATTATGCTAGGAGAAATGACGTTAGGAGAGAAGGTAGGATCAGCAATGCTAGGAGCAATGATGCTAGGAGAAATGACGTTAGGAGAAAAGTGATTATTGCAACCACAAGATAGAATAGGCGATGACAGTATTTCATTCAAAACCGGAGCTGCGAACTTCCTACCTACATCAGAATTCTGACTATTCTGCAGTAAATTACTGACAATCATTAGTTGTATAGTATTTGCTAGATTCTGACAGATTTCAGGCGAGCAGTCAGTGATGACTGTAGTGCTAGGCGGCGCAGCGACGTTAGGAATAGGAAGTATGCTGTTGAAAGGAGGTTCGCTGATCACTGTAGGAGGCAGCTGGTTGACAAAGTTGCCAGTTTCAATCATGTTCTCTCCGATTGGTCTATTGATGAAGTTGTATGGTGGAGGACGAAGCACCTGTGGTGTTGCCATCTGGAAAAAATATTTGTATTATCATATTGTTTTGGTTAGACAGTTAGCTGCCCTCAAAACGGTGAAGGAAAACATTGTGAGGAAACCGGCATGTCCTAGAACCAAACTTTCTAAAACATGTGCCGTCTACCAACCAGCTCTGGACCCGCGTGGTAGACTATAGCCCATTTCTGCAAGGCCTGTGTCCCAGCAGTAGGAACATTATGGCTGATTACGCATTGTTTTGGTTACTTACGTTACTGTCTTCAAACTATGATTGACAAAACTATGATTTGTTTAAATACACTATGTTGACTGTGTGTATGTTATTATGTTATTTGTCCTTAAAGAAACAACAAATTAAATGCTATCTTTATACTAATGATAAAGCCGAAGAGTTTGTTTGTTTGTTTGAACGCGCTAATCTCTGAAACTACCAGTCGGATTTGAAAAATTATTTTTACATTGATAGCCCAATTTTTGAGGAAGGCTATGGGCTTAAAATCCACGCTAGGACCAGGAAGGATCTTTAGGAAGTCAAAAAGAACGCGAAGCGAAAACGAAGTAATGGGACGATGCGATGCGACGCGGTGGGTTCGGAGAACAAGAAAACGAAGTCGCGGGCAGAAGCTAGTTTAAAGTATAAAAGCGAAAAATAATTAAAATTAACACAATGTCATAAAGTAAAATATTACTACAATAAGATTAAAATCTATAGATATGTACCTGATTATGTAAAGCCAACAGTGAAACAACTATTATAAACTTCATTTTGAAAATAAATTATTACAAAAAATGGTCCTAAATCAACTGCTTTTATTGAAATAAACAATTTTAAATGTTACTCCATTATTTATCCTGTAGTTATCTTAGAATCGTGTCTTATCTTTTAATTTAAATTGATATAATACTCGTAATTACGCGTAGGAAAAATTCAATGAATTTTGATTACAAAGTTGAGTAGGTACTTAACAGATTCCGTAACACGTAATGATAAAACTTTTATTATTAACTCTTTTATGAAAGTTTTGCAGTCAGCACCGAATTATAGTTTTAAGATCAACTTACGTTCCTTTTACAGAACTTCGGTTAAGTGGCTGACTGTATCAAAATCAACATAATCAGCCGAAAATGTTCCCACTGTTGGGACACAAGCCTCCTCTCTGTAAGAGGAGGTGGGCCGTAATCCACGCGGGTGCGTGTTGGCAGATGTCTCAAGTCTTCGTATTTTTAGTTCTAGGACAAGCCGGTATCGTCACGATGATTTCCTTCACCGTTTTGAGAGTGGTGGTGATGAAATTATTTACACAAAGGAAAGCGCCTGTCTGGGTTCGAACCCACGAACTACAACTTATAAGTCAGGGCCGTTACCACTAGGCCACCACTGCTGTGCATTGATTGATAGGCTTCCAATCAATTTCTAACCATCCAATCTTCACCAGGAACCCGAGGTGTAGTCTGAAGCGCGTATCAATGTCAATTGCTAGAAATATTTTGCTTCCTCTAGGATTTCACTGTGATAGGTACTGTAGAGGTTTGTCTGCCGAAGGCAACCTCACATATTGCAGGCCGGCTATAATTTAGCGCGGGTTACACTCGAACGTTCAAGCGAATGTCATATATTTTCTATTAGGATTTTTGCTTAGAATGACAGGGTGGTAATTTAGTCTAGAACATGTAAAGACGTGCTTACAATATAATCTTAAAGGAGTCTTATAGTTGTTTGATTCCTCCCGTTACCACAGAGGGCTCTTCAAGCCCTCACAGTACCAAGATGAGAACTTTACTAGCGGCTGTTATTATAATTAAGTCCTATTATTTTTAAGCGCAGTGGTGGCCCAGTGAAGGAGCTTTGGTAGCACAGTGGTAATGGCCACGACTTATGAGTAAGCTTCGATTTATTTATTTTTTTTATGATATAAACTAGTGCTTGACTGCGATCGCGCCTGATGGAAAGCAGTGATGCAATCGTTGATGGTAAAGCGCACTAATTTATTATGAGCCTATTCACTCTAGTCTTGAAGATACTTAAATTATAATCCGCTGCAGGCAAATTGTTCCAGTCCTTCGATGTCCGCGGTATAAACGACGAGGCGAAACGCTTCGTCCGGATCGTAGCAGTTTCAACAACGTAAGGGTGGAAACTCGCCGTGCGACGGGATGTCCGATGATGGAACGGTGATGGCGGAATTAAGTCATGTAATTCCCGCGCACACTCTCCAGAATGCATCCTATAGAATACCGAAAGGCTGGCTACCCTACGCCTGTGCTCCAGGCTTTGCAGATTGGTCTTAACCAAATCTGGATCACCAATTAGCCTCTTCGCACGCCTCTCCACTGAGTCCAAAGCTGCTAGATGGCATTTTGCAGCACCAGCCCATATGTGGCTGCAGTACTCCACACACGATCGGACCTGCGCTTTCGATCCTATAATTGATCGAAGTGAGTAAGTTAGAACCAGGACAGGCGCTTTACTTTGTAAATTATTTCATAACCACTACTCTCAAAATGGTGAAGGAGAACATCGTGAGGAATATTGAAATCGCGGATGTTTCGGAGAGTAATTGTAAACCATAGGAGAGGGACTTCTAAAAAATAATTCAGTATCACTATAATATAGTTGAAAATCCTTCGATAGAGATTAAATAAAACAATAAAAATAAATCATAAAAATAATTTTATTCACAAAATAATTGGCTTAACCATAGGGGCAATGTCAGGGCTCACAGGAGCCGCTATTATCAAGGAATCGCAAGGTGATGCAACAGGAATGTATGCTCCAGTTGTCAAAAAGTCTAAAGCAGGAGCAAAATACTTGGTCACCAATGGCGAAGCTGATGGAAAATATCCTAGACCACACGGAAACTCTGCTGACAGAGGAGGCAGAATCAGTTGGTCGTTGCAACCACAGTTGCCACAAGGTTTGCGACAGTTGGGAATGTAGTCTATGGGTTCGATGCAGGCGGGAGAGGGTGTTGCCAGATGAGAAAAGTAAACTGTTTCTTGTGGACACTGGCATGGGCCACGACGACAGGGGCAACGCGGACGGGCTGCTGTCATCTGCGAAAAGTAAATGTTTTTAATAGTGAGAATGTAGGTAATTATTCTTTCAACATTTAATCGTATTGATTGGAATGTTATTTAGGGCTGATTTTTCCAACGCCAGATAATTTTATCGGAGGAATAATTTTGAACTTATGACAGTTCTGTTCTTCCATATAAAAACTGTCAGATGTCAATTTTATTCTACGAATAAAAAATATCTGTCGATTGAAAAATCAGCCCTTAGGGAAATACTCACGCTTATTGCAAAAACCACCATCAGCAGAAATAAAAGCCGTTTGACCTCCATAATGGATTCATATAAAAAGAAGAAATATTGGTGGCAAGTTGTTTATATCCTTGTTGAATATCATAGATGTCCTAACAAACGTTGTCTATCGACTGCATTATATAATTGTGAAGTAATTTTGAAGTTTAGTAACCCGTTTGTACAGGCGCCAGCACATAAGGTACTACAATCTGTCAAATTTCTTTAATAGATTTTCAATTTTATATCTAAAGTATTAAGGTTCAAGGTTGTTTGGGAAAATTTGACAGTTTCGGGTAGTTTGATGTGCTGGCGTCAAGGTCTGTACAGACGCCAGCACATCGAGGTACTACAATCTGTCAAATTTCTTTAATAGATTTTCAACTTTATCGCTAACGCATTAAAATTCAAGGTTGATTGGGAAAATTTGACAGTTTCGGGTAGTTTGATGTGCTGGCGTCAATGTCTGTACATTGTTTTGTTTGGAAAATAAGCGATCGAAGCTATTGCAATAGGTTTATATACCGACTTTGTTTTCTCAGTATGTGTCCTTATGCCCCATAATTATTATGATGAACCTACATACCGTTGTCATGTTAAAAAGAAAGGTCAAGCATTGGGTACTTTGGCGACATGGAAAGAGCGACTGTCGCAACCCAGCGCAGGGCACGCCGCGATAGCGGCGATAAGACCCCTCTTTGAGGAGTGGCTAGAGAGGCGCCACGGCGCCCTCACCTACCGCCTGACGCAGGTCCTCACCGGACACGGAAGTTTCGGGAGGTTCCTGCACATCATCAGGCGGGAGGAAACGCCCGGGTGTCACCATTGCCAGGATCGCCCAGAGGACACGGTGGAGCACACGGTGGAGGTCTGCCCCGCTTGGGCGGAGCACCGCCGTGTCCTCGTAGAGGCGATCGGCAGCGGCGGCGGCCTCTCGCGCCCGGCCCTGGTGCAAGCCATGGTCCGGAGCGAGAGGGAGTGGGAGGCAGTCGCCTCCTTCTGCGAAGCAGTCATGCTAGCGAAGGAGGTGGCGGGACGGATGAGGGAGAGAGCCTCCCGTCCCAGCCGCCGCGGGAGACGCCCCGGGCGTCGGGAGTCGAGTGAAGACTACCGGCCACCGTAGGCGCGGGCCTGCGGGCGGAGCGCAATGGGTAGCTCACCGCCCGATCAGGACCAGGCCGTGCCGGACGGCGCGTAAGTGTTCCACGCGCGCCTCAAAGAGATGTCAGCATAATCAGAGGGGCCCCTTAGGGCCGAAGCCTGCCAGGTCAGCGGGATTGTCCGAAAGGGTTACCGCTGCCCCGGAACATAAAGGGCGAAGGAAGGAACATGGGTGGGTTTTAGTCAGTAAGAGTCTGACACTCCCTTCCGCTCCACCCAGAGCGGGAGGGGTCATTTGATGATGAAAGGATAACATGAGAAGGCCAGTTCCCGTAATTAAAAACGTTCAAAATATAGTCGCAATCTCATCTCAGCGACAATGTCAAAAACTTGTCAAAATGTAGGGAAATTAGAGGTATTTTTGACAGATTGAGACTGAGATGAGACTGAACGTTCTTGAAATTACGAGAATTGCCCCTCAGAATAGCTAAGTATTCACGTCCACTAGATACGCTTCCGTACTGTATCGAACATCAATTAATGTTATATAATATTATATATTAAAAAAATTGTCATTATACGACCGCTCTTCTTCCGACAGCTGTCTGCTGTCGGGGGCAAGGCAAATCAGGTTATCAACATGTTTTAGATGACGATAGCTTGTCTGAAGGTTATAAATAGCTTTCCTGAAAGGGGATTGCAGCTTGTACACGAAAGAATTTGTGCACAATAAATAGCTTCTTTCGATTTACAAGTTGCCAACTAACTAAACTCAGTTTTTTCATTTGCCAGACCAAAATGACAGCTGCAATCGATCTTTTTTGTCATGTTGACAGTGTTTGAATACTACGCAACTGTAATTTTTTCCTGTAAACCTGTATTGCTGCTGGGCAAAGGCTTTCCTCATGTTTTTCCACTTTTGTTTGTTTCTTCCGTGCCTTCCGTGTCCAATCGGTTAGGAACGAGTCCAAATCGTCACGCCAGCATTTCTTTGGCCTGCCTCGGTGATGACGCCGTCTTCACACACCCATTGTGTGATGACTTTGGCCCATCTTTCTGAATGCATCCTATTGGTGTGACCCGCCCAGATACGCTGTCATTTTAGTATAGTCAGTTACAAACCAGTGTAGCAAAACCTGACATAAGAGTGGTCAAAGATAATGTAAACTTGATAATTCTGCAATTACATTACAAATTAATAAAAGTTTCATTCGATTATTGCACCTTGCTCAAACAGATAGGTACTTTTATCTTTTTATAAACAAAGTGCAATACTTCTATGCTTTCTCCAATAAATTAGCATGAAAATGATATAATGTGTTTTTTTGTTTGTGGGACTAGTCGGAAAATGACGAAGATTCTGCTATTATTTTTTATAAATTATTTTTTATTATGTAAGGTAGGTAAATCGTGTTGTAAACAGAGATAATACATACTTATTAGCGTTTCTCAGTGTTGGTGAAGTTGCTAGAAAAAAATATTATTTATTGACAAGCCTGTATAAATTGATTATGTTTAGAAAAAAACATTTTCACGCATTCCATTAATTTTGGGGAAAGGCAGAAAGTCGTGGAATAGTTCGCTTTTTATATCGCCCTAAGTTTAATTGAAACAAAGAATCGATGTTCACACAGAATTCTTATTACGTTATCAATATCGTTCTTGCGACAGTGAACTTTACCTAGATAACTTTTGCTAAACGGGTTTTGTAACAAATTCTTCTTTTACAGATAAGTCATGCCCAGCATACCAACCGAGATTGGCCCAGTGCACCATCAATCGCCAAAGCGCCAACTGCCAAACCAACCCAGCCAGCGCCAACATCAGTGCCAACAAATGCACCAATATTATTTGACAGAATAACGCCAAAATGTTACCCTGAGACTGCCACAGCGTATTTCTTGCCAGCGCCACCGTCATCACCAAAAATAACTGTTTTAAATCCTATTATAAAAGATGTCCCACCTAATTTAAACCAAAATGTGCCAGAAAAACCTTTGAATCTTTTCAAAGAAGTCCCAGCAACTTTATCTTTCCCGCCTCCCAGTCAAACATCAACCCATGACGCTTTGCCGCCACCACCGCCATGTTTGACTGGGCTGCCAGACCTAATGGATGAAATTCCTTCCAAAACACAAGAAAGAATCAGTCGATTAGCAGAATCGCAAGAAAAGGCTCCAGTATGCGAATCATGTGCGGCTTTAATAAACAAGTTGCCGATTTTTAAGTTTGATCAAGAGTTGTTAGATGGATTTTTGACTGGTATTGGAATATAGTTTTTAAAAAGTGTTCAGTATTTTATGGCTTTGTAAATAAATATTTTGTAATTAAAATATGTTTTCATTATTTACATTGTTTTATTTTAGTTTTAATTTTCCACTAAAGCTTCACCAGTAAAGAAGGATTCCGATAAGGAATAAGCAAAGTACCAAGATACCACCGCTGTCAACTGTTGACACTAGACTGCTGTCAAAAAGTTTAGTGAATGCGGCTGTCATTCTTTTCGGAAATTGTAAATCCCGAAATTTTGTTAAATTATTCATAATTCCTGAATCAAAGGCATCAAAATGGTCGAGGCACAGAAGTATAGGGTCGAGCAGGAGATGACGAACCTTGTCAATGAGTTGGACAAGAGTTATTTACGTAAGATGCAAGTAAGTGAGGTTATGTTCCCGATAGCATGCAAGTCTTATGCAATAACTTTAGAAAGGAGATAATTCCTTCTTTATCCTCCAACAGTGAAGACCACAAAGTAACGAGAAAGAAAAAAATAAAATGTCAGATGTTTATGTACAGAAAATAGTTTAGAAAAAAAAATAAGTCAACTCAAGGATATTGTGTCTTTTTATTGATAACAAGCAGCCCGAATTGTATTTAATTCATGAGTCATACATTACCATTAGATCAGACACTAAACTAATGTCACAAGATGTCATCTTCAATAAAATATTCTTCAAATTATTGTTTTTTTTAGGGTGACATGCATAGATGTGCCGCCAAGTGTTGTGATGACCCACAAACCTCGTTAGAACGGGTGCACGGTTGCATAGAATCATGTACGGGACCTCTTAATCAAGCCAATAATTATGTGCAGGTAATATTTTATTTACAATATTCTTAAAATGGGAATCTGCTGAATGCCAGAAGCGCTGAACCAGTCAAAGTGGCAGTGTTTGGGGCTTTGTCCAGCAGTAGACGTCTTTCGGCTGAAATGATGACAACAATGATAATGAAACGATAAGGTAGAAATTAAACAATGAAAGATGCTGCAAAAAGTTTCTAGAAATTCATTCAAATCTCAGATCAATTAAAAAGCAGTTGAATCATTTATTTGTTGTGGTTGGTACTTTCGAGTAACCAATTATTCCTATCTTGTCAGATGTAATGATCATAAATATTGATTTCGTAAACATTAATTGCTAAAACTAGTTTTGCAACTCCACAAAGCAAAATGGAGCAGTTTATGTTCAGCAGTGGACTGCAGTAGCCTGATGATGATGTATTTAATCAGCCTATAACGTTCCCACTGCTGGGACACAGGCCTGCTCTCTGTGAGAGGGAATGGGCCATAATCCACCACGCGGGCCCAGTGCGGGTTGGTGGATGTCACATGTCTTCGAATTGGTGGTTCTAGGACATGCCGGTTTCCTCACGATGTTTTCCTTCACCGTTTTGAGAGCAGTGGTGATGTAATGAAATAATGTACACACAGTAAAGTGCCTGCCTGTGTTCGAACTCACAACCTACAACTCGTTAGTCGGGTTCATTACCACTGGGCCACCACTGCTCTGATGATGTATTTAATCAGCCTCTAATGTTCCTACTACTGGGACACAGGCCTCCTCTCTGTGAGAGGGAGTGGGCCATAATCCACCATGCGTCCCTGTTTGGGTTGGTGGATGTCACATGTCTTAAAATTTTTGGACAGGCTGGTTTCCTCACAATGTTTTCCTTTACCGTTTTTGAGAGCAGTAGTGATTGATGAAATAAATGATTGCATCAAGCAACCTTAGTTGTACACACAATGTTAATAAAACTAACATTACAATCATTTCCAGGGTGAGATCAGCCACTTACAGAACAGACTACAGAGATGTGTGATGGACTGCAATGATTCTGCCAGAGACAGACTGGGCTCTGATCCTAGTCAGGAAAAGGTGAGATGATATTTTAATTCATAATAGCTTTTGTTTTAATTTCGATGACTAAAAATGATGGCAGCTAATTTTAAGGGAAGTACTCACATATGGCACTATGAAGTTACTGAGTACCGTAAAACGAACCAACCTGCTGGCCAAAGCACCTCTCACGCGAGCAATTCGTACTGTTAACGAAGTTCAGAATAGGTTGGACATTTTTTCGTGTTACTTTAGTGAACTCGCAAGAGTAAGTTTATATATAATATGTTACGAGAGTAACAATTAGTGTAATTTTATGTTTATTGTATCTTTTATTGTTTTCATAGTATGTTAATTTTCTATGAAGATTACATTGTTATAATTATAAGGTTGTATGTATTGTTTTAGTTATAAGTAATTTGGTGTTAATGTATTGTGTAGTTATTTGTAATTATTTGTAATTGTTAGTAATATTGTAATTTAAAATAGTTATTATTATAAGTAGGCTTAGCTATCGCATTAGGTTTCTAAACCTGTAATGGTAGTATAAGAGTTTTAAATAAATAAATAAAATAAAATAAATAAAAAAAACGGGTGAATTGGGATACATAGGTGAATCGGGACGAAACTTTAAGGAGGGAGTGGTCTATAATCTACAACGCGGGCCCAGTACGGGATAGTGGATGTCACAAGTCTTCAAATTTTTGGTTCTAGGACATGTTGGTTTCCTCATGATGTTTTCCTTCACTGTTTTGAAAGCAGTGGTGATGAAGTAATTTAGACAAAGTAAAGCGCCTGTCTGGGTTCGAACCTACGACCTACAACTCGTAAGTCGCGGCCGTTGCCACTGGGCCACCACTGCTCGTAATCGTCCAATAACGTCTTTCTTATTAAGGGGAAGACAATTAAAGTGTTTTTTTTTAATAGTCAGCACTTGCACTACAGCTTAAGTACTCTCACACTCCACTTTGCACTAGATCAGTGTTGTCAACTTAAATATTAATAACTAAACTACTTCATTTTCCTATTCCTTCCACAGATCGATAAAGCCACAATAGACTTCGAGAAGTGCGCAGTGAAGTGCGTAGACAAACACATCGGTATCATTCCTAACATGCTGAAGACCATGAAGTCGGTCCTCGCCAGCGGTAAACCTCCACCACCGAGGAACGACTAAATTAAGTGAAGTGATTTGAGATGGTGATGTGTTGTTAGAATGGATCGAAGTTTTTCTGCAAGGCCCTGGTTTCATAAGGCTTATATACATATACATATGTACAATATTTTTATAAGTATCATAGATTTTGAGGACTCCTTCGATAAAGAATCCTGTGTCCCCTCCCGTCTGCCTTCAAAGCAAGGGTGAACAGGCATCTTCTGGGTGCGCTCGTTCAATCATAGACCTCATCCATCGCTTTCCATCAGGCGTGATCGAGGTCAAGAGCAGGCCCATTTAGCAATAAAAGATAAACAAAAAATTGGTCCTTGGCAGCTCTGCGTAACACACTATTACTCTCAATTTGAATCATTTTGAAGCATATTGCTAATCCATTGCTTCATATGTTCGAAACAAAATTCTACTCAACAACGTAAATACCGCAATGAATGTTGTTGAACTGTCAAAATGAAACCCATTGCTACTGATAGTGTGTTACGCAAGAACCCCGCTGGACAGAGAGAGGTGGAAAGAGAGGAGGGAGTCCTTTGCCCAGCAGTGGGACACTAAAAATAAAATAAATAATAGAATTCGTGAAATGCATTTAATGTTTCAATGTTACTTGGACAACTAGAAGATTCCTACATTTTTAGTAGGTAACAGTTTGCATTTAAAATGTTTTCGGTTAGTAAGCTAACCTAAAGTCGAATTCATGAGAAGACCACCATCTGCCTCTGCCTAGCCTTTTCCAAACTATGTTGGGGTCGGCTTCCAGTCTCACTGGATGCAGCTGAATACCAGATGGGTAATTCTTGTAATTTTAAGAACGTTCACAGTCTGATCTCAGTCTCAATCTGTCAAAAATACCTCTAATTTTTGACATTTGTTTGTCGCCGAGATGAGACTGCGACTAGATTTTGAATGTTATAAATTACGAGAACTGGCCATCTGAAGACCACTAAACAACAAAAGGCTCTATCACAATCCTAAGGCCATAAATATACACAGCACGGTTTCTTTACGGTACAGCGTATAAACCCCGCCGTAGAAAAAACGTGTCCGTCCACAAGCTTCCGTAGCAATCCATACAACACGGTCGTCAGTGCCTACACACGGCGCCTAAACCGTAGTTTTTCACGGCAAGAAAAACGTGTGTGTACAGACGCCAGCAGGTCAAGCTACCCGAAACTGTCAAATTTTCCCAATCAACCTTGAACCTTAATGCTTTAGCGATAAAGTTGAAAATCTATTAAAGAAATTTGACAGATTGTAGTAGCTTGATGTGCTGGCTTCTGTACAACGGGTTTTACAGCTAACATAAGTTTGACAGCAGATTTTAGGGTGGGAGACTTTATCAGGCTCTTAGAAACTGGGGATGAGTAGGTAGTGTTGTTTGTGTCTCGGCATTTACTTAGTGTATGTAGAGTTGCAGTTATGTATTTATTTTTATGTCAGTGGCAAAATGGTGACTAAAAATCTACATTGGTATAATATTTGCAATTATCTTGTTTTCGTTTGTGTTTACTATCTGTTGCCCGCGAATACTAAAGTCAAAGTCAAAGATCTTTATTGTGAGACAGTGGTTACAGAGTTCTTATTATGATAATTGGTGTGCTTTTGCACTGATCCACCATGTTAGGCATACAATAGTTTACAATTTGATATTAGACCTAAGTTTATGTGATATATTATATTATTTCAAATAGACATTTCAATTGCAATAGAGCTTTATTTTGCATCAAAACATAAAAACAGTTTGGCACTAACTCATCACGAATCTGTCGGACAAAAAATCATGTACTGTATAATATGGTCTGTTTACTAAGTCATTTAATTTTTTCTTAAAAAAAAATTATGTTTTCAATTTCTCTTATTTGCTTAGGAAGCTTATTATAAATTCGTGAAGACATTCCGAAGAAAATTTTAGAAAGTAGGGCTGTTTTTGGGGGCATATTATTTGCTATTTTGTCGACATGCCGACGGGAGTGCAGGTATTATGTGAATAGACTTTTCTTTGGACCATTGAGCATTTAATACTGTCATCCATTTTGATACGATCATCTGCTTAGCCTTTTCCCAACTATCTTAGGGAAGACCCTAAGTAAGAACTTAAAAACGTTCAAATTCAAGTCGCAATCTCATCTCAGCGACAATCAACGTCAAAAACTTGTCAGAAATGTAGGGAAATTGATTATATTTCTTAAAATTTCGAACGTTCTTAAAAATACGGGAACTGCCCCTCAGGTGGGTAGACCGTATTCCGCTCAGTTGCCCAATTGTCATGGTCGGCTAGTACTGCATTTGTATCTTCACTACATCCTGAATGTCTCGATTTGAAAGAGCTTTAATGTCAAAACTATGACAAAATCAAGTATTACTCCAGCCTAGCGAACGAATACAAAACTTTTACTATGTAATATTCGTTACTGACACAGTATCGTGCTAATTTGTATAATAAAGAATAATAAAGATTTTTATTGTGTAGAACAGTTAAACTGAATGAAATTTGAAAGCATTTTAAATGGTGATGGTACGGACGCCAGCACATCAAGTTACTACAATCTGTCAAATTTCTTTAATAGATTTTCCACTTTATCGCTAAAGCATTAAGGTTCAAGGTTGATTGGGAAAATTTGACAGTTTCGGGTAGCTTGACCTGCTGGCGTCTGTAAAGTACGTTTAGTGCAGTTTCGTACGGTCGATTTTTGCATTCGATTTACAACCCACTGTTTAGCGCCGATATTTGAAAATCCAACGTAGTGTTTTCTTGATGCGCTGTGTTGGATTCTCAATGCTCGGCTCAATACCGTGCGTCAGAAAAAATCGTCACGTTACGTAGACACCAGCACATCAAGTTACTACATTCTGTCAAATTTCCCTAATAGATTTTCAACTTTATCGCTAAAGCAAGCAAGGTTCAAGGTTGTTTGGGAAAATTTTACAGTCTCGGGTAGATTGATGTGCTGGCGTACGTTGCTTATTCTGTTAAATTGAATATGTGCCTAACGTTTTTTTTCAAGCAGAAGACTTATTAAAATAAACTATAATAATGTACTCTATGTAATTTATTGTATAAAAACTTCTTTATATTTACAAGTGTGTACTTGTGCTCAAACTACTTAGATACACTATTTTGTTACTCAATGTTGCCATTGTATAAAATTGTTTAGTAGATTTTAATTATGTGTACAGTTTAGAGAATAAAAAAAAATGTTGAATCATAATCTTTTCTCTTTTATTTTTCAATAATATTATTATAATAAGCTACTATGCCTAAGGGCTGATTTTTGCAATGCCAGATAATTTTATCGGAGGAATAATTTTGAATTTTTGACAGTTCTTTCATATAAAATCTGTCAGACGTCAATTTTATTCCACGAATAAAAATTATCTATCGGATGAAAAATCAGCCATTAGACAAGTACTATAATTTGTTTCGAAGTTTTTGATGAAAGTGTAAACAAACCCTGCTCTGTTGAATTCTTAGCCATTGGCGCCGATTCCCTTGTTCACAAACTAAACTAATTTTAAGTTCAGTGCATCTTTTTCTTTCTATTTCATTAAGAAAAGGACAGAAGATAAACGAAGAATGGAATGGATAGATGGTGATTGTCGAAGCATCATGCTGAGATAGGAGCCTTTTGGCCTCGTATAGGATTTTCTGCATCATTTTTCCTTTTTGTTACTTTTTTTTCATATAATTTGTTTTAATTTTAACTGTGTTTCGTTTTATGATCCTGTACGAGTCGCAATAAATATTTTTTCTTTCTTTCTTTAACCACCATTTCTTTACATTTTTATCACATAATTCCGAACAAAGTATAGACAAGTTAGAGTGCCAGTGGACCGGCCATATTAGCCGTTAAATTTTTAGCTTCATAGAAGAATAAATGAATGATGAAACGCTTGGTGAATCTCGATTCACCATGCGACAGGCCGGTCAGACTTGACGCGTGTACATACCTAAAATCTACATTCTGATTGCGCCTGATTGATGCGCAAATTGAAAAGTTGACGCACGTCACATCATGTGGCAAACATGCCTGTACCTAATAATGTTGTTACCATCTTGCATACCTGTATTTTCTTGTATGTATGATACATGTTTAAGCAAATAAATATTATCTTGTTTTATTATCTTATCTTAAATTTTTAATTTAGCTGCTACGAAATAATAGTAGGTAATCATTCGAGCCGTCTTTGAAGATCGATCTTGAGCTACACGGTCCGGATCTTGAGCATGACATTTGCTTTTCCTTTTCCAACTTATTTTTATATTGTACTTAAATATTATGTTTCAATATCTGAATCAACTTGCGTTGATGACCGTACGATAAGCCTTAGGTACAGACGCCAGCAGGTCAAGCTACCCGAAACTGTCAAATTTTCCCAATCAACCTTGAACCTTAATGCTTTAGTGATAAAGTTGAAAATCTATTACAGAAATTTGACAGATTGTAGTAGCTTGATGTGCTGGCGTCTGTACATAATCAGCCTATATACTAAAGTTCCCACTGTTGGGACACAGGCCTCTTTCTGTGAGGGAATGGGCTATAATCTACGACGCTGGCCCAGTGCGGCTTGGTGGTTGTCACATGTCTTGAAATGTTTGATTCTAGGACATGCCAGTTTTTATTCTTCAGCGTTTTGAGAGAGTGGTAATGTACTTTATATTTTACTTCATACTTCTACTTTATATTTTACTTATTCGAACCCACGACCTCCATTGCCCCTGTCTGTACTGGAAGGCGATAGGTTGAAATAAAAACAGTCATTCTGTGAAATCGATTGATTATTTGGTAATTAATCCTTATCATGCAAATAACAATTTTACACTAACTTATTAAGTAACTACCTATCTATTTAATACTCAATTTAATAACTTACAATCGATTACCGAATATTATGCAAACCGATAAGTTTTACTAACGTAATTTTGCGACTTATCAAAATATATTATTGACAAACATTGAACTATATATAGACAACATTTATTTTGTTTTAACATTGTAGTCTTCGGTATTTATTGTTAATAGAAGTTAAATAAGTTAATAATTTAAAAAATGTATTTCGGAAAAATATCGGTTATTTTGCTGATCGCGTCATGTCTTGTGGTAAGTATTCACTTATAAATTAGTATAATAATCTACCTACATAATACTGAACGTGAAATTTCTTGTTCCTCCGACCCACCCCGTCGCATCGCATCGCGTGTCCGCACTATTAATTCGTTTTCGTTGTGTTCATTCTGACTTATTTTGTTTTTGCTCGGCTCCGAAAGGTCCCAGCGTGATGTTCAGTAGCCTATAGTAGGTTAGAGGCAGTAGCCTCTAACCTACTATAGGCTAGACCACGCTCAAGAATCGGGCTATCAAAATCGAAAATATTTTATAAATCCGTCTGGTAGTTCCAGAGATTCGCGCGTTCAAACAAACTCTTCAGCATTATTATTACTATAGATAGATATTCACATATACCCCAACTACAGCAAAAGAAAGGGTTCCGAAACTCACGGAAACTGATCTTAATTCTCATTTATCGCATACCTTTGTCCTACTGCTTGACAAAGGTCTCCCCTTCACCTTCTAAGCCATACAATGTAATAGTGCAGGTACTAGCTGACCCGGCGAACTTCACACCACCTCAGAATCAATGAGAAAATCAAGTATCTTCATAATTTATTTGTCGCATGTCGTTCATAATGTTCGAACGTCTGAGAAAATGAATGATCTAAATTATTTATTTTTTTGTAAAAATTTTCCAAGCTTTTTGCTTTCCATTCTGCTATTCGGGTTGGAGAAAAATCCAAAAAATCAAGGATTATAAAAATCGGTCCAGCCGTTCTTGAGTTATAAATGGTGTAACTAACGCGACTTTGTTTTATAATATAGATTATTTCAAATATATACAAAACACCAAACTAGTACTAATAAATACTTTTACCTATTTGTTTCAGATCAACGCCCAAAGATCATCGAAACGCAAAATGATGAAAAGCAAATCAAAAATTAAGAAACCTATTCTTCAGAACCTCGGGCTTCCTGGTTGTGGCTGTCAGAATACTATTATGGACATCCTCAACTGTGGATGTCGGGGTCCTGTTATTGAACCTGTATATGCACCTGTGGCTTTACCTGGACCTGTAATAGATGTACCCAACTACAGATATGCAGAACCTATGGAAATAAATCCTTTAGGGTGCCTGTTCCCGACCATGGATACCTACGGGGTTCTTGCTTCACCCAGTGTTGAGATCGTAGCACCTGTTCTGGATATTCCCTGTGGATGTCCTGGCCCCAAATGTGGGTGCAATAGAGTACCTGCTGTCAAACTCCCAGCATGCCCTTGTGGGTCTCTAGTAGCTATTGATGTCCCGAAATGTGGATGTCAAAGTCTGCAGCTTCCTACGTACCCTTATGGTATTAGTTCAGTCATTGAAATACCTTCGTATGAACCAATGCCCGCTTGTGGATGTCAGGGTCCCTGTAGCTGTGCAGGCATACCAATGTCGTCTTGTGAATGTTTGGGCCCCTGTAGCTGCTCCGGTATCCAGTTGGCATCGTGTGGATGTTCAGGCCCCTGTGGTTGTGCGGGTATACCACTGTCCGCATGTGAATGTATGGGCCCCTGTTCATGTGCTGCAATGCCTGTATCGTCTTGCGGTTGCAATGGGCCCTGCGGCTGTGCAGGTATTCCTGTAGCATCCTGTGGGTGTAACGGACCTTGTGGCTGCTCTGGTCCCTTTGGATACTCTGCGATGCCAGTGTCATCTTGCAGTTGCTCCGGTCCATGTGATTGTTTAAGTTTAGCTGTATCATCATGTGGTTGTTCTGGCCCTTGCGGTTGTGTAGGGTTACCGGTCCCGTCATGTGGTTGCTCTGGACCCTGCGGTTGTGCAGGGTTACCAGTCCCGTCATGTGGTTGCTCTGGCCCCTGCGGTTGTGCAGGGTTACCAGTCCCGTCATGTGGTTGCTCTGGACCCTGCGGTTGTGCAGGGTTACCAGTCCCGTCATGTGGTTGCTCTGGCCCCTGCGGTTGTGCAGGGTTACCAGTCCCATCCTGTGGATGTTCGGGGCCCTGTGGATGTCTCGACATCCAGATGCCGTCCTATGGATGTCAGTTACCTGCGATAGAGGTGCCATCTTGCGGATGTGGATGTGGCGTGCCCGGATGTGGATGTAACCCTAAGTACTTACGTCAAGTAACTCTGCAACCACCTTTCTTGTGAGTTTTATTAATATTTATAGATAAGTGTAAATAAATGATGTGATAATTATTATAATATTTTATTGTTTTTTTTCCTGATAAAACCTTCGTCATCATACAATTATGAATATGCTTATGGTTTCCTAGAACCCTCAGCAGTGTACTGAAACGTTTCCCCAATAAGATCATTGCTAATGTAAATAAATCAATCTGCCTAGCCTTTTTCCAACTATTTTGGGGTCGGCTTCCAGTCTAACCGGAAGGAGCTGAATATATGTAACGACTGCCTATCTGACCTCCACAACCCAGTTACTGGATAATACGACACTTCTCAGTAAGACTGTTTGTCAGAGTTTCGGGCTATTGACGACCCGTAACGACAGCCAAAGATCCACGAATGAAACCCGGGACCAACGGCTTAACGTGCTTTCCGAGGCACGGACGAGTCTCGATATGTAATAGATGGTCAACCATCCACGAACAGACCGCGACAAGCGTAGCTTAACCTTTGATCGACCCGTGCGGCTGTTATTTTTAGCCACAAGCTCCTCCTTTATCATTGCTAATGCTAAAGCTAATAAAATAACAGTTGGATAGTTTCGAGCATAGGAAAGCTCCTAACTGCATCGATATTGCACTGCTGGGACACAAGCCTCCTCTCTGTGAGAGGGAGCGGGTCATAATCCACCACGGGAGCCAGTGTGGGTAGGTGGATGTCACATGTCTTAGATTTTTTTGGTTCTAGGACATGTCGGTCTCCTCACGATGTTTTCCTTCACCGTTTTGAAAGCAGTGGTGATGAAGCCTGGGTTCGAACTCACGACCTACAACTTGTAAATCGGGGCCGTTACCACTGGTCCACCACTGCCACCATCGATATTATTCGGTCATAATATCTCTTTAGTGCAAAAATAGGAACAAAAGTCGAAACAAAATTTGGACACCTCATGCCACGTTTTGAAAATTTCGGCTCGATTACGAACACGCTTCCCTTCCGCCTGAGCATACTCTACTGATGAACAGCGGTGTGATTGCGTAACTCGCAGGCTTTCATTTTGACAGTTCAACAGTATTCATTGCGTTGTTTACGTTGTTGATCAGACAAACTTTTCGAACATATGAAGCAATGGATTAGCAATAACCTTCAAAATGATTCAGATTGTGTTTGAAAGTGTTTTACGCAGTTAGGGTGCAGGTGGACTGTTGTTTCTCTTTCGACATGAATATAGGTTCACCAATAAGATACAAAACAAAAATATAAAATAAGTAGAGATAAAACATGATTCGAATTGATAAATTAACCGATTCTGTAACTTCATATTATCTGGAAATCGATTGCTGTAATAGATCGATTGCAGATAAAATAAACTTGAACTTTTATATATAAACTCACTTGTTTGGGATCACGGGTATATTCATTTGTGCTGTATAGAAAAGGTAAGATCTTTTTACTAATTAAGGTTTTTCAGTGGCTTCTTATTTTGATCTTCAGAGAAAAGCTTTCAGGCTTACAAACGATACAAAGAGACGTGATAAAATTAATAGAATATTTATTTGCTTTAAAACATGGTACAGACGACAGCACATCAAGCTATTACAATCTGTCAAATTTCTTTAATAGATTTTCAACTTTATCGCTAAAGCATTACGGTTCAAGGTTGATTGGGAAAATTTGACAGTTTCGGGTAGCCTGACCTACTGGCGTCTGTACATTAAGGTCTTAGAATCTTATAAAAGTGATATTATTGTGTTTTGTTTATTCTTTGATAATAATTGAAAAGATTATGCTTATTCTGCATTCGCGACTTATTTGCCAAAAATGTAACCAAAATGAGTTTATGGAAAATAACTTTAATTCCTACACAATAAAGTTCAGTTTACGCTACAACTTCAAACATTTTTATAACTTTTTCAATAGTGCTAGTCACTCTGAAATCAACTTAATTACCATTCAAATAAAGTTGATTATTGTTTAACTTGAAATAACATCAATTTGAAACATAAATTTGAATAGACTTTAGATGGTTTCGTCATTTTGAGAGGATGAATGAAATGTGTCTAACAAAAGGTAGATGTGTGTGGAAACGTCGGGACGGGACGCCCCAGGAGGACATATAGTGACCTTATTGGTGATGTTCTTCAGAAAGGTCAGGTGCGTAGTAGTCGCAACCGGGGTGCGTGTATGACCAAATGTGTGAACGTAAACAAGGGAAAAAAGGGTATGTAAGGATCCCCCGTGGGAACAAGGTGTGAGTTTTTGTATGTATGTTCTTTGTTCTAACATTACCATGTAGGTGGTAACTTTAAGCAACTGCGTAAAGGCACAATTTTACTTCTAATCTAACTAATATGCATTGTTCTACTGCAGGGCAAAAGCCTCCCTCTCCCTTTTCCACACAATTCTGTCTTTTGCGAGTGCCGGCCAGTTCCTACAGTAGGAGTCAAGCTCGTTCCGCCATCTTCATCTCGGCCTGCTGCGATGGCGTCGTGCGTTTAGTGGGACCCAATCGGTGGTTCTCTTAACCCAATTGTCATGCGGCAGACATGTCAATTAGACTTAATTTTTTTTATTCATTCTGTTTCAGACAAACATGCAGTTAACACATCTAGCAGTTCTTTTGTCAATAACTCTAGCACCATCCTTAAGTCAGAAAATAACTCCAAATGCAGTAACATCGCTACTTCAAGGCATTTTATCACCGAAAAATACAGAGCAAGTGATGCAAATGCTATCAGCTGTAGCCAGCAAGAACAGAGCCGTACCAATTGAGCCTAGAACTGTTAACAGAAGATATGTCATTGCTGACAATGTGCCAAGAACTGATAAAAGAACTGAAGCTCCAAATAGAATGGCACAACTTGTACGAGGACCCCAGGATATATTATGTATGAAGAAGAATGTATTACGTCAAAATTCAAATAATGTTATCGTACAAAATGGTAACCAAATGGTTTTACCGAAAAATATGGTCGTTCAACGAAGAGCTGAAGCGGTTTTACCGAAGAATGTCATGATACAGAACGGTAGAGAAGTCACGCCAAGAAATGTGATTGTAAGGAAAAATGAAATGCCTAAAAGAATGGTTGTACAGAGCAACGAATATGCTCTAAGAGTTCCACAAATGAGAACTCCTGAGGTTGTTCAGCAAAAAGTATTTGTTAATCCACAAATGAGACCAGAGGTTCAGCAAAAAGTATTGATAAGTCAACCTCAAATGACAGAATATGTGACTGTCCCTCAGCAACAAGTCTTGATTCGTAATGACAATCTTTTCCTGCCAGCTGCTTCTCCAGTTTCGGCTTTAGCAGCATCTTCTTCAAGCTCTTTACCACCAGCAATGCCACAATCGAGGGGACAGTTTTTGAGGAAAATTCCCATTCCTCCACCAACTTTGTGACTGAGAATAGTACGTTATTATGTATCCAACACACTTATAACTGCGTAACATACTTTCAATCACGAAGGAAATTGCTAATACATTGCTTCATAATGTTTGAAAAAGTCTTCTGTTCAGCAACGTAAATACCGCAATGAATGTTCTTGAACTGTCAAAATGAAGGACATTGCCGTTGTAAGTGTGTATGCAATTATCCCGATGTTTGGAAGTTTAAGGGCTGATTTTTCCATTGCCAGATAACTTTTATTCGAGGTATATAATTGACGTTTGACATTTTTTGTATGAAGTACCTAAGTGTCAAAATTTCAAAATTATTCCTCGAATAAAGCTATCAGATGGTTGAAAAATCAATCCTAAGCCTATTTATTTTGTATTCTTATTTTGCAAGGAGTTGCTAATGTTGTCAAATATTTGTGGTTGTCTATAAGATCCTAGATTTTAACATAATTTATTCGTATTTATGTTTAAAGAAATAAATTGATTGTACTGTAATGTTTGGTTTTGTTTTTTCTTCACCATGGCTTCGAATGATCTATCTCGATAATATTGCACTACTACTGTACCTAGGTGCGTAAAGATTCCACCCTGTAACTAGGTACTTGAGTAACTCCATGCATAATCACAATATCGGAACACGCAAGTGCGAAGGCAAATCAACAACTGTTTGCAAACCTTTAGAAAATCGGACAGAACTAATGTTAAAATTTCAGAAATATGCCACAAATGAATGAAAGTTTCAATATAAAGTTTTCGGAAGAAAGTTTCAAATATGAGCTATTCAAAGAGGTTGTTCTAGTTAGTGATAAAAAAAGGAACGGTACTGGTGAATTTTCACTAGAAACTTAATCAAAAACCATTTTCAATGAGAAAAAAAAATTGAAAAGCATTTTACCAACATTATGACTGAAATTGGCCAGTTTGGCCCTGTTATAAAATAAGCATAAAGAGGACGAATACCTACCTATCTACTTAAAACTTTAGGTGTGGAAAAAAAAGAAACTCGTATCTTGTTCAGAACTGTTATTTTTGTTGTCTTCTTCGTGTCGCTGGCACGACTTTTCTCTGATCTTGTTTGCCCAAAACTTCGCCACTTTCACGGCGTCATCAGTGGCAGTAAAGAGCTCACTTTGACTGCAAGTTTTGGGGCACAGAGGGCAGGATAGGAGGTAGAGCATCGTTTACGAACTTTACGACATATGTGCACATCCACACCCTGCTGCTATTCCGTCGAGTTAGCCGCACCTTACCAGGTTGGAGTTACATCTTCCCACTTGTGTCCGGAGACTGTTTAGGGCTAAGTAAACCACGAAAGGTGGAAGATGAAAACCTGCAGGGAGATGGTTTTTTGGTGGTATATAGTCAGTGAGAGGGGGAAAAGTACCACAGTTTGCAATGGGGGTCGGCCGGGTTTCCTCGTTGAGACGCTGTCGATTTTAAGAAGCTGTGCCTGATTTTTAGCCGTTGCGTTGGTAGCTATGCGCCAGATAGTGGGTGTCTATTATCAGATTCCTGTTTGAGTTTCTCCACTGGCTGCGCTTGCAACTTCTTATAATTGCTTTATTTTTTATGTTATCTAAAAGTATAGTTTCTTACAAGATCTACTTAAACATAAATATTTCATTTCATTCTCCATTTCACTAAGGTAAACTTACATACTTACTTAACTTTGAGATTTTTGTTGGAAACTGCATGATGCCATATTTTGGGTAAAAATAACAGTGCATTTGTTGTCAAGTGTAGAGTTGATTCTCTTGGCGGATTTGGTTTTAAGTGGTTGAGATCAGATAGGGCAGGCAAATGAATGATCTCTAAGTTTCTGGTTAACTCAAGAACTGGGTAATGTTCTTGCTTTAGCTTATTCATAATCAGCCTGTAATGTTCCCACTGCTGGGACACAGACCTCCTCTGTTCGAGAGGGAGTGGGCTGTAATCTACCACGCGGGCCAAGTGCGAGTTGGTAGATGCCACATATCTTCGAAATTATTATAGCCCTAAAGAAGGTCCAATTCTGGCCACAGGTAGTACTTATTCAACTTAAGTAAGGAAGATATAGCTCTCGAGTAAAATGTATTTAATTTACGAGGATCCTTTCTTAGATCCCGAGCTGCCTTTTTGTCAAAGCTATATTTAATATAGGAAAAAGGCTCCCCTTTTTCCTATATTAAATATAAAACAGTAGTCCCACTGCTGGGCAAAGGTTCCACCTTTGCCCAGCAGTGGGACACAGGGTAGGCTAACAAAAAAAAAAAAAACAATTAATTTGGTACCTATTCCCCTTCATCAGAATAATTATTTTCTCCTCTTTTAAGTTATAGTTAATAAGTGTTTTTTTGTGGAAGAAAATAAACATTTTATTTATTTATTTATTTTTATTCTTTTCAATAAGGAGTTCACATCATAAGGCTTGCGACTGATGTAAATTTACCTAAAAGCCATACAAAATAAAATAATACTAACAAAATAATTTATTCACCTAAATTAACAACTTAAATACAAGGAGGAGGAATAGGTATCTTCTTCAAATACTGACATCTGCTACAAGTGTTGGCAGGTGGCAGTAGAGGAGAAAAAGGCGCCATACTAGATACTGGCGACGCTGCTGGCAGGAACGGATTACACATTGGCAGGCCAGCTGGCAACACAGCTTCATGTGCTTCGAAGCAACCGCAGGGCGCTTTTGCCACGGGTCTTGGCACGGCTGCAGGAACTGGCAGGGCGAAAGGTATTTCGTAGGGACCCATGAGTGGCAAAGGGGCAGGACTGGGCATCATTGCTGGTACTGTTCGTGGGTATGGCGCGAAGATTTGGGATTGTGCCTGTAAATGAAAATGGAAGATTTAATTTGATTAGATTGATTTACGTTGTAAGGAAGTCTCTGGTTTATTGTTTAAAGGGATAGCAAAAAGCGGGCCGCGTCGCAACGCATCGCATTGCATATATCCTCCTACACCACTTTCGTGCATATTCTATGATCCAACGCACACTACAGGTGGTCTGCAGTGTACTTTTTTGTATGAAAATGTGTTGCTTTGCAGCCCCCTGCTGCTATACTATGAACTTGGCTTTAAAATATGTAATGTAGTTGGAAAAAGGCTCGACCAAACAAATAAGAAAAGAATTGTGTGGATTTATGAAACCACGGTAAAAGTGAAACTTTTTAAAAATAAAAACAAAAAAAAAAAAAAAAAAAAAAAAAAAAAAAAAAAAAAAAAAAAAAAAAAAAAAAAAAAAATAACGACATTTACATTAAACACTGACAAAAACAAACAAAATAGGGTGGAGCACTGGCACTTGAAATGAGTAATAGTCTATACACCATATAGAAAGTAAAATTATCCCTACTCCGCGGCCGACCGTCACGCGACATGCAACACACAGACGAAAAAGTGTGAGACGATGTAATAAAAGTTTCACTTTAATAATTCCAAAGTTAGAACCTCTTCCTTTTTGTAAAGTCAGTTAAAAATAAAAGAAACACTTACGCTAACAAAAATAGAGAAAGCAACGAAAATAACAGAATTCATCTTGCAATAGTTCACTAATTAAACTGTGATTAATACAATAAATTTACTGCTTTAAATACCGACACATTACCAAGACTTTTATTATAGCACAATCGAAATTTGCATCATTTTGATAATGTTTCTTTAATGAACATCTGTTACATAACACATTAGGATAATAGATAAAGTTTCTATGTTACGAATGATGATAAGATATCCATCCCCTTTACCTAGGGTTTCCTAAGACTGCGGTGAACGCCACATAGCGTAATTTAGGCTGCTTTTCCACCAGAGATGAGCACATCTCTGCAGCAGCAGCTATGCTGCGAGGATGTGAAAGCTAAGCTACTAAAGGAACGAGTAAGATGTGCTATGAAGTTGCGCCGCCGCGAGGTAGCTATGCGAGCCGAGTTAGGCTGCTTTTCTACCAGAGATGTGCTATGCCGCGAGGATGTGAAAGCTAAGCCACAAAACTATGCGATTGTTTCCACTATTGTTAAGTCGTGTACCAGAGCGAGGAAGATGTGTCGCCGTGGGGTAGCTGTGCGAGGAAGATGCGCAGCTCTAGCTATGCGATGCATCGACAGTAGGGAAGGCACGGGGAGTACTCTGCTGCTACTCGGGGAGTACTGCCCGTGTATCGGTGTAACTACACCACTCGCGCATCCATAGCTTACATTCATAGCACGCATCCTTCCATTTAAATAACATAGCTTAGTTGTACTCGTTTCCAACCAGTGCTACGCTATATGGACCAATGAATATGATTGGTTCATATCAAACGCATCCATAGCAACATAGCATAGCGCATCTCTAATGGAAAAGCAGTATTACCGTCGAATGACGTCCCCGGAAGATTATTTATGAAAGTCGTTGGTGTGTTATCCTAGATAGCGGTCTATGTTACCATAAAGTCAAACGCCGATGCCATCATTTTCATGACACCCGTCACTGCGCCCGTTATGTAGCGGCCACCGCTCTTATAGAAAACCTTACGTAAGAAGCTTTTTTTTCTTTTTTTTTTCTGGTGGGAAATCATCAAATGACCTCTCCCGCTCTGGGTGGAGCGGAAGGGAGTGTCAGACTCTTACTGACTAAAACCCACCCATGTTCCTTCCTTCGCCCTTTATGTTCCGGGGCAGCGGTAACCCTTTCGGACAATCCCGCTGAGACGTAAGAAGCTTAAGTAAGAATATACAGATCTAGATCAAATAAGTTCTATCTTAGTGTAAGCAAGGCCCACTTAGGGCTTTGGTTAAATTATTGACTCTTGCCGTATTCATGGCGGGTTCGATTTCACCATAGAACTATTAATTTGTATAGCCTACAAATTGTGGTTTCGGGACCTTGGTTCCGTGTGTAGAGACTGCGCTTGCTAAATACTTATAAAGCATCATCAGTCTACAGCAGTCCACTGCTGAATAAAAGCCACTCCAATTGCACGCCATTCAGCTCGATTTTCTGCTCCAGCTACAACCCTGCGAATTCGATCCCTGTTATAAATAGACCTACACGACAGGGTCGACTGGGCGAAAAGTTTACACAATGATTTCCAATCCTTTTCAAGTTTCCATCTAGCATGGATATGTTGTAATTATTTATCTAATCTCAATATCAATGCAATACTAACTTTTACATAACATTTGTTAGTAAAGATAGCGTTCACAGATTAAATATCCATACATAAACAGTTGTAGAGACAACTTTAAGTTATTCGTAGATTCAATAGCTGGTAGTTAAAGTACTAGGACTTATCAAGATAACTAAAACAAATGCAAATCAAGTTACAAAAGTGTTAACCTAAAAGACGCATTCAATCAGAACGTAAAAGTTGGAGAAAAACAAAGGAAGAAAGTGCAGAGTTACAACCCTTATTCGCGTTGTAATAATTTTAAACGTAACGATTTTTAATTGAAAAGAAAAATGGCTGTAATTATGAAAATATTTGGTGCGTTGCTGATTCAAACTTTATTATTGAGTGTAAGTATTTTTACTACTTAAAATCCCTCTCAGTCCCAATAATAAGAATTAGAATTTTAGTTTTTCACAAAACAGAAACCCAAAGTCACCCAAAGGGCAACGGAGAGGGCGTTTAGTTTAGTTTCCCTGCGTGATCGAATCAGAAATTAAGAGATCCGCAGGAGAACCAAAGTAACCGACATAGCCCGAAGAATTGCCAAACTTAAGTGGCAGTGGGCAGGGCACATTGCTCGCAGAATAGATGACCGATGGGGCCGAAAGGTTCTGGAGTGGCGACCACATACCGGAAGACGTAGCGTCGGGAAGACTCCCACAAGGTGGACCGACGACCTTGTGAAGGCCGCAGGAACCCGTTGGATGCGAGAAGCACAGAACCGGTCGAAGTGGAGGTGCTTGGGGGAGGCCTATGTCCAGCAGTGGACGTCTTTCGGCTGAAATCATGATGATGATGATGAAAACTGAAATTAGGAGTGTGGAATGCCAGATTAGATATTGTCTGTCTTGTTGTGTTTGGGTTTCCTCGAAAAAGCTATCTTGAAAAGTTACGAGAGAAATTGTAATTATTACCACGCTTAGTACGTTACTAGATTGGATTGGTAATCACAGTAGATACATACATCGTGTTACTGGCATTCCAATGAGACTGCTGCCCTCTCATTGACATAATTCTTATACCCTGTCCATTAGTAGGCCTTTTACGTCACACGAATGACAAGTGACAAAGTATGATAATTTCATTTTCTATTCCAGAATGTCTTCGCCCAATACCGTTCCATCCAGAATTTGCCATGCGGACCACAGATTAAAAATCCACCGTACAGTCAACCTCAGGCGCCATTGATAAAATCACTAATGTCAACATACACACCAAATATGCCTCTCCTTGACAAACTAAACACCCTTGCAGCTGTCATCCAAAAATTACCGCCAAAAAATCCTGGAATGGCTCAAAAAAGGATCTATATGGCAGAGGCATTGAAAAAGACAGCCTTGGATAGTTTAAGGTATGCGGCCAATGCTTATAAAAGATCGCAGAAGGCTGAAGGCCGAGTTCCTTTGCCGAATCCTAGAATGACAGTTGGGAATGACGTTTTAGCTAATAGGGCGGTAAATGTCAGATATGACAGGTATGCCTAATTTGAGGAGAAAATCAATCGTGTTTATTTTATAATATGATTTGTTAATAATTATTTATTAGAATTAAATTATGTCTTTGATTAAAATCGTTTTTTTATTTATTTAGCACATGTTATAACAAAACAGTTAGTAAAAAAGGGTAAACAAAAAAAATATCTCCACTTCATGGAGGTTATACATGACTTCTAACATATTAAAGTATCTATATAAAGTTTTCTGAAAAAAAAAATGAATTATATTTAAAGGGGTTGATTTACAAAAATGCAAAAATACTGGTACTTTTCGTATGAAAACTATATCATAGATCATTTAGTGCTGAGAAGAAAGAAACGATAAAGAACAAAACTTAATGGCGATGGATACCAATTATTTTGACTGAAAACGGCCAGGTTTAGCTGGCCTGATTAAATAAATAACCTCGAGAAGGATGAATATTGAGCTAAAGTGAAGTATTTTATAGAGTACCTGGGTAGAATTCAAAATCCGTAGAATTTATTTTATTTTGATAGTAATTTGGAATTTATAATTTTATTTTTGTGTTAGTACAGACGCCAGCAGGTCAAGCTACCCGAAACTGTCAAATTTTCCCAATCAACCTTGAACCTTAATACTTTAGCGATAACGTTGAAAATGTATTAAAGAAATTTGACAGATTGTAGTAGCTTGATGTGCTGGCGTCTGTACCTACACTTTTTTTTTGTTAGCCTACATTGTGTCCCACTATTGGGCAAAGGCTTCCCCTTTTTTCTTTAAACCAAACATAAAGTAACAACGACTATGAAGACTGTTTCACACAATGTCACTTTCTTTTCCGGAAATATAAAACATTTCAAGCAGGCAACCTTACTCTCTACCTACACCATAAAAATGTCCAAACAGACAATTTTCACAAAACATGCCACACAAGGTTCCAAAGCTTTGTCCTTTCCTCAAGGCCTAACCTTGTCGCGAAGGTCGAGGACATTCTGTCTCCCTGAATGTGACCTCGAGTCAAGGAAAGGTTTTCTGGCGACCTTGGAACGAGGACGCGTCGGCCTCAATGCTATACAGACAATAACCTTGATATAATTCAATGAAGCGCTAGGGGCTTTTGGGGTAATGCCTTTATTGACAGTTTTAGACTTCTTCTGACTCGGCCCAGAATTCTGCGCCATCACTAGCGTCCATCAGTTCCTGTAACATGCAGCTGACAGGACACGCCGGACATAATATTAAGTGTCCCATCGTTTGTGGTACGCGGTCGCCACTCCAGAACCTTTCGGCCCCATCGGCCATCTGTTTCTCATTTCAGCCGAAAGACTGCTGGACACGTGATGATCGTTTGTGAAAGGCGGAGTTGTCTATTAATCTCCATCTGAACAGGTTTTCCTTGCTTCAGGCCTGGGACCAATTTAATAACTTATAGAAAAACTCGATTTATTAAACTAGACTATGATTATTTTAACTAAGTACCTAGTTACCTAGGCATATAGAATCTGCGACAACATGGAAACAAAAATAACGATTTTAATTTCTTGTCACTGCTGTTTAGGTATAAATACTACTGCCACTACTTTTCTCTTCGTAATTATAGAATAAATAAATGCCCTAATTATAACGGATAGCGATGTTTCTCATAAATATAACAAAGAGGTTTCATATTTTTAAATCTGCCTTTTGTGTTTCTTTGCCCGACCTTTCCCATTCAGACTTCATTTTAGGTTCACCATATTTTTCAATATTCTCAAATATACATAAAATACCTATTGGCCGTGAGCATTGGTGGCCCAGTGGCAACAGCCTCGACGTACGAATTGGAGGTAGTGGGTTCCACCCCAGACAGGCGCTTTACTTTGTGTAATTTATTCCTCTCCACTGCTCTCAAAAAGATGAAGGAAAACATCGTAACGAAACCCGCATGTTCTAGAAATTCGAAGACATCTACCACCCCGCACTGGGCCCGCGTGGTGGATTACTATCCACTCCCTCTCACCGAGGGGAGACCTGTGTCCCAGCAGTGAGAAAGTTATAGGCTGATTATTCAGCTGCATCCGGTTAGACTGGAAGAGTCGACCCTAACATAGTTGGGAAAAGGCTAGGCGGATTGATTTGATCTACAAAAGTAAATGATTGTTGATGATTGAAGTTACAACTGCACCCAAACTTAAAATCCAATTAGGTAATAGTGAAAATAAAAAAACACAATACTGCGCTCCAAAACAAAGATAGCTGACGTGGCACAAAAGGCTGCCCAACTTAAGTGGGACTGGGCTGGACATGTCTGCCGCATGCCGCCGGATAAACCGTGGGCCCAAATGGCAGAGAACTGGAGCCCTGAGAAAGTGAGGCGGGGTCGAAGCAGTCCACGTAGGAGATGGCGGGACGAGCTTAGGTTCCGTCAAAATTGGAAGGAGGACGCGCGGGCTCGCGTAAGTTGGATGGAGTGGAGAGAGGCCTTTGCCCAGGAGTGGGACAGCGTATGCTAGTAAAAAAAAAAGATAATAACCCCAAACGCAAGAAAAATATGAAGATCACGTCTTTAATGATAGAGAAATGATTATATTTATCGTTTGTTATAACTGAATCGTGATAAAACGCGTTTTCTTAATAAACTATAATTAATATATTGATAACTACATCTATATAACTAGATAAGTATCTACATAGGTTTTAGTTGCACAATAACAGAGGTAGTTATGAGAACTCCAATAGTAAAATGATTGTAAAAGTTGTTGGTGTTCTTCAAGTTATTTTAATTCAGGTAATGGCTGAGTCATAATTTTTCAGTTTTAAAAGATTTAGCTCATGTTTTGATAAATTAGGTCAATGGATATTGTTAGGATTTATTAAAAATCTTTAAAATAAACAGTTGACTATGTATTTTTGCCGATCTGTTCTGTAAAATTAGTAAATATGTGAGCACCATATATTTATCACGTAATGAATTTACCTGTCATTGCTTTATTTTTAATTCTTTTCATATTGTGGCATAGTAATTTTTATTCCAGGTGCATCATCTTCACATATAAATATATAAACAATGTATACAAAATATTGTAAAAGATTTATAAAAGAGTAACGGTGGAGTTTCTGCGCATTATTCTCCATACGAAACTTCCTTTTGGAAGGGGCGACTATATTAATAATCAATTCATTTTTTTTTTTTGTAAATTTTGACGTTCAAATGCCTTTTATGTGCCTATTTGAAACAAATTATTTGATTTTGAAAAATCACACTTTGACTTTGAAAACTTAGTTAATGTGAGCTTAAAATAAAGTGTAATTCCACCTGATGCAAGGTATTGACAATATTCAAAGCTCACTTCACTGACTGTTGAACTTGTTAGCTGTGATCGTTTGCATAAAATCTAGGTATTTTGTTTTTCACCATTTTTTTTTTGTTCACAGATTATTTCTGCTCAGCTCTCGAACAGAGATCTGGCAAGCCAGAATGTACTGAAAAACTTGGCAAATACGCCACAGGCAGGATATGTCAGATCTAGAAGACACATCGATAACCCGCCAGCCGGTGAGTCAGGAAGCGGGGATGTATCAGTAAATGGCTTTGCCCATGGTCTGCCATTTAGAAATGGCATGCCATCTGGTAATTCACCTAGAGCCAGTGGATTGACAAAAAACTTTGCATTGCACAATGGATTGGCCAACAACTTGGCTTTTAACAAAGGATTGCAAAACAGTTTTGGACTTAACAACGGAATGGCATTGCCAAATACTACACCATTTAACTTACCATTTTCAAATATGAATATTGCGCCACAGAACAGAATGTTACCAAATATTAACGGATTGCCAAGTTGGAATAATGTGCCAACCGGCTTGCCAAGTTTAAATAATCTGCCAAATGGACTGCCGGGTTTAAATAATGTGCCACACGCATTTCCAGGCATGAATAATATGCCAAACGCATTGCCAGGCATGAATAATATGCCAAACGCATTGCCAGGCATGAATAATATGCCAAACGCATTGCCAGGCATGAATAATATGCCAAACGCATTGCCAGGCATGAATAATATGCCAAACGCATTGCCAGGTTTTAATAATGTACCAAACGGATTACCAAGCTTGAATAATGTGCCAAGCGGATTACCAAGTTTTAATAATATGCCAAACGGATTGCCAAGTTTTAATAATGTGCCAAACGGATTGCCAAGTTTGAATAATTTACCAAACAGATTGCCAAGTTTTAATAATGTGCCAAACGGCTTTTCAAATATTAATACTGTTCCATTCCCAAATAACTTCATAAACTTAAATAATGTACCAGTTGGACAAAATATTTTGAACTTAAATAATGTACCAGCTGCGAACTCATTGCTAAATATTAATAACAGGCCAATTCCCAATGGTTTGCCAAGTTTTAATAATTTACCACGTAACGCCTTTCCACTGTTGCCATCAAATAATGGATTGCCACTAAATGTACCAAGTGGAAATCTATTGCCACCAATAAAAAATCAACCGCCGCACCTTAATAACTTTCGAATAACTGGAATTGGTATCGGAGATGGAATAGCAGACATCAACAGATTTCCCCGTAATGGTTTGCCAGATGGCAATATGCTGCGTAATGCTGATCATTTGCAAAGTGGCAATGGATTGGCAGAACAAGTTGCTGATGAATTTTCAAACATAAATGACTATCAAACCAACAATGGATTTGCAGGTTTAACGAACACGCCTTCTGCTAGTAAGTTGCAAAATAATATCCTAGTTGATAGTACTCTTAGATTTTCAAGTATCAACAATTGTCCTAAAGACAACGGTCTTAGGAACTATGCTGTTGAAGCAAAAAATATCAACAATATGAAATTAAACAATGGCTTCCCTGACGTCAGAAATGTTCAAAACTACAATGTTATGCCTATCAATGAACAAAGATTTATCAATAATGTTGATTTTAATAATGATTTTGCAGATGCCAATAATTTTCCAGCTGATACAGGCTTGTCAAATGCAAATAGCAGACTTGTAAATACCATTAACAATGACATGCCATTTTCTAGTGGAGTATATTTAAATGATAATATATTGTATGCTAACAATGGTGTGGCAGATACATACGTACAAAATACTGATGGCAACGGATTTTCAAGCAACGATTTCCAATTTAGCAATGTTCAAGTGCCAGTCAACAACTGGCATTATGACTTTGTAGGGGCAAAGACGCCAGCTAACCAGAATGTATTGCCGGAAGGAGTGCAAATGTTTTCAAATGTGCCAAGCGATAATCAGTCAGTTTTGATGCCAAATAATTTGAATTTGGCGCAGGAGTTGATTAAAAATTTGAAAATAGAAGGTAATATGCCATTTTTGAATGGCTTGCCAGTTGCTGGCATTGCTGAAACAGTGACTGTGTTGAATGGCGATCAACAGAGCGAATTTTTGTAACTAATTATTTATTTATTTTAGTTAAATTACTTAATACGGGGCGTTTTTTATGTTGTAAATAGTTACGTTATTTTTATAATTTTTCTTAGGGCTGATTTTTCAATCATCTGATAACTTTATTCAAGGAATAATTTTGACACTTATTTCATAGAAAAACTGTCAAACGTCAATTTTATTCCTCGAATAAAAGTTATCTGGCGATGGAAAAATCAGCCCTTATTTGTTTTTATTATTAAAAATAAATATCATCTAAAATTAATGCTTTTCTTTTAGAGATCTTTCCTAGTTTTTAGGGTTTCATAACCAACGACCCTATTACTCCGCTGTCCGTTCGTAAGTCTGTCACAGACTTACGAACGGACAGACAGACGGACAGACTTACGGACCCCTCCCGCTCCACCCAGAGCGGGAGGGGTCATTTGATGATTTCCCACCAGAAAAAAAAAACCCATTGCTATGATAGTGTATTACGCAATTAGCCCGCAGGACAGTAACAGGGTGATATGAACAGGGTGATGAATGAATAATAATATTTCGTAATTATGATTATTTTGAACTAACTACGCAAAATAACAAGGGACATGACTGCATTTAATATTTCGACATGCGCACTGATACTAAAAGTATTATTTGTTCCCGGTCACGTATTCTTTATGCAGCAAGTTTAATTTAAGCACGCGGTTTTGCTTGTATTTATTTTGGATATAAAGAAGTAAAGGAAAGCAAAGTGGAGTGGGAATTGAGATGAGGATCTTCGGCCATGGGTGACGATAAGAGTTGATAGTCCTTTTAAACCAGCACTGGGGCTCTTTCTCGCATAGGGAATTAGCATTATGCTGAGCGATGGCCGTTTTGAGTGGATGTGACGCATGTTTACCCCCAACTTGTTATTTTATTTGTGTTCTTTTTTATGCGTCACATCTGTCGCGATAAAATATTTTTTTTTTGCTGACGACCAATACTCGCTGGAATGTATATGTATCAAGTGTTGTAGTGTGTGTAGTCTCCTTGTCAGCGGTAAAGCAGGTGCCTAAAGGTAAAAGAGAGCGGTTGCGGTTGCAATTTAGGATACAGATACCACTTAGACTCTTGAGGTAAACTTTTAAAATAAAGCAACCCTCGACTTAAAGGTTTGAAGTCATCACCAATGCTTAGAGAGCAAGAGCAAGAGCAAAAGTATTCTACCTATCTATCAATCAAACCGCAGTATCTCAAGACGAAAGTCTTTGACCAGTGCGTGTTGCCGGTGATGACCTATGGCACTTAAACGTGGTCACTTCCAATAAGCCTTATTAGAAGCCAGCCAAAGGACAATGGAGAGGAGTGCTTGGAGCTTCTCTGCGTGATCGAATCAGAAAAGAAGAAATCCGCAGGAGAACCAAGGTATCCGACATAGCCCAAAGGATTGTCAAACTTAAGACGCAGTGAGCAGCACACATTGCTCGCAGAACAGATGGCCGATGGGGCCGAAAGGTTCTGGAGTGGAAACCGCGTACCGGAAGACGTAGCGTTGGAAGGCCTCCCACAAGGTGGACCGACGACCTTGTGAAGGCCGCAGGAACCCATTGGATGCGAGAAGCGTAGAACCGGTCGAAGTGGAGGTGCTTGGGGGAGGCGTATGTCCAACAGTGGACGTCTTTCGGCTGAAATCATGATGATGATGGTGAAAACTGAAACTAGGAGTGTGGAATGCCAGATTAGATATTGTCTGTCTTGTTGTGTTTGGGTTTCCTCGAAAAAGCTATCTTAAAAGTTAGGGGTGAAATTGTAATTATCACCACGCTTAGTACGGACGCCAGCACATCAAGCTACTACAATCTGTCAATTTTCTTTAATAGATTTTCAACTTTATCGCTAAAGCATTAAGGTTCAAGGTTGATTGGGAAAATTTGACAGTTTCGGGTAGCTTGACCTGCTGGCGTCTGTACGTTACTGCGATTGGATGCGAGAAGCATAGAACCGGTCGAAGTGGAGGTGCTTGGGGGAGGCGTATGTCCAGCAGTGGACGTCTTTCAGTTGAAATGATGATCAATCAAACATGGTGATGAATTATCGTTTTGCTATGAAAAAAATTAAGGCTTGTCCTATTATAATTATATTATTCAACATACAGACGCCTATTAATTCTATATTTATGCATATACTTTAACTGTAGATAATACAGGACGTTCTGTATAAAAGTGGGTCACGTGTGAGACTTGTTTCGTGTAATTCTGTTCCAATACGTAAAAAATGTGTCTTCCGTTGATTTTAATTGTTTTACAAGTGCTAGCGTTAGAGGCAAGTTATTTAATTATTTTTTCTGGCAAACAGCAGACCACCTTTTTTATGGTGTCGCGGTGGAAGTTCTCATGGACCTCCTCCATCGTGGGGGTGACAGAGGGGTATGCCGGACTCTTACCGGTTAAAATCACCGCGGTGTTCCTCTACCTATGGCCGGGGGTGCGGGATTCGCATAAGCATTCTCCGCTCCCCCGACAGGCCTCGACCTACTGTTCTTCAGCGGGTCCCGCCTCCCCGTGCGGCCATTCGCATTTGCGTGCAGCAATGGTCGCACCCACTTTCGAGTGGCGCGCGTGGAACACTGCGGCGCCAACTCGGGTCTGTCTGGTCGGATGACGGACGTCCCTAGTCCGCCGCCCGCAGGCCAAAAACAGCAGACTACCTGGGGGTATGACTGCAATAGTCCTTCGGAAGCAATCATATTTGTGATTCCATGGCCAGGCCCGCACCCTAATTGCGTATCACACTATCAATCTGAATCTGTATCATTTTGAAGGATATTGTTAATCCATTGCTTCCAATGTTCAAAAAATTTGGCTGCTCTACAATGTAAATAACCCAATGAATGTTGTTGAGCTGTCAAAATGAAACCCATTGCTACTGATAGTGTGTTACGTCATAACTCATTTCTTAAACTAATGATTATGCTTAAAATATTAGCATCCATCCATTACTAAAGAGGTGTACCCCAAGGCTCAATGCTGTGCCCTGAGATTGTTACTTTAATTATAAAAGTATTATGTTTAAAATAATGTTTTAAAATAATAAAAAAAACGTGTTTACAGTGTGTCACACCGTACCCTTATAAGGACTACATAATTACGTACATACCAGTTAAAGAATTAGCTTATTTATTATCAGAGGTAAGAAAATTTAAAGCTATCTTCACCTAGGTACAGACGCCAGCACATCAAGCTATCCGAAACTGTCAAATTTTCCCAATCAACCTTGAACCTTAATAAAATAAATAAATAAATAAATCCCTGGACATTTCACACAGCACCATTTGTCCCAAGCTAAGCAACCTAATGCTTGTGTTATGGTAATAAGATGGCTGATAAACTACTTATATACAATTTTTTTTTTGTAAATACATACATATTATAGATAGAAAAACACACACACACACACACATTAATGCTTTAATGATAAAATTGAAAATCTATTAAAGGAATTTGACAGATTGTAGTAGCTTGATGTGGGCGCCTGTAGATTCCTAATAAAAATAAATCTTTATTTTTAATAAGAGGCCCAGACACGTTAAAACTAATGATACATTTTGGTTGAATAACGAATTGTTTAATTTAATAAAGAAAATAGCTGCTGGGGAGTTTGTTGCGCCACTTCTTCTTCCCAGCGAAAGCACTAGGAAGTGGTGAAAGGCAGGCATTCTGGCGGCCTGTCTTTTGTAATTTTGACGTTCGAAAAGTGCTGATTTTAAGCCTAATTTGAATAAATGACTTTTGATTTTGAGCCCAACTCAACTACAGTGCGGTCGACGAGAGATTGCACTCTTGACACCTGTCAGTTTCATACAAACGAATCTACGTTTTGCGAATTTGATATTTTATTAGCTACTAGCATATTGTCGCACTGACAGTTGTCAGGAATGCATTCTCTTGACGGCCGGACTGTAGACTTCACTATAGCCCATTATAAAATTTAAAACGATATAAATCTTTATATTTTACAGAACATAGAAGTAATACCCGTACCATACTACAGAAATGCCCGTTTCTACGACCCCTGGTTCCATCAAAGCAAGATGATGCAAAATGTCAGGTCACCCTATCAGCAGACCACAAGACCTGTTACTTTTGGAGGCAAGGTCAAAGTTAAAGGAGGGGTCACGATTAAAGGAGTCTTTGGAAATGACGGCTATGGAAGTGAGTCGAACTATAATTATTATTATTTTGGACCCAAAGTCCTAACTGCCATCAGCATGGCCTAAATATGATCATAATGTTCATACAAATGCTACAATAGCAATGCCTTATGTTCAGTAGTGTTTATTAATTATAATTCATCCCCCATATACTCGTATATACATCAGTATAATTAACCTATAATGTGTAACATATCAATACAGAGAAATACTATACTTACAACCAAATAAAATACATTAAACTTTATTTTTACAGCTTTCACGTCATACTCAGCACCTACCATACCACTTACCGTAACGTCTCAATCAGCATTCCCGACCACCTCAAGTCTAGCAGCCTTAACATTGCCACCCGCTAAAACTTTACCAACGATCACAACTTTGCCTCCAGTCATCTTGCCATCTACAGCTATCAGCCACACATTTACAGACTCCATGCCAGCTACAGTCTCCGTGCCAACTGCACCCATGCCGTTTATCGTTGTTACAACGACAGTTCCTAATGATGTTGGGCAAAATGGCAATGTGGCTAGCCCAGTTAAGTTTAGTGGCATGGTACCAGCGTCTGGGCGTGTAAAGATTTCTGCTCATTTTTGTTGATAATTTAAAATGTTTTGTGAAAAATTAGGAAGCTTAGTTATGTAATTTTACTAAGTATTATTTATAACGAATAATTGTGACGAGTAATTGTGTTTCACCCGCATAATTTTCGATCCCGTGGGAACATCGGGATAAAAAGTATGCTATATGTTAATCCTGGTTATAAACCATCTGTGTGTCATCCAAATCCGTTCAGTAGTTTTTGCGTGAAAGAGTAACAATACTCTTTCACGCAAAAACTTTGAACTTTGAATGGACTTCGAATTTGAAATTGAAATTCAAAATTTGAATTTGAAATTGGATGGATGGACTTCCATCCGTCCATCCGTACAAACTTTCGCATTTATAATATTAGTATAGTAGGATAAGTTTACCAAGCAACCGGTCCAACCAGCAGACCAGGGAAACCGGTCTTACTAAGGGTATTACCCAGTAACTAGGTTGTGGAGGTCAGATTGGCAGTCGCTCCATGTAAAATACTGGTACTCAGCAGCATACGATTAGAATGGAAGCCGACCCCAACATAGTTGGGAAAAGGCTAGATAGATGATGTAGTATTATTAATAAGTTTATTTACAATGTAGTTCCGCTTTCATTCTTAATATTAGAAGATAATTAGACTACCAGCATGTATTTTGTGGTCTTCATAAATACAATTTTTATTCGGTTCGTTTTTTATTTGATTATACAGGCTAGTTAGATTAAGTAACAGTTTTTCTGTTACCTAATCTTACTGCCTGTGTTGTCCCTCTCCGCGGGCTTGCGGGCGGCGAGCAATGGGCAATCAATCAATCAATCAATATCTTTATTGTGGATCATAGGTAGGTACATAAATAATAAAGTCTTAAATAATAAAGTTGAGATCAGCTATGATCAGCAAGGACCAGGCCCGGGTCGACGGCGCGTCAGATGTCAGCAACTGACGGGGTCCGCTAGGGCCGATGCCTGCCAGGGCCGCGGGTTGTTCGAAAGAGATACCGTGGTCCCTGGCATAGGCAACTGAAGGAACACGGGTGGGTTTTAGTCAGTAAAAGTCTGACACGCCCTCCTGCTCCGCCCAGAGCGGGAGAAGTCATATGATGATTTCCCACCCTGAAAAAAGAAAAAAAAAGGCCTCCCTCTCCCTTTTCCACACAAGTGTTAACTATCTTGGTAACAGTTCTTGGCTTTTACCTCGGCCAGAGGCTAAGCATTGCCACACAACGTGGTAGTGCCGCCACTCTCTTGGGTACATTACCAGTCGACAGCGATGCGGATGAATTTTTCAACGCTATATTTTAGTTTGAATAGTTTTAGTTAAGATAGGATAAAATTTGTTATTTTTAGTAATTAATTAGGTATTAGTTGTTATTTAATTACCTACTCATTACTTTTATTTCCTGACTACGCTGGAATTATATCCCTTGGTAATGATTCTAGTGTTCTTTTTCATTTCTTGCAGACTTGTAAAAGTTCGTTGGACCGATAGGGTGTTACAGCATATAATTTCGTTGATAAAAAAATCTTATTGTGATATTTAATCTTAAATTACACATCCATTATCATTATCATCGCTTTCTTCATCAATCGAGTATATCTCGAACATGTCCTATCATTTGATTGTTATCAACAATCGAATCAGTAGTACTATTTCAATCGTATTACAAATACCTTTCCTATATTGTTTATTTTTCTGCAGTTATCATTCATAATCATTCTCGACCTGCGAGAATAAGGATTAATTTATTTTTTATTTTTTCAAGTTTTTTTTTTGTCTGTAAAACAGGAAATTTTGTGATTATTAGTTTTACTTGAAATGATTACGTGGTGCTGCCTATTTTTTGCAGTTGCTGTACAGGTAAATACCAAGTGTCTCTTTGTTTGTTTAAAACTACAGGGTGGCAGGGACATCGATGCGCAACCGCTTACCATGGATTCAGTACATGATTCCGGACCTCTAGGGTTGAAATTTTTCGTCGGAATTTTCTTAATTTTTACGTTTTTTTTTGCAATTTCTTTACTGTAAACTGTATAAAATCATTATTTATATCTAACCCAATAAGATTTTAAATAAAAAAATAGTAAATTCATTTGTTTCACTTAAAACATCAATGTAAATAAAACTCGAAAGGGCAGCGCGCGGTATCGCGGCAGGTGGCGCGCGCGCGCGCGCCATCCTCGGAGCGTTTTGATCGCGTTTTTTGCAATACATTGCGTACTAAAAAATTACAATTTTTTTAACCGGTCATTTCCGAGATGAATGACTTTCGTGATTTTATTTATGGCATCAGGTGGAACCTTTTCACGACGTTGGCGCGTCGATGTCCCTGCCACCCTGTATATTACATAAACTATGTACAGACGCCAGCAGGTCAAGCTACCCAAAACTGTCAAATTTTCCCAATCAATCTTGAACCTTAATGCTTTAGCGATAAAGTTGAAAATCTATTAAAGAAATTTGACAGATTGTAGTAGCTTGATGTGCTCAGTCTGTACTTGTAGTATCTTAAGAATAACAAAACAATTTGTGTCACTCAACATTCATTTCTTCATTCTAGTTTGAAGTATTATATCCAAGCAATATATTATAACATAAAATCACGTCTGTGTTCCCAAAGGGTTAGGCAGAGGTGCAGCTATAGTGTACCCACATTTAGTCAGTCATGTTTCAGTCCCATATAACAATGGGCGTCCCTATTGCCATCAGCCGGGCACATATCCAGACTGCAGACTGCTATTGAGAAATTCCAGAATGAAACACTCAAAAACACTTTACCGACTCGGACATCGAGCCCAAGACCTCATGCTCAGCAGTAGCTTCAAAATATTATACAATTGGATATACCGTAAAAATTCTTAATTGTTCTGCAGTGCGATTCTGTAACCATCTCACCGTGAAAACTTAGGTGAAGTGAGCGTGTAGTAGCTGTCATTCCAACTAATGATAAGGATTGACACTATTGACAGCTCACTCTAAGCACACTTCACCTAACTTTTCACGGCGAGATTTTTACAGAATCGATCGGCAGATACCCCAACATTGTAATGATTTGAAGAAAATAAAATGGCAAGAAACGATGAAGAACGCGCGCTAATAATGATTAATTTTTTTTCTTTACAGTACGCATCAGCAGTAATACCATATGGCGTGCCAAGCAGATCCATAAATATTGGCAATAATGCCAGAGGAGCGCCAAACAGCATGGCAATGGGAAGAGCCCTAACCAATGGAATTAGCAGAACCCAGCCAGTTGCTGCCAATAATTTGGCAAGAGGAAATATCCGTCAGAATTTAGCAAATCCTTACCATGCAAATAATAATTTCGCAAACAGCTACGCTTTTGAGAAAGCAAATGCAAATTTAGCCAATATTGTTGAGACTAACTTAGCAAATCCTTTAATTTCTGCCAGTCAAGTTTTAGCAAATGACATCACTGCAGCAGCACTTGAAAACTTTGCCAATGTCGATCAAATCCCAAACATTGGCCCTCCTGCAGTTATAGCCAACGTGCCAAAAGGGGCCACATACAACTTTGGCAATAGTGCCATTCCTGTAACAGTTACTGGCAGTTCACAATATGGAAGCCAACCTGTTGGCGTAAATATTTTGGCAGATAACTTGGAAGTGAAGGGATTGGTGACTGTGGTGGGCAGAATGCCAATCTTTGGCGTAGTGACGATAGATGGCAATGTGCCTTCAGATGGCAAGGCGTCCGTGAATTATGGCTGTGGTTCACCAGCTGCGGCTTAGTGTTGTTAAGTTCTTAATTTATTTTAGAAATAAAGCTATTTATTGATATAATTAAGTTATTTGTTTTGTTTTTAGTCCAGCCATGTCTTTCTGAGTGTTTGATGTCGTGAGCCCAATTCCTTATCCCATACCTAAGCCACTATGTCACAGCTCTGAAATAGCATGAAAATGTATAGCTTTAGAAAAGAAAATAACTTCGCTAAAGAAATAAGTCGAATATTTTTATTGAGGAATCGTAGTTTCTTGCCTATTTTTCTCCATACGAAACTAACTTTTGGAAGGGGCGACTAGAACCAATTCTATTTTTTATAAATTTTTCACCTATTTGAAATAAATGATTTGACTTTGACTTTTGACTTTGTTTTTATTATTTTATTTTATTTTATTTGATATGAATAAAAAATAGCAGTATATTATATAGTAGGCACATAATATAAAAACTTATAATAAAAGTAACAAATACACTACTCAAGACGTTATCCACAGATTACTATACAGAATAGCTAGCTGATAGCAGAACAAATTAAAAAGCACCTATTAGCTAATTACCAGGGCTTTGATCTCTTAAAATAGTCGTAATTTCACTCTTAAATTTAGCTTTGCTGAGAAACATAATATCAGTAGAGCCAAACTGTTTATTGTAGGTGTCAACCAGGCAATGTAACGGCGAGCGAGCGCCTGAGTTAGTTCGACAAAATGAAGTAGCAAATAGGCGTCTCGAACGAGCTTCTCGATCGCTTACAGTACGAGGGATCAGGAAGCACAAACTGTTCACAAGATCAGTACAATCAAATTTATTGCGGTATATACCAAACAGAGTCAACATTTCAAGTAGGTTGCGACGGGATTGTAGCGTCAGGGTTGTTGATGACCTTGTGAAAGCAGCAGGGTGCGAGAAGCACAGAACCGATCGAAGTGGAGGTGCTTGGAGGAAGCTTGATCCAGCAGTGGATGTCTTTCGGATGAAATGATGACGGCGAGATTCGCTCGAGCATTTATTTTACAAAACTTCGTCGTCGTTGGGTTCGCATTTTCGTTGTTTGCCACCGACTTCCGAAATTAAAGTTATTTTTCACTTTGTAGTGTCTTTTTTGAAAGTCGGTTTTTTTTTTTGCAAAACAGTTTTTTTTTCTCTTTTAAGTTGTAATTTTCACCAGTAATTTTGGTTTAAAAAAACGATGTGTGGGCCCATAAAATTTGAGGGTAGCCCTAGATTTCTCCAGGATCCAATCAGCAGATCCTGTTTTGGTGACTATGGGACCACTTCAGAAGTATCTCCTTTCGAACAAAAAAAGAATTTTGAAAATCGGTTAACAATTGGCGGAGCAATCGCGTAACAAACACATAAAAAAAAAACACCATCGAATTGAAGACCTCCTCCTTTTTTGAAGTCGGTTAAAAAAATACTTATATTAAATTATAATTTGACTCCTAGATAAAACTGGAAAGAGACGGTACTTAAGTAAGAATAGGAAAAATAATATCAATGAAGTTGCATACAAGCTAGGAGACATAACAAACGCACGCAAGTAACTATTGATTCCATTTTGTCGATGCACTGATAAAATTGATCGAACTCTCTCAGGCTTTTTGGTTTAATGCGGGCAAAACTTCAAAAAGATGTACCTACTTGTAGTGTGGTGAATCAGTTCTAAACCTTCGTCACAGAACTTACACTTGTAAAATAACATCATCTGCCTAGATTTTTCCCAACTATATTGGGGTCGCGATCCGGTCTAACCGGATGCAGCTGAATACCAGTATTTTACATGAAGCAACTGCTTACCTGACCTCCACAACCCAATTACTGGGTAATACGATACCCCTTGGTAATACTGGTTGTCAGATTTTCGGCCTCGGGCTTCTGACGACCCGAAACGACTGCCAAAGATCCACGAATGACAGCCGAGACCAACGTGCATTCCAAGGCACGAAGAGGTCTTGAATAGTCTTAAAAATGTAAAGATGGTCACCCATCCACGGACCAACCGCGGCAAGCGTAGCTTAACGTTTGACGTGTTGGCTTCTTTCATAGTTTTAAGACGTGTGGTGAAAGTAATTTCATAAAGTTGTAGAGTATGAAGAACAGAGTGTAAAGTTCACTCATGCTCCATAGAAAAGGGAAGATCCTCCAAGCTCCGGCTCCGGAAGGCCCGTCCGAAAGTAGTTGATTCGTCAAAACAAGTGACAAATTCAATTTTTCGGACAGGCTGTAACATATTGGGAGTAGGGTCACACCTGTCAAATGCATTGTCAATCATTTATTAGTTCGAGCTCCGAGATACGGGGTAGGAAACTCGCGTAACTTCAGACGAAACTACGGATTTCATGCTCAGGGAGTAGACCCCCTAGTGCGAAGCTTGTTTGCTTCAAATTCATTTATTGTTTGCTACAGGTGGAATAGCAGTTCTTACCATAATAATATATCGATCACTGTAACATACCCATAGGGCGTATAATATCTAGTAGTCATTCAAAATCCATTTTGTCATTAATATAATTATTTATGCCAAATTCATTATAATCAATTAATATTATTACTCTCTTGAGTTCCATTACAATGAACACGTTGCCGCGGTACTATCTAATGCTTATTATATAGCGGGATTGTCCGAAAGGGTTACCGCTACCCCAGAACATAAAGGGCAAAGGAAGGAACATGGGTGGGTTTTAGTCAGTAAGAGTCTGACACTCCCTTCCGCTCCACCCAGAGCGGGAGGGGTCATTAATTGATGATTTCCCATCCGAAAAAAAAAAAGCTTATTATATCGACGCACTTTACTTCGATATAACGTTACTTTGATAAACCAGTACCCAGTTATCTCCCGGGTCTTCGACTCAAGGTGGCAAGGTGGGAGGAACTATGGGGTTTTGTCGTAAGTGTCCATAATAGGCTAGGCTGAGCGTATGCACCTTTTTTTTTAATAATCACCAATATTTAATATTAATTTGTACGAAGCTGTAACAGAATGTTGTTTTTTTTATTTTTAGGATCGCTTGAGCAAGCGTTGTGGTTAATGCTCGTGGCATTAACCACCACGCTTGCTCAAGCGACCCTTCTCTGTATGAGAAGGGGCCTTTGCCCACTAGTGGGACAATATTAGGGTGGTATTAATTTTCCATTTTACAGGAAAAGCTTACCATTAACTATTTCTACCATTTCTTGTCTATTGTTAATGGATATTACTTATAAAGAAACGCGAAAAAGGATATCTTAAAATTGTATTCGTTCCCATTTCAAAAAGACTTTGCACTTTCTCATTATATTTTTTAAATTCATATTTTAACAGCTGATCCGACAGACGTTATCCTGGTTCCTAGAACTGGATCGGGGTGCCACCTACCGGGTCCAATTGTAAACCCACTCAAACACACACAAAAAAAATCATCTAAAGCAGTCTAGCCGTTTAGGAGGAGTTCAATGACATACAAGCGTACATACGAATAAAAAGATGACAAAAGATCATTTGGACCTCAAGTATACTCGTAAACTAGAGATCTGTAAATCGTACATAAGAGTAAATAAAAAATCGTAAATTAATTCATAAATTAAAGCCATTTATTAAACAACTAAGCAAAGGCACATCAATATAATTCAATACAACCTAAATAATGACTCACAAGAACTTTATCAACAACAACTAACATCTAGTACTGCTGGTTGCAACCACAGTTATTATTGTTATTGGCAACACTAACTAAACCACCGGCTGGCATAGTGCCTTCAAAGGTCACATAGCCAATGACTGGCACATTGCCAGCTACAGCCGTGTTGCCAACTACTGGCAACTCGCCAATTACTGCCACATCACCGTAGCCTACATTGCCAGCGTTTGGCATACCTGCCACGTTATTGTTTAAAGCACTGTTAGCAGCTAGACCATTGAATGCCAAGTTGTTGTTGAGTTGACGGTTTGCCAAGTTAGCGCCAGCAAAATTTCCTGCAGCCAAGTTGTTCGCGGCAAAGTTGTTGACAGCCAAGTTGTTTGCGGCAAAGTTGTTGGCAGCCAAGTTGTTTGCAGCAAAGTTTGTGTTGGCCAAGTTGTTGCCAGCACAATTTCCAGCACCCAAGTTGCTTGCGGCAAAGTTTCCAGCACCCAAGTTGTTAGCAGCAAAGTTGCTCGCGGCTAAGTTATTTGCTGCAAAATTGTTGACACCGAAATTCGGCCCTAGACCATGGGGGGCCAGACCATTTATTCCTAGTCCGTTCCCTAATAATCCATTAGGTCCCAGGCCATTGCCAAGTCCAAGTCCATTTGATGAAAGTCCGTTCAGTCCGAATCCATTGCCAAAACCAAGATTTTGACCAAATGCATTCTGTGAAAAAATAAATTACTTGGTATGAGAAACTACACCAATAAAATAAAATAACGATAACAAAATTAATTATAATCGGTAGTTTATCAGAGGTCTACAAATAGTATACCAACATTTCGCCAGATAAGTATAAATCCCATGTAACAGGGGGCGAGTCTATTGCCGTCAACTGGGAAGTTCCATATATAGACAACTCCAAGAACACTTTGCCCGAACTGAGAATCGAATCTAGGACCTCATGCTCAGCTGTAGCGCTTGCGACTACAAGACTAATGATGAAGCCAGCTATAACATAGTTGGTGATATTTCATTCAATTAATCACTACAGAAGAGCAGTGGTGGCCCAGTGGTAACGGCCGTGACTTGAGAATTGTAGGTCGTAGGTTCGAACCCAGACGGACGCTTTACTTTGTGTAAATTATTTCATCACCAATGCTCTCAAAACATCGTGCGGAAACCGGTGTGTCCAAGAAACAAAAATTCGAAGACATGTGACATCTACCAACCCGCACTGGGCCCGCGTGGTAGAATATTAGCGTACTCCCTCTTGAATAGAGGAGGCCTTGTGGGGTGTCCCAGCAGAGGGAACATTATAGGCTATCACTATAGAAAAGAAGAAGGTGGTGGATTACGGCCCACTCCCTCTCACCGAGAGAAGGCCTGTGTCCCAGCAGTGGGAATATTATAGGCTGATTATGTTATGTACTATAGAACAAAATGGCTTTACCAGCAAAAAATATTGCTTTAACAGAAAATTGTAAAAATGCTATACATACCTGGATTAAACAGAAAACTGATAAAATAATAATTAAAGACGACATGATGATCAAATTAAAATAATTGTAATGAAACACACGACTCGACCTATAACTTATATACTTGACTATTTCATAATTTATATTGTAGTTATTAAAAGATAATGTAATAGATAGTAAATGCACGCGATCAATTGATTTTAAAACGAGCTAAATGTCACGAAGAGAGATGAAATATATAGGTATGTAAGATGTATTTGGAACGAAATTGCTTATCGCACGTTTTAAATGCTCTGCACGCTTGCTGAATGACAGCTAGATCGAAAAAAGGGTACTTAATATTTTGTCACGGCACTTTTTTTACGTATTTTTTTGTTTTTTTTTTTTAGCCTTTACCGTCTCTCTGCTGGGCAAAGGCCTCCCCCAAGTCTTTCCATGAACTCCTTTCCCGCACCACCTCGAAAGACTAAATTAAAGACATTTATTTACCATACACTGATTCATTACTATTTTTACAAGCAAACACCAAAATATAATTATTTATATACGAGTATATTATATGTAATCGTCAATACGTTTGAATGTATTTAGTGCTTATTGGTTATTTTAATTCCTTTTATTTGTATTTTTATCGTGCTTGCTACTTGGTGATCCTAAGATTTCTACTACCTTATCCGTTTCTACTCGTGAGAACCTGTAATTGGCTCTGTGTCGCTTATACAATTGTTATTAATTTGGTTCAGCTATTGGTTCTCCTACTTTAAAATAAATAAATAAATAAATAAACAAGTATATAATGAAAAATTAAAGAAAAAGGCAGGAGCTCATTGGGTGTCAACAAATTCGTCATTACGACACATGGTCCCATTATGCATGCAAAGGGGAACCGTCGAGTAGGGTGTCAGGAAGGTACCTCAACTTTAATAATCAAAGTAATTATAAATTCCCCATTAATGATGTAAATAATATTTTTCTAACAATATAATTTAAAAGTGTCTATGGAGTTTTTTGCCCGTTCTTCTTTATAGGTACCTACTACGCTTTGGAATGAGCAACTATATTCAAATTTTATTTATGTTTTAAATTGACGTTGTTTCAAGTTAAACAAATATAAAAACAAAGTTATAAAAATGTTTGAAGTTGTAGCGTAAACTGAACTTTATTTTGTAGGAATTAAAGTTATTTTTCCATAAGCTCATATTTGTTTACATTTTTGGCGAATATGTCGCAAATGCGATTATAATAATAATAATAAACATTTATTTCGGAAAACAATCCATATTTGTTAGTAACAGTGTAAGCTTATAAACTAGTGTTAGTAACATTATTTATTTATTTATTTATTGTAAGTAAAATTTTTATGGTAAGCGTGAGGCACACCGACCCTGGGAATGTCTACTTGACTGCATGCAGCCGTATCCACCGCCCCAAGATCGGAGAGTCCCACCTATCAGCCAACGTTCCGAGAATGGTGTTGGGGCTGCCGCGAACACGGCGTAGCAGAGATGCACATCTCTTGCGCATGATGGCCGAAAAACTATCAACGTCCGCGTCGGCAAACATGCCGGACGCGCTACAAAAACGCGGCAGCCCCATCAACACCCGGAACGTGTTGTTATATTGGGTGCGCAGGCCACTATATGCCCTTTGCGTAAAGTTCACCCACAGGCTGCACGTGTAAAAGGATTGGCAATAGGCTCTGAAAAGCGTCACCTTAGCCTGTGCCGAACAACGTGCAAACCTGTGGGCCAACATCCCACATCGAACAGCCAGCGACCTGCGCTCTCGTTCGATATCAGTATTATCTTTCAAATCTTCTGAGACCCAATGACCCAGGTACTTAAAGTTAGCAATTCTTTTTAGAGGTCTGCCGCACAGCATGACTGGTGGGATTGTGCTATAACATTTACTACCCGCTTTAAATACCATGAGTTCGCTCTTTGTTGCATTATATTTGAGCCCATGGGTCTCAGCGTAAGATTCACACATGTTAATCAATTTCCTTAATGCCCTGATCGATGGGCTCAGCAGAACCATATCGTCGGCATAGCTTATATTATTAATGCATACACCATCAATATGAATAGTTTCATATTTTCTGGCTGACCGAATCCTTGACAGTTCAAAAGTAAGTGTAAATGGTTTAATTGTAATAAATGCATGCGTGATGCGTGTGATGCGTGCGTGCGTAGTGCGTGCGTGCGTGCATGTGCGTGATGCGTGCGTACGTGTTTAGCGTAATTGTGTGTGTCTACAACACACACATTTACGCAAAACACGCACGCATGCGTTTGAGTAACAAAAGTCTCGTGATGGTCAAAATGTTACACTTTTTTTTCATTTTCTTTCGCCGCCATTTTCATTAGCCAAATGTGTAAAAGAAACCTCGTTTTACCGGGTTTGCCTCGACAGCTCTCGTTTTTACAAGCTTTTCTCTAACTTGCAATGTTTGTATGTATGTATGATCGGGTCAAATCTTGGAACTGAATTTTACAATAGTTATCCCCAACCGATTGAGCTGAAATTTTGCATACACGATTGGTTTGGATGACAATGCACGATTAAGTGATATCACTCTAAATCCAATATGGTGGACTCCCAAAGATAGCTGCCCAATTTATTTTAGTACAACTAAAATATTGAGTAAGGTTATTTTAAAAAAGATTTATTTTTAAATTAGTAACTAGCCTTTCTCATAAATTGGGCTACCAAATGCAAAAAGAGATTTTCAAATCCGACTAGTAATTCCAAAGATTAGTGCGTTCAAACAAAACAAAAAAAAACAAGCTCTTCAGCTTTACTATTAGTTTAGATTACACAAAATACTTAAAGGGCCAGCTTGGGTTCAAGCCCACGACCTAAGACTCGTACCTATGTCAGGGCCGATATCTCCCACGGGGCCGCTGCTGCCTTAGACACAGGCATAAATGAAATATGTATTTTTGGAAATAATGTGAAGATTAGAATGTTTGTGGTTTTGGAACACGGATACACCAATATTTATCGTTTATTAGTGTTTTTTTTAAACAAATTCCTACTAAGAATCAAACAAAACAAAGTTTATTTAGTATGTATAACTCCAGCTTCCTCATATGTGATTGAATAATTCTACCTATGCCAATATTTATGGCATAATAGCTGCAATCAAAGTTCCCATTCTTAATTTAGCTGCCAGAAAAACTTCGTTAATATGAGTCGCTTAGTGTGTGTTAGCTGGAGTGACGTCACCCCAGCTTCCTCATTCAATACAGAGAAACCAGTGAGGTTAGGGTTTTGGACTACAGTCAGAAAAATAAGGCATAATAGCTACATAAAGAAGGAAAAAACTGAACGATAATACTTAAAAAGTGTTGAAACTACGACGATTTTGACCAGAGATTTAAAAATTTTGCTGCCTATGGCAGCTATTACGCCTTATTTTTGAGCTGTAATACATAATCATATCTTCTTTCGTTAGGAAGATATGACATGAGCAGCTGGGGTGACGTCACTCCAGCGTATACACACGTTTTTGATCGTAGTTTCAACACTTTTGTAGGTAGTAGGGACACTCAGGTACAGGAGACTCAGCTCTGGCGACAGTTTTAGATGACGGCGGTGCGAACAGATTGTGTCGACGGCTTTGGCGATGTCCGATGTATTTGTCGGGAACAAATAGCCGACAGAAAAGATCATGGAGTTCGGGACTGTCGATGCGTCCTCTGAGAATTTTGCAAGCTACTGTGAGCTGTTGAGATATCTCAAATAAAGAGTATTGAGTGGGCCATTTTTCTGCACGCAAGTTTATTAATAGGATTCGTCTTTTACGAGAATACGATTTATATTAATACGCTATTTTCCTTGTTATTTCATTTAACCCCTTGTAGGTATGTATGTCTTGATCAAAGGCAATCGCAATCTCATCTCATCTCAGCGACAATCAATGTCAAAAACTTGTCAACAGTATAGGCATTTTAGAGGTTTTTTTTGACAGACTGAGACTGAGATCAGACTGTGAACGTTCTTAAAATTACAGGAATTTCCTCACTGGTGTAGAACCAGTTGAAAAGGCAGATTCTGGCCCTTTTCCGGGTACCGGACTATTTACAAAGCTTGCGGTTATTTTTACAGGCTTGCGGTTCGAATTTAATAAATTGCTAAATGTGAGTTAGACCTAACTCACATTTAGGTACACCATTGCCTGTATTCAGCAGATTGCACCAGAAAAGTAGCTACAGGCTAGTTTGTAATGTTAGTAGAGTAGTATTTGGTAATAAGACACATCAATTCAATGATTAACTTCCGTATAATTAAAATTCAAATAAAAAATCAACAAAATTACAATAATTTCTTAAAATTAAAATACTCCGTTGAAGCCACAGCCGGCACCAACAAGCCCATTGTATCCCAGACCAGGCGCACCCAGACCGAGACCAGGGCCGTAACCAACTCTGCCAGGAGCAATACCAGCAGCAGGAGGGATAGCACCATAAGGACCAACAGTAGCACCAAGACCTTCGCTCACAATACCAACGGCGCCATTCCCGCAGCCGTAGTTGATAACACCACCGCCTGCTGAAGGTAAGGCTCCCTCCACGACGACAGCACTCAAGAACGGCAGCTCTCCGTTCACAGCGAGAGCTCCTTCGATAGCATTCTCAGAGATCACGGTGATACCGGTGGGGGCGATGGGGGACACGCTGGTGACTGCAAAGCCACCACCGCTTGAAGGAATGAAGGAATTAGCAGCCAGGCCATGGCTGTTACATCCCGAGTAGCGCATGGGTCCTGCTGCCACGCCTCGTCCTGCTAGGTTGGAGCCGTAGGCCAGCGCGTTGCCAGCTAAAGCAAGTTCTTCAGCCGCTAAAGCAGTGCCAGCTATGCTGTTGCAAGCACCGATGGCTTGGCTTGAGATGGTCTAAAATAGAAAAACAATAAATTATAACTTGAACTCTTGCAAGCTTACAAGTGCAAGGGTTTGAATCCTGATCAAGGAAATGTAACGTATGATCAGCAACCAACCAATTGGACTATAAGGTCACTTTGTCCAATAGAACAATTAACCTGTCTAGCCGTTTACCAACTATGTTGGGGCCGGCTTACAGTCTAACCAGACGTAGCTGAATACCAGTATTTTACATGGAGCTACTGCCTATCTGACCTCCACAATCCAGCAGTGCTATTCGGTAAAAATCACACAGTGAAAACATAAGTGAAGTGAACTTGAAGTTAGCTGTCAGTGGTGTCAATCCCTAGCGTCAGGTGCAATTATAGTTTTACAGAATAGATCTCAGTAACTGGGTAACACCGTACCAGGCATGGCAGGATAATCTTCCCCCTCCCCCTCTCACTTACTATCTACCACCAAAGGAGCATCTCCCTGCAGGGTGTAACCTTCCGTGGTCCACTTGGAAGTCCCTGAACCGTCTCCGGACACAAGTGGGAAGATGTACGAGTGACTCTTCTCTTTGTAACTCGTAAGTATAGACGATGCCATGGGACGGAGATAGTCCAACCTGGTAAAGTGGGGCTCCCTTGACGGAATGGCAGTAGGGTGTGATTGTGGAGCTATGTCGCAAACCATGCTCCACCTCCTATTCTGCCCTCTGTGTCCCAAAACATGCAGTCAAAGTGACCTCTGCGCTGCCACTGTCGACGCCGTGGAAGTGGCAAAGTTTTGGGCCAACAAGATATGAAATTCAGTCGTGCCAGCGACACGAAGAAGAAGAAGAAGACGATACCAGGCAAGACGAGTTTATGAGTCACTTCGAATAGAACAATAGTTACATATTTTAGTATTTATTACCTTGACGAAAAGTGCCGAAGCGATCAAAAGAACAACTTTGCAGGCCATTTTGATGTTTGATAATTTTTTTGTACGTAGTGTTGTACTGTGTAACAAATCGTTGAATGATATTTTCGAATAATTTCTGAACTTTTTATAAGAAACTATTTCAAAAAATTATAAACTATGTGCTAAGCAAGTGCGGAAGCATTACATTTATTTTATATTATTACGAATATGGCATTCTGATAACTGTGTACATTGCAGTAATTTAGGTAATAACTGTCAGTGATTAGATATTGATTTGAAATAATTTTCCTTTCGTTTTTTGAGTACGTGACAGAATTTTCGATGATATACTTGATGTAGTAATTCATTGCTCAGAGCAGTGGTAGCCCAGTGGAAACAGCCGCGGCTTACGTTTTGTAGGTCGTAGGTTCAAACCCAGACAGGCGCTTTTTTTTTTCCGGATGGGAAATCATCAAATGACCCCTCCCGCTCTGGGTGGAGCGAAAGGGAGTGTCAGACTCTTACTGACTAAAACCCACCCAAGTTCCTTCCTTTGCCCTTTATGTTCCGGGGTAGCGGTAACCCTTTCGGACAATCCCGCTGAGGACAGGCGCTTTACTTTGTGTAAATTATTTCGTATTTATTAACACAATACAATATATTATTTTAAATTGTGTCAAATTAATGCATTTTCTTTCTTTCTTCTTTCTTTCTTTCATTTCATCACCACTGTTCTTTAAACGGTGAAGGAAAACATCGTGACGGAAAACACCGGCATGTCCTAGAAGCATAAAATTCGAAGACATGTGACATCTACCAACCCGCACTGGGCCCGCGTGGTGGATTAAGGCCCACTCCCTCTCACAGAGAGGAGGCCTGTGTCCCAGCAGTGGGAACATTATAGGCTGACTATAGTAATTCATAGTCAAGATTCGATGACTTTTATGCCATTATATGCGTAAGGAAACAACTTCTCTGATGCGCCGGATTCGGGGGAGCGCAAACGGAATCCTTAGGATGATCTCTGAGAGGCCAGACTCTGCAGTGCTGGGGAGATTCATCCAGCTTCACGTGACGACATGACACTAGTACTTAGGTACTAAGATTTTTTGACATGAGTGATTTTATTTTTTTAGTGAAGATTTGATTTTAAGTTTAGTATTGAACTAGCTGCGCCTCGCGGTTTCATCCGCATAAGGATCCCGTAGGAATAGCGGGATAAAAACATAGTTTTAAGATTGTGTTTATGTCTGAAATACAGTAATGTAATTTATAATTACTACAGTAACATATATGTCACGTAGATGTCCAAAGACTATGATATTCTGTAATTGGCTTTCAGACTAACGTACTGTTCTTGATCTGCCTATTTTAGCTGTAAGTCTCCCATGTTATTTAAATAAATAAATAAATAAATAAATATTTGTTATGAAATTGCGCTCAATTAGTATTAAGTAAGGTCTGGCTCTATTCAGCGGGATTGTCCGAAAGGGTTACCGCTACCCCGGAACATAAAGGGCGAAGGAAGGAACATGGATGGGTTTTAGTCAGTAAGAGTCTGACACTCCCTTCCGCTCCACCTAGAGCGGGAGACCCTTCCCGCTCTGGGTGGAGCATTTGATGATTTCCCATACGGAAAAAAAAAAATGGCCGCAAGAATTTGCTAGATGCGGGAAGCACAGAACCGGTCGAAGTGACAGTGCTTGGGGGAGGCCTATATCCCGCGTCTCCCGCGGCGGCTGGGACGGGAGGCTCTCTCCCTCATTTGTCCCGTCACCTCCTTCGCTAGCATGACTGCTTCGCAGAAGGAGGCGACTGCCTCCCACTCCCTCTCGCCCCGGACCATGGCTTGCACCAGGGCCGGGCGCGAGAGGCCGATTCTTGCGACCTTCACAAGGTATTCGGCACACCTTGTGGGAGGCCTTCCAATGCTAGACCTTCCGGTACGCGGTCGCCACTCCAGAAACTTTCGGCCCCATCGGCCATGTGTTCTGCGAGCAATGTGCCCACTGGCACTAAAGTTTGGCAATTCAACGACTTATGTCGGTTACCTTGGTTCTTCTGCGGATCTCTTCATTTATGATTTGATCATGTAAGGAAACTCCAAGTATAGCCCTCTCCATAGTAACAGATAGATATTGTAGCGGTATCTACAACGCCCCATGCGAACAACACGTCATACTGACGTCACGCAAATTCTGCATCTCGCAAGCAGAGTTTACCGCGCAATTAGCATACATACAAACTTCCCGACATCAATCGTTGGGCAATTGCCCACCAGACACAACACCCGTCTGGTCGGAGGATCCTCTCTTTTCTATAATAATAATAATAATAAAATGTGAAAATGACGAAGAGATTAAATGATGATGTTGACGAGATCAGCAGCTCGCCGTGCACGCCCACCACCACCGGACTCGTCGCTCAGCTCCGCCTCGCCGCCGCCGGTACCCAGCCTCACTGTTAGCGCTGTGACGACACCAGCCGCGGTAGTTGCGTCGAGCTCGAGCGACGAGTATTTCTCTCCGCCCACGACGCCACCACCTGCTCGTCGACGGGGAGGACGCCGGCCGCCGGACGGCTTAGGACCTCGAGGCCCACCGGCCTCTGATAGGGTCCCAGCTCTCGGCGGAAGTGTGCAGCGCATGAGATGGACACAATCCATCAATGAAAATGTCATGCGCTCATACTATGGGGCTACAGAGGGGGGAAACAATCTGACCGCGTACCGTGTTCGGATGCTCTCTCTTTTTCAGGTGCTTGAGCCAGCTGTCAACGTTACGGCACAACGACTGTCGGATCAGGTGCGGGTCATCCAGCGTAATCACATGTTAGATGACACTGTACTTGATCGCCTGCGAAATGAAATACAGAGTAGCCATGTCATCGCCCCCCAGTCGCAGACTGCTGCAGTTCTACCGCAGTCTAACACCAGCCATGCTGATGAGGGGAGTAATGACAGGGCTACAAATGTAAGTATCCAGTGCAATGAGGAATTGAGGAATGCTTTGGAGGGCGCGATTCGGGAATATCGGTTCATGTCACCCGAACTTAGACCACGCTTACCTCGTTTGCCCATGCATAACAAAAATAGGGCGCTGGTGGCCGTTCTGGATGCGCAGTTATCAAGTTATTTTGATGTCTGCGAAGACCTCACCGATACTCATTCAATTCTGTACTGCGCGGCTGTAGCGGCATGTCGTGTAGCTCACGTCAAATTTGTCAGTGACTCTAGAGCTACACGACCGAAACCAGCCATACCACCTTGGCAGTGCAGAATTGAGCGTCGTATTGGTGGGGCCAGAGCGCTCATCGGCAAACTAATCTGCTTCAGGGAGGGCAATACTCGCCCTAGAGTAATGCGCTTTGTGAGGCGGGCGTTCTCGGGGACTGATATAAGTTCTCAAGATTATTTGTCCCGCGTCACAGAGCGTATCGACTTCCTGAAGCAGAAAGTGTATGCATGGGCAAACCGTATTCGTCGGTATAAGCGGCGAGTAGACCGATACACTCAGAATCGCACCTTCCAGAGCGATGAAAGGTGGGTTTATAGGGGTTGGGAGCGACCGGACCAAGGTGTGGCTGACACGTGCCTGCCGGATGATGATGCCATGTATTCCTTTTGGCGTAGTATCTGGTCGGTGCCTGTCAGTCACACCGAAGGTGATTGGGCTCGGGAAGTCGAGCGAGCTTGTGATCCAATACCAGAAATGGAGGCCATTACCATCTGTGCCCAAGATGTAGCTCGTGCAGTCCGTCCGTTGCCTAACTGGAAATCTCCAGGGCCGGACGGGCTGCACAACTTTTGGGTCAAATGGTTAACAAGGTCGCACGCTCGCTTGGCATCTCAGTTCCAGATTGCTTTGGAGTCTGGTTCGCTACCCCAGTTCCTAACCACAGGAGTTACCCACCTGCTCCATAAATCAGCTAGCACTGCGGAACCCAAAAATTATAGGCCGATCACATGTTTACCGACGGTCTATAAAGTTCTTACATCCATTTTGAGAGCTAAAATTAACAAACATATAGACACCAACTCCATTATGTCTGCCTCTCAAAATGGATGTAAGAATGGGTCCCGCGGTACTAAGGAGCTACTCCTCATTGATATGGCCATTAGCCAACAGGTTCGTCGTTCCCGAAAGGATCTGTCGACATGTTGGATAGATTATAAGAAGGCCTATGACTCGGTACCACATACATGGCTCATGAGGGTGCTGGAGTTGTATAAAGTAGATACAACTCTGCGCACCTTCCTGATGACGTGTATGGGGCAATGGAGGACGGTCCTTCGCTATCCAGGATGTCGAAATATCCAGAGGAATAGCGAGCCGATAAGGATCGAGCGAGGCATATTCCAGGGCGACAGTTTGAGTCCGCTTTGGTTCTGCTTAGCCTTGAATCCTCTAAGCACGCTGCTTGAAGATTCAGGTCTAGGCTATCAGTTGAGGAGAGGTGGTCAGGTTATATCTCACCTCCTCTACATGGATGACCTAAAACTCTTTGCCCCCAACAATTTGCAACTAATGGAGCTACTGAAAATTACTGAAACCTTCAGTAGCGCCATCAGGATGGAATTTGGTGTGGACAAATGTGCGGTCATGCATGTAAAGCGAGGGGAGATTGTGGAATCCGTGGGAACTCAACTCTCGGATTCCACAAACCTTAGAGCCCTCTCCGCATCCGACACCTATAAGTATTTGGGTATGTCGGAAGCGTTAGGCATCAATGTTACTGACATGAAGCAATCGTTGAAGGAGCGCTTCTTTGGCCGCCTGAAAAAAGTACTTAATAGTCTTCTATCAGGCGGAAACAAGGTGCGTGCCTTCAACAGTTGGGTCATGCCGGTTTTGATGTACTCTTTCGGCATACTCAAATGGACTCAAACCGAACTAGACGCCCTGGATAGGAGGGTCCGGACGCTGTTGACCGCAAATCGATTGCATCACCCACGGTCATCGGTAATGAGGCTGTATATCCCGCGAAAGTGTGGAGGTCGAGGCTTTTTAAACGCTAAGACCCTCCACAATCGCGAGATATGCAGTCTCAGGGAATATTTCCTAGAAACCGACGTGGGGATGCATCGAGATGTAGTCGCGGTGGACAAGGGCCTCACCCCGCTCTCCTTGGCTAAAGAGAACTGGCGCAAGCCAGTAGTGCTTGACACCAATGATCGCATGGAAGTATGGCAAAGTAAGGAGCTTCACGGACGCTTTTACCGGGCCCTACATGGACCCGATGTAGATTTACTAGCGTCCGTAGCCTGGCTGCGGTTCGGTGACCTCTTTGGAGAAACCGAAGGTTTTGTCTGTGCAATTATGGACGAAGTTATGATGACGAACAATTACCGGAGATTTATTGTGAAAGACGGCACGGTTGACATCTGTCGGGCATGCCACCGACCGGGGGAATCAATCAGGCATATTATCTCCGGGTGTTCTCGTCTAGCTAACGGAGAGTACTTGCATAGACACAACCTTGTAGCTAGGATAATACATCAGCAACTTGCTCTGAAATACAACCTTGTGGAATCGGAGGTGCCGTACTACAGGTATGTGCCCGACCCAGTTCTCGAAAATGGAAATATCACATTGTACTGGGATCGATCCATCATCACTGACAGGACTATTGTTGCCAATAAGCCTGATATAGTGGTGGTGGATCGATCAGAGCGGCGTGCAATGATTGTTGACATAACCGTCCCGCATGATGAGAACCTCGTGAAAGCCGAGAAAGATAAACAAATCAAGTATCTTGACTTGGCTCGCGAGGTTGTCGACATGTGGCATGTGGACTCAGCAATCATTGTGCCGATAGTCGTGACAGCCAATGGCTTAATAGCCAAGAGCCTCGACCAACACCTGAGGAGGCTCTCGTTGGGCAGCTGGATCAAGGGCTTGATTCAGAAAGCGGTACTTCTGGACACGGCTCGCATTGTCAGGAGGTTCCTCTCTCTGGAGCCCTGACCGCCGGTAGCTTGGACCCTGTTCCCGATACCGGTGGGCTACTATTTTTTATATTTTTAAATGTTTTTTTTATCTTTTTGTTTATAAAAATATTTAAAAATGTAATTTGTAGGTATTTAAATGAAATAAAGGACATAATAATAATAATAATTCTTTATTGACATAGCAGTTTACAAAACTTGTTTGAAGCCTCTGACTCCTGAACTAGGTGTACCTGTATGTCAAGAGTCAGCGCCCTCTCCCATTTTATTTGGCTTAGGTACTAAATGTCAACATAGGAATAGACAACCCTGTGTGCAACAAATTACAATTTTAAAAGTAGTAGACAAAATTAAAAAAAAAAAAAAAAATAATAATAATAAAAATGAAATAAAAATAAAAATACAATAACAGAATTGAAAAGTATGAAAAAATATCAAAACTATAATTTATTTATGCTTAAATTATATCGTGCTGTGCATGTGTGTGTGTAAGGGTGTGTATGCGAGGGTGTGTGTACGTGGGGGTGTGTGTGTGTGCGTGCGTGTGTGTGTGTGGTTGTGTGTGTACGTGTGCGTGGGTTCCCGTTCGTGTTTGTGTATGAGATTAATCATTTATTATTTTCTCTACGTCCTCATAATCAAGAGTAAAGAGCCAGTTCTTTACTTTAAGTTTACATTCGTGCAGTGCTAGCGGATACAAATTTAAGATTCTATTAATCTTGTTGAATAAAAATACAGAAAGAAAAGCGTTTTGTCGTCTTGCAAAAGCCGTGCGACATTTAACAGATTCAATTACGTCTGGAATTGTTCGCTTATTTCGAAGTTTACCTGGATCATATGGGGTAGATACGTGTTTTTTAGTAATTAACTGGAAAATAAATAGTTGTCTTACTGTAAATAACCGGCACAGCTCATATAATGTCTTCGTAGGAAATCTGTATGGTTTGAATGACATAGTTTTTAGCAAAAACCGTTGTGCTCTTTCCAAGCGTAAGAGATACGTTTTACATGCACCTCCCCAAACCCCAATGCAGTAGCCAACTATGGAGATATTCTATGGAGGATGAGTGAACTTTACACCCTGTTCTTCATACCTCTATATAGATAGTGTATTACCTAGGCTCATCATTTTCACAATATAATCAAGTACGTAATGTTATCATCCATTAAAAAATCTTTATCATCCCAGTTGAAGAGGTCTGCTGGACGTCGGCCTCTCCAGGCTTCGTAAAGCGACCGATGCTACGGATATCAACGACGACTATAAAATTATAAATTCCACCACGGTTATGAAATTAAAATGTATAAATAATAATTCGGCCCCTCGTATGCGTATTAAAGGACCGGGATTACGTGGCCCAGAGAAAAAAAAACAGCTTATTACTGTTTCACTGCAGCACAGAGGCCTGTTCTCATACTGAAATGTCGGTACCCACTCAATATACTCTGTCCAAGGGTAACCGTTTTTGACAGCTGCCTCAGAACGTTACTATTCCAGATTACGTAAAAGTTAACCTTAAAATGCGTAATAAAATAAATATATAAACTGCCTAATCTTATTGAATTATCTCATTTATGACTTCTTACAGACATTATAATACCGTACGTGCATCAGTTTTGACAAACAAAAAAAATATAATTGCTCATTAGTTCGATCTGTCAAAAAACGGTTTAACTAGTGGACAGAGTGTAGTAGGTAATACAATTAATTTTATAATGAATCTCCTTCATGTTCAGTGAAGTTGTTACAGAGTCGCTACTGGCCTTTTTCAGTTAAAATATTTGTGTGATGCCATTTGCTTTTTTTATTGTTTTTTTTTATTCTCATGACGTAAATGGTTCTCATTTAATTTTACCAAAATGTACTTACCTATAATAATAGTGCTTTCTAGAATAACCTCTTACTTGTAGGTGCGCGAATTAAAACTTTTTATTTAGGATTTTATTTTGAGAACATTCATTATTACTAGACAAAACTAAGCTGTTGACAGTACTAAAGAAAAACTATTATTTTTTTTTTACATTTTGCTGTAATCATTTTATAGTTGATTAAGTATAAAAAATGTGTTATATATAGCCTTTCTGTGTCTCGCAGTGGAACCCTATAATAATCTACAAATCGAGTAAAAAATTACATCGTAAGCCATCCCATCGCCCATCCTCATGAGGATGAATGGAAGTATATTTTTACTTCATACTCCTTAGGTAGTCAACAATAAGACTTGTCCGATCAACGAAGCTTGGGTATGCTTTCAAGAAATGTTATTTCTAATAAATTCTTCATGAAAGAATTGGAAGGTACCTTTTGAGTAGCAAACCTTTCAATCAACCAATCAATCAATTCAGCCTATCGCAGTTCACTGCTGGACATAGGCCTCTCCCAGGCCGCGCCACAAACGGAAGGCGGAGGGCAGGCCTTCGCCTTCCGCATCCTTACAACCCCCCCCCCCCCCCCTAAAAACCCTAAAATCCCTATAAAACCTTTACTTGCAAGAAATTTAGGATACCCACATTAATAGGTGACCCATTTTTAATTATTGAGCAAAATATTTGTAATAATAGAATATTAAAGAATAATTAACTCTTTGCTGTCACACGAAATAGTGAAAACCAATGTACCGCATCATTTTGTATGAATTTAGATGATTTATAAAAGTAACAGAGTTAATAGACTTTTGTTGCTGACTGTACATTGCAGTTGCTATTGCGTCATATTGCATATTAGGTATGGAGGTAAGGTTATTGGCATATGCGACATAGATGTTGTATACATGCGAATTGCGCAGTAAACTCTGCTTGCGCGATGCAGGATTCTGCATGACGTCAGTGTGCATATGCGTAGTTCGCATGTGGCGATGTAGATGCCGCCACATAGTAATCAAAACACAATATTTGTACTACCAAATATAACTTTTATTTATACATAAACAACAAATAACAATATTAAACTCTTAATAAACAGCCCCGCATCCCAGACCAAGTCCAGGGCGTCCATTGTAACCCAGTCCGTTACCCAGACCTGCACCATATCCCAGACCACCGGCCAGACCGTTGGCGTAACCCAGACCAGCTGGGTAAGCGGTAGGACCAACAGCAGAAGAGATGCCTTCGCTTACGATACCAACTGCGCCATTCCCGCAGCCATAGTTGATGCCACCAGCACCGGCAGTGGGCAAAGCACCTTCCAAGGCAATGGCTCCCAAGAAGGGCAAGTTACCGTTGATGGCTAGAGCACCTTCGATGGCATTCTCAGAGATGACCGTGATACCAGTAGGGGCAATGGGGGAGATGCTCTGTACGGCGAAACCACCACCGCTGCTCGGGGCAAAGGCGTTAGCTGCGTTTCCATATCCCAATGCTGGGCCAGCGAAGGGAGCTCCACGTCCAAGACCGCCAGCTCCGTAGGCTAGAGCGTTGCCAGCAAGGGCGTTGCCAGCTCCGTAGGCTAGTGCGTTGCCAGTTAGTGCCAACTCCTCAGCTGCGATGGCAGTACCGACAACGTTGTTGACAGTGCCGAGGCATTGCTGGGCTGCGATGATCTGTGAAATGAAAATGGATATTAGTTAGATGCTTTTGAGTAGTTTTGAGGATCATAAGATTTTTTCGTAAGTATATGCTATAAGAGATGACTATAACAGGCGAGACGAAATGGCTTTAATAGTAGGGGAAGACCGAAGAAACGATGGATGGACTGTGTGAATATTGATATGGTTAGAAAGGGGGTGACTACCGAGATGACGACTAATAGAGAAGTAAGGAAGAAAAAGACATCTTGCGCCGACCCCAAGTAAATGGAGTAAGGGCAGGAGAATGATGATGACTGTTAGGAAGAAAGGAGAATATGCTGGTTAAATATAATTAAGTGCCTTTATCTTTTACAATATAGTCCTTAATATAATTACGTATTAAAACACTTGCAACAATAATGATCTTCGTAATAAAACATTATTTAATTTGCCTGATTATTGCAATCTTGAAATGCAATCTTGGGTGCAATTATTTACGAAAGTGGTTAATTTTTACTGCAGTCTTGATATGCTAGTGGTGCAATTAATTATGGAAGTTATAATTTTAATGATTTTTTCGATGTTAACTCACCTTGACAAAGCAGGCTGAAGCGCAAAGGACAATGATAGACTTGGCGGACATTTTGGATTTGATTTGTATGTTTGTTTGTGGTATACAAACTTGTGAATGATTTTCGTGTTCAATACCAAAGAATTTATACTGATTAGTTACATTATTATTTAGCAATGTAATTTTGTAAGATGTTATATTACATTGTCGATAAGGGCTTCGCAATTACGTGATATATAATTTTTTACCGTATCGTGCACTTTTATGTAATACCTAAAATGTATGTTACCTTTTTTTTATTAAGGCATAGCAGTGAAATATAGGTACTCATGCAAATTCATATGGATAGAAAATAAATCTAATATACTAATAATGAAGCTGAAGAGATTGTTTGTTTGAACGCGGTAATCTCTGGGATTACCAGTCTTATGTTCTTATACCAGAAGCTATAAGAACATATGTAAGTGGAAATCTTAAACTGTCACCGGTGACTATAAAGTTGTGTGGAAATCAGTTGTTATGGTAAGATGCGGAGGAATGAGGAAAACGTCGTGAGGCAAGTTTTGTGTATGACTGTGGATGGCTATAAGAGTAGGGGAAGACCAAAAGAAACTATGGATGGACTGTGTGAAAGATGGTATGACTAAAAAGGGGTGACGACCGAGATGACGACTAATAGAGAAGTATGGAATAGAATAGAATAGAATATTTATTTGCGTAAAACATGGTATACAAGGGTGTTAAATACAAATTGAGGCACAAGCATGTTTAGCTAGGATAAAACATAGCATGCAAAATTTTAAAGACAAGTTAAGCAGTAAAAGACATATTGCGTCGACCCCCAAATAAGTAGGGTTTTTTTTTTTCCGGATGGGAAATCATCAAATGACCCCTGCCGCTCTGGGTGGAGCGGAAGGGAGTGTCACTGACTAAAACCCACCCATGTTCCTTCCTTTGCCCTTTATGTTCCGGGGTAGCGGTAACCCTTTCGGACCATCCCGCTGACAATAAGTAGGGATGTGGGCAGGAGAAGGATTTACCTTGAGAGGTACTACCAGACAGTGTTGCTTTACTCTAGCTTGAAAGGTTTAGGTGTCATTATGATTACAGGCCAAAGTGACATTTTGCAGCTTTGACCTTAGGCTGGTAACGCACCGAGCGAAAGCAGTAAGAACTGGTGAAGGGGTTCCGGCGTTTTGGGGGACTGTCTAATGTAATTCTGACGTTTGAAAATTGCGGATTGACAGACTAATTTGAATAAATGACTTTTGATTTTGACCACGATCGTCGATCACCAACTGTGGGGGCTAATCCAAAGTGTCTCATTTGCCTGCCTTTTCCCAACTAAGTATGTTGGGGTCAGTTTCCAGTCTGGCTGGATGAAGCTGAACAAAAGTATCTTAAAAGGTATATTAACTGCCTATCTGACCGCTACAACCCAGTTACTGGGTAACACGTCACCCTATTACAAAGTGTACTGTAGAAGTTTTACCTATTTGGTGCTTCCATGCAACCTCCGTGCCAAATAAGTATCTAAATTAATACACGGTACGTGCTGCCATCTATTCAACCACTAGTAAACTAAGATCAACTTAAGAAATCATCATTTCTGTCTTTCATCAACAGATGTCGTTGCGATAACAATCAGTATCTTTTATCTTTATCGAAAGATCTGTATCGATTGTTGTAAGAAAATAATTGATAACTTACGTGATTTATCACATTATTATTAAGTGTATTTCGAAATGCATAAAATCTTATATAAAAGGAATTTTAAGACCGTTCTACAGTCATAAAAGATTTATCTGTTCAAGAATAACATCATGTCTTCTTCTGTAGTCATCTTCTGTGTTCAGATTTGCTTGATTCAGGTTGGTTCCTTTGATTTATTAAATACACTCACTATCATTCTCCCACCCTTATCCCAATTTATTAGGGGTCGGTGCCATATGTCTTTTTCTTCCTTACTTCTCTATTAGTCGTCATCTCGGTAGTCATTCCCTTTCTAACAATTTATTATCATTCACACAGTCCATCCATCGTTTCTTTGGTCTAAATAAGATTACAATATATATTATTTTCTTCATTACTTTTGTGACATTTCTGCGTTCTTTACCTCTAGGTATGTTTAGTGGTTGATCTAAATCAACCACGCAGAAACCAGAACGCAGAAATGCCACAGAAGTAAATGCAAAAAAATGGAAATGCAGCATAAAAGCTTGTTCACATGACTTGAGCCGAGCTCTATAAACGTTACTTGGTGAAGAGTAATTCCTCAAACATGTCTAAGTCAAAGCAAGTCCTAAGTATCGTTTATAAAACTCGTTTTAATAACATACAGGCCACTTTAGCAATGAATATAGGAAGAGTGACCATCCTGTTTACAAGCTTTTATTTAGCTTGCCTTGTCTATATTAAACTAATTGTGGATTTTCATTTAAGTAGTCAGTTAGGGAACGCCGATCTCATCTATTTTTAAAATACGATTCATGTGTAAAAGTGTTTGTACAAAACTACTTACAGAAAAAAGAATTAAATTACCTATAATTTCTTTCAGTATGCATGCAGTCAACGCATCAACGGACCCTCAATGGACCAACGAATGGTGAATAATGGACTCCAACATGGTCCAAATACTGGACTCGGTGGTTCATTACAAGGACAAGCACAACTTGGTGGAATCATGAAGGGACCTGGAATAGGCCCAATGGGACCTAATCAAGCTCTTGGCCCATATGGTCAAATTATGCCAAATGGTCAAGCATTTACTGGCATACCAAATCAAGCTTTTACTGGCATGCCAAATCAAGCATTTGCCGGTGCAGGCATGCCAAACAAAGTATATGGAGGCGCAGGTATGCCAAACCAAGCTTTTGCTGGCATACCAAATCAAGCGCTTTCCGGTGCGGGCATCCCAAACTCAGCATACGGCGGATCTGGCAACGGTGAAGTATCTGTCAATGGCGAGTTGCCAGTATCTGGCATGACTTCTGTAACTGGACACGTGCCATTGACTGGCAAAGTGGCGTTCAATGGTAACGTGCCTTGTGGTGGTACTGTCACTATTACTGGCACCTGTGCTTCTTGTGGAAATAATGTACCTTATGGTCTTAGCCAAACGTCAGCATATGGCAATAAGCCTTATGGGTTGTAATCGGTAATATATTTGTTAATATAAGTGTTTATAACTTATTTTATTTATGTGTGTGTAATAAAGTATTACTTTTTAAATAAATTATTGGTGATGTAACATTGACGAGCTTGTTTATTTCCCTTTGGCGTACCCAGTAACTCATTATAATAAATCTAATTATATTATAGTCTTCCTCACCGAAATGGCCATGGCGGTCAATCTCACAGAAGACTAGTCTTCGGCGCGGGAGATATTATAGTGCACAAGTGTATCCGCAGACACAGGGGCACTCTTTTTCCTCACTATCAAACTCCGATGTTACGGCATGCAATCCAACACGACCGGAGAGAGATCAGGCGCAGGACTATGTAAATTATTAAACAGCTGCAGTGATCTTGTCGATGTGCACTCTGACTCACTTGGTAGGTTCCGAAGTATTATGTACAAAAACTTGTAAAATCGTTTTAGTGTGAATTTGAATTTAATTTTTATTTAATTTAAGTGTTGATTTAGATTTAAATAACGATTTTGATATTTTCGTTTTTAGTGTCGATTGTGATTTTAATGTTGATTTTAATTATATTTTGATTTTTATTTCAACTTTGATTTTGGTTGCATGTGATTTTAATTATGATTGTGATCTTAATTTGGAATTTGGTTGAAAAAATAATTATATTGGGAGAGTAAATGAACTCCCTCGATATCAATCGAAACATAACTAATGCATGGTATGTTTACCTGTAAGAAATAGTTACACTAGTCTATAAGTCTATTGGATGTATCTTATATCTTTGTATCAATGTATTCAATTGTTGATGAGCCAAATAAATAAAATAAAAAAAAATATTTAAAAAAATAGGACCAACGGTTTAACGTGCTTTTGCAGACACGGGGGTATCATACCGACAACTTCCATACTCTGGGCTGTTATTAAGAAATTCGTAATTGAAAACCCCAATAACATATTGCCCGACCTGGGAATGGAACCCAGGACCCCACGCTTAGCAGTCGCGTTTGCGACCACAACACCAACAGGGCAGTCATGATAAATGGTATGGCTTCAAGGGTATGTTCTACATACTTACCTGGCATAGGGGATACCGGTTCCCCCAGGGCGAGGCCTTCCCATTGCACTGCGGTTGGGTTGACCCCTGCGATTATCCCTAATGTGGATAACTCGGATGCGTTATTGTTGATAGTGGGGACTGCGTACGCGCCGTCCCCTCCATTTCTTATTTCTCAGCGGGATTGTCCGAAAGGGTTACCGCTACCCCGGAACATAAAGGGCAAAGGAAGGAACATGGGTGGGTTTTAGTCAGTAAGAGTCTGACACTCCCTTCCGCTCCACCCAGAGCGGGAGGGGTCATTTGATGATTTCCCATCCGGAAAAAAAAGGATATCTTCTACTTCGTTTTAGCGTGTCGATAACAAAAATAACACGAAAAGATATACATCGTTTTTTAAATTTGTTTAGGTCAAAATTCCGCAACGCGAATACCGTTTGCTGACGCAGAAATTAGGTCCTCACGTGCAGGTGACAGGGCATGCGGTGCAAGATGGGAGGTGAGCCATTGTCTGTGGAGAGACGCCGCATACACCCTGGACTGTTCTAAACCATCCGTAAAGCGTGAGGAGCTGTCCTACCCTCATTGACGTATTCGTGGTTTCCACTCTTGAACACGCCTGAGGTATACGTTTTCTTGAGTAGAGAACGGGTTTCATTCAGTTTTACCGCTAATATAACCGTCTCATCGCCACTTAATCTTGATTATTCTGGGGGCTTTGTCGAATATTCTGTGCTTTATCGGATCAACATAATATTTCGTTTTCATGGACGAACATCGATAAGTAATAAAAGAAGTAAAGTAGGATTATCAAGCTTTTTTTTGTTCCTTAGAGAAGCCTTCCGTCTGGGGAGAACGGAGTGTTATGTCGGACTCCTACCGACTAAAACTCCACTGTTCCTTTTACTACCATGAGTTGGAGGCCCGGAAGATACTTGTATGTTCGCTGCATCCTGTACTGGTGTCAGCCCGCCATGCTTAGTGGGCCCAACCACCAAATGCGCCCGATCCCACTACTGCATAGCCTCCCATAAAACGCGCATGGAACAATGCGTGCCACCTTGAAAGCGGTACTGTGGAACAGTGCCGTGGCGCTCCTGATGAATGCATCCACACACATAGGCAAATTGCGCTACCGCCTCACTGCCTCAGGCCTGGGGTCTACTACGAAGTGCAAAGTGCGAATGATCGGATCGGACCGACACATGGCCGAACCGAATATTATTGAAAAATGCGAAAAAAGTTCGGATCGGCTCAGTTGGGTCGGGACCATAGTCAATATTCGAAAGACTGTAGGAGTGTAGGATCGGAACCGCCCGAACCAAATAGTAACTTCCTAGCAGGAAGCGGCCGAACATTCGATCGATACCACTTCGGAGTAGACCCCCTGGCCTACATGGCCCCCCGAAGAACATGCCAATTTGACGGGTACCGAATTAAACCGGCCTGACTGTTCAAGCGACGTCACAGCACGATTATTTAACCTGGCAATGCAGTACTGAAAGAATGCAAGACAATGCATAATATTAAAACTAATGTATCAGCACCAGAAAGTGCACTTGTGCAGTTTTGCTCGCGACCTACAGAAACGAATGTGTCTGCAAGGTTGTACATTGCGTAAAGTTTATTATGATAAGTTGACTGAGTTCGTTATGTAAGTTAAGAACGTTCCATTTTTCACCGATAATCGAATCGGTCGGGATGCACCGAATTTATTTCTGACCGACTTTCTGTAGGACGTGTGCGTTGCACCGGACGTTCTATTTTTCTCCTACAAAAATCGGTCTCCGATTATCACGTGGGCGGGCAGCCTATAGAGGTGCTGGCATGCCTATTCTAGTTGTAAAGTTTATTATGATAAGCTGACTAAAGTCACAGAATAGCTAATTGTAGGTCCCTGCGCTGTCTTGTACTCATTTTTAGGACTTTAAATCGTTGATCATGACTTGAAGGCACTTTAGGACAACAAGTTTTCAGTTCTTATAACTGACGGGCTGTTGATCTTTGATTCTAGATTGAGATTGAATCTAGATCTAGATTTAGAGGGGCTTGTGGTTAAGTTATAACAGCCGCACGGGTCGATCGATTAGGTTAAGCTACGCTTGCCGCGGTTGGTCCTTGGATGGGTGACCATCTTTACATACCAAGACCCCTCCGCGCCTCGGAAAGCACGTTAAGCTGATGGTTCCGGCTGTCATTCGTGTATCTTTGACAGTCGTTACGGGTCGTCAGAAGCCCGAAAGTCTGATAACCAGTCTTACCAAGGGGTATCGTATTATCCAGTAACTGGGTTGTGGAGGTCAGATAGGCAGTCGCTCCATGTAAAATACTGGTATTCAGCTGCATCCGAGACTGGAAGCCAACCCCAACATAGTTAGGAGAAGGCTAGGTAGATGATGGTGGTGTGAAAGTTTAAAAAAAGTTTAAACAGTTTCTTTACATTTTGAGTTGTCGATAAAACTGTACACATCTTACATCTATGATGTTTAAGCTAGACATTTGCTGTAGGACCGATTACTTGTAGAACAATCCGGTACCTTACCTAGACTACTTTTTATTCCTGTCGTCAGCTGTCTGGTGACTTGCGAGACCAAATTTGCTGAAAATTGGTGTACAGACGCCAGCAGGTCAAGCTACCCGAAACTGTCAAAGTTTCCCAATCAAGCTTGAGCCTAGATGCTTTAGCGATAAAGTTGAAAATCTATTAAAGAAATTTGACAGATTGTATTTAGTAGCTTGATGTGCTGGCGCCAGTACCTCAACCCTATCTTTGGCAGCTCAATGACTCCACACATGTCATGCAATTGCATGCGCAATGATATAATCTAAAGGTGCGTACATATTGTTAACTCAAAAACGTGATTTGCCATCAAGTACAATTGAAAAATCAAGTGCGTTATCTATAAATAAAAGCAGGTTATTTCATTTTCTACCAACTGCTCAACATCACGTAGGAATTATTATGTATTTACCATCGTTGCGTAGAAATATTGTAATACGTTAGTATAAAACGTTGGTGCGTTCGATTCAAAATCATTCACTTGTTTGTCATCAATACAAACGTTAACAAAAAACAAAATGGCCGCCAAAGTTTTCTTTGTCTTCTGCGCGTCTGCTTTATTGGTTCAGGTGAGCATTTTCTTCATGTCTGAAATTTTTGTGAAATTTTCTCCTATTGCATAGTCACATAAATTACTTTTATAACCAAGATTTTATAGGCTACAAAAAATAGAGATAATTGGTTCAATTAATATCCTATAAAAATACAAATTGTTTAACCTTTACTGTCTTCTATTTTCAGACCATTTCATGCCAAGCCATCGGTGCTTGCAACAGCATTGCTGGTACTGCTTTAGCGGCTGAAGAACTTGCTTTAGCTGGCAACGCGCTGGCCTACGGGTCCAACCTAGCAGGACGTGGCTTGGCAGCAGGACCTATACGCTACCCAGGATGTGACAGCTACGGCTTAGCTGCTAACTCCTTCATTCCCTCAAGCGGTGGCGGCTTTGCAGTCACCAGCGTGTCCCCCATTGCTCCCACCGGCATCACCGTGATCTCTGAGAACGCTATCGAAGGAGCTCTCGCTGTGAACGGAGAGTTGCCGTTCTTGAGTGCTGTGGCTGTGGAGGGAGCTTTACCTTCTGCTGGCGCTGGTGGCATCAACTACGGCTGCGGGAATGGCGCCGTTGGTATTGTGAGCGAAGGTGTTGGTCCTGCTGTTGGTCCTTATGGTGCTATTGCTCCTGCTGCTGGTATTGCTCCTGGTTACCGCGCTGGTCTGGCTGGTCCCGGTCTGGTTGGTTTAGGTGCCCCCGCTCTGGGATTCAATGGTCTCGCCGGCCCCGGCTGTGGCTGCAAGGGAGTCTTCTAAGTTATGAATTTGTTTTACGTTGTTAATGTTGATTTTTCATTTGTCTTAATATATGAAAATTATTAATTTCTGTGTTTGTTCATTACCATGATTTACCTTTTCATTATACTTTATATAAAAAGAAATAGAGCTTAATAATAAAGAGAAAGCAAGCTTTTCTTCGATAACTCGATTTAATTGTGAAATTAACCGCACGTGTATAACGTGGGGTTAATTTCGTGGGGTTTTGTCCGGATAAATAATAGGCTTATTTATTTTCTACTAAAAATGTTATATATTTATTATGGTTCACAATATCGCTGACTTGTTAAGTGTAGTGTGGACGTGGCAGGGCGATGGTATGTAAGCGACTGGCGTGTCTAGCGCTCGAGTTCCTTTTCCATATCCAAAAATGCAACTCAGCAATCGGGTCGCTAAGGTCGCTACACTACCAACATTATAAACGTGAAAGTTTGTGAAGATGGATGGATGGATGTTTGTTACTCTTTCACGCAACAACTACTACCTACATGGATTTGGATGAAATTGTCCACAACGATAGTTTATAATCAGGATTAACTCATAGTTTACATTTTATTCCTATATTCCCACGAGATCGAAACTTATGCGGGTGAAAACGCGGAGCGCTACTAGTAATGATATAATATTCCCGTAGACCCAACTTGCTGCAGTGAAAATAACTTGAACGTGGGTCGTAAGCGCAGATCTCAATGTTTGTAAATATGTAATCGCGCTAGAAATATTCAGATTAATCCGGTTTGATATTGTTTTTAACTCCAATGGGCTACATGGTCTTATAAATTATGAGAGTCTAATATGTATAATCATTAGACCGTACATTTCCTGCATTATCATTATTTGAGCATTATAATTATATTTATTTAATTATAAACTCCTTTATTACATACTCATTATATTTTTAAATATTTTTAATTATAATAATATTTATTTTATCGATTTGAGGATGACATTACTCTCTGCCAGGGCCGCGGGTTGTTCGAAAGAGATACCGTGGCCTCTGGTATAGGCAACTGAAGGAACACGGGTGGGTTTTAGTCAGTAAAAGTCTGACACGTCCTCCCGCTCCGCCCAGAGCGGGAGAAGTCATATGATGAATTCCCACTCAGAAAAAAAAATAAAGGACATAAAAAAAATCGTCAGCAACGCTGTCAACGTGTGCTCAAAAGGCTGGCAGCATTGCCACGTTGTATGGCGATGCTGATTCTTTGGCCAAAAAATAGTTCAGCCTTCTGATCACGTAAAAAGTCGACCACCTGCGTGGCGATGTCTCGAAAACCGAAGTGGACACTCTGACTCCATGGACCTAGTGTTTTAACCCCAAATGGCTCGAACAGCTCCCAATCAGGTTGGAATATTTTCGCCGTTTGAGGTTTTCTGCACCTACAGCAGCCGCTCCAACACAGCCCGCCTTACTAGGGAAATAGGATGGCTGAAGGGTGTCAAAAGAAGCATTTGTCATAATCAACACATATACGGCGGGTCATTCATAGAATAAGGAGTAAAGGATTTATGCAAAATATCTCAAGCAGTCTTAAAATTATAATAATTACGTAAAATAAAAAACACTTAGATAAAAATATATTTTTCGTTTGTATAGCTTCTTCATCACTTAGAGGTTTATCTCTTAAAATATTTCGTGTATGCATATACGTTGCTTAAACCTAAGTAATGATTGGCGACTGTTTAACTGTTTGACGTTTAAACGTCTCTTAACTTTATGCAATGTTTATAAATAAACCCCTTAATATTTATATTCTTACAGTAGGCTCTCGAAATTTGTAAGACCAGGTAACCAATGCTGGTTAATGTTCAAGTTATTCGTAATGGCAGCAGGTTAGGATCACGGAGACACAATTAATCATTATGGGTTATTAGACAATAAAAAAAAATATATATAGCATTAATTAAAAGAAAAAAAAAACTACGGCCTTTTCTATTTGTCTTTCAATCCTTGCTTAGATATACTTTTCCAAGTATAAACATAATCATCCTATAATGTTTCCAACCAGTGGGACACAGGTCTCCTCTCTGTGTGCTCTCACTCAGGAAGTGGGCTGCAATCCACCATGCGTGCCCAGTGCGGGTTGGTAGATAGATGTCACATGACTTCGATGTTTTTGGTTACACTCCAGGATGTATTCCAATCTTCGATTTAATTTAACCCCACGTGTATTATAAAAGCTTTACTTTATTTTTATTATTAATTTCTATTTCTTTTAATTTAAAGTAAAAGAAAGGTAAAGTATCGTAATAAACAAACACAGAAATTAAGAATTTTCATATATTAAAACACAAATGAAAAATCAACATTAACAACGTAAAACAAATTCATAACTTAGAAGATTCCTTTGCAGCCACTACCGTGGCCGGCGAGACCATTGAATCTCAGACCGGGGGCACCCAAACCAACCAGACCGGGATCAGCCAAACCAGCGCCGTAACCGATTCTGCCAGCAGCAGGAGCAATAGCACCATAAGGACCAACAGCAGCACCAACACCTTCGCTCACAATACCAACGGCGCCATTCCCGCAGCCGTAGTTGATACCACCAGCGCCAGCTGAAGGTAAAGCTCCCTCCACGACGACAGCACTCAAGAACGGCAGCTCTCCGTTCAAAGCGAGAGCTCCTTCGATAGCGTTCTCAGAGATCACGGTGATGCCGGTGGGGGCAATGGGTGACACGCTGGTGACTGCAAAGCCGCCACCGCTTGAGGGAATGAAGGAGTTAGCAGCTAAGCCGTAGCTGTCACATCCTGGGTAGCGTATAGGCCCTGCTGCCAAGCCACGTCCTGCTAGGTTGGAGCCGTAGGCCAGCGCGTTGCCAGCTAAAGCAAGTTCTTCAGCCGCTAAAGCAGTGCCAGCAATGCTGCTGCAAGCACCGATGGCTTGGCATGAAATGGTCTGAAAATAGAAGAGAGTAAAGGTTAAACAATTTGTATTTCTATAGATTATTAATTGAACCAATTTACTTATGGGAAACGACTGTACACTTATGATTATTTTTAATAATGGAACAAAAAAAAAATTTACAAAATATTTCAGAGATTGTTGATTGAAATGAAGAAAATGCTCACCTGAACCAATAAAGCAGACGCGCAGAAGACAAAGAAAGCTTTGGCGGCCATTTTGTTTTTTGTTAACGTTTGTGTTGATGACAATCAGAGAATGATTTTGAATCGAACGCACCAACGTTTTATACTAACGTATTACAATATTTCTACGCAACGATGGTAAAGAAATAAATATAATTACGTGATGTAGAATATGAAATAACCTTATTGAAAAATTAAATGCGTTATCTATAAATAAAAACTTATTTATAGATAACGCAATTTATTTTTCATTTCAATGATGTCACTACTCGGTCTTATCTTGGTGTGTCGTTTTATTTGTTTTGAGGTGAAAACAGAAGGATTGTACGTAATCCAGGTGTGCAGAGATGATCTGGTCTAGGCTAAGTCGTGAGATGGATTCTTATATAAAACCCACTCCAGATGTTGACATATAGGTATCATGACTTCATAAATATGTTTAAAACCCAAAGGAGATAGTTTTTTTTTTGTTCGGTGAATAGTCCCACCAATAATTGTGGCATCGACTAATGAAACGCAAGTTAATTTGAGTTTTATGATCTCTAGATTACAGCGGTAGTAATAATTTTCCTTTGTCTAACGCGAAGACTGAGGAAAACGATCATAACCTAAAAAATCAATAAAAAAAAATATTGTTTAGTGAGTAGGTTGGCCTCATCGGAATTGAATTGAATCAATTGAGTGCATTATTAAAGCATTTTCGTTTTATTACGATTTCGTGATTCCAGTTATATGTTGTTACCATAACACAAGCATTAGGTTGCTTAGCTTGGGACAAATGGTGCTGTGTGAAATGTCCAGGGATTTATTTATTATTATTTTTATTTATTTATGTACTTTATTGAAAAAATCAACCATTTTAAATGATAAATCGGTTACGTTTTTTTAAATGTAATACGATTAATAGACGTTACAGGCCCAAAAAAAAAACTATTTATTTATATATACTTTATGCTTAAACCTTATCTTTTTTTTTAACTATCTCCTGAGGTCCCACAGCACACAACCCACACAATCTTAAGATTCGTTGTGTTAGTACATACTAACACAATGAATCTTTAGATTGTGTGGGTATTTCTTGTAACCTCTGTAACTTATTTCTTGTGTCATTTTATATTTCTGTTTACGTAGTTTGTTACCACTTAATTTTTATACATTTGGTTCTTACCTTTCGATTCGGTTATCACTGTATTTTAGAAAAGCTTGGGCAGGGCTGCGCCGTGACCTCATCGTGGCAATAGGCGGGAGCGATCTCTCTCTCCCGGAGCGATCTCTCTCTTCCGGCTGTCATTCAATCGATGGTTGAGAGCGGGAGCGCACGGGACAGGGTTGCCTCCTATTGCGAGGATGTCATGTCTGCAAAGGAGGCAGCCAAGCGGGAGAGAGAAGCCTCATCCTCTCTCCCCTCCCGCAGGAGACGCACCGGGCGCCCAAGAAGGGTGCAAAACGATCAGCAACCTCCATGAGAGGTTCGGGGGAGCGGCAAATGCTTTTGCGAATCCCGCACTCCCGGCCACAGGCAGAAGTGGAACACCGCGGTGGTTTTAGCCGGTAAGAGTCCGGCCCCCTCCGTCACCCCCACGATGGAGGAAGTCCATGAGGATTTTCACCGCGAAACCATAAAAAAAAGTATGTGTGATGATCATGGTCTGGTGATGCCGACGACAAGCATGACGCCCACGTCGGCTGCTCAGTTATTCGACTGCCCCGGTGATCTCGTGGTAGCAACTATAATATCTCCCGCGCCGAAGGCTGGTCTTCGCTGAGATTGCTCGCCATAGCCGAAATTCGGTCTTGAGGACTTTATTATTTATTTGATGAAGTTCTTCTAAGATTAGAATCTAATCCTACTAATATTATAAACGCAAAAGTTTGTGAGGATGTTTGTTACTTTTTTACGCAAAAACGCAATCTTTTGCACGGATTTGAATTAAACAGGGCACACAGATCGTTTAAAACAAGAATTAACACGTACCTATGATTTTTTATCCCAATATTCCCGCAGGGTCAAAACTTATGCGGGTGAAACCGCGGGACGCTGCTAGTATAATTTAAATGGTTTAATTAACTACCAAATAAATGTGTTATTTTTGGTTATTCCATGATAGGTGGCTTATCCATGATAAGCCTACCAAGATATCACATTAAGTCAACGTGATGGGATGCGTGACTTAAGACCTGTGAAGATATTCCGGCTGCCGGAATATCTTCACAGGTCTTAAGTACTCCATTCGCCTTTGAATCTTGCTTATATATAATAAGATACTAGTTAATAACAGAGAGCAGTGGTGGCTCAGTGGTAATGGCCGCGACTTACTACTTGTAGGTCGTAGGTTCGAACCCAGCCAGGCGCTTTACTTTGTGTAAATTATTTCATCACCACTGCTCTCAAAAAGGTAAAGGAAAACATCGTGAGGAAATCAGCATTTTCCAGAAACAAAAATTCGAAGACATGTGACATCTACTAACCCGCACTGGGCCCGCGTGGTAGATTATAGCCCACTTCCTCTCGAAAAGAGGAGGCCTGTGTCCCAGCAGTGGGAACAATATAGGCTGATTACGATTAGTTATTAATAGGCAAAGACATCTACATAAGTCGATGATAATGGTTGATGATGGTTTACAAAAATACCCAGCAATATTGAAAATATTTGTAAATGATATCACGACTATGAGTTGTCCCATTAGACGTTGGTCGACATCACCCAACGAAAACAGAGAACATGAGCGAGTGGGGAGTGTGTGACTGGCAGTATGAGTTGAAAACAGTTTTTTTTTTCCTCCGCATCTCTGTCGACTGGTAATGTACCCAAGGGACTGGCGACATTGTCACAATGTCTGGCAATACTTATCCTCTTTTGCCAAGGTAAAAGCCAGCCCTTGAGTCACGGGAAGTGTCAACCAGCCGTTTGGAGATTTCATTGAACCAGCCATGATCACACGGACCCACGATCCAATAGTTTCAACCCCAAACGGCTCGAAAGTATAATTACTGATAAGGTTATTTATCATACTTTCGCCAATTGAGGTTTTCTGCATCCGCAGCAGCAGCGCCAGCACAGCACGCTGAGACAGGAAGGTGGGATGTCGCAAGAGTATCTTCACACATTGCGTCCTACACTAAACGCCTACAACTTTCCATATAAATAAAGACATGCCCGTCTGGTCTCTTGCCATCGTCGCATGCCAAGCCATTGGGTTTTAATACAGCTGGAACGCCAACATTGACTAGAGCTCGTCAGATCATATCATTATGTTCGCGTGCCGCGCTAACCAACCTGCACTTCGGCCGTGGTGTCCGAGGCTGTTGACAACTTCGCCACAGTGACAGCGATGAGGAATAAGCGATATAAGTATTTTTTGCCTAATTTTAACCAAATTACTATTTTACTGAGAAATCGATACGTACAGACGCCAGTACATCAAGTTACTACAATCTGTCAAATATCTTTAATAGATTTTCAACTTTATCTCTTTGACGGCACGGTTGGCGCAGTGGTTAAGCGATTGACTGCTGCGCTGCGTGTCGCGGGTTCGATTCCCGCACGGAACAAATATTTGTATGACCTACATGTATTTGTTCCGAGTCTGGGTGTTTTTCTATCTATAACATGTATGTATTTACAAAAAAAAAAAATTGTATATAAGTAGTTTATCAGCCATCTTGTTACCATAACACAAGCATTAGGTTGCTTAGCTTGGGACAAATGGTGCTGTGTGAAATGTCCAGGGATTTATTTATTTATTTATTTATTTATTTATCTCTAAAGCATTAAGGTTCAAGGTTGATTGGGAAAATTTTACAGTTTTGGGTAGCTTGATCTGCTGGTGTACAAAGCCAATATATAATAACGCGTAAAGGCCCATTGTATGTTTTGCAGTGTTTAATGTAATCTTTTGTGTTCTTGTTTGTATGTGTTGTATTTAAAGGAAATATACATACAAAAAATCGAGAAATTGTTTATTCATAAGAATGAAAATTGCAACGCCATCTAATAGTGCAGTGGTGAAGCTTGCAAACAGTATCAATAAATTGGAAATTTATTGCTAGTCAATTATTTGACTAGCAAAAAAGTATATCTTAGAATCAATTTTGTTAAATATATTTTCAGGGAACCTAAAATAAGTCGGTCTAATAAATTTGAGCTAAAATGAAAATCCGACAAAAGTTTTATTTAAAGAAGCTTTGATGATCCCCATAGCTAAAACCTGAAGCAGGACGTGCAAATGCGAAGTCATTGACCATAGGTTGCTAGTCCTGGACCGTAAGCCGTACCGGCAGTGGGGTAAGCAGCTGCAAAAGGAGCAATGCTCTCAATAGCTTTAACACCGTTACCGCAACTAACACCAAGTTCATATTTAGTGCATTATTTTCCTATCAATCGAGATTATTCCTTATCCTCTCATTGTAAAGTTTTATTAATTTGCGTTACTCTGATTTTGCAACTATATCAAAACCAATAATTTTGATGGTGGTGTCAATTTCTAGATTTATTCAGTATTGAGGTCAATCATAAACACAATATTTTATTTGTTGAACATATTTATTCTATTAATTCTGAAAGCATCATAACCCCAAAGCGTGGTCGAGATGTGGCCTAGTACACATACTAGTAGAGGGCACCGCAGCCGCAAGCGCACTTGCCGGAGATGGACACGGCACCAGCAGCTGGCACAGCACCGCCGAAGGTCACAGCACCCATGATGGGGACTTGACCGGCGACGGCGGTAGTACCGGCGACTGGCAGCTCACCAGCGACCGCCACATTGCCTTCACCGGCACCGCCGTACGCAGCAACTCCGGCACCGCAACCGGCAGCGGGGTAAGCGCCAGCGAAACCAGCGGTGGGGAACGCAAGTCCATCATAAGCCAAACCGGGAGCATTCAAGCCGTAAGGACCAGCCAGCATAGGTGAAGCAAAAGCTGGAGCGATCGCCGGACCGTAAGCACCGCATGCCTGGCTGAATGCATTCTGCAAAAATAAAAGTCATGATTTATCTACACAAACATTTTAACACATGATTTGCGTAGCCTGTAGTTAGCCTTTTCCCAACTATGTTGGGGTCGGCTTGCAGTCTAACCGAATACAGCTGAATACCAGTATTTTACACGGAGCGACTGCCTATCTGACCTCCACAACCCAGTTACTGGGTAATACGATACCCCTTGGTAACACTGGTTGTTAGACTTTCTGGCTTCTGACAACCCGTAACGACTGTCAAAGATCTACAAATGACAGCCAGGACCAACGGTTTAACGTACTTTCCGAGGCACGGAGGGGTTTCTGCATGTAAATATGGTCACCCATCCACAGACCAACTGCAGCAAGCGTAGCTTAAACTGATCGATCGATTTGTGCGGCTTTTATTATTTAGCCACGGACCCCTCACAAACATTTACACAGAAACAAATAAAAGTAATCCTTTGAAAAAATGAAAACAAATACACTGAAAAAGAAGGTAGAATTCAAAACAGCAGTCACTCACCTGGACCAAGCAAGCTTGGATGCAGAGCAACAGAACAGTGAAGGAAGACATGTTGAAAGTTTGACAGCTGAAGACTGACTGATGACCCAAAATTATTGTCACATTTTATACTCTGCCGTTTGTTCATATCAACTACGTTTACGAAATTTGGTAAACGTGACGATATGTGTCAAATAAAAAAAAACTGTTCCTTTGTTAACAAATAGTAGGCTTATCATGCTTGCACAAGCTGTTAATTAATTACATTTACCTACATACACATTTTCTTGGAATTTGATAACATAATGGAGTATAAAACCACCATCAGTTGCACTGACCATCATTCTTGTGTCAGCACTCCAAACAAACTACAATGTCTGTCAAAGCTATCCTGGTCCTCTGCGCTCAGGCGCTCCTGCTCAAGGTAAGAATTACTCTATTATAAGCCACATAATTATTTCATTATTTGATTAGATTCACTAGTTGTGTTACTACTACCATCATAATATTAATGTTTGTTGTATAAGTGTGTAAGAAAATAATTTTACCATTTCAGTCCGCACTCGGACAGTGCGCCAGCCGCGCTGCGGTTGCCGAAATCTCTGGACTTGCCGCTCCCTACGGCTGGACCGCTCCAGCCTTAGCTGCCCCTTGTGGCTTGGCTGCTCCTGCTTGGGCATATGATGGAATCGCCTACCCTGGTGCAGGTTTGGCAGGCAGAGGTCTGGCTTGCGATGGTATCTACGCCCCCGCCCTGGAGATCAGTCCCACCAGTGGCGGCGCTCTGCCTGTCTCTAGCGCCTCCGCCATCGCTCCTGTCGGTATCTCCGTGGCGTCTGAAAACGTTTATGAGGGTATCCTGACTGCGGCTGGTGAGCTGCCGTTCGTGGGTACTGTTGCTCTTGAAGGTGTGGTGCCTTCTGCCGGTGCTGGCGCCGTCAACCATGCCTGTGGTAATGGCAGGAACGCCATGATCAGTGAGACTACTGGCTTTGCCCCGGCTGCCGCCATGGCCCCTCTTGCTGCTTACGGTCCTGGTGCCGCCTACGCTCCCGCTGCTCTTGCTGCTCCTGGCCTCGGTCTTCGTGGTGGCTGGGCTGGCAGAGGATGTGGCTGCGCCTACTAAGAATTTATTCGTTAAAGGAAACTAATGGGCGTTCAACTTCAAGTTAATAAATCAATGTGCATTAATATTTTTGGTGCTTTTATTTTCAACCACTTCTTCTTAGCGTGTCGATAGCAATCTAAATGGATTCGGGCCAGATTTCGGCCACTTGTTTGGCACCATCACCAGCGTCCATCAGTTCCTGCAACGTGCAGCTGACAGGACACACAGGACACGATATTTGGTTTCCATCGTTTGTGGTACAGCACCACATTTACACTCCAAGGCGGAGTCGTCTATGAATCTCCACCTGAACCAACCGTTTTTCAACCATTGTTTGGTAGTTATAACTTTGGCAATATGGTACAGCGCAGGCTGAAAAAAAAACCGAATGTGACGAATGTTGTTATAACAAGCCATTTGCCCGATAGGATTTCCATACTTCCTTTGTGCAACATTTCATGCTTCTAGACCTATATGCCCTGTGATTTAGGCTGTGTGTTGTATGTCAGCGAATGAATTTAAGATTTCTATTAAGCGGGTGCCAGTCAATTTCATGACAAAACATCAATGTTAGTACATAGCATGTCATGATGCCGTATTCGGAAGTTTATTTATTTGTTTATTTATATATATGACGGAGATGGCGGGATGAGCTGGACTCCTTCAACAAGAACTGGTCCTTAGTAGATTTGAACAGAAAGAAGTGGAAATAGAGTAGGGAGGCCTTTGCCCTGCAGTGGGTCATCACAGGCTAATAATAATAAATAATAATAATATATATGACGGCGTCAGCGATGGCTGGATGGCTGAGTGATAGCACCGTGATCGTCTCGATTTAGGGTGTTCAGCTTTTGTTCATACAAAATCGTTATTTTCTATGGACAAAAGCTGAACCTCTGTTCAGCTTTTGTTTATTTAACAACGATTTAGTGAATAGCGAATAGCGAATAAGTGTGTTTAGTCGTTTAGTGGTACGTAATCCATAGTGCAGGTTTACAGTAAAACATGATGAGCACAATAAATCAGTTTGTATTTCACTTTCAGAATAATAAACACAGTACAGTACTAATAACGTTCACGTACTATTTTCCAAGTTCGGGCAAACCGGCAGTTTCGCACAGGAGAAGTGGAGGTCTGCATTCATTCGTAGTCCTTACAAAACTGACTCGTCTTCTAGTCACTTCCCTCAACACGACTCCCCGTCCCCCTCTACCGAGCGCGTCACGTCGTTTACTCTCCCCTTGGTACTACTATAATAATAAATTGAGGGACTATTATCGCTCAACTTTTATAATCTACGACATATACTTTATTGTACACAAAAAAATATACAGGATGAAATTGAAAACTTGCGCCAACTCGTAGTAGGAGGTGCTGCAGTAACTGTTACAACATCATCATCATCATTTCAGCCGAAAGACGTCCACTGCTGAACATAAGCCTCCCCCAAACACCTCAACTTTGACCGGTTCTGTGCTTGTCGCATCAAATGGGTTCCTGCGGCCTTCACAAGGTCGTTTCAACTGTTACATAATCATTATAAATTGTAATTTCCCAAAAATAATTTCCTGAAAAAAACGTATAATTATCGTCTTAGATAGGTAGTGCAAACTAAGTGATTGCCTTCAAGTAAACACGAATTACCCATCGGCGTACCCGTAAAAAAATGCAAAGTATCATTTTTAGCGCGCGCACGATAGTCAATCCTTTCATCGCAGAGCAAGCAAGTTGGCAACGCGTTGAACTAGGGCGCGCGACGCCATTGCCAAATCACTCGCTCGTTAATGTCCTACTGCTGGTCAAAGGCCTCCCTACTCTGGTTCCACCTCTTTCTGTCTAGAGCTGCAAAGGACAAATCTTGAGCTGGGCTCAGTAGTTGCGATATTTCGGTATAAAGGACATATAAACAAAAAAAAATTTTTAAAAATATTTATTTATGAATCAATCATAATTCCAAACGATGTTGAGAACTTCCCTAGTGCACATAGTCGTAAGGGGTACCACACCCGCAAGCGCACTTGCCGGAGATGGACACGGCACCAGCAGCTGGCACAGCACCGCCGAAGGTCACAGCACCCATGATGGGGACCTGACCGGCGACGGCGGTAGTACCGGCGACTGGCAGCTCACCAGCGACCGCCACATTGCCTTCACCGGCACCACCGTACGCAGAAACTCCAGCACCGCAACCGGCAGCGGGGTAAGCGCCAGCGAAACCAGCGGTGGGGAACGCAAGTCCATCATAAGCCAAACCGGGAGCATTCAAGCCGTAAGGACCAGCCAGCATAGGAGAAGCAAAAGCTGGAGCGATTGCCGGGCCGTAAGCACCGCATGCCTGGCTGAATACATTCTGCAAAAGTAAAAGTCATGATTTATCTACACAAACATTTTAACACATGATTTGCCTAGCCTTTTCCCAACTATGTTGGGGTCGGCTTCCAGTCTAACGGAATACAGCTGAATACCAGTATTTTACACGGAGCCACGGAGAGGTCTCGGCATGTAAATATGGTCACCCATCCACAGACCCACTGCGGTAAGCGAAACTTAACCTGATTGATCGACCTGTGTGGCTGTTATTATTTAGCCACGGGCCCCTCGCAACATTTATACAGAAACAAATAAAAGTAATCCTTTGAAAATGAAAACAAATACACTGAAAAAGAAGCTAGAATTCAAAACAGCAGTCACTCACCTGGACCAAGCAAGCTTGGATGCAGAGTAACAGAACAGTGAAGGAAGACATGTTGAAAGTTTGACAGCTGAAGACTGACTGATGACCCAAAATTATTGTCACATTTTATACTCTGCCGTTTGTTCATATCACCTACGTTTACGAAATTTGGTAAACGTGACGATATGTGTCAAATAAAAAAAAACTGTTCCTTTGTTAACAAATAGTAGGCTTATCGTGCTTGCACAAGCTGTTAATTAATTACATTTACCTACATACACATTTTCTTGGAATTTGATAACATAATGGAGTATAAAACCACCATCAGTTGCACTGACCATCATTCTTGTGTCAGCACTCCAAACAAACTACAATGTCTGTCAAAGCTATCCTGGTCCTCTGCGCTCAGGCGCTCCTGCTCAAGGTAAGAATTACTCTATTATAAGCCACATAATTATTTCATTATTTGATTAGATTCACTAGTTGTGTTACTACTACCATCATAATATTAATGTTTGTTGTATAAGTGTGTAAGAAAATAATTTTACCATTTCAGTCCGCACTCGGACAGTGCGCCAGCCGCGCTGCGGTTGCCGAAATCTCTGGACTTGCCGCTCCCTACGGCTGGACCGCTCCAGCCTTAGCTGCCCCTTGTGGCTTGGCTGCTCCTGCTTGGGCATATGATGGAATCGCCTACCCTGGTGCAGGTTTGGCAGGCAGAGGTCTGGCTTGCGATGGTATCTACGCCCCCGCCCTGGAGATCAGTCCCACCAGTGGCGGCGCTCTGCCTGTCTCTAGCGCCTCCGCCATCGCTCCCGTCGGTATCTCCGTGGCGTCTGAAAACGTTTATGAGGGTATCCTGACTGCGGCTGGTGAGCTGCCGTTCGTGGGTACTGTTGCTCTTGAAGGTGTGGTGCCTTCTGCCGGTGCTGGCGCCGTCAACCATGCCTGTGGTAATGGCAGGAACGCCATGATCAGTGAGACCACTGGCTTTGCCCCGGCTGCCGCCATGGCCCCTCTTGCTGCTTACGGTCCTGGTGCCGCCTACGCTCCCGCTGCTCTTGCTGCTCCTGGCCTCGGTCTTCGTGGTGGCTGGGCTGGCAGAGGATGTGGCTGCGCCTACTAAGAATTTATTCGTTAAAGGAAACTAATGGGCGTTCAACTTCAAGTTAATAAATCAATGTGCATTAATATTTTTGGTGCTTTTATTTTCAACCACTTCTTCTTAGCGTGTCGATAGCAATCTAAATGGATTCGGGCCAGATTTCGGCCACTTGTTTGGCACCATCACCAGCGTCCATCAGTTCCTGCAACGTGCAGCTGACAGGACACGCAGGACACGATATTTGGTTTCCCATCGTTTGTGGTACAGCACCACATTTACACTCCAAGGCGGAGTCGTCTATGAATCTCCACCTGAACCAACCGTTTTTCAACCATTGTTTGGTAGTTATAACTTTGGCAATATGGTACAGCGCAGGCTGAAAAAAAAACCGAATGTGACGAATGTTGTTATAACAAGCCATTTGCCCGATAGGATTTCCATACTTCCTTTGTGCAACATTTCATGCTTCTAGACCTATATGCCCTGTGATTTAGGCTGTGTGTTGTATGTCAGCGAATGAATTTAAGATTTCTATTAAGCGGGTGCCAGTCAATTTCATGACAAAACATCAATGTTAGTACATAGCATGTCATGATGCCGTATTCGGAAGTTTATTTATTTGTTTATTTATATATATGACGGAGATGGCGGGATGAGCTGGACTCCTTCAACAAGAACTGGTCCTTAGTAGATTTGAACAGAAAGAAGTGGAAATAGAGTAGGGAGGCCTTTGCCCTGCAGTGGGTCATCACAGGCTAATAATAATAAATAATAATAATATATATGACGGCGTCAGCGATGGCTGGATGGCTGAGTGATAGCACCGTGATCGTCTCGATTTAGGGTGTTCAGCTTTTGTTCATACAAAATCGTTATTTTCTATGGACAAAAGCTGAACCTCTGTTCAGCTTTTGTTTATTTAACAACGATTTAGTGAATAGCGAATAGCGAATAAGTGTGGTTAGTCGTTTAGTGGTACGTAATCCATAGTGCAGGTTTACAGTAAAACATGATGAGCACAATAAATCAGTTTGTATTTCACTTTCAGAATAATAAACACAGTACAGTACTAATAACGTTCACGTACTATTTTCCAAGTTCGGGCAAACCGGCAGTTTCGCACAGGAGAAGTGGAGGTCTGCATTCATTCGTAGTCCTTACAAAACTGACTCGTCTTCTAGTCACTTCCCTCAACACGACTCCCCCTCCCCCTCTACCGAGCGCGTCACGTCGTTTACTCTCCCCTTGGTACTACTATAATAATAAATTGAGGGATTATTATCGCTCAACTTTTATAATCTACGACATATACTTTATTGTACACAAAAAAATATACAGGATGAAATTGAAAACTTGCGCCAACTCGTAGTAGGAGGTGCTGCAGTAACTGTTACAACATCATCATCATCATTTCAGCCGAAAGACGTCCACTGCTGAACATAAGCCTCCCAAGCACCTCAACTTTGACCGGTTCTGTGCTTGTCGCATCAAATGGGTTCCTGCGGCCTTCACAAGGTCGTTTCAACTGTTACATAATCATTATAAATTGTAATTTCCCAAAACTAATTTCCTGAAAAAAACGTATAATTATCGTCTTAGATAGGTAGTGCAAACTAAGTGATTGCCTTCAAGTAAACACGAATTACCCATCGGCGTACCCGTAAAAAAATGCAAAGTATCATTTTTAGCGCGCGCACGATAGTCAATCCTTTCATCGCAGAGCAAGCAAGTTGGCAACGCGTTGAACTAGGGCGCGCGACGCCATTGCCAAATCACTCGCTCGTTAATGTCCTACTGCTGGTCAAAGGCCTCCCTACTCTGGTTCCACCTCTTTCTGTCTAGAGCTGCAAAGGACAAATCTTGAGCTGGGCTCAGTAGTTGCGATATTTCGGTATAAAGGACATATAAACAAAAAAAAATTTTTAAAAATATTTATTTATGAATCAATCATAATTCCAAACGATGTTGAGAACTTCCCTAGTACACATAGTCGTAAGGGGTACCACACCCGCAAGCGCACTTGCCGGAGATGGACACGGCACCAGCAGCTGGCACAGCACCGCCGAAGGTCACAGCACCCATGATGGGGACCTGACCGGCGACGGCGGTAGTACCGGCGACTGGCAGCTCACCAGCGACCGCCACATTGCCTTCACCGGCACCACCGTACGCAGAAACTCCAGCACCGCAACCGGCAGCGGGGTAAGCGCCAGCGAAACCAGCGGTGGGGAACGCAAGTCCATCATAAGCCAAACCGGGAGCATTCAAGCCGTAAGGACCAGCCAGCATAGGAGAAGCAAAAGCTGGAGCGATCGCCGGGCCGTAAGCACCGCATGCCTGGCTGAATACATTCTGCAAAAGTAAAAGTCATGATTTATCTACACAAACATTTTAACACATGATTTGCCTAGCCTTTTCCCAACTATGTTGGGGTCGCCTTCCAGTCTAACGGAATACAGCTGAATACCAGTATTTTACACGAAGCCACGGAGAGGTCTCGGCGTGTAAATATGGTCACCCATCCACAGACCTACTGCGGTAAGCATAGCTTAACCTGATTGATCGACCTGTGCGGCTGTTATTATTTAGCCACGGGCCCCTCGCAAACATTTATACAGAAACAAATAAAAGTGATCCTTTGAAAATGAAAACAAATACACTGAAAAAGAAGGTAGAATTCAAAACAGCAATCACTCACCTGGACCAAGCAAGCTTGGATGCAGAGCAACAGAACAGTGAAGGAAGACATGTTGAAAGTTTAACAGCTGGAGACTGAATGATGATCCAAAATTATTGTCACATTTTATACTCAGCCGTTTGTTCATATCAACTACGTTTACGAAATTTGGTAAACGTGACGATATGTGTCAAATAAAATAAAGTGTTCCTTTGTTAACAAATAGTAGGCTTATCGTGCTTGCACAAGCTGTTAATTAATTACATTTACCTACATGCACATTCTCTTGGAATTTGATAACTTAATGGAGTATAAAACCACCATCAGTTGCACAGACCATCATTCTTGTGTCAGCACTCCAAATAAACTACAATGTCTGTCAAAGCTATCCTGGTCCTCTGCGCTCAGGCGCTCCTGCTCAAGGTAAGAATTACTCTATTACAAGGCACATAATTATTTCATTATTTGATTAGATTCTCTAGTTGTGTTACTACTACCATCATAATATTAATGATTGTTGTATAAGTGCGTAACAAAATATTTTTACCATTTCAGTCCGCACTCGGACAGTGCACCAGCCGCGCTGCGGTTGCCGAAATCTCTGGACTTGCCGCTCCCTACGGCTGGACCGCTCCAGCCTTAGCTGCCCCATGTGGCTTGGCAGCTCCTGCTTGGGCATATGATGGAATCGCCTACCCTGGTGCAGGTTTGGCAGGCAGAGGTCTGGCTTGCGATGGTATCTACGCCCCCGCCCTGGAGATCAGTCCCACCAGTGGCGGCGCTCTGCCTGTCTCCAGCGCCTCCGCCATCGCTCCCGTCGGTATCTCCGTGGCGTCTGAAAACGTTTATGAGGGTATCCTGACTGCGGCTGGTGAGCTGCCGTTCGTGGGTACTGTTGCTCTTGAAGGTGTGGTACCTTCTGCCGGTGCTGGCGCCGTCAACCATGCCTGTGGTAATGGCAGGACCGCCATTATCAGTGAGACTACTGGCTTTGCCCCGGCTGCCGCCATGGCCCCTCTTGCTGCTTACGGTCCTGGTGCCGCCTTCGCTCCCGCTGCTCTTGCTGCTCCTGGCCTCGGTCTTCGTGGTGGTTGGGCTGGCAGAGGATGTGGCTGCGCCTACTAAGAATGTATTCATTAAAGGAAACTAATTGACGTTCACCTTCAAGTTAATAAATCAATGTGCATTAATATTTTTGGTCCTTTTATTTTCAACCACTTTTTCTTAGCGTGTCGATAGCTATCGAAATGGACTCGGCCCAGAATTCGGCCACTTGTTTGGCGCCATCACCAGCGTCCATCAGTTCCTGTAACGTGCAGTTGAAAGGACACACCGTCGTCTTTTGTTTACAATTATCCTTTTTACGTTTATTTACAGTGAACGGTGGTGAATTAGTAGTGTACTTTGTGTCAATATAATTAGAATAAACAATGGAAGCTAATGAAGATGTAAGTATTAAATGATTGTATAATATTTTGCAATAAGTACTATACATATTTATGGTCATTAGTTTTGTCGAAAGACGATTTTAACTAATTTTGGTTATTTATTTTGACATATTTCATCATTAGAACAGTTATTAGCTAAAAAAGGAACATTAATGGAACTCGGAAACAAAGTTATTTCTCGAGGACAGATCAAAAAGTAGAGAGAGCTTTAAGAGTCATGTCACGTCGTCATTTGAGTCGAGATGAAATGTTACGAGTTGTGGGCATGTTAGAAAATGGTGCTATTCAACGCGTCGTTGCTGAGGCCCTACACACCAGCCAAAACTGTCACTGTCAGATATCGTGTTACTCCGCAGAGATAGGATCAATTTCTTCAAATGACCGCCAGAAGACAACCCAATATCACAGCGATGCTACTATTACAAAAGTTCCAGGAGGACCACCAGCTGCTGGTAAGCGACCAAACCGTGCGAAAGAGGTTGCATGAAGTCGGTCTTCATGCTCGAAGAGCGCTACATGTTCCAGCATTGCGACGTGGCAATCGCGGTCGGTGACTTTTGTGGGCTCGGGAGCATTTACCATGGAGTGACGAACAATGGTCTTTGGTGCTGTTCACCGATGAGTCCTGGTTTGGGTTTTATCCGGGTTCACGAAAAACACGCGTTTGGAGAACTCTAGGGAGAGTTAACCGTCTACGGCACCCTCAGGAGGTCCACTCATACCAAGGCGGGACAGTCACGGAATGAACAGGAATTCGTCTTGGCGGACGAACCCAGCTCGTTTGTATCCAAAGCAGCATGATTGCACTAAAATACCACGAAGAGGTAGTAGAGCCTGTTATTGTCCCACACAGAATCCAAATGGGCCAGGAATTTCTACTAATGCACGATAATGCAAGGAGCATTATACCCATACGGCGCGGCTGATGTCGGCCGCTCTCCGACACGACACGACACGACACGACACGACACGATACGACACGATATTCAAGTTTTGGATTGGCCTGCATAGTCGCCCGACTTGAATCCTATCGAGCATGCCTGGGACAAGTTACAACGAAAACTTTTGAGAGATTTCCCGCCAAATTTGACGACCGAACAACAACTTAACGAACACTTGCAAAGAACATGGGACCTCATACCGCAGGAGGACATTGACAATTTAATTTTAAGTATGAACAATCGATGCTGGCAACACTGATTGTTAATAATTAGACTTTTAAGATTTTTTCAATTTTAATTAAAATTAATAGTTTTATAAGAAGAAATGAAGTTTTTTTATCATACGAATTTTCTGCAGTAATTAAAAAAAAAAACATTTATATTTAAAACAAAAAAATCACGAAATGTTTCTTATTTTTTATTAAAGACCTTAAAATAACCTATTATTCTTCCGTTTACTATATCAGAAAATTCTTCATAGATTTTTAGATATTTGATGAAATATAAAATATCCCTAGATTCTGTTGATGTGTGTATGGTACGGTCGAAACCTCCTCCTGTTTTGAAGTCGATCGAGTTGCCACCTCCTTTTCGTGCTATAAAGACAGTGCGTTTAGATTAAATTTAAACAGCATTTACTGCAGTTTCAAAAAGATACCAAACTTTGAACCTACCCTTGATGTGCACGCAGCTAGTATTGGTGGTCCGAGCGTTTGGCAGCGACTGTTCACTGAACAGGCACAGCAGTTGTTTCGCATCTTGTTTTGTTCGATATGTACATGTTCGATAATTAATTAATAAAATGTTCTTCTTTATTCCACGCTTTTACTGGCAACATCTATAGACGAATTGTTATTGCCGCCCTACACAATGTTTTGTTTCGTTGACTGTCGTTTGTTTCTCAAAAGTTATAACTCGATAACGCTTTCATCGTTCGTTTATTTCTATTTCTCCATTTCATTGATGCCGTTAATTAACTACCACATTCCACTTTTATTGTATATTCACTGTAATACTGATCCACTACACAGCCGTAATGTATAATGTATTTATTGATTTTCGCCGATTTTTTTATTTTTCGGCGCATGTGACCGTTCGTTTGTCTCAACAATGCCACAGTGCTTCTGACACTCAGGGCATAGACAAGTAATGAGATTATGTTTGGCGCGGATTAAAAATAAATAATATTCATTTTATTACTAATATTTTACATAATCATATCTATTTTATTATTTAGTTATTACTGTGATTGCCCGTGACATCACAGCAGGCCATATCAGAATACCAGCGCTGCGACATTTATCTTTTAAATGTCCAAGCATCATGCTGAGAGAGGAGTCTTTTAGCGTCGTATACGACTTTCTGTTTCATTTTTCCTTTTGTTACTTTTTTTTTATATAATTTGTTTAATTTTTATTTTTAACTGTTTAGTTTAGTTTGTGATCCTGTACGAGTCGCAATAAATACTTTTTCTTTCTTTAACAATTCGAAGACATGTGACATCCACCAACACGCTTTGGGCCCGCGTGGTGGAATATGGCCCCCTCCCTCTAACAGAGAGGCCTATGTCCCAGCAGTGGGAACGATATAGCCTGATTATGCTCATCATGTAACAAAAGAAAACAACAAATGGCAATATGTCAACACCACATAGAAAGGAGCATGATAAATATAACGAAAAAAACCAAAGTAAATTTTAATATACATTTTTTTTTATTAGCCAACATTCTCTGTCCAGCGCTGCCAAGGACCAATCTATACTTCTTAATATTATTAGAAGAAAGGCAAATGTATCAGATAAAACCTACAGAATAAAAAAAACTAAAATGGAAATGTGCAAGTCATCTCATCAGGGGCATGGGCCAGAGAAGTGATAAAATGGTATGCCAGAGAAGGAAAGAGGAAAAGAGGAAGACCATTTCTAAGATAGGAAGACCACTTGAAAAGTAGTGCGAGAGGCACATGGAGGAGAAAAACTCACAACAGTGAGCTATGGAAAAGCTAGAGGGAGGCCTATGCTAAAGAGCAGGGTAATCTGGAGATTTCTGATGTGTAAACCTCTAAATAAATTGAAAAACTAGATTTAAGATAGCTTATTTGCAATTTGAATTAAATAAATATAATTATAATTCTCAAATAATGATAATGCAGAAAGCCCACTTAAGTATAGTGGGTATGCTCTCGAAATTTGTAAGACCAGGTAACCAATGCTGGTTAACGTTCAAGTTATTCATAATGGCAGCAGGTTAGAATCACGGAGACACAATTAATAATTGTCTTTTTTTTTTTGCATTTTGGCTACCGTGGCGCTGTCGTGCCTCCGGGATGTTTGCAGAAGCCCACACAGACGGCTTCAAGGCCATAATTAGCAAAAAATCGGCTTCTTTGCTGCAGCGTCTGCGGGGTGCTAAAAAGACATTCTGAAAGTCATTGCTGCTAGATTTGACTGCCCCATTCAAAAACACTGGGTGAGGGTAGTGAATGGTTTTGTATAGGTAGTCTACAAAAGATAAGTACTAACAATACTAACATAATTGTAAGCTAATATTGTTGCTAATATATACATACTAACAAGATATGGATTTTAATTATCTGAAATAAATTATTCTATTCTATTCTATTAATTAAAAGAAGAAAAAAACTACGGCTTTTTCTATTTGTCTTTCTATCCTTGCTTAGATATACTTTTTCAAGTATAAACATAATCATCCTATAATGTTTCCAACCAGTGGGACACAGGCCTCCTCTTTGTAAAAGGAAGTGGGCTGTAATCCACCATGCGTGCCCAGTGCGGGTTGGTAGATAGATGTCACATGACTTCGATTTTTTGGTTACACTCCAGGATGTATTCCAATCTTCGATTTAATTTAACCCCACGTGTATTATAAAAGCTTTACTTGATTTTTATTATTAATTTCTATTTCTTTAATTTAAAGTATATGAAAGGTAAAATATCGTAATGAACAAACACAGTAATTAAGAATTGTCATATATTAAAACACAAATGAAAAATCAACATTAACAACGTAAAACAAATTCATAACTTAGAAGATTCCTTTGCAGCCACTACCGTGGCCGGCGAGACCATTGAATCTCAGACCGGGGGCACCCAAACCAACCAGACCGGGATCAGCCAAACCAGCGCCGTAACCGATTCTGCCAGCAGCAGGAGCAATAGCACCATAAGGACCAACAGCAGCACCAACACCTTCGCTCACAATACCAACGGCGCCATTCCCGCAGCCGTAGTTGATACCACCAGCGCCAGCTGAAGGTAAAGCTCCCTCCACGACGACAGCACTCAAGAACGGCAGCTCTCCGTTCAAAGCGAGAGCTCCTTCGATAGCGTTCTCAGAGATCACGGTGATGCCGGTGGGGGCAATGGGTGACACGCTGGTGACTGCAAAGCCGCCACCGCTTGAGGGAATGAAGGAGTTAGCAGCTAAGCCGTAGCTGTCACATCCTGGGTAGCGTATAGGCCCTGCTGCCAAGCCACGTCCTGCTAGGTTGGAGCCGTAGGCCAGCGCGTTGCCAGCTAAAGCAAGTTCTTCAGCCGCTAAAGCAGTGCCAGCAATGCTGTTGCAAGCACCGATGGATTGGCATGAAATGGTCTGAAAATAGAAGAGAGTAAAGGTTAAACAATTTTTATTTCTATAGATTATTAATTGAACCAATTTACTTATGGGAAACGACTGTACACTTATGATTATTTTTAATAACGGAACAAAAAAAAATATTTTACAAAATATTTCAGAGTTTGTTGATTGAAATGAAGAAAATGCTCACCTGAACCAATAAAGCAGACGCGCAGAAGACAAAGAAAGCTTTGGCGGCCATTTTGTTTTTTGTTAACGTTTGTGTTGATGACAAACAGAGAATGATTTTGAATCGAACGCACCAACGTTTTATACTAACGTATTACAATATTTCTACGCAATGAGGGTAAAGAAATAAATATAATTACGTGATGTAGAATATGAAATAACCTTATTGAAAAATTACATGTGTGCGATGCGTGCGTGCGTGCGTTGCGTGCGTATGCGCACTTTATTTTTCATTTGAATGATGCCACTACTCGGTCTTATCTTGATGTGTCGTTTTATTTGTTTTGAGGTGAAAACAGAAGGATTGTACGTAATCCAGGTGTGCAGAAATGATCTAGTCTAGGCTCAGTCGAGAGATGGATTCTTAAATAAAACCCACTCCAGATGTTGACAAATAGGTATCATGACTCCATAAATATCTTTAAAACCCAAAGGAGATAGTTTTTTTTTGTTCGGCGAATAGTCCCACCAAAAATTGTGGCACCTACTAATGACACGCAAGTTAATTTGTGTCTTATGATCACTAGATTACAGCGGTAGTTATAATTTTCCTTTGTCTAACGCGAAGACTGAGGAAAACGATCATAACCTAAAAAATCAATAAAAAAAAATATTGTTTAGTGAGTGTAGGTTGGCCTCATCGGAATTGAATTGAATCAATTGAGTGCATTATTAAAGCATTTTCGTTTTATTACGATTTCGTGATTCCAGTTATATGTACTTTATTGAAAAAATCAACCATTTTAAATGATAAATCGGTTACGTTTTTTTAAATGTAATACGATTAATAGACGTTACAGGCCCAAAAAAAAAAACTATTTATTTATATATACTTTATGCTTAAACCTTATCTTTTTTTTAACTATCTCCTGAGGTCCCACAGTACACAACCCACACAATCTTAAGATTCGTTGTGTTAGTACATACTAACACAATGAATCTTTAGATTGTGTGGGCATTTCTTGTAACCTCTGTAACTTATTTCTTGTGTCATTTTATATTTCTGTTTACGTAGTTTGTTACCACTTAATTTTTATACATTTGGTTCTTACCTTTCGATTCGGTTATCACTGTATTTTAGAAAAGCTTGGGCAGGGCTGCGCCGTGACCTCATCGTGGCAATAGGCGGGAGCGATCTCTCTCTCCCGGAGCGATCTCTCTCTTCCGGCTGTCATTCAATCGATGGTTGAGAGCGGGAGCGCACGGGACAGGGTTGCCTCCTATTGCGAGGATGTCATGTCTGCAAAGGAGGCAGCCAAGCGGGAGAGAGAAGCCTCATCCTCTCTCCCCTCCCGCAGGAGACGCACCGGGCGCCCAAGAAGGGTGCAAAACGATCAGCAACCTCCATGAGAGGTTCGGGGGAGCGGCAAATGCTTTTGCGAATCCCGCACTCCCGGCCACAGGCAGAAGTGGAACACCGCGGTGGTTTTAGCCGGTAAGAGTCCGGCCCCCTCCGTCACCCCCACGATAGAGGAAGTCCATGAGGATTTTCACCGCGAAACCATAAAAAAAAGTATGTGTGTTGATCATCGTATGGTGATGCCGACGACAAGCATGACGCCCACGTCGGCTGCTCAGTTATTCGACTGCCCCGGTGATCTCGAGGTAGCAACTATAATATCTCCCGCGCCGAAGGCTGGTTTCCGCTGAGATTGCTCGCCATAGCCGAAATTCGGTCTTGAGGACTTTATTATTTATTTGATGAAGTTCTTCTAAGATTAGAATCTAATCCTACTAATATTATAAACGCAAAAGTTTGTGAGGATGTTTGTTACTTTTTTACGCAAAAACGCAATCTTTTGCACGGATTTGAATTAAACAGGGCACACAGATCGTTTAAAACAAGAATTAACACGTATGATTTTTTATCCCAATATTCCCGCAGGGTCAAAACTTATGCGGGTGAAACCGCGGGACGCTGCTAGTATAATTTAAATGGTTTAATTAACTACCAAATAAATGTGTTATTTTTGGTTATTCCATGATAGGTGGCTTATCCATGATAAGCCTACCAAGATATCACATTAAGTCAACGTGATGGGATGCGTGACTTAAGACCTGTGAAGATATTCCGGCTGCCGGAATATCTTCACAGGTCTTAAGTACTCCATTCGCCTTTGAACCTTGCATAAATATAATAAGATACTAGTTAATAACAGAGAGCAGTGGTGGCTCAGTGGTAATGGCCGCGACTTACTACTTGTAGGTCGTAGGTTCGAACCCAGCCAGGCGCTTTACTTTGTGTAAATTATTTCATCACCACTGCTCTCAAAAAGGTAAAGGAAAACATCGTGAGGAAACCAGCATTTCCCAGAAACAAAAATTCGAAGACATGTGACATCTACCAGCCCGCACTGGGCCCGCGTGGTAGATTATAGCCCACTTCGTCTCGAAAAGAGGAGGCCTGTGTCCCAGCAGTGGGAACAATATAGGCTGATTACGATTAGTTATTAATAGGCAAAGACATTTATATAAGTCGATGATAATGGTCGATGATGGTTTACAAAAATACCCAGCAGTATTGAAAATATTTGCAAATGACATCACGACTATAAGTTGTCCCATTAGACGTCGGTCGACATCACCCAACGAAAACAGAGAAAATGAGTGAGTGGGGAGTGTGTGAGGGTGTGCGTGAGTGTGTGAGTGGGAGTATGACTTGAAAACAGTTTTTTTTTTCTCCGCATCTCTGTCGACTGGTAATGTACAGACGCCGCACATCAAGCTACTACAATCTGTCAAATTTCTTTAATAGATTTTCAACTTTATCGAGAAAGTATTAAGGTTCAAGGTTGATTGGGAAAATTTGTCAGTTTCGGGTAGCTTGACCTGCTGGCGTCTGTACTACTAAAGGTTTTCTTTTCAAAAGAATTTAAATAAATGGTGATGAATTTATCAAAGCATGAATATTTTCATTTTAAAAGTACCTATATATATACTGGTAATTATACGGCTCGAAAGTATAACTACTGATAAGGTTTAATACTTTCGCCACTTGAGGTTTTCTGCATCTGCAGCAGCAGCGCCAGCACAGCACGCCGAGCCAGGACGGTGGGATGTCGCAAGAGTATCGATACACGTTGCGTCCTACACTAAACGCCTAACACTTACCATATAAGTGAAGACATGCCGTCCGGTCTCTTGCCATCGTCGCATGCCAAGCCATTGGATTTTAATACAGCTGGAACGCCAAAATTGACTGGAGCTCGTCGGATCATATCAATAATGTTCGCGTGCCGCGCTAACCAACCTGCACTTCGGCCGTGGTGTCCGAGGCTGTTGACAACTTCGCCACAGTGACAGCGATGAGGAATAAGCGATATAAGTATTTTTTGCCTAATTTTAACCAAATTACTATTTTACTGAGAAATCGATACGTACAGACGCCAGCACATCAAGTTACTACAATCTGTCAAATATCTTTAATAGATTTTCAACTTTATCTCTAAAACATTAAGGTTCAAGGTTGATTGGGAAACTTGCAACGTCATCTACTAGTGCAGTAGTGAAGCTTGCAAACAGGATCAATAAATTGGAAATTTATTGCTAGTCAATTATTTGACTAGCAAAAAAGTATATCTTAGAATCAATTTTGTTAAATATATTTTCAGGGAACCTAAAATAAGTCGGTCTAATAAAGAACAATGGCAGCCACCCATACATTAATTTAGCTGAGATTTAATTCTTGCGTCTTTAAATGAAAAATATCTTGTTTAACTCGGCGTCAACTTCTGAATTAGTTTGTGCAAGAATTTTTGTTCGAGAAGTCCGAGAATAATAGAAATTCAGTCATGAACTTTTGTAGGTTATGTTTATGGTTAGCGTTGCCCGGATAAACCCGGACATAGGTAGGCTTTCTGATTGCCTGTCCAGCCAAAATAAACGGTGTCTGGCTTGTCCGGCTTTTGTTAGGCTTTTTACATTTCGCAAACGAGCGAGCGCCGATGACTGATTATGACAATAATCAAAAAAGCTTGATTTTACATACAATTTTTTTGTCGTACCTATTAATACTGAGACACAAAATCCTCAATAATGTAGGGTGTCCGGCCTTTCTACCCAAATGTCCGGCCAAACTCTGTCCGGCTATTAGGTTTGGCGACCTGGCAACCCCATTGAACAATCAACAGTTGTCAAACCAAGACTTTATATTTTTTTCGACTTGGGATAATAGTCTTTTTGCCAGTCATTAATTGAAAGTAATTAATTTATTTTTACACTACAATATTTTTACCTCCCTACAAAGAACACTTCCACTTATAAATAAACGTTATTGTTAATTCATTTACTCCTTTTTGTTACAACAACAAACTAAAACTGATTTTATTACAATAATACTGTACTTACTGTCACTTGGCAGAATAAATACAAAATGGCATCACTAATTGTCAATGAAAAAATCAAATAACTTTTCATTTAAAATAATTTTTTTATCCGGAGTTAACTAGGTAATGTGATACTTTGAAAAAACGTAGAAAAATAATAGAACTGCCTTCGTATATAAGTCACTTTTAGACGCTCAAATTAAAGTCAGCTAAGCTTTCGCCATTGTTCTTTGAGCCAAAATGAAAATCCGACAAAAGTTTTATTTAAAGAAGCTTTGATGATCCCCATAGCTAAAACCTGAAGCAGGAGGTGCAAATGCGAAGTCATTGACCATAGGTTGCTAGTCCTGGACCGTAAGCCGCACCGGCAATGGGGTAAGCAGCTGCAGAAGGAGCAACGCTCTCAATAGCTTTAACACCGTTACCGCAGCTAACACCAAGTTAATACTTGGTGCATTATTTTCCTATCAGTCGAGTTTATTCCTTATCCTCTTATTGTAAAGTTTTATTAACTTGCGTTACTCTGATTTTGCAACAATATCAAAACCAATAAATTTGATGGTGGTGTCAATTTCTAGATTTATTCAGTATTGAGGTCAATCATAAACACAATATTTTATTTGTTGAATATTATTTATTCAATTAATTCTGAAAGCATCATAACCCCAAAGCTTGGTCGAGATGTGGCCTAGTACACATACTAGTAGAGGGCACCGCAGCCGCAAGCGCACTTGCCGGAGATGGACACGGCACCAGCAGCTGGCACAGCACCGCCGAAGGTCACAGCACCCATGATGGGGACTTGACCGGCGACGGCGGTAGTACCGGCGACTGGCAGCTCACCAGCGACCGCCACATTGCCTTCACCGGCACCACCGTACGCAGCAATTCCGGCACCGCAACCGGCAGCGGGATAAGCGCCAGCGAAACCAGCGGTGGGGAACGCAAGTCCATCATAAGCCAAACCGGGAGCATTCAAGCCGTAAGGACCAGCCAGCATAGAAGAAGCAAAAGCTGGAGCGATCGCCGGGCCGTAAGCACCGCATGCCTGGCTGAATACATTCTGCAAAAATAAAAGTCATGATTTATCTACACAAACATTTTAACACATGATTTGCGTAGCCTTTAGTTAGCCTTTTCCCAACTATGTTGGGGTCAGCTTGCAGTCTAACCGAATACAGCTGAATAGCAGTATTTTACACGGAGCGACTGCCTATCTGACCTCCACAACCCAGTTACTGGGTAATACGACTAATACGATACCCCTTGGTAAGACTGGTTGTTAGACTTTCTGGCTTCTGAAAACCCGTAACGACTGTCAAAGATCTACAAATGACAGCCAGGACCAATGGTTTAACGTACTTTACGAGACACGGAGGGGTTTCGGCATGTAAATATGGTCACCCATCCACAGACCAACTGCGGCAAGCGTAGCTTAACCTGATCGATCGACCTGTGCGGCTGTTATTATTTAGCCACGGGCCCCTCACAAACATTTACACAGAAACAAATAAAAGTAATCCTTTGAAAATGAAAACAAATACACTGAAAAAGAAAGTAGAATTCAAAACAGCAATCACTCACCTGGACCAAGCAAGCTTGGATGCAGAGCAACAGAACAGTGAAGGAAGACATGTTGAAAGTTTGACAGCTGAAGACTGAATGATGACTCAAAAGTATTGTCACATTTTATACTCTGCCGTTTGTTCATAATCAACTACGTTTACGAAATTTGGTAAACGTGACGATATGTGTCAAATAAAATAAAGTGTTCCTTTGTTAACAAATAGTAGGCTTATCGTGCTTGCACAAGCTGTTAATTAATTACATTTACCTACATACACGTTTTCTTGGAATTTGATAACATAATGGAGTATAAAACCACCATCAGTTGCACTGACCATCATTCTTGTGTCAGCACTCCAAAAAAACTACAATGTCTGTCAAAGCTATCCTGATTCTCTGCGCTCAGGCGCTCCTGCTCAAGGTAAGAATTCCTCTATTACAAGCCACATAATTATTTCATTATTTGATTAGATTCACTAGTTGTGTTACTACTACTATCATAATATTAATGATTGTTGTATAAGTGCGTAACAAAATAATTTTACCATTTCAGTCCGCACTCGGACAATGCGCCAGCCGCGCTGCGGTTGCCGAAATCTCTGGACTTGCCGCTCCCTACGGCTGGACCGCTCCAGCCTTAGCTGCCCCTTGTGGCTTGGCTGCTCCTGCTTGGGCATATGATGGAATCGCCTACCCTGGTGCAGGTTTGGCAGGCAGAGGTCTGGCTTGCGATGGTATCTACGCCTCCGCCCTGGAGATCAGTCCCACCAGTGGCGGCGCTCTGCCTGTCTCTAGCGCCTCCGCCATCGCTCCAGTCGGTATCTCCGTGGCGTCTGAAAACGTTTATGAGGGTATCCTGACTGCGGCTGGTGAGCTGCCGTTCGTGGGTACTGTTGCTCTTGAAGGTGTGGTGCCTTCTGCCGGTGCTGGCGCCGTCAACCATGCCTGTGGTAATGGCAGGAACGCCATGATCAGTGAGACTACTGGCTTTGCCCCGGCTGCCGCCATGGCCCCTCTTGCTGCTTACGGTCCTGGTGCCGCCTACGCTCCCGCTGCTCTTGCTGCTCCTGGCCTCGGTCTTCGTGGTGGTTGGGCTGGCAGAGGATGTGGCTGCGCCTACTAAGAATGTATTCATTAAATGAAACTAATTGGCGTTCACCTTCAAGTTAATAAATCAATGTGCATTAATATTTTTGATCCTTTTATTTTCAACCTTCTTCTTAGCATGTTGATAGCGATCTAAATGGACTCGGCCCAGAATTCAGCCACTTGTTTGGCGCCATCACCAGCGTCCATCAGTTCCTGCAACGTGCAGCTGCCAGGACACGCAGGACACGATATTAGGTGTCCCATCGTTTGTGGTACAGCACCACATTTACACTCCAAGGCGGAGTCGTCTATGAATCTCCACCTGAACCAACGACTTTTCGACCACTTTTTGGTAGTTATAACTTTGGCAATATGGTACAGCGCAGCCTGAAAAAAACTGAATGTAATGAATGTTGTTATAACAATCCGTTTGCCCGATGGGATTTCTATACTTCCATTGTGCAAAATTTCATGCTTCTAGACCTATATGCCCTGTGATTTATTCTGTGCGTTGTATGTCAGTGAATGAATTTAAGATTTTTATTGGGTGCCAGTCAATTTCATGACAAAACATCAATGTTAAATTATTTAATTACCACTGCTCTCAAATCTGTGAAGGAAAACATCGTGAGGAAACCAGCATGTCCCAGAAACAAAAATTCGAAGACGTGACATCTCCCAACCTGCACTGCGCCCGCGTAGTAGATTATAGCCCACTTCCTCTCGAAAAGAGGAGGCCTGTGTCCCAGCAGTGGGAACAATGTAGGCTGATTACGATTAGTTATTAATAGGCAAAGACATTTATATAAGTCGATGATAATGGCTGATAATGGTTTACAAAAATACCCAGCAATATTGAAAATATATGTAAATGACATCACGACTATGAGTTGTCCCATTAGACGTTGGTCGACATCACCCAAAGAAAACAAAGAGCATGAGCGAGTGGGGAGTGTGTGAGGGTGTGCGTGAGTGTGAGTGGGAGTATGAGTTGAAAACAGTTTTTCCCCCGCATCTCTGTCGACTGGTAATGTACCCAAGAGACTGGCGACATTGTCACAATGTATGAAAATACTAATCTTCTTTTGCCAAGTTAAAAGCCAGCCCTTGGGTCACGGGAAGTGTCAACCAGCCATTTGGAGATTTCATTGAACCAGCCATGATCACACGGACCTGGGCACGCCACAATTGCGGCGATAAGTCCCCTCTTTGAGGAGTGGCTGGAGAGGCGCCACGGCGCCCTTACCTTCCGCCTGACGCAGGTCCTCACCGGACACGGTTGTTTCGGGAGGTTCCTGTTCAGGATAAGGCGGGAGGAAATGCCAGGGTGTCACCACTGTGGATCGCCCGGAGGACACGGTGGAGCATACGGTGGAGGTCTGCCCGGCTTTGGGCGGAGCACCACCGCGTCCTCGTGGCGGCGATCTCTCGTGTCCGGCCCTGGTCCAGGCCATGGTACGGAGCGAGAGTGCATGGGAAGCCGTCACCTCCTTCTGCGAAGCAGTAATGCTCGCAAAGGAGGAGGCGGAACGCGTGAGGGAGAGGCTATCTCTGCGCCCTCACGCCCCTAGTCACCGCAGGAGACGCCCTGGACGTCGGGAGTCACCAGCCGACTTCCGGCCACTGTAGGCGCGGGCTTGCGGGCGGCGAGCTATGGGCAGCTCGCCGCCCGGCAAGGACCAGGCCCGAGTCGACGGCGCGTTGTGTTCCACGCGCGCCTCAAAGAGATGTCAGCACGAAGTGACGGGGTCCGTTAGGGCCGATGCCTGCCAGGGCCGCGGGTTGTTCGAAAGAGATACCGTGGTCCCTGGCATAGGCAACTGAAGGAACACGGGTGGGTTTTAGTCAGTAAAAGTCTGACACGCCCTCCTGCTCCGCCCAGAGCGGGAGAAGTCATATGATGATTTCAGACACAGAAAAAAAAAAAAATCACCCGGATCCACGATCCAAGAGTTTCAACCCCAAACGGCTCGAAAATATAATTACTGATAAGGTTATTTATTATACTTTCGCCAGTTGAGATTTTCTGCATCCGCAGCAGCAGCGCCAGCACAGCACGCCGAGCCAGGAAGGTGGGACGGCGCAAGAGTATCGACACACGTTGCGACCTACACTAAACGCCTACAACTTTCATATAAATAAAGACATGCCCGTCCGGTCTCTTGCCATCGTCGCATGCCAAGCCATTGGATTTTAATACAGCTGGAACGCCAAAATTGACTGGAGCTCGTCGGATCATATCATTAATGTACCATGTGTGTACCAACCTGCACTTCGGCCGTGGTGTCCGAGGCTGTTGACAACTTCGCCACAGTGACAGCGATGAGGTATAAGCGGTAGAAGTATTTTTGCCTACTTTTAACCGAATGACTATTTATACTGAAAAATCGATACGTACAGATGCCAGCACATCAAGTTACTGCAGTCTGTCAAATTGCTTTAATAGGTTTTCAACTTTATCTCTAAAGCATTAAGGCTCAAGGTTGATTGGGAAAATTTGACAGTTTCGGGTAGCTTGACCTGCTGGCGTCTGTACAAAGTCAATATACATATAATAACGCGTAAAGGCCCATTGTATGTTTTGCAGTGTTTAATGTAATCTTTTGTGTTCTTTTTTGTATGTAAAGTAAATAAACATAAAAAAAATCAAGAAATTGTTTATTCATAAGAATGAAACTTGCAACGCCATCTACTAGTACAGTAGTGAAGCTTGCAAACAGGATCAATAAATTGGAAATTTATTGCTAGTCAATCATTTGACTAGCAAAAAATTATATCTTAGAATCAATTTTGTTAAATATATTTTCAGGAACCTGAAATAAGTCGGTTTACTAAATTTGAGCCAAAATGAAAATTCGAGTAATCGCTTTGATGATCCCCATAGCTAAAACCTGAAGCAGGACGTGCAAATGCGAAGTCATTGACCATAGGTTGCTAGTCCTGGACCGTAAGCCGCACCGGCAATGGGGTAAGCAGCTGCAAAAGGAGCAATGCTCTCAATAGCTTTAACACGTTACCGCAGTTATCATCAAGTTAATACTTGGTGCATTATTTTCCTATCAGTCGAGTTTCTTACTTATCCTCTTACTGTAAAGTTTTATTAATTTGCGTTACGCTGATTTTGCAACAATATCAAAACCAATAATTTTGATGGCGGTGTCAATTTCTAGATTTATTCAGTATTGAGGTCAATCATAAACACAATATTTTATTTGTTGAACATTATTTATTCAATTAATTCTGAAAGCATCATAACCCTAAGGCATGGTCGAGATGTGGCCTAGTACACATACTAGTAGAGGGCACCGCAGCCGCAAGCGCACTTGCCGGAGATGGACACGGCACCAGCAGCTGGCACAGCACCGCCGAAGGTCACAGCACCCATGATGGGGACCTGACCGGCGACGGCGGTAGTACCGGCGACTGGCAGCTCACCAGCGACCGCCACATTGCCTTCACCGGCACCGCCGTACGCAGCAATTCCGGCACCGCAACCGGCAGCAGGGTAAGCGCCAGCGAAACCAACGGTGGGGAACGCAAGTCCATCATAAGCCAAACCGGGAGCATTCAAGCCGTAAGGACCAGCCAGCATAGGTGAAGCAAAAGCTGGAGCGATCGCCGGGCCGTAAGCACCGCATGCCTGACTGAATACATTCTGCAAAAGTAAAAGTCATGATTTATCTACAAAACATCATTTGCCTAGTCTTTTCCCAACTATGTTGGGGTCGGCTTCCAGCTAAATACCAGTATTTTACATGGAGCGACTGCCTATCTGACCTCCACAACCCAGTTACTGGGTAATACGATACCCCTTGGTAAGACCGAATCTGGTTGATTGGACTGGTTCTGGTTCTGGTTCTGGCTTCTGACAACCCGTAACGACTGTCAAAGATCAACAAATGACAGCCGGGACCAACGGTTTAACGTACTTTCCGAGGCACGGGGGGGTCTTGGCATGTAAATATGGTCACCCATCCACAGACCAACTGCAGCAAGCGTAGCTTAAACTGATCGATCGACTTGTGCGGCTGTTATTATTTAGCCACGGACCCCTCACAAACATTTACACAGAAACAAATAAAAGTAATCCTTTGAAAAAATGAAAACAAATACAATGAAAAAGAAGGTAGAATTCAAAACAGCAATCACTCGCCTGGACCAAGCAAGCTTGGATGCAGAGCAACAGAACAGTGAAGGAAGACATGTTGAAAGTTTGACAGCTGAAGACTGAATGATGACCCAAAATTATTGTCACATTTTATACTCAGCCGTTTGTTCATATCAACTACGTTTACGAAATTTGGTAAACGTGACGATATGTGTCAAATAAAATAAAGTGTTCCTTTGTTAACAAATAGTAGGCTTATCGTGCTTGCACAAGCTGTTCATTAATTACATTTACCTACATACACGTTTTCTTGGAATTTGATAACTGAATGGAGTATAAAACCACCATCAGTTGCACTGACCATCATTCTTGTGTCAGCACTCCAAACAAACTACAATGTCTGTCAAAGCTATCCTGATTCTCTGCGCTCAAGCGCTCCTGCTCAAGGTAAGAATTACTCTATTACAAGCCACATAATTATTTCATTAGGTATTTGATTAGATTCACTAGTTGTGTTACTACTACCATCATAATTTAATGATTGTTGTATAAGTGCGTAACAAAATAATTTTACCATTTCAGTCCGCACTCGGACAGTGCGCCAGCCGCGCTGCGGTTGCCGAAATTTCTGGACTTGCCGCTCCCTACGGCTGGACCGCTCCAGCCTTAGCTGCCCCTTGTGGCTTGGCTGCTCCTGCTTGGGCATATGATGGAATCGCCTACCCTGGTGCAGGTTTGGCAGGCAGAGGTCTGGCTTGCGATGGTATCTACGCCTCCGCCCTGGAGATCAGTCCCACCAGTGGCGGCGCTCTGCCTGTCTCTAGCGCCTCCGCCATCGCTCCCGTCGGTATCTCTGTGGCGTCTGAAAACGTTTATGAGGGTATCCTGACTGCGGCTGGTGAGCTGCCGTTCGTGGGTACTGTTGCTCTTGAAGGTGTGGTGCCTTCTGCAGGTGCTGGCGCCGTCAACCATGCCTGTGGTAATGGCAGGAACGCCATGATCAGTGAGACTACTGGCATTGCCCCGGCTGCCGCCATGGCCCCTCTTGCTGCTTACGGTAATGGTGCCGCCTATGCTCCTGCTGCTCTTGCTGCTCCTGGCCTCGGTCTTCGTGGTGGTTGGGCTGGCAGAGGATGTGGCTGCGCCTACTAAGAATGTATTCATTAAATGAAACTAATTGGCGTTGACCTTCAAGTTAATAAATCAATGTGCATTAATATTTTTGATCCTTTTATTTTCAACCACTTCTTCTTCTTAGCGTGTCGATAGCAATCTAAATGGACTCGACCCAGAATTCGACCACTTGTTTGGCGCCATCACCAGCGTCCATCAGTTCCTGCAACGTGCAGCTGACAGGACACGCAGGACACGATATTGGGTGGCCCATCGTTTGTGGTACAGCACCACATTTACACTCCAAGGCGGAGTCGTCTATGAATCTCCACCTGAACCAACCGTTTTTCAACCATTGTTTGGTAGTTATAACTTTGGCAATATGGTACAGCGCATGCTGAAAAAAAAACCGAATGTGACGAATAATAATAATAATAATACAGTTTATTTCTCTCATAAAGGTACAATGTTACAGTAGTGTGCATGTACAATTTTGCCTTATGCTAGAACCTTTGTGAGAGCTGGAGTCTGAACTAGGCTCGGAACCTGTATGACAGATCTCCAGGCTCACACCCCTTTGAACATTTATCAGATTTAACGGCATCTAGATTTAGATTATACATATATCACTATTAGCCAACATTTTCGAATTAGAGAGATAGGTCTATAATAAAGGTGGTTATATTCGTGAAGTGTTAAGAAATATGATGTTATTGTGGGATTGTGTGAGTAGTGTGTGAATGTGTGAGGGTGTTATGTGTGTATGATGTGCTTGTAAGGTCAGTATAAGAGTTTGTGATTATTAGTAAAAATGAGTGGGATGTACGTAAAGAATTATTTAAAGGTTTGGATGATACTTTCTGTACTTTCATAGTCCATATCCAGCAGCCAGTTCCTTACAGTAGTTTTGCATTTATATTTAACCATTGAATACATATGTAAGATCGTATTAACTTTGTTGTATACATAAGGACCAAGGAAGTAAAAGAATCGTTGAGCTAGCTTTGAATGAACAGCAATGGACGAACACACTGTATGCTTTCGTCTCAAGGCTTCGAACTTTCCAGGATTATAGGAATTGCGGGAGTGAACTGTTAGTATTAAATGCAGAATGAACAATTGCCGTATAGAGAGGACCTTACAGGTTTTATAAAGTTCGGTGGTAGGAAATTGATAAGGAAGGGACCAACCTACTTTAAGGATTGCTCTTTGGGCACGTTCCATTTTTAACAAATGCGTTTTTGCTGCCCCACCCCAATCAACCACACAGTACTGTGCAATTGACTGGCCGAGAGCTAGATATACTTGTCTAAGCACCTGTGTGTCGGCCACATGGCGGAGATTCTTAAAAATAAATATCAATTTGCGTAGTCGGGAGGTAAGTAAGTCTATGTGGTTATAAAATGTTAGTGAGTCATCTATTTGAACACCCAAATACCTTACATTATCTATGCGACTTAGAAGAGGACAGCTACATAGTGTTTGAGGTGATGATGCATTACAAGAATGCGCAATCAATGAAAAATGGGATGTTGACGGTATTACAACTTTTGACAGAGAAAAGGTAAGATACTTAGATTTGTCTACATTTAGAGTGAGTAGGTTGCGTGACATCCAGTCAGTAACAATGTCGAGTCCTAGTTGTGCGTATTTAAATGTCAACTCCCAAGAATACCCGTGAAATATTAAGGCAGTATCATCTGCATAGGTAAAGATAGATCCATTAGAAAGTTCGTGACGACAAAGGTCATTAATATAGATGAGAAACAAGGTTGGTCCAATAATACTACCCTGGGGCACACCGTAGGTTATAGGGAGTTCGTCGCTCATCCAGTCACCTATTTTGACACATTGGCGCCTTCTTGTAAGGTAACTCGCAAAGAGTGAGAGCTGATCGCCTCTGATACCAATCTTCTCAAGCTTAGCAATGAGAGCGGGAATTGAGATTGTATCAAAGGCTTTTGCCAGATCTAGGAAGACGCCAATAACATACTGTTTATTATCTAGATGAGATACAATGTTATTCGTGAGATCTAAAACCGCATCACTGGTGGACACTCCCGAACGAAAACCATATTGGCTACAAGACAAAAAATGATTTTGCTCAAGGTATTTGACGAGCCTATTATTCATGAGTCTTTCTAGCAATTTGGATAATGTAGCTAAGATTGATATAGGTCTGTAATTATGAGGTTTATCTCTGTCACCGCTTTTGTGCACAGGGTGAACGATTGCCAGCTTGAATGCATCAGGAAAGACTCCTGTACTGAAAGCAAGGTTGTATAAATATGTGAGGTGGGGAATAAGTAAGTGCTTAAATTTTTTCAGAAATGAACCCGACACGTCATCGGAGCCTACTGCACTATCAGTTCTAAGCGCGTTAATTAAAAGTTCCAATTCAGAATTGTCAGTATGTAAAAGGACAAAGGTTTTGTGATTCTGGATATCATCCTGTTGTAAGGGTGTAGCTGGTACGAGTATGTTTTCAGCAAGTGTGCGTCCAATATTTGCGAAATAAGTGTTGACTTCATTAACAGAACGTTTGGGATCAGATGATGACAAAAGATCGGTTGCAAGTGTTTTTTGTTTAGTTGTGTTGGTGATTGTTTTTATAGCTTCCCATAATTTTTTATTATTGTTTTTTGCGGCGTTGAATGTTGTTATAACAAGCCGTTTGCCCGATAGGATTTCCATAATTCCTTTGTGCAACATTTCATGCTTCTAGACCTATATGCCCTGTGATTTAGGCTGTGTGTTGTATGTCAGCGAATGAATTTAAGATTTCTATTAAGCGGGTGCCAGTCAATTTCATGACAAAACATCAATGTTAGTACATAGCATGTCATGATGCCGTATTCGGAAGTTTATTTATTTGTTTATTTATATATATGACGGAGATGGCGGGATGAGCTGGACTCCTTCAACAAGAACTGGTCCTTAGTAGGTTTGAACAGAGAGAAGTGGAAATAGAGTAGGGAGACCTTTGCCCTGCAGTGGGTCATCACAGGCTAATAATAATAAATAATAATAATATATATGACGGCGTTAGCGATGGCTGGATGGCTGAGTGATAGCACCGTGATCGTCTCGATTTAGGGTGTTCAGCTTTTGTCCATAGAAAACAACGATTTAGTGAATAGCGAATAGCGAATAAGTGTGGTTAGTCGTTTAGTGGTACGGAATCCATAGTGCAGGTTTACAGTAAAACATGATGAGCACAATAAATCAGTTGGTATTTCACTTTCAGAATAATAAACACTACTAAGCTCAAAGCAAAAAATGTTTGGCCGACAATAAGCCACAAAACTGCATTCGCTAGGCGCCAATTTTACGTTCTAAGTACGTTAATTTATAAAAATATATGTAGTCATTCAGATAGCTGGGCTAAACAACCATGAACTTAAGATCAATGTACAAAGTTGGCTGCACGATCAAGACTACGCTTCAACAGAAGAACTACTTCACCACCAGCAGTAGGCGTATTTAATATATTTAATTTAATTTGTTTGTTTATAAAAAAAACGTTGCCCCACACTAGGAATTTCTCCTGTATCGTGGGTGCGTTTACAAACATTTAAACTCACATACACAAACAGTCAGACCGGGAACAACTACTTGTAGGTCATACAAATATTTGTTCCGTGCGGGAACAAATATTTGTATGATATATAAACCTGTTATACTGCTGTTTGGATTTTTTCTCTTTATTTGGAACAGATCAGCAACACATCACATTCTCAAACATTTCAACACACCCTCAAGCAAACGCTAAACACTACTACACACACTCCTACATACACACCCTCACATACATCCCTCACTCTGACATACACATCCTCACTCTAACATACACACAATATATGCACCGTAAAAGTCGTTTCTTATATCCCTTATTCCTTCGTTGTTGATTTTATTATGTACATACTTTGTTAACCTGCACTGTCAATGACTATTTTTGTAATGTTAAGAACACGACTCAAAAGCTTTCTGGTATCACAGTGACAGCAGAACACTGACCCCTAAGTCACAGGATCACCTAGTTTAGGGGCCAGGGTTTACCTTATCCGTATGACCTTTAGCTAACCATTTTTATGTATAGTCTTTAGCAATGTCAAAGGTTTTTTTTTGTATCCATAAAGATTTTATTAGTACAATACTAATAACGTTCACGTACTATTTTCCAAGTTCAGCAAACCGGCAGTTTCGCACAGGAGAAGTGGAGGTCTGCATTCATTCGTAGCCCTTGCAAAACTGACTGGTCTTCTAGTCACTTCCCTCAAAACGACTCCCCCTCCCCCTCTACCGAGCGCGTCACGTCGTTTACTCTCCCCTTGGTACTACTATAATAATAAATTGAGGGACTATTATCGCTCAACTTTTATAATCTACGACATATACTTTATTGTACACCAAAAAATATACAGTATGAAATTGAAAACTTGCGCCAACTCGAAGTAGGAGGTGCTGCAGTAACTGTTACAACATCATCATCATCATTTCAGCCGAAAGACGTCCACTGCTGAACATAAGCCTCCCCCAAGCACCTCAACTTTACCGGTTCTGTGCTTGTCGCATCAAATGGGTTCCTGCGGCATTCACAAGATCGTTTCAAGTGTTACATAATCATTATAAATTGTAATTTCCCAAAACTAAATTCCTGAAAAAAACGTATAATTATCGTCTTAGATAGGTAGTGCAAACTAAGTGATTGCCTTCAAGTAAACACGAATTACTCATCGGCGTACCCGTAAAAAAATATCTTGATCTATCAAAAAAAGTAAAAAAATGCAAAGTATCATTTTTAGCGCGCGCACGATAATCAATCCTTTCATTGCAGAGCAAGCAAGTTGGCAACGCGTTGAACTAGGGCGCGCGACGCCATTGCCAAATCACTCGCTCGTTAATGTCCTACTGCTGGGCAAAGGCCTCCCTACTCTGTTTCCACCTCTCTCTGTCTAGAGCTGCCAAGGACAAATCTTGAGCTGGGCTCAGTAGTTGCGATATTTCGGTATAAAGGACATATAAACAAAAAAAATGTTTAAAAATATTTATTTATGAATCAATCATAATTCCAAACGATGTTGAGAACTTCCCTAGTACACATAGTCGTAAGGGGTACCACACCCGCAAGCGCACTTGCCGGAGATGGACACGGCACCAGCAGCTGGCACAGCACCGCCGAAGGTCACAGCACCCATGATGGGGACCTGACCGGCGACGGCGGTAGTACCGGCGACTGGCAGCTCACCAGCGACCGCCACATTGCCTTCACCGGCACCACCGTACGCAGCAACTCCAGCACCGCAACCGGCAGCGGGGTAAGCGCCAGCGAAACCAGCGGTGGGGAACGCAAGTCCATCATAAGCCAAACCGGGAGCATTCAAGCCGTAAGGACCAGCCAGCATAGGAGAAGCAAAAGCTGGAGCGATCGCCGGGCCGTAAGCACCGCATGCCTGGCTGAATACATTCTGCAAAAGTAAAAGTCATTATTTATCTACACAAACATTTTAAAACATCATTTGCCTAGTCTTTTCCCAGCAATGTTGGGGTCGGCTGCCAGTCTAACCGGATTCAGCTGAATACCAGTATTTTACACGGAGCGACTGCCTATCTGACCTCCACAACCCAGTTACTGGGTAATACGATACCCCTTGGTAAGACTGGTTGTTAGACTTTCTGGCTTCTGACTACCCGAAACGACTGTCAAAGATCTACAAATGACAGCCGGGACCGACGGTTTAACGTTTCCGAAACACGGAGAGGTCTCGGCATGTAAATATGGTCACCCATCCACAGACCTACTGCGGTAAGCGTAGCGTAACCTGATCGATCGACCTGTGCGGCTGTTATTATTTAATTTAGCCACGGGCCCCTCACAAACATTTACACAGAAACAAATAAAAGTAATCCTTTGAAAATGAAAACAAATACACTGAAAAAGAAGGTAGAATTCAAAACAGCAATCACTCACCTGGACCAAGCAAGCTTGGATGCAGATCAACAGAACAGTGAAGGAAGACATGTTGAAAGTTTGACAGCTAAAGACTGAATGATGACCCAAAATTATTGTCACATTTTATACTCTGCCGTTTGTTCATATCAACTACGTTTACGAAATTTGGTAAACGTGACGATATGTGTCAAATCAAATAAAGTGTTCCTTTGTTAACAAATAGTAGGCTTATCGTGCTTGCACAAGCTGTTCATTAATTATATTTACCTATATACACGTTTTCTTGGAATTTGATAACATAATGGAGTATAAAACCACCATCAGTTGAACTGACCATCATTCTTGTGTCAGCACTCCAAACAAACTACAATGTCTGTCAAAGCTATCCTGGTCCTCTGCGCTCAGGCGCTCCTGCTCAAGGTAAGAATTACTCTATTACAAGCCACAAAATTATTTCATTATTTGATTAGATTCACTAGTTGTGTTACTACCACCATCATAATATTAATGATTGTTGTATAAGTGCGTAACAAAATAATTTTACCATTTCAGTCCGCACTCGGACAGTGCGCCAGCCGCGCTGCGGTTGCCGAAATCTCTGGACTTGCCGCTCCCTACGGCTGGACCGCTCCAGCCTTAGCTGCCCCTTGTGGCTTGGCTGCTCCTGCTTGGGCATATGATGGAATCGCCTACCCTGGTGCAGGTTTGGCAGGCAGAGGTCTGGCTTGCGATGGTATCTACGCCTCCGCCCTGGAGATCAGTCCCACCAGTGGCGGCGCTCTGCCTGTCTCTAGCGCCTCCGCCATCGCTCCCGTCGGTATCTCCGTGGCGTCTGAAAACGTTTATGAGGGTATGCTGACTGCGGCTGGTGAGCTGCCGTTCGTGGGTACTGTTGCTCTTGAAGGTGTGGTGCCTTCTGCCGGTGCTGGCGCCGTCAACCATGCCTGTGGTAATGGCAGGAACGCCATGATCAGTGAGACTACTGGCTTTGCCCCGGCTGCCGCCATGGCCCCTCTTGCTGCTTACGGTCCTGGTGCCGCCTACGCTCCCGCTGCTCTTGCTGCTCCTGGCCTCGGTCTTCGTGGTGGTTGGGCTGGCAGAGGATGTGGCTGCGCCTACTAAGAATGTATTCATTAAAGTAAACTAATTGGCGTTCACCTTCAAGTTAATAAATCAATGTGCATTAATATTTTTGGTCCTTTTATTTTCAACCACTTCTTCTTCTTAGCGTGTCGATAGCAATCGAAATGGACTCGGCCCAGAATTCGGCCACTTGTTTGGCACCATCACCAGCGTCCATCAGTTCCTGCAACGTGCAGCTGAAAGGACACAATATTAGGTGTCCCATCGTTTGTGGTACAGCACGACATTTACACTCCAAGGTGGAGTCGTCTATGAATCTCCACCTGAACCAACTACTTTTCGACTACTTTTTGGTAGTTATAACTTTGGCAAATTGGTACAGCGCAGGCTGAAAAATAAATGTGATGAATGTTGTTATAACAAGCCGTTTCTCCGAGGGGATTTCCATACGTCTTTTGTGCAACATTTCATGCTTCTAGACCTATATGCCCTGTGATTTAGCCTGTGCGTTGTATGTCAGTAAATGAATTTAAGGTTTCTATTAAGCGGGTACCAGTCAATTTCATTTATTTGTCGAGGATTCGTCACCAGGGGGTTGAGACATTATTGGAGTTCCGAAATAATACTCGCCAAACTTTGGTTTACACTTGTAATTACTGTTAACAAACTTAGAACACAAAATAATCTGGGATGCCTAAGATCTAGATAGATTAGAAATTAGGAACGCAGAAAGTTTAGTGCGGAGTAACATCCAACCACTCAATCTGACGGTCCGACCAGAAAGTATGCGCTCCACCGTCGCACTCGGCGTCCATCTTTTTCTCGTTCAGGTTAGCCCACCCAACTGTCAGTGTCTACCATCATTCAAGAACCAATTCGGTCAAGCGTTCGGTGTTGCCATTACTCCACGCTAACCATCCCCAAGTTATTACTTGACGTTCCTAAACGAACGACTAACTGTCATTCGACTTAGTTCCTTTAAAGGAAGATAAATGGCGTTAATTTAAATTGAGGTTAGATACGCGATGTGTGCGTTGACGCTTCGACATATTTATTTATTTAAAGCAATTTATTTATTTATTTATCCTCACACTGGAACGCCATACAGCAATTACACCAATAGAGTAAAACATCACTATTCATGTGCTGCTTTCCATCCATCCTGTGCGCGTTGAACGAACGGGTGACGATGAATCTCGCACACTCACGCAGCGTGCAAGTACAGCATTTCTCCATAGGCCCCCATCACTCCTTCTATATTGCGCACATTCATTGCGAATTTTTGAAATTCAATAATTTTTCAACTAAATACAATAAAATTGAAAAAACGGAAAATTTTGAGGTGTCATCCTGCCTGACAGATGAGAGCAAATTAATGAATATTAGTTGCATAGCATGTCATGATGCCGTATTCGGAAGTTTATTTATTTGTTTATTTATACAATCTGTAACGGAAAGGGTATATACATACCAAGGACACGGCTTCTTTGGATGACATCAAACGATATTGGAAGGGTTTTTTAATCCTATCTCTACAGGTTCGGAAGTTATGAGATTTTTTATTACATTGATACCAGAAACCAAACATTTATAATTGAAATAAGTACATCACTAGCACTAAGTCAGCTGATCGGTGTCAGCGCACTATTTGTAAGTAAAAATAAACCTCTTACTTCTGGTAATTCTGAATAAAAGGTTCCGCAAGTTTATTTTTTGTTCACAAAATTTAATAACCGACTTTTCCTAAACTTTGATTATGTTTGTGAACTAGCTACAATACAATTAATTGGTCTTGGTATCAAAATTTAACGAAATAATATTTAGATTCCTGCTTGCATTGTCACGTATCATTTACACACATGTTGGTTTTTTACTTAGTTGCCCTTTTGTAGAAGATTACTTTTTAGATAATTATTATCTACATAGTAATCTTCCACCCACCTTACCATCGTACCTACAACACAGTAAATACCTAATTCAAAAACAATATTCCTGTAAATTTCCTAACCTTTAACCTTAATCTTTTATTTTTGGGGCAATAAGAATGAACGATGTTTCGCTTTAAATCGATGTTTTATTCGATTCACAGATCGACTCCCGTGCTCTTCAATCGATCTTCTAAAAATTCATTCAAAAATCAAATCGTAACCAAAAAACTTGTAAACCCCATTTAACACACCTTTATTTTGTTTACAGTTGCCAGTCATGTAGGTACGTCTAAGCTTTTAATAAATAATAATTTAACCTTTCCGGCGTAATTCAACGACTTTCATTCAGATGGTACGGATGTAGTCGGTTAAAATCACAAAAATATAAACTTCAACTATTGTGTGCCCTTATCATAATAATTTTTACACATACGATCCAGGAGTTGTTTCGAAATATCGTCAGCCTGTACCATTGAATAGATCATAAAAATCGAATCCTTACGTGCATCCAGAAATTAATTGCCTAAATAAACATTATTATTTGTCATTACAACTTAAAATAGAAAAAGGTTTTAGTAGTAACAATTTATGTCCAACTGAACCCAAAACATCATTTCAATTCACCTCTTCGCAACTTATTCTTCTCCTAGTACAAATAAAATCACAGTGGGTCCCGTTCATTATTTTTAAAATAAGGTAATTTTTTTTTTTAAATAATTATGACGAAAACTATTAACAAGTTAATAGTTTTTTTTAATTATAAAATAATAGCACGCACGCATACTTTTTATCTGTAGGACTAACCGAAAGATTTATCGGAAGTTCACGGTCTGTCGGTACTATGTGAGTGGTACATAGGTTTTATTGGTTTGAGCACGTCTAGTCTTTATTCTAATTCAAATGAAGTCAATAAAAAATGTCGCAAAACTACATCTAACTGTGGGAAGAAATTAAAAACTAAAATAAAAATAAAAATTAGAAATTAAAACTCAAAATATTACCACTACCAAGTATGTACATTTTTGAAACTTGTGTGTTTGTAAAATCTAATCCTAACCTGTTTGTGAAGGCTCGTGAAATTTATAAACATGATATTACACCTAGTCTTGCCATAAATATTGTCACGAAGAAAAAACATTTTTTTTTATTGCAAATAATATTTATTACTTTTACAGTGTGTTAGTTTAATACATAAATATAAAAACAATTAAAATATAAAAAGCTTATTCGAAGTGGTCTCCATTGGCTGCAATACAGTCCTTTAAACGTTGAGGCCAGTTATCAATAGAAGCACCCACTCTTTCCATGGGAAAATTCTTCACTGCCAATCGTATGGATTGTTTTAGAGACTCCAAATTATCATGGCGTTTAGAGCAAGCCGTACGCTCTAAAACTGACCATAAATCATAATCCAGCGGATTAAGATCGGGACTAGACGACGGCCAGTCTTCAGCTCTGATGAAGTCCGAAACGTTCACTTCCAACCAAGACTGCGTGGACCGAGTTTTATGACCCGGCGCCGAGTCTTGTTGGAAGGACCATACTTGGTTATTGAACGTGGTGTTGTTAAGGGGCTTAACTACCTTCTCAAGAATGGTATCTTGATACACTTGTGCCGATGTTTTTATACCTTTTTCACAAAAATATGGCTCAGTCACTCCTTCATAGCTAACACCCCACCAAACCATCACTGAAGTCGGATAATGCCCACGTTGCACTCTGTCGACTAACTGGGAAGCTTCCTTAGAGCTTTGAGCATAAATACGGTCATTTTGTTTGTTAAAATGTTGCTCAATCGTAAAGATTTTCTCATCCGTAAACAAAATTTTTCTGTGACCTCCCTTTGCGTACCGTTTCAGTAGTTGTTTCGATTTTACCACCCTATTCTTTATTAAATTATCTGTTAAAAAATTACCAGTACGTCTCTTATAGGCTGCAAGTCCTAAATCATCTTTTAAAATACGCGACATGGTTCTGGGTGCTATCTTCATCTCCCGAGATAAAATCTTTTGCTTTCGGACAGGATTTCTTCGAATTCTTTCCCTTACTACTTTGACCACCTTTTTCGTACGAACACTACGTGGACGGCCAGATCTTTTTCTGACACAAACAGAAGAGGTCTCATTGTACCTATTAACAGCCCGGTACACAAATATTTGACTAATACCAAGCGTATGGAGAGTTTTAAAAATTGCATTTGGCTCCATACCAACTTTGTGTTATGCAATCACAGCGATTCGGTTCTCTTTATCACCCTACTCCATTTTAATATCGCAAAATATTGTACAATGTATTGCGCCAAAATTAGAGAACTCAATGAAAAATCGTATAAAAATGACCGATTCCAAATTCAAATGTAATATCTTTTTTATTTTTAATTGTAACAGTATTTATGGCCAGACTGTGTATAATAACGCGTAAAGGCCCATTGTATGTTTTGCAGTGTTTAATGTAATATTTTGTGTTCTTGTTTGTATGTGTTGTATGTAAAGTTATTCATAAGAATGAAACTTGCAACGCCATCTACTAGTGCAGTAGTGAAGCTTGCAAACAGTATCAATAAATTGGAAATTCAATTATTTGACTAGCAAAAAGTTATATCTTAGAATCAATTTTGCTAAATATATTTTTAGGGAACCTATAATATTTTCAGGGGGGTTTATTAAATTTGAGCCAAAATGAAAATCCGACAAAAGTTTTATTTCATGAAGCTTTGATGATCCCCATAGCTAAAACCTGAAGCAGGGCATACAAATGCAAAGACCTTGACTATAGGGTGCCAGTCCTGGACCGTAAGCCGCACCGGCAATGGGGTAAGCAGCTGCAAAAGGAGCAATGCTCTCAATAGCTTTAACACCGTTACCGCAACTAACACCAAGTTAATACTTGGTGCATTATTTTCCTATCAGTCGAGTTTATTCCTTATCCTCTTATTGTAAAGTTTTATTAATTTGCGTTACTCTGATTTTGCAACAATATCAAAACCAATAATTTTGATGGTGGTGTCAATTTCTAGATTTTTTCAGTATTGAGGTCAATCATAAACACAATATTTTATTTGTTGAACATATTTATTCAATTAATTCTGAAAGCGTCATAACCCCAAAGCGTGGTCGAGATGTGGCCTAGTACACATACTAGTAAAGGGCACCGCAGCCGCAAGCGCACTTGCCGGAGATGGACACGGCACCAGCAGCTGGCACAGCACCGCCGAAGGTCACAGCACCCATGATGGGGACCTGACCGGCGACGGCGGTAGTACCGGCGACTGGCAGCTCACCAGCGACCGCCACATTGCCTTCACCGGCACCACCGTACGCAGAAACTCCAGCACCGCAACCGGCAGCGGGGTAAGCGCCAGCGAAACCAGCGGTGGGGAACGCAAGTCCATCATAAGCCAAACCGGGAGCATTCAAGCCGTAAGGACCAGCCAGCATAGGAGAAGCAAAAGCTGGAGCGATCGCCGGGCCGTAAGCACCGCATGCCTGGCTGAATACATTCTGCAAAAATAAAAGTCATGATTTATCTACACAAACATTTTAACACATGATTTGCGTAGCCTTTAGTTAGCCTTTTCGCAATTATGTTGGGGTCGGCTTGCAGTCTAACCGAATACAGCTGAATACCAGTATTTTACATGGAGCGACTGCCTATCTGACCTCCACAACCCAGTTAGTGGGTAATACGATACCCCTTGGTAAGACCGGATCTGGTTGATTGGACTGGTTCTGGTTCTGGCTTCTGACAACCCGTAACGACTGTCAAAGATCAACAAATGACAGCCGGGACCAACGGTTTAACGTAGTTTCCGAGGCACGGGGGGGTCTTGGCATGTAAATATGGTCACCCATCCACAGACCAACTGCAGCAAGCGTAGCTTAAACTGATCGATCGACTTGTGCGGCTGTTATTATTTAGCCACGGCCCCTCACAAACATTTACACAGAAACAAATAAAAGTAATCCTTTGAAAAAATGAAAACAAATACACTGAAAAAGAAGGTAGAATTCAAAACAGCAGTCACTCACCTGGACCAAGCAAGCTTGGATGCAGAGCAACAGAACAGTGAAGGAAGACATGTTGAAAGTTTGACAGCTGAAGACTGACTGATGACCCAAAATTATTGTCACATTTTATACTCTGCCGTTTGTTCATATCACCTACGTTTACGAAATTTGGTAAACGTGACGATATGTGTCAAATAAAATAAAGTGTTCCTTTGTTAACAAATAGTAGGCTTATCGTGCTTGCACAAGCTGTTCATTAATTACATTTACCTACATACACGTTTTCTTGGAATTTGATAACTGAATGGAGTATAAAACCACCATCAGTTGCACAGACCATCATTATTGTGTCAGCACTCCAAATAAACTACAATGTCTGTCAAAGCTATCCTGATTCTCTGCGCTCAGGCGCTCCTGCTCAAGGTAAGAATTACTCTATTACAATCCACATAATTATTTCATTATTTGATTAGATTCACTAGTTGTGTTACTACTACCATCATAATTTAATGATTGTTGTATAAGTGCGTAACAAAATAATTTTACCATTTCAGTCCGCACTCGGACAGTGCGCCAGCCGCGCTGCGGTTGCCGACATCTCTGGACTTGCCGCTCCCTACGGCTGGACAGCTCCAGCCTTAGCTGCCCCTTGTGGCTTGGCTGCTCCTGCTTTGGCATATGATGGAATCGCCTACCCTGGTGCAGGTTTGGCAGGCAGAGGTCTGGCTTGCGATGGTATCTACGCCTCCGCCCTGGAGATCAGTCCCACCAGTGGCGGCGCTCTGCCTGTCTCCAGCGCCTCCGCCATCGCTCCCGTCGGTATCTCCGTGGCGTCTGAAAACGTTTATGAGGGTATCCTGACTGCGGCTGGTGAGCTGCCGTTCGTGGGTACTGTTGCTCTTGAAGGTGTGGTGCCTTCTGCCGGTGCTGGCGCCGTCAACCATGCCTGTGGTAATGGCAGGAACGCCATGATCAGTGAGACTACTGGCTTTGCCCCGGCTGCCGCCATGGCCCCTCTTGCTGCTTACGGTCCTGGTGCCGCCTTCGCTCCCGCTGCTCTTGCTGCTCCTGGCCTCGGTCTTCGTGGTGGTTGGGCTGGCAGAGGATGTGGCTGCGCCTACTAAGAATGTATTCATTAAATGGAACTAATTGGCGTTCACCTTCAAGTTAAGAAATCAATGTGCATAATTAATATTTTTGGTGCTTTTATTTTCAACCACTTCTTCTTCTTAGCGTGTCGATAGCAATCTAAATGGACTCGGCCCAGAATTCGGCCACTTGTTTGGCACCATCACCAGCGTCCATCAGTTCCTGCAACGTGCAGCTGACAGGACACGCAGGACACGATATTGAGTGTCCCATCGTTTGTGGTACAGCACCACATTTACACCCCAAGGCGGAGTCTTCTATGAATCTCCACCCGAACCAACCATTTTTCAACCACTTTTTGGTAGTTATAACTTTGGCAATATGGTACAGCTCAGGCTGAAAAAAAAACCGAATGTGATGAATGTTGTTATAACAAGCCATTTGCCCGATAGGATTTCCATACTTCCTTTGTGCAACATTTCATGCTTCCAGACCTATATGCCCTGTGATTTAGGCTGTGCGTTGTATGTCAGTGAATGAATTTAAGATTTCTATTAAGCGGGTGCCAGTCAGTTTCATGACAAAACATCAATGTTAGTACATAGCATGTCATGATGCCGTATTCGGAACTTTATTTATTTGTTTATTTATATATATGACGGAGATGGCGGGATGAGCTGGACTCCTTCAACAAGAACTGGTCCTTAGTAGGTTTGAACAGAGAGAAGTGGAAATAGAGTAGGGAGGCCTTTGTCCTGCAGTGGGTCATCACAGGCTAATAATAATAAATAATAATAATATATATGACGGCGTTAGCGATGGCTTGATGGCTGAGTGATAGCACCGTGATCGTCTCGATTTAGGGTGTTCAGCTTTTGTTCATACAAAATCGTTGTTTTCTATGGACGAAAGCTGAACCTCTGTTCAGATTTTGTCCATAGAAAACAACGATTTAGTGAATAGCGAATAGCGAATAAGTGTGGTTAGTCTTTTAGTGGTACGGAATCCATAGTGCAGGTTTACAGTAAAACATGATGAGCACAATAAATCTGTTTGTATTTCGCTTTCAGAATAATAAACACAATACAATACTAATAACGTTCACGTACTATTTTCCAAGTTCGGGCAAACCGGCAGTTTCGCACAGGAGAAGTGGAGGTCTGCATTCATTCGTAGCCCTTACAAAACTGACTCGTCTTCTAGTCACTTCCCTCAACACGACTCCCCCTCTACCGAGCGCGTCACGTCGTTTACTCTCCCCTTGGTACTACTATGATAATAAATTGAGGGACTATTATAATCTACGACATATACTTTATTGTACACCAAAAAATATACAGGGTGAAATTGAAAACTTGCGCCAACTCGAAGTAGGAGGTGCTGCAGTAACTGTTACAACATCATCATCATCATTTCAGCCGAAAGACGTCCACTGCTGAACATAAGCCTCCCCCAAGCACCTCAACTTTGACCGGTTCTGTGCTTGTCGCATCAAATGGGTTCCTGCGGCCTTCACAAGGTCGTTTCAACTGTCACATAATCATTATAAATTGTAATTTCCCAAAACAAATTTCCTGAAAAAAACGTATAATTATCGTCTTAGATAGGTAGTGCAAACTAAGTGATTGCCTTCAAGTAAACACGAATTACCCATCGGTGTACCCGTAAAAAAATACCATGATCTATCAAAAAAAGTAAAAAAATGCAAAGTATCATTTTTAGCGCGCGCAAGATAATCAATCCTTTCATCGCAAAGCAAGCAAGTTGGCAACGCGTTGAACTAGGGCGCGCGACGCCATTGCCAAATCACTCGCTCGTTAAAGTCCTACTGCTGGGCAAAGGCCTCCCTACTCTGTTTCCACCTCTCTCTGTCTAGAGCTGCCAAGGACAAATCTTGAGCTGGGCTCAGTAGTTGCGATATTTCGGTATAAAGGACATATAAACAAAAAAAAATGTTTAAATATATTTATTTATGAATCAATCATAATTCCAAACGATGTTGAGAACTTCCCTAGTACACATAGTCGTAAGGGGTACCACACCCGCAAGCGCACTTGCCGGAGATGGACACGGCACCAGCAGCTGGCACAGCACCGCCGAAGGTCACAGCACCCATGATGGGGACCTGACCGGCGACGGCGGTAGTACCGGCGACTGGCAGCTCACCAGCGACCGCCACATTGCCTTCACCGGCACCACCGTATGCAGCAACTCCAGCACCGCAACCGGCAGCGGGGTAAGCGCCAGCGAAACCAGCGGTGGGGAACGCAAGTCCATCATAAGCCAAACCGGGAGCATTCAAGCCGTAAGGACCAGCCAGCATAGGAGAAGCAAAAGCTGGAGCGATCGCCGGGCCGTAAGCACCGCATGCCTGGCTGAATACATTCTGCAAAAGTAAAAGTCATGATTCATCTACACAAACATTTTAACACATGATTTGCCTAGCCTTTTCCCAACTATGTTGGGGTCGGCTTCCAGTCTAACGGAATACAGCTGAATACCAGTATTTTACACGGAGCCACGGAGAGGTCTCGGCGTGTAAATATGGTCACCCATCCACAGACCTACTGCGGTAAGCGTAGCTTAACCTGATTGATCGACCTGTGTGGCTATTATTATTTAGCCACGGGCCCCTCGCAAACATTTATACAGAAACAAATAAAAGTAATCCTTTGAAAATGAAAACAAATACACTGAAAAAGGAGGTAGAATTCAAAACAGCAATCACTCACCTGGACCAAGCAAGCTTGGATGCAGAGCAACAGAACAGTGAAGGAAGACATGTTGAAAGTTTAACAGCTGGAGACTGAATGATGACCCAAAATTATTGTCACATTTTATACTCAGCCGTTTGTTCATATCAACTACGTTTACGAAATTTGGTAAACGTGACGATATGTGTCAAATAAAATAAAGTGTTCCTTTGTTAACAAATAGTAGGCTTATCGTGCTTGCACAAGCTGTTAATTAATTACATTTACCTACATACACGTTTTCTTGGAATTTGATAACTTAATGGAGTATAAAACCACCATCAGTTGCACTGACCATCATTCTTGTGTCAGCACTCCAAATAAACTACAATGTCTGTCAAAGCTATCCTGGTCCTCTGCGCTCAGGCGCTCCTGCTCAAGGTAAGAATTACTCTATTACAATCCACATAATTATTTCATTATTTGATTAGATTCACTAGTTGTGTTACTACTACCATCATAATTTAATGATTGTTGTATAAGTGCGTAACAAAATAATTTTACCATTTCAGTCCGCACTCGGACAGTGCGCCAGCCGCGCTGCGGTTGCCGACATCTCTGGACTTGCCGCTCCCTACGGCTGGACAGCTCCAGCCTTAGCTGCCCCTTGTGGCTTGGCTGCTCCTGCTTTGGCATATGATGGAATCGCCTACCCTGGTGCAGGTTTGGCAGGCAGAGGTCTGGCTTGCGATGGTATCTACGCCTCCGCCCTGGAGATCAGTCCCACCAGTGGCGGCGCTCTGCCTGTCTCCAGCGCCTCCGCCATCGCTCCCGTCGGTATCTCCGTGGCGTCTGAAAACGTTTATGAGGGTATCCTGACTGCGGCTGGTGAGCTGCCGTTCGTGGGTACTGTTGCTCTTGAAGGTGTGGTGCCTTCTGCCGGTGCTGGCGCCGTCAACCATGCCTGTGGTAATGGCAGGAACGCCATGATCAGTGAGACTACTGGCTTTGCCCCGGCTGCCGCCATGGCCCCTCTTGCTGCTTACGGTCCTGGTGCCGCCTTCGCTCCCGCTGCTCTTGCTGCTCCTGGCCTCGGTCTTCGTGGTGGTTGGGCTGGCAGAGGATGTGGCTGCGCCTACTAAGAATGTATTCATTAAATGGAACTAATTGGCGTTCACCTTCAAGTTAAGAAATCAATGTGCATAATTAATATTTTTGGTGCTTTTATTTTCAACCACTTCTTCTTCTTAGCGTGTCGATAGCAATCTAAATGGACTCGGCCCAGAATTCGGCCACTTGTTTGGCACCATCACCAGCGTCCATCAGTTCCTGCAACGTGCAGCTGACAGGACACGCAGGACACGATATTGAGTGTCCCATCGTTTGTGGTACAGCACCACATTTACACCCCAAGGCGGAGTCTTCTATGAATCTCCACCCGAACCAACCATTTTTCAACCACTTTTTGGTAGTTATAACTTTGGCAATATGGTACAGCTCAGGCTGAAAAAAAAACCGAATGTGATGAATGTTGTTATAACAAGCCATTTGCCCGATAGGATTTCCATACTTCCTTTGTGCAACATTTCATGCTTCCAGACCTATATGCCCTGTGATTTAGGCTGTGCGTTGTATGTCAGTGAATGAATTTAAGATTTCTATTAAGCGGGTGCCAGTCAGTTTCATGACAAAACATCAATGTTAGTACATAGCATGTCATGATGCCGTATTCGGAACTTTATTTATTTGTTTATTTATATATATGACGGAGATGGCGGGATGAGCTGGACTCCTTCAACAAGAACTGGTCCTTAGTAGGTTTGAACAGAGAGAAGTGGAAATAGAGTAGGGAGGCCTTTGTCCTGCAGTGGGTCATCACAGGCTAATAATAATAAATAATAATAATATATATGACGGCGTTAGCGATGGCTTGATGGCTGAGTGATAGCACCGTGATCGTCTCGATTTAGGGTGTTCAGCTTTTGTTCATACAAAATCGTTGTTTTCTATGGACGAAAGCTGAACCTCTGTTCAGATTTTGTCCATAGAAAACAACGATTTAGTGAATAGCGAATAGCGAATAAGTGTGGTTAGTCTTTTAGTGGTACGGAATCCATAGTGCAGGTTTACAGTAAAACATGATGAGCACAATAAATCTGTTTGTATTTCGCTTTCAGAATAATAAACACAATACAATACTAATAACGTTCACGTACTATTTTCCAAGTTCGGGCAAACCGGCAGTTTCGCACAGGAGAAGTGGAGGTCTGCATTCATTCGTAGCCCTTACAAAACTGACTCGTCTTCTAGTCACTTCCCTCAACACGACTCCCCCTCTACCGAGCGCGTCACGTCGTTTACTCTCCCCTTGGTACTACTATGATAATAAATTGAGGGACTATTATAATCTACGACATATACTTTATTGTACACCAAAAAATATACAGGGTGAAATTGAAAACTTGCGCCAACTCGAAGTAGGAGGTGCTGCAGTAACTGTTACAACATCATCATCATCATTTCAGCCGAAAGACGTCCACTGCTGAACATAAGCCTCCCCCAAGCACCTCAACTTTGACCGGTTCTGTGCTTGTCGCATCAAATGGGTTCCTGCGGCCTTCACAAGGTCGTTTCAACTGTCACATAATCATTATAAATTGTAATTTCCCAAAACAAATTTCCTGAAAAAAACGTATAATTATCGTCTTAGATAGGTAGTGCAAACTAAGTGATTGCCTTCAAGTAAACACGAATTACCCATCGGTGTACCCGTAAAAAAATACCATGATCTATCAAAAAAAGTAAAAAAATGCAAAGTATCATTTTTAGCGCGCGCAAGATAATCAATCCTTTCATCGCAAAGCAAGCAAGTTGGCAACGCGTTGAACTAGGGCGCGCGACGCCATTGCCAAATCACTCGCTCGTTAAAGTCCTACTGCTGGGCAAAGGCCTCCCTACTCTGTTTCCACCTCTCTCTGTCTAGAGCTGCCAAGGACAAATCTTGAGCTGGGCTCAGTAGTTGCGATATTTCGGTATAAAGGACATATAAACAAAAAAAAATGTTTAAATATATTTATTTATGAATCAATCATAATTCCAAACGATGTTGAGAACTTCCCTAGTACACATAGTCGTAAGGGGTACCACACCCGCAAGCGCACTTGCCGGAGATGGACACGGCACCAGCAGCTGGCACAGCACCGCCGAAGGTCACAGCACCCATGATGGGGACCTGACCGGCGACGGCGGTAGTACCGGCGACTGGCAGCTCACCAGCGACCGCCACATTGCCTTCACCGGCACCACCGTATGCAGCAACTCCAGCACCGCAACCGGCAGCGGGGTAAGCGCCAGCGAAACCAGCGGTGGGGAACGCAAGTCCATCATAAGCCAAACCGGGAGCATTCAAGCCGTAAGGACCAGCCAGCATAGGAGAAGCAAAAGCTGGAGCGATCGCCGGGCCGTAAGCACCGCATGCCTGGCTGAATACATTCTGCAAAAGTAAAAGTCATGATTCATCTACACAAACATTTTAACACATGATTTGCCTAGCCTTTTCCCAACTATGTTGGGGTCGGCTTCCAGTCTAACGGAATACAGCTGAATACCAGTATTTTACACGGAGCCACGGAGAGGTCTCGGCGTGTAAATATGGTCACCCATCCACAGACCTACTGCGGTAAGCGTAGCTTAACCTGATTGATCGACCTGTGTGGCTATTATTATTTAGCCACGGGCCCCTCGCAAACATTTATACAGAAACAAATAAAAGTAATCCTTTGAAAATGAAAACAAATACACTGAAAAAGGAGGTAGAATTCAAAACAGCAATCACTCACCTGGACCAAGCAAGCTTGGATGCAGAGCAACAGAACAGTGAAGGAAGACATGTTGAAAGTTTAACAGCTGGAGACTGAATGATGACCCAAAATTATTGTCACATTTTATACTCAGCCGTTTGTTCATATCAACTACGTTTACGAAATTTGGTAAACGTGACGATATGTGTCAAATAAAATAAAGTGTTCCTTTGTTAACAAATAGTAGGCTTATCGTGCTTGCACAAGCTGTTAATTAATTACATTTACCTACATACACGTTTTCTTGGAATTTGATAACTTAATGGAGTATAAAACCACCATCAGTTGCACTGACCATCATTCTTGTGTCAGCACTCCAAATAAACTACAATGTCTGTCAAAGCTATCCTGGTCCTCTGCGCTCAGGCGCTCCTGCTCAAGGTAAGAATTACTCTATTACAAGCCACATAATTATTTCATTATTTGATTAGATTCACTAGTTGTGTTACTACTACCATCATAATATTAATGTTTGTTGTATAAGTGGGTAACAAAATAATTTTATCATTACAGTCCGCACTCGGACAGTGCGCCAGCCGCGCTGCGGTTGCCGAAATCTCTGGACTTGCCGCTCCCTACGGCTGGACCGCTCCAGCCTTAGCTGCCCCTTGTGGCTTGGCAGCTCCTGCTTGGGCATATGATGGAATCGCCTACCCTGGTGCAGGTTTGGCAGGCAGAGGTCTGGCTTGCGATGGTATCTACGCCCCCGCAATGGAGATCAGTCCCACCAGTGGCGGCGCTCTGCCTGTCTCTAGCGCCTCCGCCATCGCTCCCGTCGGTATCTCCGTGGCGTCTGAAAACGTTTATGAGGGTATCCTGACTGCGGCTGGTGAGCTGCCGTTCGTGGGTACTGTTGCTTTTGAAGGTGTGGTGCCTTCTGCCGGTGCTGGCGCCGTCAACCATGCCTGTGGTAATGGCAGGAACGCCATGATCAGTGAGACTACAGGCTTTGCCCCGGCTGCCGCCATGGCCCCTCTTGCTGCTTACGGTAATGGTGCCGCCTACGCTCCTGCTGCTCTTGCTGCTCCTGGCCTCGGTCTTCGTGGTGGTTGGGCTGGCAGAGGATGTGGCTGCGCCTACTAAGAATGTATTCATTAAATGAAACTAATTGGCGTTCATCTTCAAGTTAATAAATCAATGTGTATTAATATTTTTGGTGCTTTTATTTTCAACTACTTCTTCTTCTTAGCGTGTCGATAGCAATCTAAATGGACTCGGCCCAGAATTCGGCCACTTGTTTGGCACCATCACCAGCGTCCATCAGTTCCTGCAACGTGCAGCTGACAGGACACGCAGGACACGATATTGGGTGTCCCATCGTTTGTGGTACAGCACCACATTTACACCCCAAGGCGGAGTCTTCTATGAATCTCCACCTGAACCAACCATTTTTCAACCACTTTTTGGTAGTTATAACTTTGGCAATATGGTACAGCTCAGGCTGAAAAAAAAACCGAATGTGATGAATGTTGTTATAACAAATCGTTTGCCCGATGGGATTTCCATACTTCCTTTGTGCAAAATTTCATGCTTCTAGACCTATATGCCCTGTGATTTAGGCTGTGCGTTGTATGTCAGTGAATGAATTTAAGATTTTTATTGGGTGCCAGTCAATTTCATGACAAAACATCAATGTTAGTTACATAGCATGTCATGATGCCGTATTCGGAAGTTTATTTATTTGTTTATTTATATATATCACGGAGATGGCGGGATGAGCTGGACTCCTTCAACCAGAACTGGTCCTAAGTAGATTTGAACAGAGAGAAGTGGAAATAGAGTAGGGAGGCCTTTGGACTGCAGTGGGTCATCACAGGCTAATAATAATAAATAATAATATATATATGACGGCGTCAGCGATGGCTGGATGGCTGAGCGACAGCACCATGATCGTCTCGATTTAGGGTGTTCTGCTTTTGTCCATACAAAATCGTTGTTTTCTGTGGACAAAAGCTGAACAGAGCTGAATAAGTGTGGTTAGTCTCTTAATGGTACGGAATCCATAGTGCAGGTTTACAGTAAAACATGATGAGCACAACAAATCAGTTTGTATTTCACTTTCAGAATAATAAACACAGTACAATACTAATAACGTTCACGTTCTATTTTCCAAGTTCGGGCAAACCGGCTGTTTCGCGCAGGAGAAGTGGAGGTCTGCATTCATTCGTTGCCCTCACAATACTGACTCATCTTCTAGTCACTTCCCACAAAACGACTCCCCCTCCCCCTCTACCGAGCGCGTCTACTTAGAACTACTATAATCAATTGAGAGAATATTTATAATCTAACCTACTTAACTAACTTTTATAATCTACGACATATACTTTACTATACAAAAGCCGCACATAAATATGCTACAATCTGCCAAATTTCTTTAATACATTTTCAACTTTATCGCGATAAAGTTGAAAGGTTCAAGGTTGATTAGGAACATTTTACAGTTTCGGGTAGCTTGATGTGCGTCTGTACACGATAAAATTGAAAACTTGCGTCAACTCGAAATAGGAGGCGCAGTAATTGTTACATAAACATTATAAATGGTCAAATCCCAAATATAAATTCTTGAGAAAAAATTTTGATTTTCGTCTTAAATAGGTAGTGCAAACTAAATTATTGCCTTCACGTAAACAGGAATTATGGGCGCATCAGTAAAAAAAAAATATCATAATCTATCAAAACAAATACGAAAATGTAAAGTATCACGCTCCCGATAATATAATCGATCCGTTCATCGCAGAATTCACAACATGAAGCAAGTTGGCAACACGTTGAACTAGCGGTCATTTTACCTACTCGTAATTTTGACCTTTTTTACGAAAAAAAGTGAAAGTTTGTATGGATTGATGGATGGATGGATGTTTGTTACTCTTTCACGCCAAAACTACTGAACGGATTTGGATGAAATTTGGCACACAGATAGTTTATAACCATGATTAACAAATAGGATACTTTTTATCCCGATTTTCCCACAGGATCGAAACTTATGCGGGTGTTATTGTTATAGGATATAGGGTACAATACATTCAGAAAAAAAATACTGTTCCCCAGGAAAATAACAATAACAATTGCTTTAGGAGCCTAGATGGCGCCACGTGTCTAATTTGATGTTTTTGGCGCGAAAAATGTTTTTTTCTTATCACGTAGAAACTAGAAACAAGGCCTAGAGTTCCGTGGTCCCTGGCATAGGCAACTGAAGGAACACGGGTGGGTTTTAGTCAGTAAAAGTCTGACACGCCCTCCTGCTCCGCCCAGAGCGGGAGAAGTCATATGATGATTTCCCACTCAGAAAAAAAAAAAAAAAAAAAGGCCTAGAGTTTCGAAATTTTTTCTGCCTATGCCAGCTATTATGCCTTAACTTTTGAGCTATAATACATAACCATATCTTCTTTCGTTCGGAAGATATGACATGAGCAGCTGGGGTGCCGTCACTCCAGCTTACACATATTTATCGGCTTAATAACTCATAAAGTATTTTGACCACAGATTTGAAAATATTGGTGCCAATGGCAGCTATTATGCCTTATTTTTTGAGCTATAATACATAATCATATCTTTTTTCGTTTGGAAGTTATGATATGAGCAGCTGGGGTGACGTCACTCCAGCTTACATACACGTTTTTGATCGTAGTTTGAACACTTTTTAAGTATTATCGTTCAGTTTTTCCCTTCCTTGTGCAGCTATTATGCCTTATTTTTCTGACTATAGTCCAGAACCCTAACCTCGTTGGTTTGCCTGTATTGAATGAGAAAGCTGGGGTGACGTCACTCCAGCTAACACACACTAAACGACTCATATTAACGAAGTTTTTGTGGCAGCTGAATTAAGACTGGGAACTTTGATTGCAGCTATTATGCCTTAAATATTGGCACAGGTAGAATTATTCTATCACATATGAGGAAGCTGGAGTTATACACACGCTTTAAAGTCTAAATAATTATGTCGCAGCCAACTGGTTTAATTAGCCGTTTAGTTAACCGCCTAGCCTTATAACTATCAAATTGATAATAATGATAAATGCTAAAATAAAATGTAATAATTTTTTGTAATTATATTTAATTGTTAGTGTTTAGTTTAATGTAAATTGTAACAATTGGAATCAATATTATAATAAGTACCTATTATGTACAATTTGCAGTGCCCTTACAGGGTACATGTACAGGGTACTAACCAATGTTATATATGTAGCAAATAAATAAATAAATAAATGGCGGCCGTTCAACTAACGTCCTGAATGATATTCAATTAATTATAGTTAAGGTTGGTAGCAGTAACTAAGCCAGGGCACCCTGACCAAATGGGTTAGGTTAGAACTGTGATCAACCGCGTGCGAGCCGAGAGAGCGAAGCGAGGCGAGCACTACTTCCAAAGTCAAGTCGGTTGACTAAACGGCTAATTTAATCAGTTGGCTGCGACATGTACATAAAATATTTCTACTTAATTTCACCATTCTGTTTTCAGTATTAACTATGTCTTAATATGTGTTGAGTTATTTTCCTTTCATTGCAAAATTAGGCTTATCGAGTATTAACGAGAATTTACTATATACTCGTACCAATGATTTCTGGAAAATTACTTCGAAGCTTTTCTTTGCAAAATATTAGGCTTATCAAGTATTAGCGGGAATTAAAATTACCTGTACTCCAATGTTTCCTAGGAAATTACTTCGTGGCTTAGTATAAAAAGTATGGAAGGTGGAACGGAAATCATTCAATTGTCAACGTTTGCAGTAGTACCAAGTATACCCAGTACAATGGCAGCCAAGGCTATCCTCGTCCTCTGCGCTCAGGCGCTCTTCATCCAGGTAAACTTACAATCATTTTTAATTATATTTTCTTAGGGTACTTAACCACATCGTATATTTTTTGTCAAATTCTAAACTGAAAACAGCTTATTAGAGTCATAAATTGTCAGGAATTAGTCCCACCAAAAATTGTGGCGTCTGCTAGTGAAACGCATATTGATTTGTTCCTTATGATCTACGGGAAGACTGAAAAAGCGATCATAACCTAAAAAATCACTGAAAAAAAAATTGTTTAGTAGAGGTTGACCTTATCGGAATTAAATTGAATCAATTGAGTGCATTATTTAAACATTTTCTTTTTATTACGATTACGTGATTCCGATTAGACTTTATTGAAAAATAAGGACCATTTTTTTTATTTATTTACGGGGCTTTGTCGCTTAGCAACCACATCGCCCAGTACAAAAAAAAAAACACAAAATTCTTGATTACGATCTATTTTATAACTAACTTGTACAATTGTTTAGCCTTATCGGAAGGACCATTTTAAATGACAAATTGGTTAGGTTTCTTTAAGTATTATTCGATTAATAGACGTTATAATACAGTGGACCCAAAAAAACTATCTCCTTTGTTTCTGTATTCACATTTAGTAACACAAGCATAATCACAATGTCAGACTCAGGTTAAATTTCCAAGAATGTACTGTAAAGAATTTGCTAACGTAACAATAATAGTCATACACATAATTCGTCCTTACACTTTTTATGTCTCATTTCTCTCTATGACGTTATATTTTGATAAAAAATTAATACACATTATTTTGTTTCTTTGACACTATCGTTTTCACAGTGCAGAATGATTCCAAAAGAAAAAAAACTATCATTTGTTTCCTTTCCTAGTCAGCATTCAGCGCATGCACCAGCCGCGCTGCAGTCGAAGCATCAGGAATCGGTTCACCCTTCGGATATGCTAGTTCTCTTGCCCCTGGCTTTACTGGTTTAGTATATGATGGATATACATCTCCAGCATGGGCATATGATGGACTAGCATATCCTGGAACTAGCTGTGCAGGCAGAGGACTGGCTTACGATGGATTCTACTCTCCTGCTATGAAATTCACTGCTACCAGTGGCGGAGCTTTGCCTGTCACCAGCTCCTCAGCAATAGCTCCTGTAGGCATCTCTATTGTGTCTGAGAATGTGTATGAAGGTGCTCTGAACGTGGTTGGAGAGCTGCCGTTCGTGGGAACTAGTGGTTTGGAAGGCATGTTGGCCACTGCTGGTTCTGGTGCTATCAACCATGCTTGCGGAAACGGGCTTAATGCTATGGTAAGTTCAGATATATTCTTTTACAATTTACTCCCCTTTCTTATTCCCCTTTATCAAATTGTACGGCATTTCAATTTTAAAATACTGTTTTGCAATGAATTTATGTTAAAATCCAAAATCCCTTGAGTTTTTCGATATGTTATTTTTAAAATAGGCTTATTAATATACTTTTATTAAAATGGAAATGGTCTATAATAACTGTTTTTTTTTTGTTTTTTTCCAGTCTGCCCTTAGTGGTACTTCCAGCCCTGCTTTGGTAGCAACCGCTGGCCTTGCTTATGGCACTGATTTGGCCTACGATGAACTCTACGGCCCCGGTTTGGCCGGTTCAGCTTTCGGTGCCAACGCTTTCGCATACGACCGATTGACGGCCCCTGGTTTCGCAGCACCCGTCATGGCATACGATGCTCTGTCATACACTGACGCTGCATGGACTGGAAGAGGTCTGGCCTGCGATGGTCTCACATACGGTTCTCCCTACGATGGCATTGAAATCACTCCCACCAGTGGCGGTGCTCTCCCCGTCTCCAGCGCTTCTGCCATGTCTCCCACTGGTATTGCAGTAGCGTCTGACAACGCTTATGAAGGAGCTCTGGTTGTGGGTGGTGAGCTGCCGTTCGTGGGTACTGTTGCTATGGAAGGTGTGGTGCCTTCTGCCGGTGCTGGCACCGTCAACCATGCCTGTGGTAATGGCAGGAATGCCATGATCAGTGAGACTTCTGCATTCGGTCTAGGTGGTGCGTATGCCCCTATTGGTGCTTACGGTCCTGGTGCTGCCTTAGCACCATCAGCCTTCGCACCTGGATTTGGTGCTTCTGCCTTCGGCTACCGTGGTGCTGGCAGAGGATGCGGTTGTGCTTACTAAGTGTTTTATTATAATTTGATTATATTTTTGTGTGGTAGTCAATAAATGAAACTTTATATTGTACTATTTTCTTTTATTCCTTGGTATCATTTCATTATTATCTCCTTTATTTCAATATGTATGATATTGCATACATTTGCTGCTTACATTATTTTAAATATTATTAAAGGTAATTTTAGGTTTTTACTCAGATTAACGACATTGTAAGTATTTCCATTCATGAAAGCAAATTCGTGATCACATTTTTATTCAAACTCTAGCTCAAATATCTGATTTTATTTTTTCAAAATCAAAAGTCATTTATTCAAACTAGGCTGAGAATCAGCAGCTTTCGAACGTCAAAATTACAGAAGACAGTCCCCCAAAACGCCCGCCCTTCACCACTTTCTAGTGCTTTCGCTGGGGAGCAGAAGTGGCGCAACAAACTCCCCAGCAGTCTTCAGAACTTCGACGATCTTTTATTTGTTCACTTTTAGCGTATCATCCTGCACAGAACTTAACACGTTGACTGCCAGACAACAGACACAATAGAAAATCTATTGTTAGCGGTCACCGGTGACCGTGGTGGCCGGTAGTCTTCTTCTTCACTTCCGAGTGCTTTCGCTGGAGAGACGAAGTGGAAGTGGAGTACATAAAAAGGAGGGGAAATAATAATATTAGTTAGGTACTAGTTTCTGGCATGAGTTTAGAAAATATTTTTTATTTTTTCTTTACGATATCGATAATCCATTATACAACTACACTACACTACTACTACTATATTTTAGATATTACTGTAAAAAGAATACGTACGTACGTTTGACGACACGGTTGGCGCAGTGGCTGATTGATCGACTGCTGCGCTGCGTGTCGCGGGTTCGATTCCCGCACGGAACAAATATTTGTATTGCCTACAGGTACATGTTCCGGGTCTGGCTGTTTGTGTATGTGAGTTTAAATGTTTGTAAACGCACCCACGATACAGGACTAATTCCTAGTGTGGGGCAATGTTTTAAATAAAAAAGAAAAGAAAGAAAGAGTGTCAACATGATCTTTAAAGCCGTCGGCATAAAATATCTCTTGAGCACTGGCTCAAGAGATATTTTTTGTGTAATGTAATGACTGCATTACACTCAATGGACAGGTAATGCATAGAGTACTTGGGACACTGTGTAACGGACGACCTTAGGGATCATGCAGATATTGAGCGGGAACGCAGAGCTCTCGCTGTGAGAGCTAATATGTAGGCCTGAAGATTTGCTCGTTGTAGAAGAGGGGTAAAACTAGCCTTGTTTAAAGCGTATTGCCAAACGCTCTACACGAGTAGCCTGTGGGTCAATTATACGCGTGGAGTATTGGAGAAGCTGCAAATCCAGTACAATAACAGCTTCAGAATGCTTTTGGGCTTGCTGCGTTTCTGTAGTGCCTCGGGCATGTTCGCACAGGCTCACACAGCTTCACTTTTGCAAAGGGCGCGGTCGGGCTCAAATGGCATTCTGAGGATATTCACAAATGAACTTGACTCACCTTTGCTGCAACACCTTATCCGAATACTGGTGAGGCAAGACTAATGTTAAGATTTTATTATTCTATTCCAAGTGTGTTTTACTAACACAGTTTATAAGTGATCTGTAACCAACCCATGGACCTATGATGTCTGATAAATAAATGAATTAAATTAAATTAAATTATTACATATGTGAACTTTAGAGCAGGGGTGGCCCAGTGGTAACGGCCGTGACTTATGAGTTGTAGGTCGTAAGTTCGAACCCAGACAGACGCTTTACTTTGTGTAAATTATTTCATCACCACTGCTCTCAAAACGGTGAAGGAAAACATCGTGAGATAACCAGCATGTCCTGGAACCAAAAAAATCGAAGACATGTGACTTCTACCAACCCGCACTGGCCCCGCGTGATGGTTTACGGTCCACTGCCTCTCAATGTGAGGAGGCCTGTGTCCTAGCAGTGGGATCGTTATTGGCTGATTATGTGAACTTTATACAAAAAAAATATTTTTTTAAACTGACTGTTAATGAATAAAAAAAAAGGTTTTTTTTGTTTGCCTTTACTGTCCCTCTCCTGGGCCACTCCTTCCATCGGTCTCGGGACCGCGTTTCCTGCTTCCAGTCAAATGAAAAAAAAACAACTTTTTTTTTTCTTTATCATTTTCCATATGCATAGTTGAAGGCAAATATAGGTTCGTGATAAAGACTTTCTTTGGACAGGAAGATGACGATTATTTGATTTACAAAAGCATTGAATTGAATTAGACCAAACACCTACTTAGTCCTAGAGGTATTTCTTATCAATTACCGGTACTACTTGACGAGTCCTGGGGGTCTACTCCGAAGTGGTATCGGCCGAATGTTCGGCCGTTTCCTGCTACGAAGTTACTACTTGGTTCGGTCGATCCCGATCCTACACTCCAACACTCTTTCGAATATTGACTATGGTCCCGACTCGACTGAGCCGATCCGAACTTTTGTCGCATTTTTCAATAATATTCGGTTCGGCCATGTGTCGGTCCGATCCGATCATTCGCACTTTGCACTTCGTAGTAGACCCCCTGGAGTAGAGACCGCGTATCGGCAAGCGTTGTGTGGGACGCCCCCCAGCTGGATGGAACCGTTGACTTTAAGAAAGTGGCTGGGTCAGACTGGATGCGGAAGGCGCAGGGCAAAGTGTTGAAGTGCAGCCTGGGAGAGGAGCAATATGGGCCATATTAGCCGTACCGATGACTGTTGGGGTAGACGTGTTTTTGAGTGGAGACCGCGAATCGGCAAACGTAAGGTAGGACGCCCTAGGTAAAGTGACGATCTTCGCTGGATGAGAGTTGACGAAAATCGTGTTGAATGACGTGCAATAGGAGAGGCAGACAGAGGCAGGTCCAGCAGTGGACTGCTGCAGGCTGATGATAATTATGAATATAGATTTGTAGACATTGTTATTTTAATGATTGCTTTGATATTCAATATTAAAGCTCTCCAACGCAAGAGCCTTACGCAAGAGCAGAAAAAACATACAATCATAAGTTAGAAAACTCAAAGAATATCTAATATGCCGACGACTGTAGCACTTGTTCTCTACAAATGCAATACATAGCTTCAGACCGAATAAGTCTAGGGATAATGATCATAAAAACTTCAAACATGTACTTCTTCTTTTTTGTTTATTCTCAGCAAACATTTTTCATTAGCATTATCTAGTACAGATAGTCGAAGGGAGCACCGCAGCCGCACGCGCACTTGCCGGCGATGGACACGGTACCAGCAGCAGCTACAGGACCACCGAAACTCACAGCGCCCATGATGGGGACCTGACCAGCGACGGCGGTAGTACCGGCGACTGGCAGCTCACCAGCGACCGCCACGTTGCCTTCACCAGCGCCGCCGTACGCGGCAAGTCCAGCACCGCAACCGGCAGCGGGGTATGCGCCAGCGAAACCGGCAGCGGGGTATGCGCCAGCGAAACCGGCAGCGGGGTACGCAAGTCCATCATAAGCCAAACCGGGAGCATTCAAGCCGCAAGGACCAGCTAGTATGGGAGAAGCAAAAGCTGGAGCGATCGCCGGGCCGTAAGCACCAAGGCAAGCCTGGCTGAATACATTCTGCAAAATAAATTTAACGATGAATCTACACAAACATTTACACGCAGAAACTATGAATCGAATTCAAAATCCTTTAAAAACTAAAGTTGAAATTTATAAGAAACAATCACTCACCTGGACCAAGCAAGCTTGGATGCAGAGCAACAGAACAGTGAAGGAAGACATGTTTGACATTTTTTCAATGGGAAGCTGAAGACTGAATGATGACCCAAAAGAGTTGTCACATTTTATACACAGCCCCTTGTTGATATCAACAGTGTTTTCGAAATATTGGAAAACGTGACTGAAATATCTTTGTAGAATGTAATACGTTTTCTTGTTGGTAAATAGTAGGCTTATCGTTCTTGCACAAGCTAATAATTAATTACACTTACCTACATATTAATTTTCTTGGAAGTTGATAACACAATAGAGTATAAAACCACCAACACTGGCACTGAACATCATTCTTGTGTGTTCAGCACTCGGAACAAACAACAATGTCTGTCAAAGCCATCCTCGTCCTCTGCGCTCAGGCGCTCCTGCTCAAGGTAAGAAGTATTTTATTTTATGATACAACTACATTACTTCGAATAATTTTGTGTTACAATTTTACTGTTGTATAATTGCGATTATGTTTCAAATACACAATATCGAGAATTTGGGATGTAGCAGTAACAAACAATATATTCTTACAATTTCAGTCCGCACTCGGACAGTGCACCAGCCGCGCTGCGGTTGCTGATATCTCTGGACTTGCTGCTCCCTACGGCTTGGCCGCTCCCGCCTTAGCCGCCCCTTGTGGCTTGGCTGCTCCTACTTGGGCATATGATGGACTCGCCTACCCTGGGGCTGGCTTGGCAGGCAGAGGTCTGGCTCTTGATGGACTAGCCGCTGGCTACGCAGGCAGAGGCCTGGCTTGCGATGGTATCTACGCCCCCGCCCTGGAGATCAGTCCCACCAGTGGCGGCGCTCTGCCCGTCTCCAGCGCCTCCGCCATCGCTCCCGTCGGTATCTCCGTAGTGTCTGACAATGTTTATGAGGGTGCTCTGGCTATGGGCGGTGAGCTGCCGTTCGTGGGCACTGTTGCTCTGGAAGGTGCGGTGCCTTCTGCCGGTGCTGGTGCCGTCAACCATGCCTGTGGTAATGGCAGAAACGCCATGATCAGTGAGACTACTGGCTTTGCCCCGGCTGGCGCCATGGCCCCTCTTGCTGCTTACGGTCCTGGTGCCGCCTTCGCTCCCGCTGCTCTTGCTAGTCCTGGGCTCGGTCTTCGTGGAGGTTGGGCTGGCAGAGGATGTGGCTGCGCCATCTAAGAACTTTAAACATAAGATGATTACTTCAACTTAATAAATGAAACGCATCAATAATTTTCGTACTTTTATTTATAAGTATTATTTTTTTCATATACAGGGTGGCCGGAACATTGACGTCCAAAAATAAAATTTAGGTCCCTCGTATCGTGGGGTATCCGAATCACCCCCATGTATGTTCCGCGACTTTTCATAGTTTTCGAGTTACGAATTTTTTTCTGATTTTTTGAGAATGATCGACCTGACCAATCTAAAAAATGGCTTTGTCGAGATTTTTTTTTTGCAACTGAATCTTCGTGAGTAGTACTTTTATGCATAAAATAATCAGCTTCGTAACTGTGATGAAAGTTATGAAAAAGTTGGTCTAAAGTGCTAATTTTTTTATGATTATGAAAGCTGAGAGTCTGGCGCATTCTTGAAGCCTACTTAGGAACCATAAAGTTTCCTGTTAAAATTTTTTATTTAAAGTTAAAATGCTAAGCCATAATTTACCGAACGTAATTTTTTCACTTTAGACCAACTTTTTCATAACTTTCATCACAGTTATGAAGCTGATTATTTTATGCATAAAAGTACTACTCACGAAGATTCAGTTGCAAAAAAAAAATCTCGACAAAGCCATCTTTTAGATTGGTCAGGTCGATCATTCTCAAAAAATCAGAAAAAAATTCGTAACTCGAAAACTATGAAAAGTCGCGGAACATACATGGGGGTGATTCGGATACCCCACGATACGAGGGACCTAAATTTTATTTTTGGACGTCAATGTTCCGGCCACCCTGTATTTAATTTATTGAAACGGGATTTTTCCCTACCTTTTTAATGTACTTTTTATGATTGCTTTACTGAATGTCAATACGCACTTAATAGAATCAAAACATTACTGATATGTAATGGAAAATCATTAAAAACTTTTCCATATTGAAACGAAGCATTATAACGTTGTACTGGCACATGAACCACAAAATATTGACAACATGTATTTTAAAAGAAAATGAATTTTATTCTTTAAAAAATATATGGCCACCTCTACGACTTTCGTCATCCATTGGCCAGTATTTTTCCATTATTTAGACAACAGCAAAAAGTTTTGATTTAATTTACTAATCCTGTAGAACCTAAGTATGGAATACTTGCTTTAACATTGATAATATTATAATAAAGAATTTATTGCATAAACAAAATCACATTGCACTGGATACATTCAGTTGACACTATTCAATACAACTTTAGCATAGGAGTACAATAAATTTCGACTCTATCCCTTAAACTAGGTCTGGCCTGTATCTTAGGAGATAGGGTTCAGCCGTTATGTTGGACTAAATTATTATATTTGCGTATTTGATTGCGTACGCGTCGGTCTGCTAAAGAAACGTTCTTGGCCGTAATATAAATCAAATAGTTTCTGCCCGCGACTTCGTTCGCGTATTTTAACATAAAACATTTGTATCAGTAAAAGAATAATAAATAAAAAAAGTGGAAAATCATTGGCAATGCATTTTTTTCTTTGCAATTCTCCCATAGTTTTCTTCTATTAAACACTTTGGGATATAAGAAATTCACGTATTGACATGAATTTTAAATTCTTAATTTTATTTCAGCGGTCATTCCAGAAAAGTTTATTTATTTAGGATCTCCAACAAAAGATATACACAATACATAAACAACACACGTCATAAGTAAAGGGCAACATCAGACGGGAAATTCTCGTAATTTTAAGAACGTTCACGGTCTGATCGAATTCTCAATCTGTCAAAAATAGCTCTAATTTCCCTACTTGACAAGTTTTTGACATAGGTTGTCGTGAGATGAGATTGCGACTAGATTTTGAACGTTTTAAATTACGGGAATTGTCTCCAGGTATTAAGTAGGAGTGCTCCTTCACATATAGGAGACCACAGAATGCACAATAAAGTTGCACATGCACGGTAAAGCGCAAAGGGAAATATTAAGAAATATTTATTAGTAAAAGATGTTGCTTGTTTACAAAAGAAGTATGGATAGTGACATGTCGTGTGGTGATACCTGAAGTGAGCAATTGGCAGTTTTCATTGCCATCTACAGGCAAAAAACAAAAAAAAATAGAATAGAATGCTCTTTACTCAAAACTTTTTTCTCGAATTTAACGTTAAATACTTGCTGGCACGTTGTCCACAAAGATTTGAGAAGATAAATGCCAATTTTTATTCTTCAAATAAATGTATTATGGCCTTCTTCTCATTTTTTTTTTATTTTTTATTAATAATTCCCCAAATTATAAACAAATAACGTTTAATAGAAAATAAATTAAGACTGCTTTACTTTAAAGTTTTATTTGGTATCATGATTTCAGAATACGCGATCACCAATCCAGGAACCCAACGTACCGGTCGATGTGGCGACGGCAAGTTGAGGGAGGCTTATGCCCAGCAGTGGACATCTAGCTGAAATGATAATGACGAAGTTTAGTATGTTTTAGTTTGAAAGTTTGGATGTAGGAGGTAATCTCTGGAAGTAATGATCCGAATTCGATAATTCTTTCACTAGTAGAAAGCCACACTACTGCCGAGTATCATAGGGTATGTTGTGTAATATAGTTGATTTCCACGCGGACGAAGTCGTGGGCAGAAGCTAGTTGAAGATAAAAAGTTTTCTAGTCTTCTAAAGTTGAAGCATTTTTTTTTCTTTTTGGCTTCAAGGATTCCTCCTTCCCTCAAAGAGGTCCTGAAGGTAGTAGGTTTTTGTTTACATCTTAATTTTGTTTTTTTTTTTTTTTGCTTGAGTACGTATGTTTAGTTTTATTGTAATTGTTGGTATATTGGCGTGGCTAGTTGACATATGGCAAATTATTTAATATAATGATCTGTGTCTTAATTTAATTTAATGTTGTGTGTTAATTAGTTTGCATACCTATGTAGTATTATATACAATCAAGTATTTTGAACAGATAGTTGTGCTGCTGGGGAGTTTGTTGCGCCAATTCTTCATCCCAGCGAAAGCACTAGGAAGTGGTGAAGGGCGGCCGTTTTGAGGGACTGTCTTTCGAACATCAAAAATGAGTTCGATTGTAAATGACTTTTGATTTTTGATTTTATAAATTTATGCCGACCTTAAATACCTGTTTCATAAAACTGAGAGTTCGATTTTTCATAAAAACATAATATTTTACGCAAACCTACCGCAATGCTACCGCGCCGCGCCGAAAAATAATACAAGCTGCTAATATATCTAAAACTCTTTATTATCCGTGTCGGCCGACACACGTGTGACATAAACAGACCGAGTGAAGTGCACATCAGTGAAAGGAAGAAATCAGCGAACACGTGCTTCATCCAGAAGACTCCCAAGTGAGTCCTTCATTCCCTATTCCTACTCTGGTCAGCTCATTACTGTGTGTCGTCAATAGCTCACCTCGCTTAAATTTACATTCCCGCAACGGTCCTTCGAAGCCGCATGTAGGTACTTATTCACCATAAGTTTTTGGTGAAAAACTGCACAATCTATATAATAATATGACTCGCTGTGGCACGAGCCGTTCAATACAACAAAGATCAAGTTACTGCATAGCACTCAGAAAATAATAACTCAAGTTATGTGTGCATTCAGCGGGATTGTCCGAAAGGGTTACCGCTACCCCGGAACACAAAGGGCAAAGGAAGGAACATGGGTGGGTTTTAGTCAGTAAGAGCCTGACACTCCCTTCCGCTCCACCCAGAGCGGGAGGGGTCATTTGATGATTTCCAATCCGGAACAAAAAAAAAGTTATGTGTGCAGTGGTGTAGTATAACATCACGCTTTTATTCCACGAAGGATCGGGCAGAGAATTAATAAGAAATCAAAGAAAAATATTGCTATGTCCACATTATTTTTTTTTATTCAACATTTCGTCTCGCTTTGTAGTTCAAATACTAGTAGAGAGCACCGCAGCCGCAAGCGCACTTGCCGGAGATAGACACTGCACCAGCAGCTGGCACAGCGCCGCCGAAAGTTACAGCGCCCATGATGGGGACCTGACCGGCGACGGCGGTAGTACCGGCGACTGGCAGCTCACCAGCGACCGCCACGTTGCCTTCACCGGCACCACCGTACGCGGCAAGTCCAGCACCACAACCAGCACCGGGGTATGCGCCAGCGAAACCGGCGGCGGGATATGCAAGTCCATCATAAGCCAAACCGGGAGCATTCAAGCCGCAAGGACCAGCTAGGATGGGTGAAGCAAAAGCTGGAGCGATCGCCGGGCCGTAAGCACCAAGGCAAGCCTGGCTGAATACATTCTGTAAAATAAATTTCATTATAAACCTACACAAACATTTACACGCAGAAACTATGAATCGAATTAATAATCCTTTAAAAACTAAAGTTGAAATTTATAAGAAACAATCACTCACCTGGACCAAGCAAGCTTGGATGCAGAGCAACAGAACAGTGAAGGAAGACATGTTTGACGTTTTTTCAACGGGTTGCTGAAGACTGAATGATGACCCGAAATAGTTGTCACATTTTATACACAGCCCCTTGTTGATATCAACATTGTTTTCGAAATATTGGAAAACGTGACCGAAATATCTTTGTAGAATGTAATACGTTTTCTTGTTGGTAAATAGTAGGCTTATCGTGCTTGCACAAGCTAATAATTAATTACACTTACCTACATACTAATTTTCTTGGAAGTTGATAACACAATAGAGTATAAAACCACCAACACTTGCACTGAACATCATTCTTGTGTGTTCAGCACTCGGAACAAACTACAATGTCTGTCAAAGCCATCCTCGTCCTCTGCGCTCAGGCGCTCCTGCTCAAGGTAAGAATTATTTTATTTTATGATACAACTACATTACTTCGAATAATTTTGTGTTACAATTTTAGTGTTGTATAATTGCGATTATGTTTCAAATACACAATATCGAGAATTTGGGATGTAGCAGTAACGAACAGTATATTCTTACAATTTCAGTCCGCACTCGGACAGTGCACCAGCCGCGCTGCGGTTGCTGATATCTCTGGACTTGCTGCTCCCTACGGCTTGGCCGCTCCCGCCTTAGCCGCCCCTTGTGGCTTGGCTGCTCCTACTTGGGCATATGATGGACTCGCCTACCCTGGGGCTGGCTTGGCAGGCAGAGGTCTGGCTCTTGATGGACTAGCCGCTGGCTACGCAGGCAGAGGCCTGGCTTGCGATGGTATCTACGCCCCCGCCCTGGAGATCAGTCCTACCAGTGGCGGCGCTCTGCCTGTCTCCAGCGCCTCCGCCATCGGTCCCGTCGGTATCTCCTTGGCGTCTGAAAACGTTTATGAGGGTATCCTGACTGCGGCTGGTGAGCTGCCGTTCGTGGGTACTGTTGCTCTTGAAGGTGTGGTGCCTTCTGCCGGTGCTGGTGCCGTCAACCATGCTTGTGGTAATGGCAGGAACGCCATGATCAGTGAGACTACTGGCTTTGCCCCGGCTGCCGCCATGGCCCCTCTTGCTGCTTACGGTCCTGGTGCCGCCTTCGCTCCCGCTGCTCTTGCCGCTCCTGGCCTCGGTCTTCGTGGAGGTTGGGCTGGCAGAGGATGTGGCTGCGCCATCTAAGAACTTAAAAAAATAAGATGATTAATTCAATTTAATAAATCAAATGCATCAACAATTTTCGTACTTTTATTTTTTGCATACCTCTACTTATTGCAATGGAATTTCTCATGTACTTTAGATATTTTTTAAGAAAGAAAATTAATATTATTCTTAAAAAATATATGGCCTTTTCCGTAATGTTTTGGCGTCTTTAATAATAGGCCTGCATTTATTTATTATTTAGATAACAGCAAAACGTTTTGATTTAGTATTTATTAATCCATTGGAACACAGAGTTTTGAGTCTTTGTTTTAACATTGTTCGGATTGCAACTCTAAGGATTGCATCCATGTCAATCTACTAGAGAGACATTCTTGGCCGTGATAATATAAACCAACTAACTTCTTCCGCGTGTTTTAATATAAAACATTTCTATCACTAAAAGAATGTTTGAAATCAGTAGTTCAGAAACCTACTACAAACCTACAAACCTACTTACAAACTCAAAAAATCATTTAGGTTTTTGTGAGTCTGTAAGTAAGGGTAGGTTTCTTTATAATATTATTGATTACAGTTTTTTTAGCCTATACTGTGTCCCACTACTGGGTAAAAGCCTCCCCTTTTTTCTTCCAAAACTCGTCTCTCGTGCGATCTCTGGCCATGTGTATACATGGCCAATTAATTTATTTATTTCGTGATATGTGACTAATACAGATTACTAAGTATAGATAAATCACAAAATAAATTAATTGTTTAAAAGATTGTGAGTTGAAGACTGACCTATTAAAAGATAAGTTAAGGAAAATAAAAGTGACTAGGTACTCACCATTTGTACAGTATTTTTATCTGAAGATCACATTCGCAATACCACAATACGCACCAAGACAGGTATCGCCAATGTTGGTGATAAGTCTGCGAGGCTGAAGTGGGACTGGGTGGGTCACACCTATAGGATACATTCAGACAGATGGGCCAAAGTCGTCACACAGTCGTCACCGAGGTAGGCCTAAGAAACGCTGGCGTGACGATTTAGACTCGTTTCTAACCGATTGGACGGAGAAGGCACAGCACAAAGTAAGGTGGAAGAATATGGGGGAGGCCTTTGCGCAGCAGAAGGACAAAACAGGCTAAAAAACAAATTGCTCGGCTTTTCCTATCTGGCTACTCTGAGACGAAAAGCCAAAATCTTAGTCATTATCATGTAGATTGGTATCTGAAATTATCTTTTAAGGACAGAATCACACAGATTGAGTGGACCTGTCCAGTCAATGCACGCAATTGTCAGTAATCATGCAGCTCAACTCTCAACAAAACCAAAGAAAGGACATCCAGGTCGAAATTACTCAAACTGCCAGACCATGATAAAAACTAACTGAGAGAAAAAAACACAAAACATTGCACACAAAGTCCCATAACTTTAACAAACTGCACAATCAGCATTATAATATGAGACGCTGTGGCACGAGCCATATTAATAAACAATGATCAAATTACTGCAAAGCAGTCAGAAAATAATGACGTTCGCTACATGTTCAGTGGTGTAGCATAATATTACGCTTTCATTCCACGAAGGTTCGGGCAGAGATTTAATAAGAAAACAAAGAAAAATATTGCTATATCCACTTTATTTATATTTATTCAACATTTGCGCCTCTTCATCTACGTAGTTCAGATACTAGTAGAGAGCACCGCAGCCGCAAGCGCACTTGCCGGAGATAGACACGGCACCAGCAGCTGGCACAGCGCCGCCGAAGCTCACAGCGCCCATGATGGGGACCTGACCAGCAACAGCGATGTTACCGGCGACTGGCAGCTCACCAGCGACCGCCACGTTGCCTTCACCGACGCCGCCGTACGTGGCAGCACCATAACCAGCGGCAGGGTATGCGCCAGCGTAGCCAAGGCTGCCAGGCTATGCACCAGCTAAGCCTAAGCCAGCAGGGTAAGCAGGCTCAGCGATGCTTCACCGTAGCCGCAGGGAGCGGCAATGGGAAGAACGGCAGGGCCGGATGCGCCAAGGCACTGGCTGAATACATTCTGTGGAAGAGACAACTATGTTAGTACAGTTGGCCTAAAAAAATCCTTGGAGGTTAACAGCACTTCTTAAAACAACGGAGCAACGGCATCAGCATTTTTGGAAAGGTAGGAATATTTTATTGCTGTCTCTGATCTGCTGCTCATGTGAAGGAATCTAGGTGATTTATACCCTGGATTGAAGGGCTTGTGGATAAGTAATAACAGCCGTACGGGTCGATCGTACAGGTTAAACTACGCTTGCCGCGGTTGGTCCGTTGATGGGTAACCATTTTTACTCATCAAGACCCCGTCATGCCAACAAAACTGCGCCATGAAAACATTTTAAGTCGTTGCTCTCAGCTGTCATTCGTCGATCTTTGGCAGTCGTTACGGGTCATCAAAGCCCAAAAGTCTGACAATCAGTCCTACCAAGGGGTATCGTATTACCTAGTTACTTGGTTGTGGAGGTCAGATAGGCAGTCGCTTCATGTAAAATATTGGTATTCAGTTGCATCCGCTGACACTAGAAGCTGACCCTAACATAGTTAAGAAGAAGGCTAGACAGTTGATGAGCGTAATGATCTTATTGGACGCACGACTTTTATACCCAGTGGTAGAAACTTCTGGAAGGCCCAGGCAATTTAATGAAGAAGACATGGAACTTTAAACATAAGATGATTACTTCAACTTAAGAAATCAAATGCATCAACGATCTTCGTACTTTTATTTATTGCATACCTCTAATTATTGCAATGGAATTTGTCCCAACCATCTCAAATTCTCTGCTTTATAAATGTCAATTGGCACTTAATAGAATCAAACCATTACTAATATGTTATGGAAAACCATTGAAACCCTATTGAAACGCTAAATACTGGCACATCAACCACAAAATATTGAGAAGTCCTATTTTAAAATAAAATTAATATATATTTTTCTTAAAAAAATATATAGCCACGTCCACCACCTTTGTCGTCCACTGGCCTGCATTCCTCCTTTATTTTAACAACAGGCCCATAGATAACTAACTTAACCTAAACATACATATTTTTATTATAAAATTGTACTTCAGAAGCTTCCTGTCTTTGGTTGTAAGAGACGTGGACGAAGTCCCGGGCAGAAGCTGGTTGCTTTATATTAGGGCCAAGAATTTCTCTCTATCCGATCAATGTTGAAACAAGTATTCCAAACTTAGATTCTACAGGATTAGTGACTTAAATCAAAACTTTTTGCTGTTGTTAAAATAAAGGAGGAATGCAGGCCAGTAGACGACGAAGGTGGTGGACATGCATACAACATATATTTTTTAAAGAAAAATTGCTAGCTTTAATATTGAAGATCAAAGCAATCATTAAAATAACAATGTCTACAAATCTATATTAATCATTATCATCAGCCTGCAGTCCACTGCTGGACCTGCCTCTGCCTGCCTCTCCTATTGCACGTCATTCAACTTGATTTTCGTCAACTCTCATCCAGCGGCTACCAGTCATCCAGCGAAGATCGTCGCTCAACCTTTTTTTTTTTTTTTCCCGGGGTGGAAAATCGGAAAATCCTCATGGATGTCCGCCGCCCTGGGGCGGGCGACGGAGTCTGTCAGACTCTTACTGACTAAAAACCACCCAAGTGTTCCATCTCACACCTACGCCGGGGGTCGTGGGAACGTAAGATCCTTCCGCAACCCCCGACTGGTGCCGGCCCACCACCGCGGGCCTCCTCTGGTCAGGGGGGGGAGTGAGGTGTTTGACTCCCCCCGCGACGTCTAAGAGGGACGCGCGTGGAACACTACGCGCCACCACCCACTGGACCCATTTTGCCGCTCTACCTAGGGCGTCCTACCTTACGTTTGCCGATTCACGGTCTCCACTCAAAAACACGTCTACCCCAATAGGCATCGGTACGGCTAATATGGCCCATATTGCTCCTCTCCCAGGCTGCACTTCAACACTTTGCCCAGCGCCTTCCGCGTCCATTCTATCCCAGCCACTTTCTTAAAGGCAACGGCGTAGTGTGGGACGCCCCCGCACACTACGCTTGCCGATACGCGCTCTCTACTCCAGGACTCGTCAAGCAGTACCAGTAATTGATAAGAAATACCTCTAGGACTAAGTAGGTGGTTGGTCTAATTCAATTCAATGCTTTTGTAAATCCAATAATCCTCATCTTCCTGCCCAAAGAAAGTCTTAACCACGAACCTATATTTCAACTATAACTATATCCAAAAATGTTAAACAAAAAAAAAGTGTTTTTTATTTTATTTTACTGGAAGCAGGAAACGCGGTCCCGTGACCGGTGGAAGGAGTGGCCCAGGAGATGGACAGTAAAGGCAAACAAAAAAAAAAACGTTTTTTTTTATTCATCGACAGACAGTTTAAAAAAATGTTTTTTTGTATAAAGTTCACATAATCAGCCTATAACGATCCCACTGCTAGGACACAGGGGACCCCCTGTGTCCTAGCAGTACTACGAAGTTCAAAGGCAGTACTACGAAGTGCAAAGTGCGAATTATCGGATCGGACCGACACATGGCCGCACCGAATATTATTGAAAAATGCGAAAAAAGTTCGGATCGGCTCAGTTGGGTCGGGACCATAGTCAATATTCGAAAGAGTGTAGGAGTGTAGGATCGGTACCGACCGAACCAAATATTAACTTCGTAGCGATACCACTTCGGAGTAGGCCTCTCAGTGAAAGGCAGTGGACCGTAATCCATCACGCGAGCCCAGTGCGGGTTGGTAGAAGTCAGATGTCTTCGAATTTTTTGATTCCAGGACATGCTGGTTATCTCACGATGTTTTCCTTCGCCGTTTTAAGAGCACTGGTGATGAAATAATTTACACAAAGTAAAGCGCCTGTCTGGGTTCGAACTTACGACCTACAACTCATAAGTCACGGCCGTTACCACTGGGCCAACCCTGCTCTAAAGTTTACGTATGTAATGGATGTATCGATAACTTAAAGACGAAAAAAATAAAAAATATTTTCTAAACTCATACTTCAGACTACCTTTCTTAGTACCTAACTAATATTATTTTATTACTAGCTGCGCCCCGCGGATTCACCCGCATAGGTTTCGATCCCGTGGGAATATCGGGATAAAAAGTATCTTATGTGTTAATCCTGGTTATAAACTATATGTGTGCCAAATTTCACCCAAATCCGTCCGGCATTAAGTAAAAATAATGCAAATGATAATAATCATTTGCATTATTTTTTTGGGCATTATTTTCTATTGTATCTGTTGTCTGGCAGTCAACGTGTTAAGTTCTGTGCAGGATGATACGCTAAAAGTGAACAAATAAAAGATCGTCGAAGTTCTGAAGACTGCTGGGGAGTTTGTTGCGCCACTTCTTCTTCCCAACAAAAGCACTAGGAAGTGGTGAAGGGCGGGCGTTTTGGGGGACTGTCTTTTGTAATTTTGACGTTCGAAAAGTGCTTATTCTCCTATAGCCTAGTTTAAATAAATGACTTTTGATTTAGAAGGAAATAAAATAAAATATTTGAGTTAGAGTTTGAATAAAAATGTGATCACGAATTTGCTCTCATGAATATAATAATATATAAAATGATGTAAGCCCATTGAAAAACACCAAATGTATGCAATATCATACATATTGAAATAAAGGAGGTAATAATGAAATAATACCAAGAAATAAAAGAAAGTAGTACAACATAAAGTTTCATTTATTGACTACCAGACAAAAATATAATCAAATTATAATTAAACACTTAGTAAGCACAACCGCATCCTCTGCCAGCACCACGGTAGCCGAAGGCAGAAGCACCAAATCCAGGTGCGAAGGCTGATGGTGCAAAGGCAGCACCAGGACCGTAAGCACCCATAGGGGCATTCGCACCAGCTAGACCGAATGCAGAAGTCTCACTGATCATGGCATTCCTGCCATTACCACAGGCATGGTTGACGGCGCCAGCACCGGCAGAAGGCACCACACCTTCCATAGCAACAGTACCCACGAACGGCAGCTCACCACCCACAACCAGAGCTCCTTCATAAGCGTTGTCAGACGCTACTGCAATACCAGTGGGAGGCATGGCAGAAGCGCTGGAGACGGGGAGAGCACCGCCACTGGTGGGAGTGATTTCAATGCCATCGTAGGGAGAACCGTATGTGAGACCATCGCAGGCCAGACCTCTTCCGGTCCATGCAGCGTCAGTGTACGACAGAGCATCGTATGCCATGACAGGTGCTGCGAAAGCTGAACCGGCCAAACCGGGGCCGTAGAGTCCATCGTAGGCCAAATCAGTGCCATAAGCAAGGCCAGCGGTTGCTACCAAAGCAGGGCTGGAAGTACCACTAAGGGCAGACTGAAAATTAAAAAAAAAAAACAGTTATTATAGACCATTTACATTTTAAGAAAAGTATATTAATAAGCCTATTTTTAAAATAACATATCGAAAAACTCAAGGGATTTTGGATTTTAACATAGTTTCATTGCAAAACAGTATAATAATATTGAAATGCCATACAGTTTGATAAAGGGGAATAAGAAAGGGCAGTAAATTGTAAAATAATATATCTGAACTTACCATAGCATTAAGCCCGTTTCCGCAAGCATGGTTGATAGCACCAGAACCAGCAGTGGCCAACACGCCTTCCAAACCACTAGTACCCATGAACGGCAGCTCTCCAGCCACGTTAAGAGCACCTTCATACACATTCTCAGACACAATAGAGATGCCTACAGGAGCCATTGCTGAGAAGCTGGTGACAGGCAAAGCTCCGCCACTGGTAGCAGTGAATTCCATAGCAGGAGAGTAGAATCCATCGTAAGCCAGTCCTCTGCCTGCACAGCCAGTTTCAGGATATGCTAGTCCATCATATGCCCATGCTGGAGATGAATATCCATCATATGCTAAACCAGTAAAGCCAGGGGCAAGAGAACCTGCATATCCGAAGGGTGAACCGATTCCTGATGCTTCGACTGCAGCGCGGCTGGTGCATGCACTGAATGCTGACTAGAAAAGGAAACAAATGATAGTTTTTTTTTTCTTTTGGAATCTTTCTGCACTGTGAACGATAGTGTCAAAGAAACAAAATAATATATAGGTCATTATAGGTATATTAATTTTTTATCAAAATATAACCTCATAGAGAGAAATGAGACATAAAAATTGCAAAGACGAATTATGTGTATGACTATTATTGTTACGTTAGCAAATTCTTTACAGTACATTCTTGGAAAATTAACCTGAGTCTGACATTGTGACTATACTTATGTTAGGTACTAAATGTGAATACAGAAACAAAGGAGATAGTTTTTTTTTGGTCCACTGTATTATAACGTCTATTAATCGAATAATACTTAAAGAAACCTAACCAACTTATCATTTAGAATGGTCCTTCCGATAAGGCTAAACAATTGTACAAGTTAGTTAGCGAAACGCTTCGTCCGGATCGTAGCAGTTTCAACAACGTAAGGGTGGAAACTCGCCGTGCGACGGGTTGTCCGATGATGGAACGGTGATGGCGGAATTAAGTCATGTAAGTCCCGCGCACACTCTCCAGAACGCATCCTATAGAATACCGAAAGGCTGGCTACCCTACGCCTGTGCTCCAGGCTTTGCAGATGGGTCTTAACCAAATCTGGATCACCAATTAGCCTCTTCGCACGCCTCTCCACTGAGTCCAAAGCTGCTAGACATCCCAAATTCTCATTGTTTTGTATTTGCAACAGAATCACATAAAACAGTAAATTATATTATGTGACATCGTTTGATCATAAAATAAAGTACTTCTTACCTTGAGCAGGAGCGCCTGAGCGCAGAGGACGAGGATAGCTTTGACAGACATTGTAGTTTGTTCCGAGTGCTGACACAAGAATGATGTTCATTGCTAGTGTTGGTAGTTTTATACTCCATTGTGTTGCCAACTTCCCTGAAAGTTAGTATGTAAGTAAGTGTAATTAATTAATAGCTTGTGCAAGCACGATAAGCCTACTATTTACCAACAAGAAAACGCTTTCACCATTCTACAAAGATATTTCAGTCACGTTTTTCAATATTTCGAAATTCTGTTGATTTCAACAAGGGACTGGGTATAAAATGTGACAATTATTTTGGGTCATCATTCAGTCTTCAGCTTCTCGTAGAAAAAACGTCAAACATGACTTCCTTCACTGTTCTGTTGCTCTGCATCCAAGCTTGCTTGGTCCAGGTGAGTGATTGTTTCTTATAAATTTCAACTTTAGTTTATAAAGGATTTTTAATTCGATTGATAGTTTCTGCGTGTAAATGTTTGTGTAGGTTTATCATGAAATTTATTTTACAGAATGTATTCAGCCAGGCTTGCATTGGTGCTTACGGCCCGGCGATCGCTCCAGCTTTTGCTTCTCCCATGCTAGCTGGTCCTTGCGGCTTGAATGCTCCCGGTTTGGCTTATGATGGACTTGCGTACCCCGCTGCCGGTTTCGCTGGCGCATACCCCGCTGCCGGTTGTGGTGCTGGACTTGCCGCGTACGGCGGCGCTGGTGAAGGCAACGTGGCGGTCGCTGGTGAGCTGCCAGTCGCCGGTACTACCGCCGTCGCTGGTCAGGTCCCCATCATGGGCGCTGTGAGTTTTGGTGGTCCTGTAGCTGCTGCTGGTACCGTGTCCATCGCCGGCAAGTGCGCGTGTGGCTGCGGTGCTCCCTTCGACTATCTGTACTAGATAATAATAATGAAAAATATTTGCTGAGAATATACAAACTAAAAAGAAGAAGTACATGTTTGAAGTTTTTATGATCATTATCCCTAGACTTATTCGGTCTGAAGCTATGTATTGCATTTATAGAGAACAAGTGCTACAGTCGTCGGCATATTAGACATTCTTTGAGTTTTCTAACTTACGATTGTATGTTCTTTTCTGCTCTTACGTAAGGCTCTTGCGTTGGAGAGCTTTAACATTGAAGATCAAAGCAATCATTAATATAACAATGTCTACAAATCTATATTTATCATTATCATCAGCCTGCAGCAGTCCACTGCTGGACCTGCCTCTGCCTGCCTCTCCTATTGCACGTCATTCAACTCGATTTTCGTCAACGCTCATCCAGCGGCTACCAGTCATCCAGCGAAGATCGTCGCTCTACCTAGGGCGTCCTACCTTACGTTTGCCGATTCGCGGAAAAAATGTTTTTTTGTATAAAGTTCACATAATCAGCCTATAACGATCCCACTGCTAGGACACAGGGGACCCCCTGTGTCCTAGCAGTACTACGAAGTGCAAAGGCAGTACTACGAAGTGCAACGTGCGAATTATAGGATCGGATTTTTTGATTCCAGGACATGCTGGTTATCTCACGATGTTTTCCTTCGCCGTTTTGAGAGCACTGGTGATGAAATAATTTACACAAAGTAAAGCGCCTGTCTGGGTTCGAACTTACGACCTACAACTCATAAGTCACGGCCGTTACCACTGGGCCAACTCTGCTCTAAAGTTTACGTATGTAATGGATGTATCGATAACTAAAAGACGAAAAAAATATAAAATATTTTCTAAACTCATACTTCAGACTACCTTTCTTAGTACCTAACTAATATTATTTTATTACTAGCTACACCCCGCGGTTCCACTCGCATAAGTTTCGATCCCGTGGGAATATCGGGATAAAAAGTATCCTTTGTGTTAATCCTGGTTAAAAACCATCTGTGTGGCAAATTTCAGCCAAATCCGTTCAGTAGTTTTTGCGTGAAAGAGTAACAAACATCCATACATCTATCCATCCATCCAAACAAACTTTCACGTTTATAATATTATTATTACTAGCTGCGCCCCGCAGTTTCACCCGCATAGGTTTCGATCCCGTGGGAATATCGGGAAAAAAAGTATCCTATGTGTTAATCCTGGTTATAAACTATATGTGTGCCAAATTTCACCCAAATCCGTCCGGCATTAAGTAAAAATAATGCAAATGATAATAATCATTTGCATTATTTTTTTGGGCATTATTTTCTATTGTATCTGTTGTCTGGCAGTCAACGTGTTAAGTTCTGTGCAGGATGATACGCTAAAAGTGAACAAATAAAAGATCGTCGAAGTTCTGAAGACTGCTGGGGAGTTTGTTGCGCCACTTCTTCTTCCCAACAAAAGCACTAGGAAGTGGTGAAGGGCGGGCGTTTTGGGGGACTGTCTTTTGTAATTTTGACGTTCGAAAAGTGCTTATTCTCCTATAGCCTAGTTTAAATAAATGACTTTTGATTTAGAAGGAAATAAAATAAAATATTTGAGTTAGAGTTTGAATAAAAATGTGATCACGAATTTGCTCTCATGAATATAATAATATATAAAATGATGTAAGCCCATTGAAAAACACCAAATGTATGCAATATCATACATATTGAAATAAAGGAGGTAATAATGAAATAATACCAAGAAATAAAAGAAAGTAGTACAACATAAAGTTTCATTTATTGACTACCAGACAAAAATATAATCAAATTATAATTAAACACTTAGTAAGCACAACCGCATCCTCTGCCAGCACCACGGTAGCCGAAGGCAGAAGCACCAAATCCAGGTGCGAAGGCTGATGGTGCAAAGGCAGCACCAGGACCGTAAGCACCCATAGGGGCATTCGCACCAGCTAGACCGAATGCAGAAGTCTCACTGATCATGGCATTCCTGCCATTACCACAGGCATGGTTGACGGCGCCAGCACCGGCAGAAGGCACCACACCTTCCATAGCAACAGTACCCACGAACGGCAGCTCACCACCCACAACCAGAGCTCCTTCATAAGCGTTGTCAGACGCTACTGCAATACCAGTGGGAGGCATGGCAGAAGCGCTGGAGACGGGGAGAGCACCGCCACTGGTGGGAGTGATTTCAATGCCATCGTAGGGAGAACCGTATGTGAGACCATCGCAGGCCAGACCTCTTCCGGTCCATGCAGCGTCAGTGTACGACAGAGCATCGTATGCCATGACGGGTGCTGCGAAAGCTGAACCGGCCAAACCGGGGCCGTAGAGTCCATCGTAGGCCAAATCAGTGCCATAAGCAAGGCCAGCGGTTGCTACCAAAGCAGGGCTGGAAGTACCACTAAGGGCAGACTGAAAATTTAAAAAAAACAGTTATTATAGACCATTTACATTTTAAGAAAAGTATATTAATAAGCCTATTTTAAAAATAACATATCGGAAAAACTCAAGGGATTTTGGATTTAGTATAATAATATTGAAATGCCATACAGTTTGATAAAGGGGAATAAGAAAGGGCAGTAAATTGTAAAATAATATATCTGAACTTACCATAGCATTAAGCCCGTTTCCGCAAGCATGGTTGATAGCACCAGAACCAGCAGTGGCCAACACGCCTTCCAAACCACTAGTACCCACGAACGGCAGCTCTCCAGCGACGTTAAGAGCACCTTCATACACATTCTCAGACACAATAGAGATGCCAACAGGAGCCATTGCTGAGAAGCTGGTGACAGGCAAAGCTCCGCCACTGGTAGCAGTGAATTCCATAGCAGGAGAGTAGAATCCATCGTAAGCCAGTCCTCTGCCTGCACAGCCAGTTCCAGGATACGTTAGTCCATCATATGCCCATGCTGGAGATGTATATCCATCATATGCTAAACCAGTAAAGCCAGGGGCAAGAGAACCAGCATATCCGAAGGGTGAACCGACTCCTGATGCTTCGACTGCAGCGCGGCTGGTGCATGCGCTGAATGCTGACTAGAAAAGGAAACAAATGGTATTTTTTTTTCTTTTGGAAACTTTCTGCATTGTGAACGATAGTGTCAAAGAAACAAAATAATATATATTAATTTTTTAACAAAATATAACGTTATAGAAAGAAATGAGACATAAAAAGTGCAAGGACGAATTATGTGTATGACTATTATTGTTACGTTAACAAATTCTTTACAGCACATTCTTGGAAAATTAACCTGAGTCTAAGATTGTGATTATACTTATGTTAGGTACTAAATGTGAATACAGAAACAAAGGAGATAGTTTTTTTGGGTCCACTGTATTGTAACGTCTATTAATCGAATAATACTTAAAGAAACCTAACCAATTATTTATCATTTAAAATGGTCCTTCCGATAAGGCTAAACAATTGTACAAGTTAGTTAGCGAAACGCTTCGTCCGGATCGTAGCAGTTTCAACAACGTAAGGGTGGAAACTCGCCGTGCGACGGGTTGTCCGATGATGGAACGGTGATGGCGGAATTAAGTCATGTAAGTCCCGCGCACACTCTCCAGAATGCATCCTATCGAATACCGAAAGGCTGGCTACCCCACGCCTGTGCTCCGGGCTTTGCAGATGGGTCTTAACCAAATCTGGATCACCAATTAGCCTCTTCGCACGCCTCTCCACTGAGTCCAAAGCTGCTAGACATCCCAAATTCTCATTGTTTTGTATTTGCAACAGAATCACATAAAACAGTAAATTATGTTATGTGATATCGTTTGATCATAAAATAATGTACTTCTTACCTTGAGCAGGAGCGCCTGAGCGCAGAGGACGAGGATAGCTTTGACAGACATTGTAGTTTGTTCTGAGTGCTGACACAAGAATGATGTTCAGTGCTAGTGTTGGTAGTTTTATACTCCATTGTGTTGTCAACTTCCCTGAAAGTTAGTATGTAGGTAAGTGCAATTAATTAATAGCTTGTGCAAGCACGATAAGCCTACTATTTACCAACAAGAAAACGCTTTCACCATTCTACAAAGATATTTCAGTCACGTTTTTCAATATTTCGAAACTCTGTTGATATCAACAAGGGGCTGGGTATAAAATGTGACAATTATTTCGGGTCATCATTCAGTCTTCAGCTTCTCGTTGAAAAAACGTCAAACATGTCTTCCTTCACTGTTCTGTTGCTCTGCATCCAAGCTTGCTTGGTCCAGGTGAGTGATTGTTTCTTATAAATTTCAACTTTAGTTTTTAAAGGATTTTTAATTCGATTAATAGTTTCTGCGTGTAAATGTTTGTTTATTTTCATCATGAAATTTATTTTACAGAATGTATTCAGCCAGGCTTGCCTTGGTGCTTACGGCCCGGCGATCGCTCCAGCTTTTGCTTCTCCCGTGCTAGCTGGTCCTTGCGGCTTGAATGCACCCGGTTTGGCTTATGATGGACTTGCGTACTCCGCTGCCGGTATCGCTGGCGCATACCCCGCTGCCGGTTTCGCTGACGCATACCCCGCTGCCGGTTGCGGTGCTGGACTTGCCGCGTACGGCGGCGCTGGTGAAGGCAACGTGGCGGTTGCTGGTGAGCTGCCAGTCGCCGGTACTACCGCTGTCGCCGGTCAGGTCCCCATCATGGGCGCTGTGAGCTTCGGCGGCGCAGTGCCAGCTGCTGGTGCCGTGTCTATCTCAGGCAAGTGCGCGTGCGGTTGCGGTGCCCTCTACTAGTGTCTGAACTACTAAGAGAGATGAAATGTCGAGTAAAAATAAATAAAGTGGATATAGCAATTTTTTTTTTCTTATTAAATCTCTGCCCAAACCTTCGTGAAATTAAAGCATAATATTATGCTATACCACAGAATACATAGCTTCAGTTATTTTGTCTGTGTGTTACGCAATAATTCGATCTTCGTGTATCATTATGACTCGTACCACAGCGAGTCATGTTATTATGTGGATGGTGCAGTTTATTAAAGTTGTTATGTTACTAGCTGCGCCCCCCGGTTCCATCCGCATAAGTTTCGATGCCGTGGAAATATCGGGATAAAAAGTATTGTATGTGTTAATCGTGGTTATAAGCTATCTGTGTCCCAATTTTATTCAAATCCGTTCAGTACTTTTTGCGCGAAAGAGTAACAAACATCCACCCATCCATCTATCCATCCATACAAACTTTCGCATTTGTAATAGGATAGGATGTTGTTATATTATGGTATTATATTTTATGTTATTTATTATAATATGAAATTGGGTACTTAATGTCAGTTTCAGTGTATATCTTGATCAGTTATTTACCTATTTCATTTCTGTTGAAGATGATATATTTAGATCATCTTTAGCCAACAAACATATTTAGTATCATTTGATCGTAATTATAAATCAATATTGAAAAAAAAGTAATTTATTCACACACGATAAAGAAGGCCACAGTATAATCATTTTTAGGTAGAAGTCTGACAAGAAATTCAACCTTCCTTGAGGCCAACAAGAACAAAAAGCTTCAACTTTGGAATAACAGATAACTCTTAATCTTCAATCACATAGTATCATCTTCATTTCAGCTGAAATACATTGATCTAGTTTAACTCAAGGCTCCCCAACTGTCGTCTCATTGTCGGTTCCTGGAGTGGGGTTCTGGATTGACGACCGCGTATCTTGAAATCATAATACCAAATGAAACTTGTGAAAAAAGTAAAGAGTTTTCTATGCTATTCTTTTTAGTTATTTTCCTGTAAATATAATAGAAAACTGTCACTTGCTCGAATTTGACAACTAGCTGTCACTTACATACTTTTTGTTGTTGTAAACACAGAGCACTTTATAATACGGTTGTAAACCATCGACTTCTTTTACTCATAAATATTTCTAAATTTGCTCCTTTGCGCATCTGCTGATTACAAACAAGTAGGTACATGTTTTTGTTGTTTGTTGTTTTTCTCTGGAGTGATCCCTGAACTATAAAATTAAGAATTTCAAATTCACGTTCACACTTGAACTCTTTATTGCACAAAGGGTTTAACCGATGAAAACTATGGGAGAAAACTCTGTAAAGAACAAAATACAAAGCTAGTAACTTTTCAGCGGGATTGTCCGAAAGGGTTACCGCTACCCCGGAACATAAAGGGCGAAGGAAGGAACAAGGGTGGGTTTTAGTCAGTAAGAGTCTGACACTCCCTTCCTCTTCACCCAGAGCGGGAGGGGTCGTTTGATGATTTCCCACCAGAAAAGAAAATAAAGAAGAAAAAAAAAAAGCTATCAGTATATCTACTCTTTTAAGATTGGTACTCGTAAGTAGTCACTTCTCTTTTCCTTGACACACCTTTAAATGGGTCATTATGGGTCACTCTCCAACTCGTATACATTTTTATGGTTTTATTTATTTTCTGATTAAAATTATTCAACAACACAATAATGACAGTGATAGGACATTTCATAGGGCTTTCTTCGTAAGAGCGAGCTTTCAGTTTTCAACCCTATTATGTATACTAATCTATTAGTTAATATAATAAAGAGGTATGATTTTGTGAGTTTGTATGGGGTGTAATTTTCAAAACTACTGATCTGGTTTTAAAAATTATTTTACTGTTAGAAATGTTTAATCTTTACACGCGGACGAGGTCGCGGGCAGTCGCTAGTTCGTCTTTAAATCGGCCAAGAATTTTTCTTTATCAGGCTGACGCGTATGCAATCCGATCAATGTTGAAACGAGTATTACAAACTTAGATTCTACAGGATTAGTGACTTAGACGAAATTTTTTTGCTGTTATCTAAATAATAGAGAAATGCATTCCATAGACGACAAAAATTGTGGAGGTGGCCATACATTTTTCAAAGAATATAATTTTTTTTTTTTTAAATAGCACTTGTCAATATTTTGTGGTTGATGTGCCAGTATTTGGCATTTCAATAGGGAAAAGTTTTCAATGGTTTTCCATTACATAAGGTACTGTATTTACATTCAGTAAAGCAATCATAAAAAAGTACATTAAAAAGGTAGGGAAAAATCCCATTTCAATAACTTAAAGATATGAAAAAACTAATACTTATAAATAAAAGTACGAAAATTATTGATGCATTTCATTTATTAAGTTGAAGTAATCATCTTATGTTTAAAGTTCTTAAATGGCGCAGCCACATCCTCTGCCAGCCCAACCTCCACGAAGACAGAGGCCAGGAGCAGTAAGAGCAGCGGGAGCGAAGGCGGCACCAGGAGCGTAAGCAGCAAGAGGGGCCATGGCGGCAGCCGGGGCAAAGCCAGTAGTCTCACTGATCATGGCGTTTCTGCCATTACCACAGGCATGGTTGACGGCACCAGCACCGGCAGAAGGCACCACACCTTCCAGAGCAACAACACTCACGAACGGCAGCTCACCACCCACAGCCAGAGCACCCTCATAAATGTTGTCAGACACTACGGAGATACCGACGGGAGCGATGGCGGAGGCGCTGGAGACAGGCAGAGCACCGCCACTGGTGGGACTGAACTACAGGGCTGGGGCGTAGATTCCATCGTAAGCCAGGCCTCTACCTGCCAAGCCAGACCCAGGCTAAGCGAGACCATCATATGCCCAAGTAGGAGCAGCCAAGCCACAAGGGGCAGCTAAGGCGGGAGCGGTCAAGCCGTAAGGAGCAGCAAGTCCAGAGATATCAGCAAGCGCGGCTGGTGCACTGTCCGAGTGCGGACTGGAGTTGTAAGTACATCCCATTCCAAATTCTTATTATTTTGTAGAACAGTAAATTATGTTATGTAATATCGTTTGATGATAAAATAAAGTACTTCTTACCTTGAGCAGGAGCGCCTGAGCGCAGAGGACGAGGATAGCTTTGACAGACATTGTAGTTTGTTCCGAGTGCTGACACCAGAATGATGTTATGATGTTCAGTGCTAGTGTTGGTAGTTTTATACTCCATTGTGTTGTCAACTTTCCAGAAAATTAGTATGTAGGTAAGTGTAATTAATTAATAGCTTGTGCAAGCACGATAAGCCTACTATTTACCAACAAGAAAACGCTTTCACCATTCTACAAAGATATTTCAGTCACGTTTTCCAATATTTCGAAACTCTGTTGATATCAACAAGGGGTTGGATATAAAATGTGACAATTATTTTGGGTCATCATTCAGTCTTCAGCTTCTCGTTGAAAAAACGTCAAACATGTCTTCCTTCACTGTTCTGTTGCTCTGCATCCAAGCTTGCTTGGTCCAGGTGAGTGAATCTTTGTTTCTAATATTATACTAAATGTTATTATTTCGTAAGTATGTAAGATTCTTTTAAACTCTATTTGATATTTTATATTCGACGGCACGGTTGGCGCAGTGGTTAAGCGATTGACTGCTGCGCTGCGTGTTGCGGGTTGTGTATGTGAGTTTAAATGTTTGTAAACGCACCCACGATACAGTGTCGGGCAAAGTTAAAAAAAAAAAAAAAAAAAATCTGTTGGAGCTAAGCCTGAAATAACTTATTAAGTACTTACTTTGATGTCTGCCATTTTATGACTTAATCCACATTACTATAGAGTACATAAATTTCCTGCATTGTGGTCCATCATGATTATTACTTTTACAGAATGTATTCAGCCAGGCTTGCCTTGGTGCTTACGGCCCGGCGATCGCTCCAGCTTTTGCTTCTCCCATCCTAGCTGGTCCTTGCGGCTTGACTGCTCCCGGTTTGGCTTATGATGGACTTGCGTATCTCGCCGCCGGTTTCGCTGGCGCATACCCCGCTGCCGGTTGCGGTGCTGGACTTGCCGCGTACGGCGGTGCCGGTGAAGGCAACGTGGCGGTCGCTGGTGAGCTGCCAGTCGCCGGTACTACCGCCGTCGCTGGTCAGGTCCCCATCATGGGCGCTGTAACTTTCGGCGGCGCTGTGCCGGCTGCTGGTGCCGTGTCTATCTCCGGCAAGTGCGCTTGCGGCTGCGGTGCTCTCTACTAGTATTTGAACTACTAAGCGAGACGAAATATAAAATAAAACTAAATAAAATGGACATAGTAATATTTTTCTTTGATTTCTTATTAAATCTCTGCCCGATCCTTCTTGGAATAAACGCGTGATTTTATACTACGCCACTGCACACATAACTTGAGTTATTATTTTCTGAGTGCTATGCAGTAACTTGATCTTTGTTGTATAGAAAGGCTCGTGCCACAGCGAGTCATATTATTACATAGATTGTGCAGTTTTTCACCAAAAACTTATGGTGAATAAGTACTTACATGCGGCTTCGAAGGAGCGTTGCGGGAATGTAAATTTAAACGGGGTGAGCTATTGACGACACACAGTAATTAGCTGACTAGGGTAGGGTAGGTTCGCTGATTTCTTCCTTTCACTGCTGTGCACTTCACTCGGTCTGTTTATGTCACACGTGTGTCGGCCAACACGGATAATAAAGAGTTTTAGATATATTAACGGCTTGTATTATTTTTCGGCGCGGCGCGGTAGCATTGCGGTAGGTTTGCGTAAGCTATTATGTTTTCACGAAGAATCGAACTCTCGGTTTTATGAAACAGGTATTTAAGGTCGGCATAAATTTATAAAATCAAAAATCAAATGAACTCGATATTCGAACTCATTTCTGACGTTCGAAAGACAGTCACTCAAAACGGCCGCCCTTCACTACTTCCTAGTGCTTTCGCTGGGGAGAAGAAGTGCAACAAACTCCCCAGCAGCACAGCTGTCTGTTCCAGAATACTTGATTATGCAAACTAATTAACACACAACATTAAATTAAGACATATCATTAAATTAAATTATTTGCCATATGTCAGCTAGCCACGCCAATATACCAACAAATACAATAAAACTACACATACGTAGCCAAGCAAAAAAAAAAAAAAACAAAATTAAGATATAAACAAAAACCTACTACCTAAATAAAAGCCTGGAGGTATAAAAGGTGTGACAGCTTACATATTTATATCATAATTAATTAATTATCGACTTAGTTCATGTCAAAGATGATTTTAAGGTAAACAAAAATATTTGCTATCATTCGATTGCAATTTTAAATCAATACAAAAAAGGGAATACCAAATAATGTATGCCCATGCTATAAAGACGGCCAAAGTTAGGTTTTTTTGGTAGAATTCGGACAAAAAGCTCATCCTTTCAGGACCTCCTTGAGGGAAGTACGAATCCTTGAGGCCAAAAAAAAAAATGCTTCAACTTTCGAAGACTAGAAAACTCTTTATCTTTAATTAGCCTATATTATAATGTATATAATAGCCCTTATATTGACAACAGGTATTAAAAATACCTGTTGTCAATATTTTGTGGTTGATGTGCCAGTACAACGTTATAATGCTTCGTTTCAATATGGAAAAGCTTTAAATGATTTTCCATTACATATCAGTAATGTTTTGATTCTATTAAGTGCGTATTGACATTCAGTAAAGCAATCATAAAAAGTACATTAAAAAGGTAGGGAAAATCCCATTTTGAATAAATTAAAAATATGAAAAAATTAATACTTATAAATAAAAGTACGAAAATTATTGATGCATTTCATTTATTAAGTTGAAGTAATTGTCTTATGTTTAAAGTTCTTAGATGGCGCAGCCACATCCTCTGCCAGCCCAACCTCCACGAAGACCGAGGCCAGGAGCGGCAAGAGCAGCGGGAGCGAAGGCGGCACCAGGACCATAAGCAGCAAGAGGGGCCATGGCGGCAGCCGGGGCAAAGCCAGTAGTCTCACTGATCATGGCGTTTCTGCCATTACCACAGGCATGGTTGACGGCACCAGCACCGGCAGAAGGCACCACACCTTCAAGAGCAACAGTGCCCATGAACGGCAGCTCACCGCCCACAGCCAGAGCACCCTCATAAACGTTGTCAGACACTACGGAGATACCGACGGGAGCGATGGCGGAGGCGCTGGAGACAGGCAGAGCGCCGCCACTGGTGGGACTGATCTCCAGGGCGGGGGCGTAGATTCCATCGCAAGCCAGGCCTCTGCCTGCGTAGCCAGCGGCCAGTCCATCAAGAGCCAGACCTCTGCCTGCCAAGCCAGGGGAGGCGAGTCCATCATATGCCCAAGCAGGAGCAGCCAAGCCACAAGGGGCGGCTAAGGCGGGAGCGGTCCAACCGAAGGGAGCAGCAAGTCCAGAGATATCAGCAACCCCAGCACGGCTGGTGCACTGTCCGAGTGCGGACTGTAATAGTAATAATATTTTGTTACGCACTTATACAACAAACATTAATATTATGATGGTAGTAGTAACACAACTAATGAATCTAATAAATAATGAAATAATTATGTTGTTTATAATAGAGTACTTCTTACCGTGAGCAGGAGCGCCTGAGCGCAGAGGACGAGGATAGCTTTGACAGACATTGTAGTTTGTTTCGAGTGCTGACACAAGAATGATGTTCAGTGCAACTGTAGGCGGCTATATATACCCAATTATGTTATCACGTTCCAAGAAAAGTAGTATGTAGGTAAGTCTAATTAATTAATAGCTTGCGCAAGTAGGTACGATAAGGGCTGCTATTCACTAACAAAGAACCACTTGATTTTATTTGAGACATATCGTCACGTTTACAATATTTCGAAAACATAGTTGATATGAACAACTGGCTGGGTATAAAATGTAACAATTATTTTGGGTCATCATTCAGTCTTCAGCTTTTCGTTGAAAAAACGTCAAACATGTCTTCCTTCACTGTTCTGTTGCTCTGCATCCAAGCTTGCTTGGTCCAGGTGAGTGAATCTTTTTTTCTAATAATATACTAAATAGCATTATTTTGTAAATAAATAGGGTTCTTTTAAACTCTATTTGACATTTTATATTCGACGGCACGGTTGGCGCAGTGGTTAAGCGATTGACTGCTGCGCGGCGTGTTGCGGGTTCGATTCCCGCACGGTATACCTACAAGTAGTTGTTCCGGGTCTGTCTGTTTGTTTATGTGAGTTTAAATGTTTGTAAACGCACCCACGATACAGGAGAAATACCTAGTGTGAGGAAACGTTAAAAAAAAAAATATCTTTTTCTGTTGGAGCTAAGCCTGAAATAACTTATTAAGTACTTACTTTGATGTCTGCCATTTTATGACTTAATCCACATTACTATATAGTACATAAATTTCTTGCATTGTGGTCCATCATGGTTATTTATTTTACAGAATGTATTCAGCCAGGCTTGCCTTGGTGCTTACGGCCCGGCGATCGCTCCAGCTTTTGCTTCTCCCATCCTAGCTGGTCCTTGCGGCTTGAATGCTCCCGGTTTGGCTTATGATGGACTTGCGTACCCCGCCGCCGGTTTCGCTGGCGCATACCCCGGTGCTGGTTGTGGTGCTGGACTTGCCGCGTACGGTGGTGCCGGTGAAGGCAACGTGGCGGTCGCTGGTGAGCTGCCAGTCGCCGGTACTACCGCCGTCGGCGGTCAGGTCCCCATCATGGGCGCTGTGAGCTTCGGTGGCGCTGTGCCAGCTGCTGGTGCCGTGTCTATCTCCGGCAAGTGCGCTTGCGGCTGCGGTGCTCTCTACTAGTATTTGAACTACTAAGCGAGACGAATGTTTAATAAAACTAAATAAAATGGACATAGTAATATTTTTCTTTGATTTCTTATTAAATCTCTGCCCGATCCTTCTTGGAATAAACGCGTGATGTTATACTACACCACTGCACACATAACTTGAGTTATTCTTTACTGAGTGCTATGCAGTAACTTGGTCTTTGTTGTATTGAACGGCTCGTGCCACAGCGAGTCATATTATTACATAGATTGTGCAGTTTTTCACCAAAAACTTATGATGAATAAGTACCTACATGCGGCTTCGAAGGACCGTTGCGGGAATGTAAATTTAAACGGGGTGAGCTATTGACGACACACAGTAACTAGCTGACCAGTGTAGGTAAAGGGAATGAAGGTCTTACTTGGGAGTCTTCTGGATGAAGCACGTGTTCGCTGATTTCTTCCTTTCACTGCTGTGCACTTCACTCGGTTTGTTTATGTCACACGTGTGTCGGCCAACACGGATAATAAACAGTTTTAGATATATTAGCGGCTTGTATTATTTTTCGGCGCGGCGCGGTAGCATTGCGGTAGGTTTGCGTAAAATATTCTGTTTTCATGAAGAATCGAACTCTCAGTTTTATGAAACAGGTATTTAAGGTCGGCATAAATTTATAAAATCAAAAATCAAATGAACTCGATATTCGAACTCATTTTTGACGTTCGAAAGACAGTCACTCAAAACGGCCGCCCTTCACTACTTCCTAGTGCTTTCGCTGGGGAGAAGAAGTGGCGCAACAAACTCCCCAGCAGCACAGCTGTCTGTTCCAAAATACTTGATTATGCAAACTAATTAACACACAACATTAAATTAAGACATATCATTAAATTAAATTATTTCCCATATGTCAGCTAGCCACGCCAATATACCAACAAATACAATAAAACTACACATACGTAGCCAAGCAAAAAAAAAAAAAAACAAAATTAAGATGTAAACAAAAACCTACTACCTAAATAAAAGCCTCGAGGTATAAAAGGTGTGACAGCTTACATATTTATATCATAATTAATTAATTATCGACTTGGTTCATGTCAAAGATGATTTTAAGGTAAACAAAAATATTTGCTATCATTCGATTGCAATTTTAAATCAATACAAAAAAGGGAATACCAAATAATGTATGCCCATGCTATAAAGACGGCCAAAGTTAGGTTTTTTTGGTAGAATTCGGACAAAAAGCTCATCCTTTCAGGACCTCCTTGAGGGAAGGAGGAATCCTTGAGGCCAAAAATAAAAAAAATGCTTCAACTTTCGAAGACTAGAAAACTCTTTATCTTCAATTAGCTTCTGCCCGTGACTTAGTCCGCGTGGAAATCAACTATATTATACAACATACCCTATGATACTCGGCAGTAGTGTGGCTTTCTACCAGTGAAAGAATTTTCTAATTCGAATCATTACTTCCAGAGATTACCTTTTATTTCCAAACTTACAAACTTAAACATACTAAACTTCGTCATCATCATTTCAGCTAGATGTCCACTGCTGGGCATTGGCCTCCCCCAACTTGTCGTCGTACGTTGGGTTCCTGGATTGGTGATCGCGTATTCTGAAATCATAATACCAAATAAAACTTTAAAGTAAAGCATTCTTAATATATTTTCTATTAAACGTTAATTGTTTATAGTTTGCGGAATTATAAACAAAAAAAAAATGAGATTGCCATAATATATTTATTTGAAGAATAACATTTAGCTTTGTTTAAAATGACATTTATCTTCTCAAATCTTTGTGGACAACGTGCCAGTAAGTATTTAACGTTAAATTCGAGAAAAAAGTCTTTAGTAAAGAGTATTCTATTCTATTTTTTTTTTGTTTTTTGCCTGTAAATGGCAATGAAAACTGCCAATTGCTCACTTCAGGTGTCACCACACGACATGTCACTATTCATACTTCTTTTGCAAACAAGCAACATATTTTACTAACAAATATTTCTTAATATTTCCCTTTGCGCTTTACTGTGAACTGTGCAACTTTATTGTGCATTCTGTGGTCTCCTATAGGTATGTGAAGGAGCACACCTACTTAATACCTGGAGACAATTCCCGTAATTTAAAACGTTCAAAATCTAGTCGCAATCTCATCTCACGACAATCTATGTCAAAAACTTGTCAAATATGTAGGGAAATTAGAGCTATTTTTAACAGATTGAGAATTTGATCAGACTGTGAACGTTCTTAAAATTACGAGAATCGCCCCTATGATGTTGCCCTTTACTTATGACGTGTGGTGTTTATGTATTGTGTATATCTTTTGTTGGAGATCTTAAATAAATAAACTTTTCTGGAATGACCGCTGAAATGAAATTAAGAATTTAAAATTCATGTCAATACGTGAATTTCTTATATCCCAAAGTGTTTACTAGGAGAAAACTATGGGAGAATTGCAAAGAAAAAAATGCATTGCCAATAATTTTCCACTTTTTTATTTATTATTCTTTTACTGATAGAAATGGTTTATGTTAAAATACGCGAACGAAGTCGCGGGCAGAAATTATTTGATTTATATTACGGCCAAGAACGTTTCTTTAGCAGACTGACGCGTACGCAATCAAATATGCAAATATAATAATTAAGTCCAACATAACGGCTGAACCCTATCTCTTAAGATACAGGCCAGACCTAGTTTATGGGATAGAGTTGAAATTTATTGTACTCCTATGCTAAAGCTGTATTGAATAGTGTCAACTGAATGTATACAGCGCAATGCGATTTTGTTTATGTAATAAATTCTTTATTATATTATATGATCAATGTTAAAACAAGTATTCCAAACTTAGTTTCTACAGGATTAGTAAATTAAATCAAAACTTTTTGCTGTTATCTAAATAATGGAAAAATACTGGCCAATGGATGACGAAAGTCGTAGAGGTGGCCATATATTCTTTTAAAGAAAAAAATTCATTTTCTTTTAAAATACCTGTTGTCAATATTTTGTGGTTGATGTGCCAGTACAACGTTATAGTGCTTCGTTTCAATATGGAAAAGCTTTAAATGATTTTCCATTACATATCAGTAATGTTTTGATTCTATTAAGTGCGTATTGACATTCAGTAAAGCAATCATAAAAAAGTACATTAAAAAGGTAGGGAAAATCCCATTTCAATAAATTAAAAATATGAAAAAATTAATACTTATAAATAAAAGTACGAAAATTATTGATGCATTTCATTTATTAAGTTGAAGTAATCGTCTTATCTTTAAAGTTCTTAGATGGCGCAGCCACATCCTCTGCCAGCCCAACCTCCACGAAGACCGAGGCCAGGAGCGGCAAGAGCAGCGGGAGCGAAGGCGGCACCAGGACCGTAAGCAGCAAGAGGGGCCATGGCGGCAGCCGGGGCAAAGCCAGTAGTCTCACTGATCATGGCGTTTCTACCATTACCACAGGCATGGTTGACGGCACCAGCACCGGCAGAAGGCACCACACCTTCAAGAGCAACAGTGCCCACGAACGGCAGCTCACCGCCCACAGCCAGAGCACCCTCATAAACGTTGTCAGACACTACGGAGATACCGACGGGAGCGATGGCGGAGGCGCTGGAGACAGGCAGAGCGCCGCCACTGGTGGGACTGATCTCCAGGGCGGGGGCGTAGATTCCATCGCAAGCCAGGCCTCTGCCTGCGTAGCCAGCGGCCAGTCCATCAAGAGCCAGACCTCTGCCTGCCAAGCCAGGGGAGGCGAGTCCATCATATGCCCAAGCAGGAGCAGCCAAGCCACAAGGGGCGGCTAAGGCGGGAGCGGTCCAACCGTAGGGAGCAGCTAGTCCAGAGATATCAGCAACCGCAGCGCGGCTGGTGCATTGTCCGAGTGCGGACTGAAATTGTAAGAATATATTGTTACGCACTTATACAACAAACATTAATATATTGATGGTAGTAGTAACACAACTAATGAATCTAATAAATAATGAAATAATTATGTTGTTTATAATAGAGTAATTCTTACCTTGAGCAGGAGCGCCTGAGCGCAGAGGACGAGGATAGCTTTAACAGACATTGTAGTTTGTTTCGAGTGCTGACACAAGAATGATGTTCAGTGCAACTGTAGGCGGCTATATATACCCAATTATGTTATCACGTTCCAAGAAAAGTAGTATGTAGGTAAGTCTAATTAATTAATAGCTTGCGCAAGTACGATAAGGGCTGCTATTCACTAACAAAGAACCACTTGATTTTATTTGAGACATATCGTCACGTTTACAATATTTCGAAAACATAGTTGATATCAACAACTGGCTGGGTATAAAATGTGACAATTATTTTGGGTCATCATTCAGTCTTCAGCTTTTCGTTGAAAACACGTAAAACATGTCTTCCTTCACTGTTCTGTTGCTCTGCATCCAAGCTTGCTTGGTCCAGGTGAGTGAATCTTTTTTTCTAATAATATACTAAATGTCATTATTTCGTAAGTATATAAGGTTCTTTTAAACTCTATTTGATATTTTATATTCGACGGCACGGTTGGCGCAGTGGTTAAGCGATTGACTGCTGCGCTGCGTGTTGCGGGTTCGATTCCCGCACGGTATACCTACAAGTAGTTGTTCCGGGTCTGGCTGTTTATTTATGTGAGTTTAAATGTTTGTAAACGCACCCACGATACAGGAGAAATACCTAGTGTGAGGAAACGTTAAAAAAAAAATATCTTTCTCTGTTGGAGCTAAGCCTGAAATAACTTATTAAGTACTTACTTTGATGTCTGCCATTTTATGACTTAATCCACATTACTATATAGTACATAAATGTCTTGCATTGTGGTCCATCATGGTTATTTATTTTACAGAATGTATTCAGCCAGGCTTGCCTTGGTGCTTACGGCCCGGCGATCGCTCCAGCTTTTGCTTCTCCCATCCTAGCTGGTCCTTGCGGCTTGAATGCTCCCGGTTTGGCTTATGATGGACTTGCGTACCCCGCCGCCGGTTTCGCTGGCGCATACCCCGGTGCTGGTTGTGGTGCTGGACTTGCCGCGTACGGTGGTGCCGGTGAAGGCAACGTGGCGGTCGCTGGTGAGCTGCCAGTCGCCGGTACTACCGCCGTCGGCGGTCAGGTCCCCATCATGGGCGCTGTGAGCTTCGGTGGCGCTGTGCCAGCTGCTGGTGCCGTGTCTATCTCCGGCAAGTGCGCTTGCGGCTGCGGTGCTCTCTACTAGTATTTGAACTACTAAGCGAGACGAATGTTTAATAAAACTAAATAAAATGGACATAGTAATATTTTTCTTTGATTTCTTATTAAATCTCTGCCAGATCCTTCTTGGAATAAACGCGTGATGTTATACTACACCACTGCACACATAATTTGAGTTATTATTTTCTGAGTGTAACTTGATCTTTGTTGTATTGAACGGCTCGTGCCACAGCGAGTCATATTATTACATAGATTGTGCAGTTTATCACCAAAAACTTATGGTGAATAAGTACCTACATGCGGCTTCGAAGGACCGTTGCGGGAAAGTAAATTTAAACGGGGTGAGCTATTGACGACACACAGTAATTAGCTGACCAGGGTAGGAAAAGGGAATGAAGGACTTATTTGGGAGTCTTCTGGATGAAGCACGTGTTCGCTGATTTCTTCCTTTCACTGCTGTGCTCTTCACTTGGTCTCTTTATGTCACACGTGTGTCGGCCGACACGGGTAATAAACAGTTTTAGATATATTAGCGGCTTGTATTATTTTTCGGCGCGGCGCGGTAGCATTGCGGTAGGTTTGCGTAAGCTATTATGTTTTCATGAAGAATCGAACTCTCAGTTTTATGAAACAGGTATTTAAGGTCGGCATACATTTATAAAATCAAAAATCAAAGGAAATCGATATTCGAACTCATTTTTGACGTTCGAAAGACAGTCACTCAAAACGGCCGCCCTTCACTACTTCCTAGTGCTTTCGCTGGGGAGAAGAAGTGGCGCAACAAACTCCCCAGCAGCACAGCTGTCTGTTCCAAAATACTTGATTATGCAAACTAATTAACACACAACATTAAATTAAGACATATCAATAAATTAAATTATTTGCCATATGTCAGCTAGCCACGCCAATATACCAACAAATACAATAAAACTACACATGCGTAGCCAAGCAAAAAAAAAAAAAACAAAATTAAGATGTAAACAAAAACCTACTACCTAAATAAAAGCCTCGAGGTATAAAAGGTGTGACAGCTTACATATTTATATCATAATTAATTAATTATCGACTTAGTTCATGTCAAAGATGATTTTAAGGTAAACAAAAATATTTGCTATCATTCGATTGCAATTTTAAATCAATACGAAAAAGGGAATACCAAATAATGTATGCCCATGCTATAAAGACGGCCAAAGTTAGGTTTTTTTCGTAGAATTCGGACAAAAAGCTCATCCTTTCAGGACCTCCTTCAGGGAAGGAGGAATCCTTGAGACCAAAAATAAAAAAAATGCTTCAACTTTCGAAGACTAGAAAACTCTTTATCTTCAACTAGCTTCTGCCCGTGACTTCGTCCGCGTGGAAATCAACTATATTATGCAACATACTCTATGTTACTCGGCAGTAGTGTGGCTTTCTACCAGTGAAAGAATTTTCGAATTCGAATCATTACTTCCAGAGATTACCTCCTACATCCAAACTTACAAACTTAAACATACTAAACTTCGTCATCATCATTTCAGCTAGATGTCCACTGCTGGGCATTGGCCTCCCCCAACTTGTCGTCGTACGTTGGGTTCCTGGATTGGTGATCGCGTATTCTGAAATCATGATACCAAATAAAACTTTAAAGTAAAGCATTCTTAATATATTTTCTATTAAACGTTAATTGTTTATAATTTGCGGAATTATAAACAAAAAAAAATGAGAAGGCCATAATATATTTATTTGAAGAATAAAATTTAGCTTTGTTTAAAGTGACATTTATCTTCTCAAATCTTTGTGGACAACGTGCCAGTAAGTATTTAACGTTAAATTCGTGAAAAAAGTCTTTAGTAAAGAGTATTCTATTCTATTTTTTTTTTTTTGTTTTTTGCCTGTAAATGGCAATGAAAACTGCCAATTGCTCACTTCAGGTGTCACCACACGACATGTCACTATTCATACTTCTTTTGCAAACAAGCAACATCTTTTACTAATAAATATTTCTTAATATTTCCCTTTGCCTTTTACTGTGAATGTGCAACTTTATTGTGCATTCTGTGGTCTCCTATATGTGAAGGAGCACACCTACTTAGTACCTGGAGACAATTCCCGTAATTTAAAACGTTCAAAATCTAGTCGCAATCTCATCTCACGACAATCTATGTCAAAAACTTGTCAAGTAGGGAAATTAGAGCTATTTTTGACAGATTGAGACTTAGATCAGACTGTTAACGTTCTTAAAATTACGAGAATTGCCCCTCTGATGTTGCCCTTTACTTAGGACGTGTGTTGTTTATGTGTTGTGTATATCTTTTGTTGGAGATCCTAAATAAATAAACGTTTCTGGAATGACCGCTGAAATAAAATTAAGAAGTTAAAATTCATGTCAATACGTGAATTTCTTATATCCCAAAGTGTTTACTAGGAGAAAACTATGGGAGAATTGCAAAGAAAAAATGCATTGCCAATAATTTTCCACTTTTTTATTTATTATTCTTTTACTGATAGAAATGGTTTATGTTAAAATACGCGAACGAAGTCGCGGGCAGAAATTATTTGATTTATATTACGGCCAAGAACGTTTCTTTAGCAGACTGACGCGTACGCAATCAAATACGCAAATATAATAATTTAGTCCAACATAACGGCTGAACCCTATCTCTTAAGATACAGGCCAGACCTAGTTTAAGGGATAGAGTTGAAATTTATTGTACTCCTATGCTAAAGCTGTATTGAATAGTGTCAACTGAATGTATACAGTGCAATGCGATTTTGTTTATGTAATAAATTCTTTATTATATTATATTATCAATGTTAAAACAAGTATTCCAAACTTAGTTTCTACAGGATTAGTAAATTAAATCAAAACTTTTTGCTGTTATCTAAATAATGGAAAAATACTGGCCAATGGATGACGAAAGTCGTAGAGGTGGCCATATATTCTTTTAAAGAAAAAAATTCATTTTCTTTTAAAATACCTGTTGTCAATATTTTGTGGTTGATGTGCCAGTACAACGTTATAGTGCTTCGTTTCAATATGGAAAAGCTTTAAATGATTTTCCATTACATATCAGTAATGTTTTGATTCTATTAAGTGCGTATTGACATTCAGTAAAGCAATCATAAAAAAGTACATTAAAAAGGTAGGGAAAATCCCATTTCAATAAATTAAAAATATGAAAAAATTAATACTTATAAATAAAAGTACGAAAATTATTGATGCATTTCATTTATTAAGTTGAAGTAATCGTCTTATGTTTAAAGTTCTTAGATGGCGCAGCCACATCCTCTGCCAGCCCAACCTCCACGAAGACCGAGGCCAGGAGCGGCAAGAGCAGCGGGAGCGAAGGCGGCACCAGGACCGTAAGCAGCAAGAGGGGCCATGGCGGCAGCCGGGGCAAAGCCAGTAGTCTCACTGATCATGGCGTTTCTACCATTACCACAGGCATGGTTGACGGCACCAGCACCGGCAGAAGGCACCACACCTTCAAGAGCAACAGTGCCCACGAACGGCAGCTCACCGCCCACAGCCAGAGCACCCTCATAAACGTTGTCAGACACTACGGAGATACCGACGGGAGCGATGGCGGAGGCGCTGGAGACAGGCAGAGCGCCGCCACTGGTGGGACTGATCTCCAGGGCGGGGGCGTAGATTCCATCGCAAGCCAGGCCTCTGCCTGCGTAGCCAGCGGCCAGTCCATCAAGAGCCAGACCTCTGCCTGCCAAGCCAGGGGAGGCAAGTCCATCATATGCCCAAGCAGGAGCAGCCAAGCCACAAGGGGCGGCTAAGGCGGGAGCGGTCCAACCGTAGGGAGCAGCTAGTCCAGAGATATCAGCAACCGCAGCACGGCTGGTGCATTGTCCGAGTGCGGACTGAAATTGTAAGAATATATTGTTACGCACTTATACAACAAACATTAATATATTGATGGTAGTAGTAACACAACTAGTGAATCTAATCAAATAATGAAATAATTATGTGGCTTAAAATAGAGTACTTCTTACCTTCAGCAGGAGCGCCTGAGCGCAGAGGACCAGGATAGCTTTAACAGACATTGTAGTTTGTTTCGAGTGCTGACACAAGAATGATGTTCAGTGCAACTGTAGGCGGCTATATATACCCAATTATGTTATCACGTTCCAAGAAAAGTAGTATGTAGGTAAGTCTAATTAATTAATAGCTTGCGCAAGTACGATAAGGGCTGCTATTCACTAACAAAGAACCACTTGATTTTATTTGAGACATATCGTCACGTTTACAATATTTCGAAAACATAGTTGATATCAACAACTGGCTGGGTATAAAATGTGACAATTATTTTGGGTCATCATTCAGTCTTCAGCTTTTCGTTGAAAACACGTAAAACATGTCTTCCTTCACTGTTCTGTTGCTCTGCATCCAAGCTTGCTTGGTCCAGGTGAGTGAATCTTTTTTTCTAATAATATACTAAATGTCATTATTTCGTAAGTATATAAGGTTCTTTTAAACTCTATTTGATATTTTATATTCGACGGCACGGTTGGCGCAGTGGTTAAGCGATTGACTGCTGCGCTGCGTGTTGCGGGTTCGATTCCCGCACGGTATACCTACAAGTAGTTGTTCCGGGTCTGGCTGTTTATTTATGTGAGTTTAAATGTTTGTAAACGCACCCACGATACAGGAGAAATACCTAGTGTGAGGAAACGTTAAAAAAAAAATATCTTTTTCTGTTGGAGCTAAGCCTGAAATAACTTATTAAGTACTTACTTTGATGTCTGCCATTTTATGACTTAATCCACATTACTATATAGTACATAAATGTCTTGCATTGTGGTCCATCATGGTTATTTATTTTACAGAATGTATTCAGCCAGGCTTGCCTTGGTGCTTACGGCCCGGCGATCGCTCCAGCTTTTGCTTCTCCCATCCTAGCTGGTCCTTGCGGCTTGAATGCTCCCGGTTTGGCTTATGATGGACTTGCGTACCCCGCCGCCGGTTTCGCTGGCGCATACCCCGGTGCTGGTTGTGGTGCTGGACTTGCCGCGTACGGTGGTGCCGGTGAAGGCAACGTGGCGGTCGCTGGTGAGCTGCCAGTCGCCGGTACTACCGCCGTCGGCGGTCAGGTCCCCATCATGGGCGCTGTGAGCTTCGGTGGCGCTGTGCCAGCTGCTGGTGCCGTGTCTATCTCCGGCAAGTGCGCTTGCGGCTGCGGTGCTCTCTACTAGTATTTGAACTACTAAGCGAGACGAATGTTTAATAAAACTAAATAAAATGGACATAGTAATATTTTTCTTTGATTTCTTATTAAATCTCTGCCAGATCCTTCTTGGAATAAACGCGTGATGTTATACTACACCACTGCACACATAATTTGAGTTATTATTTTCTGAGTGTAACTTGATCTTTGTTGTATTGAACGGCTCGTGCCACAGCGAGTCATATTATTACATAGATTGTGCAGTTTATCACCAAAAACTTATGGTGAATAAGTACCTACATGCGGCTTCGAAGGACCGTTGCGGGAAAGTAAATTTAAACGGGGTGAGCTATTGACGACACACAGTAATTAGCTGACCAGGGTAGGAAAAGGGAATGAAGGACTTATTTGGGAGTCTTCTGGATGAAGCACGTGTTCGCTGATTTCTTCCTTTCACTGCTGTGCTCTTCACTTGGTCTCTTTATGTCACACGTGTGTCGGCCGACACGGGTAATAAACAGTTTTAGATATATTAGCGGCTTGTATTATTTTTCGGCGCGGCGCGGTAGCATTGCGGTAGGTTTGCGTAAGCTATTATGTTTTCATGAAGAATCGAACTCTCAGTTTTATGAAACAGGTATTTAAGGTCGGCATACATTTATAAAATCAAAAATCAAATGAAATCGATATTCGAACTCATTTTTGACGTTCGAAAGACAGTCACTCAAAACGGCCGCCCTTCACTACTTCCTAGTGCTTTCGCTGGGGAGAAGAAGTGGCGCAACAAACTCCCCAGCAGCACAGCTGTCTGTTCCAAAATACTTGATTATGCAAACTAATTAACACACAACATTAAATTAAGACATATCAATAAATTAAATTATTTGCCATATGTCAGCTAGCCACGCCAATATACCAACAAATACAATAAAACTACACATGCGTAGCCAAGCAAAAAAAAAAAAAACAAAATTAAGATGTAAACAAAAACCTACTACCTAAATAAAAGCCTCGAGGTATAAAAGGTGTGACAGCTTACATATTTATATCATAATTAATTAATTATCGACTTAGTTCATGTCAAAGATGATTTTAAGGTAAACAAAAATATTTGCTATCATTCGATTGCAATTTTAAATCAATACGAAAAAGGGAATACCAAATAATGTATGCCCATGCTATAAAGACGGCCAAAGTTAGGTTTTTTTCGTAGAATTCGGACAAAAAGCTCATCCTTTCAGGACCTCCTTCAGGGAAGGAGGAATCCTTGAGACCAAAAATAAAAAAAATGCTTCAACTTTCGAAGACTAGAAAACTCTTTATCTTCAACTAGCTTCTGCCCGTGACTTCGTCCGCGTGGAAATCAACTATATTATGCAACATACTCTATGTTACTCGGCAGTAGTGTGGCTTTCTACCAGTGAAAGAATTTTCGAATTCGAATCATTACTTCCAGAGATTACCTCCTACATCCAAACTTACAAACTTAAACATACTAAACTTCGTCATCATCATTTCAGCTAGATGTCCACTGCTGGGCATTGGCCTCCCCCAACTTGTCGTCGTACGTTGGGTTCCTGGATTGGTGATCGCGTATTCTGAAATCATGATACCAAATAAAACTTTAAAGTAAAGCATTCTTAATATATTTTCTATTAAACGTTAATTGTTTATAATTTGCGGAATTATAAACAAAAAAAAATGAGAAGGCCATAATATATTTATTTGAAGAATAAAATTTAGCTTTGTTTAAAGTGACATTTATCTTCTCAAATCTTTGTGGACAACGTGCCAGTAAGTATTTAACGTTAAATTCGTGAAAAAAGTCTTTAGTAAAGAGTATTCTATTCTATTTTTTTTTTTTTGTTTTTTGCCTGTAAATGGCAATGAAAACTGCCAATTGCTCACTTCAGGTGTCACCACACGACATGTCACTATTCATACTTCTTTTGCAAACAAGCAACATCTTTTACTAATAAATATTTCTTAATATTTCCCTTTGCCTTTTACTGTGAATGTGCAACTTTATTGTGCATTCTGTGGTCTCCTATATGTGAAGGAGCACACCTACTTAGTACCTGGAGACAATTCCCGTAATTTAAAACGTTCAAAATCTAGTCGCAATCTCATCTCACGACAATCTATGTCAAAAACTTGTCAAGTAGGGAAATTAGAGCTATTTTTGACAGATTGAGACTTAGATCAGACTGTTAACGTTCTTAAAATTACGAGAATTGCCCCTCTGATGTTGCCCTTTACTTAGGACGTGTGTTGTTTATGTGTTGTGTATATCTTTTGTTGGAGATCCTAAATAAATAAACGTTTCTGGAATGACCGCTGAAATAAAATTAAGAAGTTAAAATTCATGTCAATACGTGAATTTCTTATATCCCAAAGTGTTTACTAGGAGAAAACTATGGGAGAATTGCAAAGAAAAAATGCATTGCCAATAATTTTCCACTTTTTTATTTATTATTCTTTTACTGATAGAAATGGTTTATGTTAAAATACGCGAACGAAGTCGCGGGCAGAAATTATTTGATTTATATTACGGCCAAGAACGTTTCTTTAGCAGACTGACGCGTACGCAATCAAATACGCAAATATAATAATTTAGTCCAACATAACGGCTGAACCCTATCTCTTAAGATACAGGCCAGACCTAGTTTAAGGGATAGAGTTGAAATTTATTGTACTCCTATGCTAAAGCTGTATTGAATAGTGTCAACTGAATGTATACAGTGCAATGCGATTTTGTTTATGTAATAAATTCTTTATTATATTATATTATCAATGTTAAAACAAGTATTCCAAACTTAGTTTCTACAGGATTAGTAAATTAAATCAAAACTTTTTGCTGTTATCTAAATAATGGAAAAATACTGGCCAATGGATGACGAAAGTCGTAGAGGTGGCCATATATTCTTTTAAAGAAAAAAATTCATTTTCTTTTAAAATACCTGTTGTCAATATTTTGTGGTTGATGTGCCAGTACAACGTTATAGTGCTTCGTTTCAATATGGAAAAGCTTTAAATGATTTTCCATTACATATCAGTAATGTTTTGATTCTATTAAGTGCGTATTGACATTCAGTAAAGCAATCATAAAAAAGTACATTAAAAAGGTAGGGAAAATCCCATTTCAATAAATTAAAAATATGAAAAAATTAATACTTATAAATAAAAGTACGAAAATTATTGATGCATTTCATTTATTAAGTTGAAGTAATCGTCTTATGTTTAAAGTTCTTAGATGGCGCAGCCACATCCTCTGCCAGCCCAACCTCCACGAAGACCGAGGCCAGGAGCGGCAAGAGCAGCGGGAGCGAAGGCGGCACCAGGACCGTAAGCAGCAAGAGGGGCCATGGCGGCAGCCGGGGCAAAGCCAGTAGTCTCACTGATCATGGCGTTTCTACCATTACCACAGGCATGGTTGACGGCACCAGCACCGGCAGAAGGCACCACACCTTCAAGAGCAACAGTGCCCACGAACGGCAGCTCACCGCCCACAGCCAGAGCACCCTCATAAACGTTGTCAGACACTACGGAGATACCGACGGGAGCGATGGCGGAGGCGCTGGAGACAGGCAGAGCGCCGCCACTGGTGGGACTGATCTCCAGGGCGGGGGCGTAGATTCCATCGCAAGCCAGGCCTCTGCCTGCGTAGCCAGCGGCCAGTCCATCAAGAGCCAGACCTCTGCCTGCCAAGCCAGGGGAGGCAAGTCCATCATATGCCCAAGCAGGAGCAGCCAAGCCACAAGGGGCGGCTAAGGCGGGAGCGGTCCAACCGTAGGGAGCAGCTAGTCCAGAGATATCAGCAACCGCAGCACGGCTGGTGCATTGTCCGAGTGCGGACTGAAATTGTAAGAATATATTGTTACGCACTTATACAACAAACATTAATATATTGATGGTAGTAGTAACACAACTAGTGAATCTAATCAAATAATGAAATAATTATGTGGCTTAAAATAGAGTACTTCTTACCTTCAGCAGGAGCGCCTGAGCGCAGAGGACGAGGATAGCTTTGACAGACATTGTAGTTTGTTCCGAGTGCTGACACAAGAATGATGTTCAGTGCAAGTGTTGGTGGTTTTATACTCCATTGTGTTATCAACTTCCAAGAAAATTAGTATGTAGGTAAGTGTAATTAATTATTAGCTTGTGCAAGCACGATAAGCCTACTATTTACCAACAAAAAAACGCATAATAGTCTACAAAGATATTTCAGTCACGTTTTCCAATATTTCGAAAACATAGTTGATATCAACAACTGGCTCGGTATAAAATGTGACAATTATTTTGAGTCATCATTCAGTCTTCAGCTTTCGTTGAAAAAACGTCAAACATGTCTTCCTTCACTGTTCTGTTGCTCTGCATCCAAGCTTGCTTGGTCCAGGTGAGTGAATCTTTTTTTCTAATAATATACTAAATGGCATTATTTCGTAAGTATATAAGGTTCTTTTAAACTCTATTTGATATTTTATATTCGACGGCATGGTTGTTGACTGCTGCGCTGCGTTTTGCGGATTCGATTCCCTCACGGTATACCTACAAGTAGTTGTTCCGGGTCTGGCTGTTTGTGTATGTGAGTTTAAATGTTTGTAAACGCACCCACGATACAGAAGAAATAACTAGAGTGGGGCAACGTTCAAAATAAAAAAAATATTCTTTTTCTGTTGGAGCTAAGCCTGAAATAACTTATTAAGTACTTACTTTGATGTCTGCCATTTTATGATTTAATCCACATTACTATAGAGTACATAAATTTCTTGCATTGTGGTCCATCATGATTATTTATTTTACAGAATGTATTCAGCCAGGCTTGCCTTGGTGCTTACGGCCCGGCGATCGCTCCAGCTTTTGCTTCTCCCATCCTAGCTGGTCCTTGCGGCTTGAATGCTCCAGGTTTGGCTTATGATGGACTTGCGTATCCCGCCGCTGGTTTCGCTGGCGCATACCCCGGTGCTGGTTGTGGTGCTGGACTTGCCGCGTACGGTGGTGCCGGTGAAGGCAACGTGGCGGTCGCTGGTGAGCTGCCAGTCGCCGGTACTACCGCCGTCGCCGGTCAGGTCCCCATCATGGGCGCTGTGAGCTTCGGTGGCGCTGTGCCAGCTGCTGGTGCCGTGTCTATCTCCGGCAAGTGCGCTTGCGGCTGCGGTGCTCTCTACTAGTATTTGAACTACTAAGTGGGACGAAATGTTTAATAAAACTAAATAAAATGGACATAGTAATATTTTTCTTTGATTTCTTATTAAATCTCTGCCCGATCTTTCTTGGAATAAACGCGTGATGTTATACTACACCACTGCACACATAACTTGAGTTATTATTTTCTGAGTGCTATGCAGTAGCTTGATCTTTGTTGTATTGAACGGCTCGTGCCACAGCGAGTCATATTATTACATAGATTGTGCAGTTTTTCACCAAAAACTTATGGTGAATAACTACCTACATGCGGCTTCGAAGGACCGTTGCGGGAATGTAAATTTAAACGGGGTGAGCTATTAACAACACACAGTAATTAGCTGACCAGGGTAGGAAAAGGGAATGAAGGACTTACTTGGGAGTCTTCTGGATGAAGCACGTGTTCGCTGATTTCTTCCTTTCACTGCTGTGCACTTCACTCGGTCTGTTTATGTCACACGTGTGTCGGCCGACACGGATAATAAAGAGTTTTAGATATATAAGCGGCTTGTATTATTTTTCGGCGCGGCGCGGTAGCATTGCGGTAGGTTTGCGTAAGCTATTATGTTTTCATGAAAACTCTCAGTTTTATGAAACAGGTATTTAAGGTCGGCATAAATTTATAAAATCAAAAATCAAATGAACTCTATATTCGAACTCATTTTTGACGTTCGAAAGACAGTCACTCAAAACGGCCGCCCTTCACTACTTCCTAGTGCTTTCGCTGGGGAGAAGAAGTGGCGCAACAAACTCCCCAGCAGCACAGCTATCTGTTCAAAATACTTGATTATGCAAACTAATTAACACACAACATTAAATTAAGACATATCAATAAATTAAATTATTTGCCATATGTCAGCTAGCCACGCCAATATATCAACAAATACAATAAAACTACACATACGTAGCCAAGCAAAAAAAAAAAAAACAAAATTAAGATGTAAACAAAAACCTACTACCTAAATAAAAGCCTCGAGGTATAAAAGGTGTGACAGCTTACATATTTATATCATAATTAATTAATTATCGACTTAGTTCATGTCAAAGATGATTTTAAAGTAAACAAAAATATTTGCCATCATTTGATCGCAATTTTAAATCAATACAAAAAAGGGAATACCAAATAATGTATGCCCATGCTATAAAGACGGCCAAAGTTAGGTTTTTTTGGTAAAATTCGGACAAAAAGCTCATCCTTTCAGGACCTCCTTGAGGGAAGGAGGAATCCTTGAGACCAAAAATAAAAAAAATGCTTCAACTTTCGAAGACTAGAAAACTCTTTATCTTCAACTAGCTTCTGCCCGTGACTTCGTCCGCGTGGAAATCAACTATATTATGCAACATACTCTATGTTACTCGGCAGTAGTGTGGCTTTCTACCAGTGAAAGAATTTTCGAATTCGAATCATTACTTCCAGAGATTACCTCCTACATCCAGACTTACAAACTTAAACATACTAAACTTCGTCATCATCATTTCAGCTAGATGTCCACTGCTGGGCATTGGCCTCCCCCAACTTGTCGTCGTACGTTGGGTTCCTGGATTGGTGATCGCGTATTCTGAAATCATGATACCAAATAAAACTTTAAAGTAAAGCATTCTTAATATATTTTCTATTAAACGTTAATTGTTTATAATTTGCGGAATTATAAACAAAAAAAAAATGAGAAGGCCATAATATATTTATTTGAAGAATAAAATTTAGCTTTGTTTAAAGTGCCATTTATCTTCTCAAATCTTTGTGGACAACGTGCCAGTAAGTATTTAACGTTAAATTCGTGAAAAAAGTCTTTAGTAAAGAGTATTCTATTCTATTTTTTTTTTTGTTTTTTGCCTGTAAATGGCAATGAAAACTGCCAATTGCTCACTTCAGGTGTCACCACACGACATGTCATTATTCATACTTCTTTTGCAAACAAGCAACATCTTTTACTAATAAATATTTCTTAATATTTACTGTGAATGTGCAACTTTATTGTGCATTCTGTGGTCTCCTATATGTGAAGGAGCACACCTACTTAGTACCTGGAGACAATTCCCGTAATTTAAAACGTTCAAAATCTAGTCGCAATCTCATCTCACGACAATCTATGTCAAAAACTTGTCAAGTAGGGAAATTAGAGCTATTTTTGACAGATTGAGACTTAGATCAGACTGTTAACGTTCTTAAAATTACGAGAATTGCCCCTCTGATGTTGCCCTTTACTTAGGACGTGTGTTGTTTATGTATTGTGTATATCTTTTGTTGGAGATCCTAAATAAATAAACGTTTCTGGAATGACCGCTGAAATAAAATTAAGAAGTTAAAATTCATGTCAATACGTGAATTTCTTATATCCCAAAGTGTTTACTAGGAGAAAACTGTGGGAGAATTGCAAAGAAAAAAATGCATTGCCAATCATTTTCCACTTTTTTATTTATTATTCTTTTACTGATAGAAATGGTTTATGTTAAAATACGCGAACGAAGTCGCGGGCAGAAATTATTTGATTTATATTACGGCCAAGAACGTTTCTTTAGCAGACTGACGCGTACGCAATCAAATACGCAAATATAATAATTTAGTCCAACATAACGGCTGAACCCTATCTCTTAAGATACAGGCCAGACCTAGTTTAAGGGATAGAGTTGAAATTTATTGTACTCCTATGCTAAAGCTGTATTGAATAGTGTCAACTGAATGTATACAGTGCAATGCGATTTTGTTTATGTAATAAATTTTTTATTATATTATATTATCAATGTTAAAACAAGTATTCCAAACTTAGTTTCTACACGATTAGTAAATTAAATCAAAACTTTTTGCTGTTATCTAAATAATGGAAAAATACTGGCCAATGGATGACGAAAGTTGTAGAGGTGGCCATATATTCTTTTAAAGAATAAAATTCATTTACTTTTAAAATACCTGTTGTCAATATTTTGTGGTTGATGTGCCAGTACAACGTTATAATGCTTCGTTTCAATATGGAAAAGCTTTAAATGATTTTCCATTACATATCAGTAATGTTTTGATTCTATTAAGTGCGTATTGACATTCAGTAAAGCAATCATAACAAAGTACATTAAAAAGGTAGGGAAAATCCCATTTCAATAAATTAAAAATATGAAAAAATTAATACTTATAAATAAAAGTACGAAAATTATTGATGCATTTCATTTATTAAGTTGAAGTAATCGTCTTATGTTTAAAGTTCTTAGATGGCGCAGCCACATCCTCTGCCAGCCCAACCTCCACGAAGACCGAGGCCAGGAGCGGCAAGAGCAGCGGGAGCGAAGGCGGCACCAGGACCGTAAGCAGCAAGAGGGGCCATGGCGGCAGCCGGGGCAAAGCCAGTAGTCTCACTGATCATGGCGTTTCTACCATTACCACAGGCATGGTTGACGGCACCAGCACCGGCAGAAGGCACCACACCTTCAAGAGCAACAGTGCCCACGAACGGCAGCTCACCGCCCACAGCCAGAGCACCCTCATAAACGTTGTCAGACACTACGGAGATACCGACGGGAGCGATGGCGGAGGCGCTGGAGACAGGCAGAGCGCCGCCACTGGTGGGACTGATCTCCAGGGCGGGGGCGTAGATTCCATCGCAAGCCAGGCCTCTGCCTGCGTAGCCAGCGGCCAGTCCATCAAGAGCCAGACCTCTGCCTGCCAAGCCAGGGGAGGCGAGTCCATCATATGCCCAAGCAGGAGCAGCCAAGCCACAAGGGGCGGCTAAGGCGGGAGCGGTCCAACCGTAGGGAGCAGCTAGTCCAGAGATATCAGCAACCGCAGCGCGGCTGGTGCATTGTCCGAGTGCGGACTGAAATTGTAAGAATATATTGTTACGCAGTTATACAACAAACATTAATATATTGATGGTAGTAGTAACACAACTAGTGAATCTAATCAAATAATGAAATAATTATGTGGCTTAAAATAGAGTACTTCTTACCTTCAGCAGGAGCGCCTGAGCGCAGAGGACGAGGATAGCTTTGACAGACATTGTAGTTTGTTCCGAGTGCTGACACAAGAATGATGTTCAGTGCAAGTGTTGGTGGTTTTATACTCCATTGTGTTATCAACTTCCAAGAAAATTAGTATGTAGGTAAGTGTAATTAATTATTAGCTTGTGCAAGCACGATAAGCCTACTATTTACCAACAAAAAAACGCATAACAGTCTACAAAGATATTTCAGTCACGTTTTCCAATATTTCGAAAACATAGTTGATAATAATATCAACAACTGACTGGGTATAAAATGTGACAATTATTTTGAGTCATCATTCAGTCTTCAGCTTTCGTTGAAAAAACGTCAAACATGTCTTCCTTCACTGTTCTGTTGCTCTGCATCCAAGCTTGCTTGGTCCAGGTGAGTGATTCTTTTTTTCTAATAATATACTAAATGTCATTATTTCGTAAGTATATAAGGTTCTTTTAAACTCTATTTGATATTTTATATTCGACGGCACGGTTGGCGCAGTGGTTAAGCGATTGACTGCTGCGCTGCGTGTTGCGGGTTCGATTCCCGCACGGTATACCTACAAGTAGTTGTTCCGGGTCTGGCTGTTTGTGTATGTGAGTTTAAATGTTTGTAAACGCACCAACGATACAGGAGAAATTCCTAATGTGGGGCAACGTTCAAAAAATAAAAAAATATTTTACTGTTGGAGCTAAGCCGGAAATAACTTATTAAGTACTTACTTTGATGTCTGCCCTTTTATGACTTAATCCACATTACTATAGAGTACATAAATTTCTTGCATTGTGGTCCATCATTATTATTACTTTTACAGAATGTATTCAGCCAGGCTTGCCTTGGTGCTTACGGCCCGGCGATCGCTCCAGCTTTTGCTTCTCCCATCCTAGCTGCTCCTTGCGGCTTGAATGCTCCCGGTTTGGCTTATGATGGACTTGCGTACCCCGCCGCCGGTTTCGCTGGCGCATACCCCGGTGCTGGTTGTGGTGCTGGACTTGCCGCGTACGGTGGTGCCGGTGAAGGCAACGTAGCAGTCGCTGGTGAGCTGCCAGTCGCCGGTACTACCGCCGTCGCCGGTCAGGTCCCCATCATGGGCGCTGTGAGCTTCGGTGGCGCTGTGCCAGCTGCTGGTGCCGTGTCTATCTCCGGCAAGTGCGCTTGCGGCTGTGGTGCTCTCTACTAATATATGAACTACTAAGCGAGACGAAATGTTTAATAAAACTAAATAAAATGGACATAGTAATATTTTTCTTTGATTTCTTATTAAATCTCTGCCCGATCCTTCTTGGAATAAACGCGTGATGTTATACTACACCACTGCACACATAACTTGAGTTATTATTTTCTGAGTGCTATGCAGTAACTTGATCTTTTTTTGTATTGAACGGCTCGTGCCACAGCGAGTCATATTATTATGTAGATTGTGCAGTTTTTCACCAAAAACTTATGGTGAATAAGTACCTACATGCGACTTCGAAGGACCGTTGCGGGAATGTAAATTTAAGCGGGGTGAGCTATTGACGACACGCAGTAATGAGCTGACCAGGGTAGGAAAAGGGAATGAAGGACTCACTTGGGAGTCTTCTGGATGAAGCACGTGTTCGCTGATTTCTTCCTTTCACTGCTGTGCACTTCACTCGGTCTGTTTATGTCACACGTGTGTCGGCCGACACGGGTAATAAAGAGTTTTAGATATATCAGCGGCTTGTATTAGTTTTCGGCGCGGCGCGGTAGCATTGCGGTAAGTTTGCGTAAGCTATTATGTTTTCATGAAGAATCGAACTCTCAGTTTTATGAAACAGGTATTTAAGGTCGGCATAAATTTATAAAATCAAAAATCAAATGAACTCTATATTCGAACTCATTTTTGACGTTCGAAAGACAGTCACTCAAAACGGCCGCCCTTCACTACTTCCTAGTGCTTTCGCTGGGGAGAAGAAGTAGCGCAACAAACTCCCCAGCAGCACAGCTGTCTGTTCCAAAATACTTGATTATGCAAACTAATTAACACACAACATTAAATTAAGACATATCATTACCTTAAATTATTTGCCATATGTCAGCTAGCCACGCCAATATACAAACAAATACAATGAAACTACACATACGTAGCCAAGCAAAAAAAAAAAAAAACAAAATTAAGATGTAAACAAAAACCTACTACCTAAATAAAAGCCTCGAGGTATAAAAGGTGTGACAGCTTAGACATATTTATATCATAATTAATTAATTATCGACTTAGTTCATGTCAAAGATGATTTTAAGGTAAACAAAAATATTTGCTATCATTCGATTGCAATTTTAAATCAATACAAAAAAGGGAATACCAAATAATGTATGCCCATGCTATAAAGACGGCCAAAGTTAGGTTTTTTTGGTAGAATTCGGACAAAAAGCTCATCCTTTCAGGACCTCCTTGAGGGAAGGAGGAATCCTTGAGGCCAAAAATAAAAAAAATGCTTCAACTTTCGAAGACTAGAAAACTCTTTATCTTCAATTAGCTTCTGCCCGTGACTTAGTCCGCGTGGAAATCAACTATATTATACAACATACCCTATGATACTCGGCAGTAGTGTGGCTTTCTACCAGTGAAAGAATTTTCGAATTCGAATCATTACTTCCAGAGATTACCTTTTATTTCCAAACTTACAAACTTAAATATACTAAACTTCGTCATCATCATTTCAGCTAGATGTCCACTGCTGGGCATTGGCCTCCCCCAACTTGTCATCGTACGTTGGGTTCCTGGATTGGTGATCGCGTATTCTGAAATCATAATACCAAATAAAACTTTAAAGTAAAGCATTCTTAATATATTTTCTATTAAACGTTAATTGTTTATAATTTGCGGAATTATAAACAAAAAAAAATGAGAAGGCCATAATATATTTATTTGAAGAATAAAATTTAGCTTTGTTTAAAATGACATTTATCTTCTCAAATCTTTGTGGACAACGTGCCAGTAAGTATTTAACGTTAAATTCGAGAAAAAAGTCTTTAGTAAAGAGTATTCTATTCTATTTTTTTTTTTGTTTTTTGCCTGTAAATGGCAATGAAAACTGCCAATTGCTCACTTCAGGTGTCACCACACGACATGTCACTATTCATACTTCTTTTGCAAACAAGCAACATCTTTTACTAATAAATATTTCTTAATATTTCCCTTTGCGCTTTACTGTGAACTGTGCAACTTTATTGTGCATTCTGTGGTCTCCTATATGTGAAGGAGCACACCTACTTAATACCTGAAGACAATTCCCGTAATTTAAAACGTTCAAAATCTAGTCGCAATCTCATCTCACGACAATCTATGTCAAAAACTTGTCAATTATGTAGGGAAATTAGAGCTATTTTTAACAGATTGAGAATTAGATCAGACTGTGAACGTTCTTAAAATTACGAGAATTGCCCGTATGATGTTGCCCTTTACTTTTGACGTGTGTTGTTTATGTATTGTGTATATCTTTTGTTGGAGATCCTAAATAAATAAACTTTTCTGGAATGACCACTGAAATGAAATTAAGAACTTAAAATTCATGTCAATACGTGAATTTCTTATATCCCAAAGTGTTTACTAGGAGAAAATTATGGGAGAATTGCAAAGAAAAAAATGCATTGCCAATCATTTTCCACTTTTTATTTATTATTATTTTACTGATAGAAATGGTTTATGTTAAAATACGCGAACGAAGTCGCGGGCAGAAATTATTTGATTTATATTACGGCCAAGAACATTTCTTTAGCAGACTGACGCGTACGCAGGGCCGTAGCTAGGGGGGGGCATTGTGGGGCAATGCCCTACCTTGAAATCACAATGCCCTACCTTAACTGAAATCAATAGGCCTCAAACATCGATCACTAGCCTACGATCTACTAGTGATCGATGGCCTCAAAGGCTGTCAACGGGTCACGAGAGAATGGCTGATATGGTATTTCTGGCCTTTGAAAAAAAAGAACAAAATCAGTTGATCTGAACGAAGTTCTTCGCATTTTTAATAACATGGCGAATCGTAGAATTCAGCTGTTTTAAATATTTTTATTATTATGTTTTCTTTATTTCAACTAAGTACATATAAATTACATTTTTAAATATTTTTATAAACAAAAATATAAAAAAAACATTTAAAAATATAAAAAATGGTAGCCCACCGGTATCGGGAACAGGGTCCAAGCTACCGGCGGTCAGGGCTCCAGAGAGAGGAACCTCCTGACAATGCGAGCCGTGTCCAGAAGTACCGCTTTCTGAATCAAGCCCTTGATCCAGCTGCCCAACGAGAGCCTCCTTAGGTGTTGGTTGAGGCTCTTGACTATTAAGCCATTGGCTGTCACGACTATCGGCACAATGATCGCTGAGTCCACATCCCACATGTCGACAACCTCGCGAGCCAAGTCAAGATACTTGATTTGTTTATCTTTCTCGGCTTTCACGAGGTTCTCATCATGCGGGACGGTTATGTCAACAATCATTGCGCGCCGCTCTGATCGATCCACTACCACTATATCAGGCTTATTGGCAACAATAGTCCTGTCAGTGATGATGGATCGATCCCAGTACAATGTGATATTTCCATTTTCGAGAACTGGGTCGGGCACATACCTGTATTACGGCACCTCAGATTCGACAAGGCTGTATTTCAGAGCAAGGTGCTGATGGATTATCCTGGCTTCAAGGTTGTGTCTATGCAAGTACTCTCCGTTAGCTAGACGAGAACACCCGGAGATAATATGCCTGATTGATTCTCCCGGCCGGTGGCATGCCCGACAGATGTCAACCGTGCTGTCTTTCACAATAAATCTCCGGTAATTATTCGTCATCATAACTTCGTCCATAATTGCACAGACAAAACCTTCGGTTTCTCCAAAGAGGTCACCGAAACGCAGCCAGGCTACGGACGCTAGTAGATCTACATCGGGTCCATGTAGGGCCCGGTAAAGGCGTCCGTGAAGCTCCTTACTTTGCCATACTGCCATGCGTTCATTGGTGTCAAGCACTACTGGCTTGCGCCAGTTCTCTTTAGCCAAGGAGAGCGGGGTAAGGCCCTTGTCCATCGCGACTAAATCTCGATTCATCTCCACGTCGATTTCTAGGAAATATTCCCTGAGACTGCATATCTCGCGATTGTGGGGGGTCTTAGCGTTTAAAAAGCCTCGACCTCCACATTTTCGCGGGATATACAGCCTCATTACCGATGACCGTGGGTGATGCATTCGATTTGCAGTCAACAGCGTCCGCACCCTCTTATCCAGGGCGTCTAGTTCGGTTTGAGTCCATTTGAGTATGCCGAAAGAGTACATCAAAACCGGCATGACCCAACTGTTGAAGGCACGCACCTTGTTTCCGCCTGATAGAAGACTATTAAGTACTTTTTTCAGGCGGCCAAAGAAGCGCTCCTTCAACGATTGCTTCATGTCAGTAACATTGATGCCTAACGCTTCCGACATACCCAAATACTTATAGGTTTCGGATACGGAGAGGGCTCTAAGGTTTGTGGAATCCGAGAGTTGGGTTCCCACGGATTCCACAATCGCCCCTCGCTTTACATGCATGACCGCACATTTGTCCACACCAAATTCCATCCTGATGGCGCTACTGAAAGTTTCAGTTACTTTCTTTAGCTCCATCAGTTGATGTGTGATGTTGATCTCCATTATTATGTTGTTTATTTATTTAGATATCTTATTTTAATACATTTTTAAATATTAGTATAAAAAAAAAAACATTTAAAAATATAAAAAAATAGTGATCCACCGATGTCGGGAGCAGGGTCCAAGCTACCGGTGGTTAGGGCTCCAGAGACAGGAACCTCCTCACAATGCGAGCCGTATCGAGGAGTACTGCCTTTTGAATCAGGCCCTTGATCCAACCGCCTAACGAGAGCCTAGATAGATGTTGATCGAGGCTTTCGGCCATGAGGCCATTGGCCGATACGACAATCGGCACAATGATAGCCGAGCTTACATTCCACATGTCAACAACCTCGTGTGCTAAGTCCAGATATTTAATTTGTTTCTCTTTCTCAGCTTTCACGAGGTTCCCGTCATGTGAATGGTAACATCGACAATCATTGTGCGGCGCGCTAATCGATCTATCACCACTATATCAGGCTTATTGGCGACAATAGTCCTGTCAGTAATGATAGACCGATCCCAGTACAACGTGACATGGTCATTTTCAAGAACTGGGTCGGGCACATACTTGTAATACGGTACCTCAGAATCGACAAGTTTATATTTCAAAGCAAGTTGCTGGTGAATGATCCTGGCTACTTGGTTATGCCTGTGCAAGTACTCACCGTTAGCTAGACGAGAACAACCAGAGATAATATGTCTGATGGACTCACCCGGACGGTGGCATGCCCGACACACGTCAACCGTCCCGTCCTTCATTTATTATGTTAATTATTATAATATGTAAGTTTGCAGAAACAATATGATCTAAATGGTATTTTAGGTCGTATCTATTTACTCGTATCACCCAACAATTAATTATTACCTCACTCTCACTCAGACGTGGATCTCTACATCCAAATCTGGAAGTTCAATCATCTTGTTCGCTTGTTCTTCATCATTGAGGATTTAATAGTTCTTAGATCCATGCTCATGCTCTGTCACAGAAATTATTTGTCTACGAATAGCTATTGAATGTACATCATTGACCTAGAGGTCAATGATATACATGGTGATTGATTTAGGAGCCCGTGCTTCGAGGGCAGATTAATTATGATAATTTTTTTACTTCCGCCCTACCTGTAACCAATGCTGCCCTACCTCAAATTCGACTCTAGCTACAGCCCTGCGCGTACGCAATCAAATACGCAAATATAATAATTTAATCCAACATAACGGCTGAACCCTATCTCCTAAGATACAGGCCAGACCTATTTTAAGGGATAGAGTTGAAATTTATTGTACTCCTATGCTAAAGCTGTATTGAATAGTGTCAACTGAATGTATACAGTGCAATGCGATTTTGTTTATGTAATAAATTCTTTATTATATTATATTATCAATGTTAAAACAAGTATTCCAAACTTAGTTTCTACAGGATTAGTAAATTAAATCAAAACTTTTTGCTGTTATCTAAATAATGGAAAAATACTGGCCAATGGATGACGAAAGTCGTAGAGGTGGCCATATATTTTTTTAAAGAAAAAAATTAATTTTCTTTTAAAATACCTGTTGTCAATATTTTGTGGTTGATGTGCCAGTACAACGTTATAGTGCTTCGTTTCAATATGGAAAAGCTTTAAATGATTTTCCATTACATATCAGTAATGTTTTGATTCTATTAAGTGCGTATTGACATTCAGTAAAGCAATCATAAAAAAGTACATTAAAAAGGTAGGGAAAATCCCATTTCAATAAATTAAAAATATGAAAAAATTAATACTTATAAATAAAAGTACGAAAATTATTGATGCATTTCATTTATTAAGTTGAAGTAATTGTCTTATGTTTAAAGTTCTTAGATGGCGCAGCCACATCCTCTGCCAGCCCAACCTCCACGAAGACCGAGGCCAGGAGCGGCAAGAGCAGCGGGAGCGAAGGCGGCACCAGGACCATAAGCAGCAAGAGGGGCCATGGCGGCAGCCGGGGCAAAGCCAGTAGTCTCACTGATCATGGCGTTTCTGCCATTACCACAGGCATGGTTGACGGCACCAGCACCGGCAGAAGGCACAACACCTTCAAGAGCAACAGTGCCCATGAACGGCAGCTCACCGCCCACAGCCAGAGCACCCTCATAAACGTTGTCAGACACTACGGAGATACCGACGGGAGCGATGGCGGAGGCGCTGGAGACAGGCAGAGCGCCGCCACTGGTGGGACTGATCTCCAGGGCGGGGGCGTAGATTCCATCGCAAGCCAGGCCTCTGCCTGCGTAGCCAGCGGCCAGTCCATCAAGAGCCAGACCTCTGCCTGCCAAGCCAGGGGAGGCGAGTCCATCATATGCCCAAGCAGGAGCAGCCAAGCCACAAGGGGCGGCTAAGGCGGGAGCGGTCCAACCGAAGGGAGCAGCAAGTCCAGAGATATCAGCAACCGCAGCACGGCTGGTGCACTGTCCGAGTGCGGACTGTAATAGTAATAATATTTTGTTACGCACTTATACAACAAACATTAATATTATGATGGTAGTAGTAACACAACTAATGAATCTAATAATTAATGAAATAATTATGTTGTTTATAATAGAGTACTTCTTACCTTGAGCAGGAGCGCCTGAGCGCAGAGGACGAGGATAGCTTTGACAGACATTGTAGTTTGTTTCGAGTGCTTGACACAAGAATGATGTTCAGTGCAACTGTAGGCGGCTATATATACCCAATTATGTTATCACGTTCCAAGAAAAGTAGTATGTAGGTAAGTCTAATTAATTAATAGCTTGCGCAAGTAGGTACGATAAGGGCTGCTATTCACTAACAAAGAACCACTTGATTTTATTTGAGACATATCGTCACGTTTACAATATTTCGAAAACATAGTTGATATGAACAACTGGCTGGGTATAAAATGTGACAATTATTTTGGGTCATCATTCAGTCTTCAGCTTTTCGTTGAAAAAACGTCAAACATGTCTTCCTTCACTGTTCTGTTGCTCTGCATCCAAGCTTGCTTGGTCCAGGTGAGTGAATCTTTTTTTCTAATAATATACTAAATGTCATTATTTCGTAAGTATCTAAGGTTCTTTTAAACTCTATTTGATATTTTATATTCGACGGCACGGTTGGCGCAGTGGTTAAGCGATTGACTGCTGCGCTGCGTGTTGCGGGTTCTATTCCCGCACGGTATACCTACAAGTAGTTGTTCCGGGTCTGGCTGTTTGTGTATGTGAGTTTAAATGTTTGTAAACGCACCCACGATACAGGAGAAATTGCTAGTGTGGGGCACGTTCAAAGAAAAAAAAATCTTTTTCTGTTGGAGCTAAGCCTGAAATAACTTATTAAGTACTCACTTTGATGTCTGCCATTTTATGACTTAATCCACATTACTATAGAGTACATAAATTTCTAGCATTGTGGTCCATCATGATTATTACTTTTACAGAATGTATTCAGCCAGGCTTGCCTTGGTGCTTACGGCCCGGCGATCGCTCCAGCTTTTGCTTCTCCCATCCTAGCTGCTCCTTGCGGCTTGAATGCTCCCGGTTTGGCTTATGATGGACTTGCGTACCCCGCCGCCGGTTTCGCTGGCGCATACCCCGGTGCTGGTTGTGGTGCTGGACTTGCCGCGTACGGTGGTGCCGGTGAAGGCAACGTAGCAGTCGCTGGTGAGCTGCCAGTCGCCGGTACTACCGCCGTCGCCGGTCAGGTCCCCATCATGGGCGCTGTGAGCTTCAGTGGCGCTGTGCCAGCTGCTGGTGCCGTGTCTATCTCCGGCAAGTGCGCTTGCGGCTGTGGTGCTCTCTACTAGTATTTGAACTACTAAGCGAGACGAAATGTTTAATAAAACTAAATAAAATGGACATAGTAATATTTTTCTTTGATTTCTTATTAAATCTCTGCCCGATCCTTCTTGGAATAAACGCGTGATGTTATACTACACCACTGCACACATAACTTGAGTTATTATTTTCTGAGTGCAATGCAGTAACTTGATTTTTTTTTGTATTGAACGGCTCGTGCCACAGCGAGTCATATTATTACATAGATTGTGCAGTTTTTCACCAAAAACTTATGGTGAATAAGTACCTACATGCGACTTCGAAGGACCGTTGCGGGAATGTAAATTTAAGCGGGGTGAGCTATTGACGACACACAGTAATGAGCTGACCAGGGTAGGAAAAGGGAATGAAGGACTCACTTGGGAGTCTTCTGGATGAAGCACGTGTTCGCTGATTTCTTCCTTTCACTGCTGTGCACTTCACTCGGTCTGTTTATGTCACACGTGTGTCGGCCAACACGGATAATAAAGAGTTTTAGATATATTAGCGGCTTATATTATTTTTCGGCGCGGCGCGGTAGCATTGCGGTAGGTTTGCGTAAAATATTATGTTTTTATTAAGAATCGAACTCTCGGTTTTATGAAACAGGTATTTAAGGTATATAAATTTATAAAATCAGAAATCAAAATCATTTATATTCGAACTAATTGTTGACGTTCGAAAGACCGTCCCTCAAAACGGCCGCCCTTCACCACTTCCTAGTGCTTTCGCTGGGGAGAAGAAGTGGCGGAACAAACTCCCCAGCAGCACAGCTGTCTGTTCAAAATATGTACTTGATTATGCAAACTAATTAACACACAACATTAAATTAAGACAGATCATTAAATTAAATTATTTGCCATATGTCAGCTAGCCACGCCAATATACCAACAAATACAATAGAACTAGACATACGCACCCAAGCTACAAAAAAATCAAAATTAAGATGTTGTAGTCGCTCGGAGGGTGTGTGGAGAAATGACAGGCGTTATTAGAGTCGAAGACGGAAGTTTAATGGCAGAGTTACAGCGTACAGAATAAGAAGAAACAAGCGTAGAAAAGTACAGAATCAAGAATTAGAAGGAAAGATTGAGATTTTAGGTGCACTAGATCGCGAAACGTAATTAGCTGTTAGGAAGATTTGCGTGTGCATCCGCCGTCGGAGCGGGCTATCGACTGGCGCGGATGACCGAGCGATCGCGGTATAAAGACCCGGCGCCGGCGGCTGCGTGGGGCGCGCGGACGTAGCCGGAGCGCGGGCGCAAGGCGACGAGGTACACACATCGCGCGGCCGACGAAGGTGCGAGCTACGTGCGCTCGAAACAGGTGCGTCCCTTGACCATGAAGAGTGCCACAGTACTCCCCCGCTTAGACCGCTACTGCGGGCGGTAATAATCCGGGAAGTGCACCCGACGCCCGGACCTCGTCCTCCTCTCCTCTTCCTTTGCTGGAACAGGGAGTGGAGCTGGTGTCTCAGGAACCGATGGTGGCTGATCGTCTGCTTCCTGTATGACGTAGGCCGGCTTCAGCCGATCGATGCTGACAGTAACATCTTTACCCCGTACGTCCAGCTTGTAATATTTGGGTTGGCGCTGCTTAACCCTGTACGGGCCGGAATACGGTGGTTCTAGCGGTCTTCGAACGAAGTCCTGCCGCAAGAACACATGGGATGATTCGCTGAGACTATGCGGTAAGTAAAACGGACCTTTTCTGTGACAGGACGCAGGCCTTGGTGTGAGGTTGGCCATGCGACTTCGTAAGCGCGTTGCAAGGTCGGTGACGTCAGATGACTTGTAGTCGTCGGTTGGTGCAATGAATTGCCCTGGTAATCGAAGTTGTTCGCCGTAGACCAACTCCGCTGGTGATGCTTTGATGTCCGGCTTCCATGCACTTCGTATCCCCAGAAGTACTAGCGGCAGAACTTCGGTCCATTGCGGAGTAGCGTGACACATGATGGCTGCTTTCATGTGTCGGTGCAGTCGTTCGATCATGCCATTCGAGGCAGGGTGGTAGGCGGTTGTGCTGTAGTGGTGCGCGCCAACCATGGCTGCGACAGCTCGGAAGAGGTGTGACTGGAACTGAGTGCCGCGATCAGTTGTTATTTTGAGCGGGCAACCAAATATGGCGATCCAGCCGGACACCAGCGCTGTTGCGCAGGTCTCAGCCGTGATGTCTTTGATGGGGTACGCCTCAGGCCATCTGGTGAATCTGTCGATGACAGTGAGGCAATACCTGTAATCATAAGAAATAGGTAAAGGGCCGACGATATCAAGGTGGATATGGGAGAACCTTGATGTTGTGACAGGAAATTGGGAAAGAGGGGCAAAGGTATGTCGTGTCACTTTACAGCCTTGACACTTTAGGCATCTTCGAGACCACTCTCTACATTGTTTGCGCATCCCTGGCCAAACGAATCTCTGTGCCACCAGTCGCACTGTAGCTGTGTTTCCGGGATGGCTCAAGTTGTGTAGCGATTCAAACGCCTGACGACGGAATTTCTGCGTAATATACGGTCGCGGCGGCGTAACAGTAACGTCACAGTAAACCTCGATGTCTGTATCGGGTATTCTAACCCTTTCGAGCCTAAGCGAGGATCCACTTTTTAGGAGACTTTGTAGTTCTGGATCAGTGTTCTGACATCGTGCAAGTGCCTGATAATCGATTCCTTTTGGAACTCGTAACTCCTCTACACGGGACAATGTATCAGCGACCACGTTCTCGGGACCAGGTATATAGCGTATGTCCGTTGTGTACTGAGCTATGTAGTCATAATACCTGTACTGCCTTGGCGTGCAGTTATCACGTGGTGTTGTAAATGCGTACGTCAGTGGGCGATGATCTGTGAAGACAACAAAGTGCCGGGCCTCCACCATGTGACGAAAATACCTGATAGCTTCGTACACTGCCAGCAGCTCGCGGTCGTACGTGCTGTACTTCTTTTGAGCTGGGCTTAGTTTCTTGGAAAAGAAGCCCAGTGGTTCCCATTGCTCACCATTTCGTTGCTGTAGCACGGCTCCTATTGATACATCTGAAGCATCCGTTGTCATAGAAAGCTCAGCGTTGGTTAGCGGATGTACCAAAAGCGTAGCATTGGAGAGTGCTTTCTTGCATTCAAAAAATGCTTCTAGCTGCATCTGCGTCATTTGTACAGGTTGATTCTTTGTGGTTTTACCTCCAGCGAGTATAGCGTTAAGCGGTGCCTGCGCCTTAGCTGCGTTTGGTATAAAGCGTCTATAAAAATTGAGCATACCCAGAAATCTTCGTAGCTCCTTCACAGTTTGTGGTATCGGAAAATCCTGAATAGCTTGTACCTTAGTGTCGAGTGGGTAGGTACCGGAAGCTGAAACATTGAAGCCAAGAAATGTTACCTCTGGCTGTCCCCAGACACACTTCGCCGAGTTCACTAATACACCATACTCTCTCAGGCGATCAAGCAGCCGTCGCAGGTGGATTTTGTGCAGCTCTGGAGTGGGGGAAAAACACAAAACATCGTCCAAATAACAGAAGCAGAACTCGTCTAACCCAGCAAGTACCTCGTCCATAAACCTCTGAAATGTCTGCGCCGCGTTCCTCAGACCGAAGGTCATATAGGGGAATTCGAATAAACCGAATGGTGTGGTTATCGCAGTCTTTGGTATGTGGGGTCCATAGATAGGTACCTGGTTATAAGCCTTGACCATATCGATTTTTGAAAATATAGTGCTGCCAGAGAGCTGATGCGAGAAATCCTGAATATGTCTCACCGGGTATCTATCAGGAATTGTGCGTGCGTTAAGTGCACGGTAGTCGCCGCACGGCCTCCATCCATCGTCCTTCTTCTTGACCAAATGTAGGGCTGAAGACCAGGGGCTGTCTGATCGCCTGGTCGTGCCGTTGGCCAGCATGCCCTCAAACTCCTTTTTGGCAATTTTTAAGCGGTCTGGATCTAGTCGCCTAGGCTTGCTTGACACTGGTGGTCCAGGGGCGGTATTAATATAGTGCACCGTATTGTGTTTGGGCTCACGCACAGTACCTGCAGGTCGGGTCACCTCCGGGAACTCACGGAGCAGCTGGTGAAATTCTGACTCGCCGGCGACAGTCTTGACAGACGCCACGTCATCCGGTATCCTCTGATGCGATGCGGGTACGGAGAGAGATGTGATCCCATCTATCAGCCTATGGTTGCGGCAATCTATAATAAGATTATAAAATTTTAAGAAATCAATTCCTATAATCGGTTTCGATATGTCCGCAACGGTGAATCGCCATACAAACGCTCGGCGCAGTCCTAAATCCAGATGTAATTGTATCGGGCCATACGTATTGATGACTGTACCGTTCGCAGCTGTTAGGCCGTATTTCGTGCTCGTGCAGGGCATTCTAACCGCTGAGCGTGGGAAAACACATAAATCAGACCCAGTGTCGATCAGAAACATCATCTTCGAATGTCGGTCCGTTACAAAAATACGGCCTGGATGGGTTCCGCAGTGGTAGGCCGCTACTTCCGACTGCCCATGGAGTTTTCCGACGACCACTGACAGGGCTGTCGGCATTTCTTTGCTCGTGAACCATAAACATAATGATACCAGCAATGAGGGTGGTTTTCAGGCGGCTGACTTGACCGCGATGCGGACCTACGCCTAGCATTTCTACTCCTAGATCGCTGGCGGGAGCGTTCACGACGCTGTATATGCATTGCACTCACCTGCTGACCGAGCAAGGTTACTTGCCTGGTTAACTCGCTGATTCGCGTTTCCATACCCTCCATGAGGGTAGGTGCCACCGGAACCGCCGCACTCGCCACGTGTTGTACACCGGTCGGCGCGATTTCATGGACCTTGTCCGCCAAGTCCGCCATCTTCTCTATGGGTAAATCCGCTTGAGAGGCCACGATAGTCTGAACATTATTCGGTAACCGGCTAGACCACAGCGTTTTCAAAAATTCTTCGGGTACCGCCGGTCCAGCCAAATGTTGTAGGTGCCTAAAAAACTGGGACGGCTTCCGGTCCCCCAACTCTTCATGCATAAGTAACTGCTTCACTCGCCGCTCCTGCGAGGCCGATAATCGCTTGATCAACTCCGCCTTAAGCTTATCATATTTATTCACCGCCGGCGGGTTGGTGATGATGTCCTTCACCTCTGCCACGAAGCGATGATCCAACACGCCGATGACATGGTAAAACTTCGTTGCGTCGGCGGTTACATTGGCGAGCGCGAACTGGCCCTCCATCTGCGCAAACCACAATCCGGGTTCTTCAGGCCAAAAAGGGGGTGCGCGTACTCCCACACGTAGGGTTTCAGGGCCACACCCATCGCCTTTCGAGTCCGTCATCTTGATCACGTCGGGGTCACCAATTTGTAGTCGCTCGGAGGGTGTGTGGAGAAATGACAGGCGTTATTAGAGTCGAAGACGGAAGTTTAATGGCAGAGTTACAGCGTACAGAATAAGAAGAAACAAGCGTAGAAAAGTACAGAATCAAGAATTAGAAGGAAAGATTGAGATTTTAGGTGCACTAGATCGCGAAACGTAATTAGCTGTTAGGAAGATTTGCGTGTGCATCCGCCGTCGGAGCGGGCTATCGACTGGCGCGGATGACCGAGCGATCGCGGTATAAAGACCCGGCGCCGGCGGCTGCGTGGGGCGCGCGGACGTAGCCGGAGCGCGGGCGCAAGGCGACGAGGTACACACATCGCGCGGCCGACGAAGGTGCGAGCTACGTGCGCTCGAAACAGGTGCGTCCCTTGACCATGAAGAGTGCCACAATGTAAACAAAAACTTACTACCTAAATAAAAGCCTCGAGGTAAAAAAGGCGTGACAGCTTACATATTTATATCATAATTAATTAATTATCGACTTAGTTCATGTCAAAGATGATTTTAAGGTAAACAAAAATATTTGCTATCATTCGATCGCAATTTTAAATCAATACAAAAAAGAGAATACCAAATAATGTATGCCCATGCTATAAAGACGGCCAAAGTTAGGTTTTTTTTGGTAGAATTCAGACAAAAAGCTCATCCTTTCAGGACCTCCTGGAGGGAAGGAGGAATCCTTGAGGCTAAAGAGAGAAAAAAAAATGCTTCAACCTTCGAAGACTAGAAAACTCTTTATTTTCAACTAGCTTCTGCCCGCGACTTCGTCCGCGTGGAAATCAACTATATTATACAACATATCTTATGATACTCGGCAGTAGTGTGGCTTTCTACCAGTGAAAGAATTATCGAATTCGGATCGTTACTTCCAGAGATTACCTTCTACATCCAAACTTACAAACTTAAACATACTAAACTTCATCATCATCATTTCAGCTTGGAATCAATATTGACCAATTTTTAAAATGGCACTGTCATATCGATGCCCTGACCTCTCGTGTTAGAAAGCTTTCTACGTTTTTAAATTGCTCCGTAATGCCGCTGATTCAGAAACCCTTATGTTGACCTACCTTGCGCTATGCCAATCAATTTCGTCCTTGTAGCCACCGAGTCATATCAACATTGAGAGCTGACGCCAAATTAGTGGATAACCTACGAAGCGGTATCTGCTACGACGCGCGGCGCGACGTCTCAGTGCTACGCGCACGGACGCGTCACACACTTGCTACGAGCTACGGTCGAAGGTGTCCCTCCCCACCGCTGCTCCGCTTAACAGTGCTACGAAACAACTATCTGCTACGCAAAACACCTATTCGTGCGTGCAGCGTGCTGCACCCGGGAGACCTTGTATTGCTATAATACTTGTATTAGCTTCATGGCGTTCGTGCAGCATTCTCCGCGTAGTAAGGGTACGAAAAGTCCAACTGCTGCGATGGCGACGGATCAATCACAGTCTGTCCCGGACATACCTCAGGCTGTAAGCGACCCAGAATTTATCAACGTAACCTCACGCCAGAAGCGCCCGAGGCTAGACGAATCTTCGATTGACCAATTCGAGGAATTTAAACTTGAAATTAAGCAAATGCTGACGTCATGGAAGAGTGACCATGATGACGCAGTAGCGAGGGTGATGGCAGAACAGACAGCACTAGTCACAAAACTGGTTTCTGACGTGGCAGAATTGAAAATACAAAATCTACAGATTCAAAAGGTAAATAAAGAAATTGAAAAATCCATCACTACTACTAGTGACTTGTACGACGATATGAAGAACCAAGTTAAAATATTGCTGGATGAGTGTAGAGATTACAAGAAATATACGGAGTCCTTGGAGAAAACCGTAAGAGATCTTCAGCATAAATCGCGATCCTCCACTGTTGAGGTTCGTAATATACCTTTACAGTCTAATGAGTCGACTGCAGATCTCACAAAAATTATAATGAATATTGGAAACGCTGTCGATTTTCCAATCCCTTCAACGAGTATCCGAGACATATACCGTGTCCCAGGCAACTCGCCCAACAAAGCGATTGTTGCAGAGTTTACGAGTGTGCAAGTCAAGACTGAACTGATTTCCTGTGTTCGTGGATTTAATAATAAAAACCCAAATAAAGACAGCAAGCTCAATTCACAACTGGTAGGACTCCCAGGACATAAACAACCCGTATTTGTGGACGAGCACCTGAGTCTATCTGCAAAGAAACTCTTTTATTTGGCAAGGCAGTTCGCAAAACAGTATGACTATAAGTTTTGTTGGTCTACTAACGGCAACATCTTCCTACGCAAACAGCTAGGACATAAACAAATACTTATTAAATCTGAAACTACTCTACAGGAGCTGCAGGAAAACAAATGACTACCACTCGTATCGGTAATAATAGTTAACTCATATTGTCAACTCGTATCTAATAACATGTACAACATACCTCTTTTTATACTGCATGAGATATCTTTCTATATAATGTTCTTAATAAGGAAATTTATAAACACTAACGGTACTAAACGAAACGCACTAACATATCTCCAACCCACGCATACACAAATCCCGTCTCATCATACCACCAACATAACACTTGCACATATCATTGCACACAACCCTAAAAATGTTAAAAGCACACCTGTTCGTTGGTATGCGCCTATTTTATTTTTAGTTATCACTGTATTCAACAGTATTGGGTATTACTTATTCTACAAATGGCTAATCTAGTTGAAAACATTATCGCTGACTTAGACGACATTGAAGTCGCGAAGGCCTATTCATGCATTCCGGAAGACTGCAATAAGTATTTTAATGGTTTCAACGGATCTACGACTATTCTTCATATCAATATACGTAGCATAAAAAGGAATTTTGATGAATTATTAACATTATTAGCAATAATTAAAGTTAACTGCGATGTGCTTATACTGACTGAATGTTGGCTGAGTAAAATCGCAGACTTACCCGTATTGCAGGGCTATAATTCTCACTATACAAAGCAATCAAAAAACCAAAACGACGGTGTAGTTTTATATATCAAAAATCAAATCCAATACACAATTGATGAACCTGATTTCACAAATGGCAGCTGTCTTACCTGCCAAATTAGTAACGAATTAGCAATAATTGCCATATACCGATCTCCCTCATACAATACAAAGCAAGGGTTTGAGCTCTTCCTAAGTAGTCTGGATAACGTATTTTCCTCCCTTAATAAATACAAAAATATATGTCTTATTGGTGACACCAATATAGACATCAGACCCTCCAATGTAGATGAACGCTCAGCTAACTATTTAACCCTCAACGCTACTCATGGCCTATTACCTGCACATTCTTTTCCAACAAGAATAAACTCCTGTATTGACCACGTTATCTTAAAAACTAATAAAACTACAACTGTACTTATCTTAGATTCTCACATCACCGACCACCTACCGCTACTTGTAAAAATCGATGACACAAGACCAGTAAAACAAATAGTCCCAGCATACAAAATTCCTATGATAGACTACCCAAGTGTCAAAACAGATATGGAACACCAGGATTTTTCCCAAGTCATAAGTACAGATGACCCTAACTTTGCCTCCACCGCTCTAATAACCACAATTCAAAATATCATTAATGTGCACATAAAAATAATCCAAGTTCCCAAAATAAACAGAAACCTAAAACCGTGGATCACCCCCGGTCTACTGAGGTGTATTCGCCACCGCGATAGACTCCACATAAAAGCACGGAAATCTCCTGATAATCTAATCCTACAAATTACTTATAAAAGGTACCGTAACTATTGCAATGGCCTTCTTAGGAAACTTAAAACACTACATGACAAACACGAACTAAATATAGCAAAACATAATCCCAAAGCACTTTGGAATAAAATAAAAGACATCACAAACACAAAAAGGAGATGTGCACCACCTACAGAACTGCTGAATACCGAACCTGATCCAAAGGCAGCAATTAACACTGCATGTCATTTCTTTGCCACAATTGGAGCTGAGCTAGCCTCTAAAATTCCTACAACCTCTCAACAGCCCATCACACAAAAAGCCTCTAATAACTCCTTTGTAATCCTTGAAGTGGACGAATCAGAGGTGGAGTCCACCATCATGAACCTTAGGCAGGATAGTGCGACTGGCTGGGATGGAATACCGTCTACCCTGTTGAAGGTTTGTCGGAACACCATTGTCCCACTAATAACACATATTATTAACATTTCTATTACAAAAGGAGTGTTCCCAGAACCTTTCAAGAGGGCCATAGTCCACCCGATACATAAGAGTGGAGCCAGAGACTGTGTCAACAATTATAGACCCATATCAGTACTTTCGGCTCTCTCTAAAGTTATGGAAAAGTTAATTAACAGTAGACTGGTTAATTACCTTAATAGAAACAAAATTATAGCACCCAACCAGTATGGATTTAAAAAAGGAATTTCTACCGAAGACGCAGTTATCGACCTAACTCAGTTTGTATCAAAAAAATTAGACGAGCAACAAAAATGCGTCAGTATTTTCTTGGATCTAAAAAAGGCGTTCGACACAGTCTCTGTTCCCGCCCTTCTCCACAAACTAGAGTGTGTAGGTGTTCGTGGCAAACCTCTTGAACTCTTCAGGGACTACCTCCAAAACAGAAAATTGGCTGTTAAAATCAACTCATGCCTAAGTGACGAAGAAACTGTTACATATGGAGTCCCCCAAGGCAGCGTGCTGGGACCCACCCTTTTTCAAATCTACATTAATGACCTATGCACGCTGCCTTTACATAAATCACAAATCTTCACTTATGCTGATGACACCGCGATTGTGGTCTATGGTAATACTTGGAGCGAGGTAAAGAATACTGCAGAACAGTCCTTAAAAACTGTTATGAACTGGCTGCTATTCAACCTACTTACCCTGAACGTGGCCAAAACAAACTTCATTCCCTTCTTTATGAATTATAGTAACAAAGCTTCACCAGAATTTGTTATCACGGCGCATACGTGCTCTGATCTTGGTTGTTGCTCATGTGCCACGCTTACCCGTGTTAGCCACACGAAGTACCTGGGTGTAGTGATTGATGACGGACTGAAATGGTATAACCAAATAGATAACATTGCTTCAAAAGTCAGAAGACTTATCTACATTTTTAAATCACTGAGACATTGCGCAGACACTAACATTTTAAAAATGGTTTATCTTGCACTCTGTCAGTCCGTTATCACCTACTGCATCCCGGTATGGGGAGGGGCTGCTAAAACCAAGTTCATTGTAGTGGAGCGAGCACAGAGAGCTGTCCTCAAAGTGATACTTGGAAGGCCATACAGATTCCCCACTACACAATTATATGCAGACTGCAAATTACTTACTGTGAGACAGCTCTTTGTCCTTCGAGCCACTCTCAGAACACATAAGCAGATTCCCCCATCAGATCCTACTAAGCGCAAAGCAAAAAATGTATGGCCGACAATAAGCCACAAAACTGCATTCGCTAGGCGCCAATTTTACGTTTTAGGTACGTTAATTTATAAAAATATATGTAAAGTCATTCAGATAGCGGGGCTAAACAACCATGAACTTAAGATCAATGTACAAAATTGGCTGCACGATCGAGACTACGCTTCAACCGAAGAACTACTTCACCACCAGCAGTAGGCGTATTTAATATATTTAATTTTATTTAATTTGTTTGTTTATAAAAAAAAAAAAAAACACATTCTCAAACATTTCAACACACCCTCAAACAAACGCTAAACACTACTACACACACTCCTACATACACACTCTCACATACATCCCTCACTCTGACATACACATCCTCACTCTAACATACACACATATGCACCGTAAAAGTCGTTTCTTATATCCCTTATTCCTTCGTTTTTTTTTTTTTTTTGTTTTTATTGTGTACATACGTTGTTAACCTGCACTGTCAATGACTATTTTTGTAATGTTAAGAACACGACTTAAAAGCTTTCTGGTATCACAGTGACAGCAGAACACTGACCCCTAAGTCACAGGATTACCTAGTTTAGGAGCCAGGGTTTACCTTATCTGTATGACCTTTAGCTAACCATTTTTATGTATAGTCTTTAGCAATGTCAAAGGTTTTTGTATCAATAAAGATTTTTATTATTTATTTATTATTATAATCAATACTATCTTACTGCATAACGACCTGGGGTGGGGCAGCAAAGATTATACTCTTATCATTGAAAAGGGCACAAAGAGCTGTTCTCAAGGTTATGACTAAAAAGACGTTTAGATACCCAACCGCCAAACTCTATAGTGACACAGCTGCTCCTAACAGTGAGACAGCTCTTTATAGAGCAAACAATACTCAGGAAACACACAACACTTACTTATGACCCTTTAATTTATAAACGCAAACGTCGGTCGGATATAGTCTGCCCCCCAATCAGACACAGAACGACAACGGCTAAACGGCATTACAAATTTATTAGCTGTTTCCTGTACAATAAAATTAACAAAATTCTAAAACTGTACCCCTTAAGAAAGTAGGAGTCAAAAAGAAAATTTAAATGATGGCTACTAAAGTTAAGTTACACTACTACTGAGGACCTCGTTAACCAGCACTGATACAATTTTAAGGAAACAATCGCTAATATCATAAGTACAATAATTGATTAAAATAAAATATAAACGCGCCCTCTACCTTAAATAACAGCTATATTGAATTAATCATCATCTGTCACAACATAACACAAACACACTCATAACAGTACACTCTCACCTGCACTTACTCTCTCACACATGTGAGAGATGTGGCACTTCGTGAATGTTGCACGTTCATTATTTATGTATTTTTGTATTTTAGTACCTAATTTTGTATGGATTCCCTATATACAGGCATGCCTAAACTGGGAATCCAGTTATTCAATAATGTTTTTTTTTACTACAGACGCTTGAAGTAATGTCTCTAGTGAGGTGATGGAGCGGCCCTAGTGTCTGTAACACAGGTTAATTCCTAGCACGGAACTGGGTTTGCTACACTATCCACTATGATATTCCTATCTGTCGCTCATGATGTAGTAATTAAATTACCTGTACTCAAAGTTGTTTGAAAAATAAAGATTATTATTCTTATTAGCTAGGAGATGTCCACTGCTGGGCATATGCCTCCCCCAACTTGCCGGCGCCACATCGACCGGTACGTTGGGTTCCTGGATTGGAGATCGCGTATTCTGAAATCATGATACCAAATAAAACTTTAAAGTAAAGCAGTCTTAATTTATTTTCTATTAAACGTTATTTGTTTATAATTAGGGGAATTATAAACACAAAAAAAAGAAGAAGGCCATATATTTATTTGAAGAATAAAATCTAGCTTCTTTTTAAATGGCATTTATCTTCTCAAATCTTTGTGGACAATGTGCCAGTAAGTATTTAAATTCGAGAAAAAGTATTTAGTAAAGAATATTCTATTTTTTGCCTGTAAATGGCAATGAAAACTGCCAATTGTTCACTTCAGGTGTCACCACACGACATGTCACTATTCATATTTCTTTTGTAAACAAGCAACATCTTTTACTAATAAATATTTCTTAATATTTCCCTTTGCGCTTTACTGTGCATTTGCAACTTTATTGTGCATTCTGTGGTCTCCTATATGTGAAGGAGCACACCTACTTAATACCTGAAGACAATTCCCGTAATTTAAAACGTTCAAAATCTAGTCGCAATCTCATCTCACGACAATCTATGTCAAATATGTAGGGAAATTAGAGCTATTTTTGACAGATTGAGACTTAGATCAGACTGTGAACGTTCTTAAATATTATATATTTTTTTAAAGAATAAAATTCATTTTCTTTTAAAATACCTGTTGTCAATATTTTGTGGTTGATGTGCCAGTACAACGTTATAATGCTTCGTTTCAATATGGAAAAGTTTCAAATGATTTTCCATTACATATCAATAATGTTTTGATTCTATTATGTGCGTATTGACATTCAGTAAAGCAATCATAAAAAAGTACACTAAAAAGGTAGGAAAAATCCCATTTCAATAAATTAAAAATATGAAAAATTAATACTTATAAATAAAAGTACGAAAATTATTGATGCATTTCATTTATTAAGTTGAAGTAATCGGCTTATGTTTAAAGTTCTTAGATGGCGCAGCCACATCCTCTGCCAGCCCAACCTCCACGAAGACCGAGGCCAGGAGCGGCAAGAGCAGCGGGAGCGAAGGCGGCACCAGGACCGTAAGCAGCAAGAGGGGCCATGGCGGCAGCCGGGGCAAAGCCAGTAGTCTCACTGATCATGGCGTTTCTGCCATTACCACAGGCATGGTTGACGGCACCAGCACCGGCAGAAGGCACCGCACCTTCAAGAGCAACAGTGCCCACGAATGGCAGCTCACCGCCCACAGCCAGAGCACCCTCATAAACGTTGTCAGACACTACGGAGATACCGACGGGAGCGATGGCGGAGGCGCTGGAGACAGGCAGAGCACCGCCACTGGTGGGACTGATCTCCAGGGCGGGGGCGTAGATTCCATCGCAAGCCAGGCCTCTGCCTGCGTAGCCAGCGGCCAGTCCATCAAGAGCCAGACCTCTGCCTGCCAAGCCAGGGTAGGTGAGTCCATCATATGCCCAAGCAGGAGCAGCCAAGTCACAAGGGGCGGTTAAGGCGGGAGCGGTCCAGCCGTAGGGAGCACCTAGTCCAGAGATATCAGCAACCGCAGCGCGGCTGGTGCACTGTCCGAGTGCGGACTGTAATAGTAATAATATTTTGTTACGCACTTATACAACAAACATTAATATAATGATGGTAGAAGTAACACAACTAGTGAATCTAATCAAATAATGAAATAATTATGTTGCTTAAAATAGAGTACTTCTTACCTTGAGCAGGAGCGCCTGAGCGCAGAGGACGAGGATAGCTTTGACAGACATTGTAGTTTATTCTGAGTGCTGACATAAGAATGATGTTCAGTGCTAGTGTTGGTAGTTTTATACTCCATTGTGTTATCAACTTCCAAGAAAATTAGTATGTAGGTAAGTGTAATTAATTATTAGCTTGTGCAAGCACGATAAGCCTACTATTTACCAACAAAAAAACGCATAACAGTCTACAAAGATATTTCAGTCACGTTTTCCAATATTTCGAAAACATAGTTGATATCAACAACTGACTGGGTATAAAATGTGACAATTATTTTGGGTCATCATTCAGTCTTCAGCTTTTCGTTGAAAAAACGTCAAACATGTCTTCCTTCACTGTTCTGTTGCTCTGCATCCAAGCTTGCTTGGTCCAGGTGAGTGAATCTTTTTTTCTAATAGGTAATATACTAAATGTCATTATTTCGTAAGTATAAAAGGTTCTTTTAAACTCTATTTGATATTTTATATTCGACGGCACGGTTGGCGCAGTGGTTAAGCGATTGACTGCTGCGCTGCGTGTTGCGGGTTCGATTCCCGCACAGTATACCTAGAAGTAGTTGTTCCGGGTCTGGCTGTTTGTGTATGTGAGTTTAAATGTTTGTAAACGCACCCACGATACAGGAGAAATTCCTAGTGTGGGGCAACGTTAAAAAAAATATATATATATTTTTCTGTTAGAGCTAAGCCTGAAATAACTTATTAAGTACTTACTTTGATGTCTGCCATTTTATGACTTAATCCACATTACTATAGAGTACATAAATTTCTTGCATTGTGGTCCATCATGATTATTACTTTTACAGAACGTATTCAGCCAGGCTTGCCTTGGTGCTTACGGCCCGGCGATCGCTCCAGCTTTTGCTTCTCCCATCCTAGCTGGTCCTTGCGGCTTGAATGCTCCCGGTTTGGCTTATGATGGACTTGCGTATCCCGCCGCCGGTTTCGCTGGCGCATACCCCGGTGCTGGTTGTGGTGCTGGACTTGCCGCGTACGGTGGTGCCGGTGAAGGCAACGTGGCGGTCGCTGGTGAGCTGCCAGTCGCCGGTACTACCGCCGTCGCCGGTCAGGTCCCCATCATGGGCGCTGTGAGCTTCGGTGGCGCTGTGCCAGCTGCTGGTGCCGTGTCCATCTCCGGCAAGTGCGCATGCGGTTGCGGTGCCCTTTACTAGTATCTGTACTAGACGAAAGGTCCGAAATGTTGATTGAAACCTCGAAAATAAATGAAGTGTACTTAGCATGTCTATATTTCTCCTTATTTTAAACCTCTGTCTTACCCTTTGCGTAATATAAGCTTGATGTTGTGTTATGCAGTCATTTGATCTTTGTTTATAAACGGCTCGTGCCATAATGCTTGACACTTTGTGTAGATTATGCAATATGATATTGTAGGTTTAAAGTTTTTTATAAACAAAACAAACGAATTAGCTGCCTAAACATAAATAGGTAAGTACTGTTGATGAACCTGTTTGATATTTCGTCACCCCTGCTTTCAAAACGGTGAAGGAAACCTTGTGACATCCACCGCACTGCACTGGGCCTGTGCGGTGGGCCCACTTCCTCTCACAGCGAGCAGACCTGTATCCCAGCGGTAGAGAAACATTAAGGCTGATTATGCTATACCGTAAACATTTGAAAGTCATGACTTTTTAAATTATACTAAAGAGTTCCAATTAAAATGAATATTGGCAGCGTAGAATAAACAAGCTGAAGTGGCAATGGGCCGGCCATATTATCTGTAGAACCGATGACCGTTGTGGTAGACGTGTTCTTGAGTGGAGACCGCGAATCGGTAAATGTCAGGTGGGACGCCCTCGGGCTAGGTGGAGCGGCGATCTTCACAGGGTGGCTGGTGGCAGCTGGATGAGAGTGGCCGAAAATCAAGTTGAAAGGCATGCTATAGGAGAGGCCTATGCCCAGTAGTGGACTGCTATAGGCTGATCATGAGTGTAGAATAAGGATGAATATTTTTACCTGTTTATACAATGTGTAACTGAATTAATGCACATTATGAAAGTAGTTTGTTCAGAATCGTTTACTGAATCGATTTCTGTAATTTTTAATATAGGTAATATTTTATCCCAAAAATAATTAAAACTACGTAAATTACTGTCACACTTCCGCTGTACAGTCAAAACAAACCAAAATAGATGAAGTACCTACTGCGCTAGACCCCTAAACGAGTGCGACTGTTTGCATGCGTAGATTTGTAATGTGACCACAATTTTCTCCCACAATCAGTGTAACTAATTTATGAGAAAAACAATGTTTATTACATAATAATAAAAAATCAGTGTATGTATTATGATTATAACATAACATTCTAATTGGGGTGTCTGGTGGTGTGCGTTAATTCCGGGACAAGTTGTATATATTTTTACTGTACAACTTGTTTGACTGTACGTTTCACGGAAGAAAAACAAAACAATACTAAAAGGTAAGGCGGCTGTAATGATTAAAAATTTCAATAAAAATACCATAGTTTCTTGGCTTAAGCATTTGTTGGTGAAAAGCTTCTATTACATAATCAGCCTTTAATGTTCCCACTGCTGGGACATAGGCCTCCTCTCTTCGAGTGAGAGTGGGCTGTAATCCACCACGCAGACCCAGTGCGGGTTGTTAGATGTCACAAGTCTTCGATCAGCTTCTTTACGGAGAAGTAATTCTTTGCGTCTAAATTATTTTTAGTTTGTATTCATCGATCGTGTACTATTTATTTCCTAATTTATGTTAGGTATAGGTATTTTGTACCGACCTTTTTTTGTCTGAGATTTTCGTCTTAGTTATTGTGATGTCCCGATATCGGTAATTCTTGTTTAGACTTTGTTTATAGATTAAGAGTTATCAGGCTACCTATCTCTTATTTTATTTTATTATTTTCGGGAAACTAACAGGTAACATAATTGAAGATTGATTGATTGATTGAATTTTTTTAATTTCATACAATAACTCTGACAAAAGCCACCCAAACTTAGGAAATAGACTTTTGGGTTAAACATGATTATGAACCACTTTCAGTTTATAATAACTTAAGTTTGGTTCAAACAGAACATTTTACTCCATAATATAACTGTAGTTAGACAGCATCGTAGTGAGTTAAAGGTACATTCATATTTCGGCCATTACGTTTATTTTCCATGTAATAAACGAGCCAATTGCCACAACAACCAAAGCTTCAGTAAAATAGCAATGAAAACCTGATCAGACAATTTAGCAAAACGCAAAAATAACTGTCTCGTCTGAGGATGGAACTCACCTCCCTACGCTACCACGCATGCGCGAGGTCCGGACCCTCCCGCCTGCAACGCTATCAAAATGGGTGGACCGTACCACCCTTGTATTAAAACCTAAAATTGCATTGCAATCCGAAGTATCCTGCATCGCGCAATCAAAGTTTTCCTGGCCAGTTGTAAGAATACAAGTTCTGAATTCAAACATTCGGGGAGTCCGTTTCTACACAGTAAAGCAGTGTTCAGGATAGCGCTGCACTGAACTATCCCTACGTCGTCGAGTTTCGGCTCTAAACCGATAGTCTCATTAAGACATGCGACACGTGTCTTGGCTCGGCCTCCAAGTACATGTGGTCGGTGGCCAATGAAGGGGGATCGTCGTGTAACTAACTAAATTCACGACTATCCCTCTACGACCTGTGACGGGTTGTAAGCCAACGGCCAGACTGAGGTGTGAGAAGCACTTCGACCCCACTGTTGTAGAAGCTTTGACTCTCTTTTGTTTTTTTTTTAAAGAAAACTCAATTGTTGTTTAAATATTTGCATAATTAAAAAAACTAACAGACTTAAAATAGTAAATAAATACGTACAATTATATAAAAAGAAGGGGAAATAATCAAAGGGCATCAAAAAATTCGTCCGCATCGCTTTCAATAGGAAACGCGCCCAAAAGGCTGGCAGCATTTTTAGGGGACAGTCAACTAATAGAGAACTCATATTCAGGATGGAAAAAGGATGTATACGATCCATGTGTGGTCTAAGAACAACGGATAGTTGTGTTCCTTACTATAAAAAATAAAAAATACTAACTTTTTCACTTTGTACGTATTGGAAACTGCATTATTTGTTAAAGCGAATCAACACTTATTTCCAAAATTTTCAGTAGTTAAGAGAACCCCAATTCGTGCCCAATATGAGAATTTGTTATGTCAACAAAAGTGTAAAACTGCTTTAATGAAAAAAGTCTTTTCAGGGGTTATTACTAGAGAAGTGCTATTACAGCGTAGATGAATTTTTAAACGATACTTTGCTTGTATAGAATCCTGATTATGCGTATTAATTTGTTTTTTTTTTTTTCTGTATATCTTACTCAGAATTAATTTAAATTTTGACGTTGTATTTTGCATTGAATTTAAATTTTAAAATTGTATTTTTGAATGAAATTTAAATTTTGACGTTGTTATTTCAATTTAATTTTAATTTTGACATTGTAATTATCTTTTTTCTGTCTTTTTGTTTTTGTACTTTTTGTTTTTGTATTGTCTAGTGCCACTAATTTTGTATGCCATAAATGGCAAAACATGTAGCCACCTCATATTAATTAAAAGACCTTCATACTGTACTCATGTTTTACAAAATAAATATTATCTTATCTTATTTTATCTTATCTAGGATTGCCACGTCGTATGGCAATTCTGATCGTTTATCCAAAAAATAGGCCAGCCCTCTGGTCACGTGAAGAGTCGACCAACCGCTTGGCGATGTCTCGAAATACTAAGTGGGCATTCAGACCCCATGGCCCTAGTGTTCAACCCCAAACGGCTCGAACATATAAGTTCCAAAGAGATTGGAGTATTGGCGCCGTTTGAGGTTTTCCGCACTTTACAAAAGAAAGAACTTTACATCCCAGTATTTATTCGCAGGAGATAATCTAAATTATCTTTTTATATAATAAAAACTAAACGCTGTTTGTTGGTGGTAAGCGTATCACTTCAGAACTGCAGGACTGCATTGGCTAATTACTGTTTTAAAATATTTGTAATAGAGACGCTGTCTACATCTCTCTATCTATTGTCCTATCGCAGGTACGCTGGAAGAGATTTCTTATGAAATAAGCATCACCCTTGTACCTATTTTTCTGTTCTGTTTTTTTCTTCTTCTATGTTTATATATGTGTGTAATAAGTACACTAATATATAAAAAAAAAAAAATAGAATTACTTTATTTATTTTACCATATATGATGGTAAAATAAATAAAGTAATTCGAATATTTTTTTATGGAAATAAAATTGGAAATGATTTCCGGAAAATCTTCTCTGAACGTCCTTTTTGAATTAATTAATGGAATTTGGACAGGACAACGATAGTCGCATCAAAAACTATTATGCTGTAATTATGTAGGTAGATGTTTCAAAAACAACACACTTTCAGAAGACGTGTGTAAAAGAAACGCATTACAGTGAACAGCGCCATCTATCTTTCGTGTATAAACTCACTACGTCAACGTTCTAAGTCCTCGTCCGTATACTCAAGTTAGTTGAGATTGTAATCTCTTAGAATATCCCATTAAAAAGCATCATTTTATCTTTACACATGCATAAACTCACGCCTCATTTCCATGGGGGTAAGCAGAAACTACAGCTACAGAACGCCACTATACTTATGTATAAATGTCCTCAGACGCCGGGAGCTGACGCCCTGTGTTTTCCGGCGTTTTCACTCACATTGGCCTATGTAACTAAATATATGTACAATTATGTAATATCCATTGATCCTACTAATCTTATAAACGCGAAAGTTTGTGAAGATGGATGTTCGTTACTCTTTCCCGCAAAAAATACTGAACGGATTTTGTTGAAACTTCTCAGTAATATAGCTTATACATCAGAATAACACATTGGATACCTTTTATCCCCATATTCCCACAGGATCGACACTTAGGCTGGTGAAACCGCGGGGCTCTGCATATTATAATGAGTTTAAAGGTCTGTTCGGGTTAATCGGAACTGCTGATCCGATTCCGAAAATTATTACACTAATTGAAAGTTACAATATTGCCGAGTGTCATAGGATATAATATTTTATGTTAAAACAAGAATTTTCACGCGAACGTTGTCGCAGACAGAAGCTAGTCTCAAATACAATTTAAATTTACGCATTTTTGTAAATAACAGGTTCTGGTTTAAGGTATATTGGTATGAGGAACACGGTGTAAAGTTCACTCATCCCCCATAGAAATGGGAGAATCCTCCGACCAGATAGGTGTTGTGTCTGGCGGACAACTGCCGATAAATCATGTCGGGCTATTGTATATATGCTAATTGCGCGGTAAACTCTGCTTGCGAGATGCAAGATTTTGCGTGACGTCAGTATGACGCGTAGATCGCATGTGGAATTGTAGACACCGCTACAAAGGTAAGGCCCTAATTATTCTGATTTTATCCACTTTCGTTGTATTCGAACCAGTAATAATTGATGAAGCCATAGCTATGGATCGTAGTTTCGTAATGAGATTAACGTTTTGAATTAGCTGGCTGTTATTATTCGTATTATTGCTCGTTTTCCGACTTCCTATAATATAGGGTATAATCATATTTAACCCTTGTTTCTAAGCTCAAATTGTCTGTAATAGTAACTTTATTCTAAATACTTAGTTATTTGACATTAGTATTACTTGAATACGATCGCAGTACCACCACAGATTTGTTGACCAATAAAAGTACAAAAATTATAATTGCAATTTGATTTATTAACCCCGAATTGACAGAAATTGGGAATCATTCAACCACGCTCTTGGTAAACAGCTATTAGTAGCCTATTAGATGGCGCAGCCACAACCTCTGCCAGCCCAACCACCACGAAGACCGAAGCCAGGAGTTATTGTGATCTCACTAAATGTTATCAGACAATAGATTTTTTCGTCCAATTCAGTTGAAGTACGTGTCACACATAATTCAACTGAATGGGAAGAAATTTAAATCTTGTTTAAAACGTCGGAGGATAACATCACTGATAAAAAGGCAAACCCAGGCAGCATTGAGCCTTGGCTCAATAACCTGCTCCACAACCACGACAGTAATTGATAAGCATTTGAAAATACTTTTGGAGCTGCTGAGGATTGCGATTGGATCGGATATTGATTGATTGTAGACAATCTTTACATCATATAAATTCAATCGACTTTGTATTATGTACCATGTTTTTTGCATAGCAGTCGTCAAACCGCTAAGGTTTTTACTTTGTTTCCTAAAATAGCCGTTCTTATATTATGTCATGAATGTCTGCTTCGAGTCCAATTGGTATAGCCTGATGATAATCATTAAAGGTCAAACCTGTCACCATCTACAATATTCTAACCTCTTGGCTCTTCTTTTAACATTTTGCGGTAAACTATAGTAGAATACGAACATAATGCAATAATGCTCATACCCCATAGCTTGACCGACGCGGTGAACGCCTGGAAAGCGGCTTGCCTGGATACAGATCGGCCCGTAAACCCATCTTCCCAGAGACAGTGGGATGCGCCGCTTATCAATACGTCCACCAATACTGCTGAGCGTGCCCGCCTGCTGGTTGTGGGTGAGTGGGAGTTGGGGCTCTGGCTTCAAGCACTCCCGTCACCCAACATAGGCACTATGCTGGGTGACACCACCTTCCGGCTCGCTACGGGCGCTCTTTGTGGGGCTCCGCATCGCTGTCAGTGCGGTGAAGCTGTCGACTATCTCGGACACCATGACCTATCCTGCAGTAGGAGCGCAGGTCGGATAGCACGGCACGCAGCATTAATCACATCATCCGTAGTGCTCTTGTCACCGCCGGGGTGCCAGCTGTTTTAGAACCCAACGGCCTGGCACGCGACAATGGGAAGCGACCAGATGGAATGACCATAATGCCCTGGAAGTTAGGCAGACCTTTGGTGTGGGATGCAACATGTGTCGACACCCTTGCGCCATCCTATCTTCCTAGCACGGTGGGCTGTGCTGGAGCGGCTGCTGCTGGTATAGAAAACCTCAAACGGCGAAAATATTCCAACCTGATTGGGAGTTATATGTTCGAGCCGTTTGGGGTTGAAACACTAGGGCCATGGGGTCCGAGTGCCCACCTGGTTTTGGTTTTTTTCGAGATATCGCCAAGCGGTTAGTCAACTCTTCACGTGACCAGAGGGCTAGCCTGTTTCTTAGCCAAAGAATTAGCATCGCCATTCAACGTGGCAATGCTGCCAGCCTTTTGGGCACTGTTCCTGTTGACAGCGATGCGGACGATTTTTATGATGCCCTATGATTATTTTGCTTATTTTTTCACATGTACTGTGTATCATTATTTTAAATGTTAGCTTATATAATGTAAATACATATATTATGTCACAATAAATATTATATCAGACAAACAAACAGAAATTTAAAAAAGAAATACTTTGTAATCGATCCCAGAGTTCGTAGCAATTTTTTTTTTTTTTTGTAAAAATTAAGTATTCAATGTACAGTTTTGACTTTGTAGATGTTCTATTTATTTTCTTAGCTATTACTCTGGACGCTTTTAACGTTTTAAAAATTGCCTTTTTACATCGTTCCACATTTTATTGACATAATTGCTTTAAGTATGACTTTGAACAATCAAAAAATGTTGTCTTCCAAAAATTCGCTTTTTGATCTAGGAATATGTTTAATATTTTTTTAGGTTTGTTTTGTCCAGCTCGTACCGCCACCTTCAATGGGGTTTGCCACGATGCCTTCTGGCTATCTCAGGGCTCCACGTGGTGGTTATTTTGGCCTACAGTTCATACTGCTGACGTGGCCAGTCCAGTGCCACTTCAGATTAACGGCTTTTTGAGCGACGTCAGTAATCTGTGTTTTGGTAAACGACCAGTGGTCCACATTAGCCCTGGATCGAATGAGCTGGAGGTCATGGCGAGAGGCCTTTGTGTGAGCACAGTTTACTACATATTGTTGCGAAATTAAAAACATATCTTCGCTTGTACACGTTTTAATTTGTCTAAATGAATAAAATATTAATAAAAACATAAGAAAAGACACAGAACGAATATTGATACATGAACAATATGAAGAAACAAACCTTTCTGGTTTAAAATAAGGTAGGATTTGTCATAAAAGAAGGTCGTTCGTGCTAAAATTATAATGTAGCATTTGCGGATGCTGCAATATGTACAATCTCATCAGTTTCGTGAAATTGTGTGTCTAGACGAGGAAATAGCAGAGGATTCGATTTAAGGCTACACTATAAAATGTAAGAAAATATGGAATCGCTTAAATAAATAAATAAAACCGCCAGGAGAAAATTGCATGAAGTTAATCTTCATGCTCGCAGACTGCTTAGAGCTCCAGCTCTTCGACGCGGAAATCGAAGGTGTCGATTATTGGGAGGTATAGGCTACTTATACTTATGCAGTGGAAGTATGTGGGGAGGTATTTTATTATAACATTTAAAAAAGTACCACATGAAAAGTGCGTCTTTAGTCAGTCTGAAATCTGGTTGAACTAGTAGAACTAATAGTTTTACATAAACTTAGCAATGGCACATATTACGAGTACCTATGTGTAATCTCACTCTGCTTAATGCTACGTTGCAAAGTTCGCTTGATTGCGTTTTGACTTGCGATTTTCTTTATCGACACAAGTTCGCGATATTTTCCTTCCTGTGTTCCGAAAAGCGCTGAGGCAGGTCTTGCCATACGACTGTTTTTGTTGGAACTTTAAATGGTGTTGTTGAAGCTATTTTAGAAAACAATAACGATTCGATTGTTTTCTATTATTTAAAAAGTTTAATAAGAAAATAACAATTATGTTTCTGCAAGAATATGAAAGTTTATTCATTTTAAAGTTTTCCAATGACATAAATGCAACGGTGTCTAGTAGTAGGGGCCACCGCAGCCGCACGCGCACTTGCCGGTGATAGACACAGCACCAGAAGCAGCCACAGGACCACTGAAGCCCACAGCGCCCATGATGGGAACCTGACCGGCTATGACGGTGGTACCGGCGACTGGCAGCTCACCAGCGACCGCCACGTTGCCTTCTCCGGCGCCGCCGTACGCGGCAGCACCACAGCCGGCGACGGGGTATGCGCCAGCGAGACCGGCGGCAGGGAACGCAAGTCCATCATAAGCCAAACCCGGAGCAGCTAAGCCGCAAGGAGCAGCAAAGGCTGGAGCGATCGCCGGGCCGTAAGCACCAAGGCAAGCCTGGCTGAATACATTCTGCAAAAGTAATAGTCATAATTTATCTACACATACATTTACACCCAACAACTTTGAATCGAATTAAAAATCGTTTAAAAACTCATCTTCATCATCTGCCTAGCCTTTTCCCAACTATGTTGGGGTCGGCTTTTAGTCTAACCGGATTCAGCTGAATACCAGTATTTTACATGGAGTGACTGCCTATCTGACCTCCACAACCCAGTTAATGGGTAACACGATACCCCTTGGTAAGACTGGTTCGAAATCGTTTAAAAACTAATGTTAAAATTCAAAACAAACAATTACTCACCTGGACCAAGCAAGCTTGGATGCAGAGCAACAGAACAGTGAAGGAAGACATGTTTGATAGTTGTACAACGAAAGCTGAAGACTGAATGATGACCCCAAATCGTTGTCGTTTTTTATACTCAGCCCTTTGTTGATATTAACTACGTTTTCGAAACTTGGAAAACGTGACGACGTGTCTCAAATAAAATCAAGTGTTTCTTTATTAGTAAATAGTATGCCTTATCGTACTTGCACAAGCTATTAAATAATTACACTTACCTACATACTACTTTCTTGGAACTTGATAACATGATTGAGTATATAAAGCCTCCAACAATTGCACTGAACATCATTCTTGTGTCAGCACTCGAAACAAACTACAATGTCTGTCAAAGCTATCCTCGTCCTCTGCGCTCAGGCGCTCCTGCTCAACGTAAGAAGTACTCTATTATAAACAACATAATTATTTAATTATTTATTAGATTCATTAGTTGTGTTACTACTACCATCATAATATTAATGTTTGTTGTATATTTGTGCGTAACAAAATTTTATTACTATTCCAGTCCGCACTCGGACAGTGCACCAGCCGCGCTGCGTTTGCTGATATCTCTGGACTTGCTGCTCCCTACGGCTGGACCGCTCCCGCCTTAACCGCCCCTTGTGACTTGGCTGCTCCTGCTTGGGCATATGATGGACTCGCCTACCCTGGCTTGGCAGGCAGAGGTCTGGCTCTTGATGGACTGGCCGCTGGCTACGCAGGCAGAGGCCTGGCTTGCGATGGAATCTACGCCCCCGCCCTGGAGATCAGTCCCACCAGTGGCGGCGCTCTGCCTGTCTCCAGCGCCTCCGCCATCGCTCCCGTCGGTATCTCCGTGGCATCTGACAACGTTTATGAGGGTGCTCTGGCTGTGGGCGGTGAGCTGCCGTTCGTGGGCACTGTTGCTCTTGAAGGTGTGGTGCCTTCTGCCGGTGCTGGTGCCGTCAACCATGCCTGTGGTAATGGCAGGAACGCCATGATCAGTGAGACTACAGGCTTTGCCCCGGCTGCCGCCATGGCCCCTCTTGCTGCTTACGGTCCTGGTGCCGCCTTCGCTCCCGCTGCTCTTGCCGCTCCTGGCCTCGGTCTCCGTGGTGGTTGGGCTGGCAGAGGTTGTGGCTGCGCCATCTAAGAAACTCATACGTTAAAGAATTCTGATAAACATTTAGAATTCCTTGAACATAATAAATCAAATGTGCATATATATTTTTGGTACTTTTATTTATCAACAACTAGTTGAACGATACCTTTATGTGTATAGCCTTATAACTACTGACGAAGATATAACAGCATAATTGTTTGACAATGTAGTAAGAAACCACGAACCATAATATTATGGCTACATCACATCGCCTGGTTTCAAGAAATATTGGTCGAATAGCAAACACGAGTAAAACCAAAATTGCTTGAAACAACCAGAATCCTCTTTGATTGATAATATAATATAGACTGTTTGTAAGGCAGAAATTGGGAAAGAACTATGTAAACTTTTGATTCCAGTGATTTAAGTTTTACTAAAGATTAATGAAATTATCTATCACAGACAAAAGTCGCGGAAAAAAAAAAAACTTCAAAAATAGTATTTACTAATCAATTTATTTAAAAAAACGGTTGAATGACTGATGACGCATTGCTGAGTAGATTTCACATTCGCATCCACGGCCGACGAGGCTCCCGTAGCCGAAATTTGGAGCCATGGCAGCAGCAGCAGTTAACGATACTATCCCTGGACCATACGCTGCTACTCCAGGACCAAAAGCCGCAGCAGCAGAAGGAGCTATGCTATCAATAGCAGTAACACCGTTAGCGCAGCTGCAGCTGACGGCGCCAGCACCGGCACTGGGCAATACGCCCTCCAAAGCCACAGCACTCACGATCGGCAGCTCACCAGCCACAGACAGAGTACACTCATACACATTCTCAGACGTTACGGAGAGGCAGCAGAAGTGCTGGAGACAGGCAGTCCACCGCCATTGGTGGGAATCATTTGTATAATTTCTATGTATCATTATATCATTTATTTCATTTTTTTTAAAATATTATATAAAGTTTAAAATGCAAGAAAAAAAAGTTAAATTAATAAAAATCCTCGACTCAAACAAAATTCTAAAAACTAAAAAAAAATACACTACTCAACAAAGTCTAGGATCAACTAACTCATTTAAGAAAACTATTTAGAAAAAGTGCTGCTCACAAAGAATGTTGCTGTTGTTAGAACTGGCGTTTTGAAACTTTAGAGATTCGTCGAGTCGTTGTTTTTTCTTGTGAAAATAATTTTTGCTACTTTCTTGTAACTTTTGTGACTTTGGAGCGTTATGTCATGTCGTCATTTAATGCGGGAAGAGATGCTGAAGGCTGTGGGTATGCCGGAAGCAAGGCGCGGTAACGTGAAACTACGAGCGCTGCCCACATGCAGCCAAGCGTAATTGCCGATTATGGGCGCGTTACAGCGAAGTTACATGGTCACACTCAGAGACAAGACGGCTTTCTGCAAAATTTTGCGACACTGCAGCCTCAAATTACGGCTTGCCAGCGGGTAGAAAGACTCCAGTCTCTGCACCAAGTGGTCATCAGTGACCAAACAAAAGGGCATTATACCAAAAGTGAAAAAAGAACAAAAAAAGAAGAATATTTTAGTTTCTTTTGTCTTTTTCATTTCCATAAAGATTCGGAAAACTTAGCGTGTTTTTGTCTACTATCAGTTGTCACAAAGTGTTTAATGTTTTTGGTAAAAATTAGAAAGCTTTCATTTGTGTTTGTGTTTTGGATTTTATTGTAAGTATCATGTATCTGTATATATGTAACAATCAATCTATCTAACTTATAAGTAAAATCTGTTTTGTTACTGCATTTTCTCCTTCTATGTTTAGTGCATGCCGTGGCAGCCTTTCATTAAGGCTACACTATAAAATGTAAGAAAATATGGAATCTCTTAAATAAATAAATAAAACCGCCAGGAGAAGATTGCATGAAGTCAATCTTCATGCTCGCAGACTGCTTAGAGCTCCAGCTCTTCGACGCGGAAATCGAAGGTGTTGATTATTGGGAGGTATAGGCTACTTATGCTGATGCAGGGAAGTATGTGGGGAGGTATTTTATTATAACATTTAAAAAAGTACCACATGAAAAGTGCGTCTACTTTAGCCAGTCTGAAATCTGGTTGAACTAATAGAACTAATAGGTTTACATAAATTTAGCAATGGCACATAATTATGTAGTACGAGTACCTATGTGTGATCTCACTCTGCTTATTGCTACGTTGCAAAATTCGCCTGGTTGCGTTTTGACTTGCGATTTCCTTTATCGACACAAGTTCGCAATATTTTCCTTCCCGTGTTCCGAAAAGCGCTAAGGCAGGACTTGCCATAGGGCTGTTTTTGTTGGTACTTTAAATGGTGTTGTTGAAGCTATTCTCGAAAATAAGAACGATTTGATTGTTTCCTATTATTTAAAAAGTTTAATAAGAAAATAACAATTATGTTTCTGCAAGAGTATGAAAATTTATTCATTTTAAAGTTTTCCAATGTCATGAATGCAACGATGTCTAGTAGTAGGGGCCATCGCAGCCGCACGCGCACTTGCCGGTGATAGACACGGCACCAGCAGCCGCCACAGGACCACTGAAGCCCACAGCGCCCATAATGGGAACCTGACCGGCGACGGCGGTAGTACCGGCGACTGGCAGCTCACCAGCGACCGCCACGTTGCCTTCTCCGGCGCCGCCGTACGCGGCAGCACCACAACCGGCGGCGGGGTATGCGCCAGCGAAACCGGCGGCAGGGAACGCAAGTCCATCATAAGCCAAACCCGGAGCAGCTAAGCCGTAAGGAGCAGCAAAGGCTGGAGCGATCGCCGGGCCGTAAGCACCAAGGCAAGCCTGGCTGAATACATTCTGCAAAAGTAATAGTCATAATTTATCTACACATACATTTACACCCAACAACTTTGAATCGAATTAAAAATCGTTTAAAAACTCATCATCATCATCTGCCTAGCCTTTTCCAACTATATTGGGGTCGGCTTTCAGTCTAACCGGAATCAGCTGAATACCAGTATTTTACATGGAGTGACTGCCTATCTGACCTTCACAACCCAGTTAATGGGTAATACGATACCCCTTGGTAAGACTGGTTCGAAATCGTTTAAAAACTAATGTTAAAATTCAAAACAAACGATCACTCACCTGGACCAAGCAAGCTTGGATGCAGAGCAACAGAACAGTGAAGGAAGACATGTTTGATAGTTGTCCAACGAAAGCTGAAGACTGAATGATGACCCAAAATTGTTGTCGGTTTTTATACTCAGCCCTTTGTTGATATCAACTACGTTTTCGAAATTTGGAAAACGTGACGACGTGTCTGTAATAAAATCAAGTGTTTCTTTGTTAGTAAATAGTATGCCTTATCGTGCTTGCACAAACTATTAAATAATTACACTTACCTACATACTACTTTTTTGGAACTTGATAACATGATCGAGTATATAAAGCCTCCAACAGTTGCACTGAACATCATTCTTGTGTCAGCACTCGAAACAAACTACAATGTCTGTCAAAGCTATCCTCGTCCTCTGCGCTCAGGCGCTCCTGCTCAAGGTAAGAAGTATTATAAACAACATAATACTCTATTATAAACAACATTAATTATTTCATTATTTATTAGATTCATTAGTTGTGTTACTACTACCATCATAATAATAATGTTTGTTGTATATTTGTGCGTAACAAAATATTATTACTATTACAGTCCGCACTCGGACAATGCACCAGCCGCGCTGCGGTTGCTGATATCTCTGGACTTGCTGCTCCCTACGGCTGGACCGCTCCCGCCTTAACCGCCCCTTGTGATTTGGCTGCTCCTGCTTGGGCATATGATGGACTCGCCTACCCTGGTGCTGGCTTGGCAGGCAGAGGTTTGGCTCTTGATGGACTGGCCGCTGTCTACGCAGGGAGAGGCCTGGCTTGCGATGGAATCTACGCCCCCGCCCTGGAGATCAGTCCCACCAGTGGCGGCGCTCTGCCTGTCTCCAGCGCCTCCGCAATCGCTCCCGTCGGAATCTCCGTGGCGTCTGACAACGTTTATGAGGGTGCTCTGGCTGTGGGCGGTGAGCTGCCGTTCGTGGGCACTGTTGCTCTTGAAGGTGTGGTGCCTTCTGCCGGTGCTGGCGCCGTCAACCATGCCTGTGGTAATGGCAGGAACGCCATGATCAGTGAGACCACTGGCTTTGCCCCGGCTGCCGCCATGGCCCCTCTTGCTGCTTACGGTCCTGGTGCCGCCTTCGCTCCCGCTGCTCTTGCCGCTCCTGGCCTCGGTCTCCGTGGTGGTTGGGCTGGCAGAGGTTGTGGCTGCGCCATCTAAGAAACTCATACGTTAAAGAATTCTGATAAACATTTAGGATTCCTTGAACATAATAAATCTAATGTGCATATATATTTTTGGTACTTTTATTTATCAACGACTAGTTGAACGATACCTTTATGTGAAGCCATAAAACTACTAACGAAGATATAACAGCATAATTATTTGAAAATGTAGTAAGAAACCACGAACCATAATATTATTGCTACATCACATCGCCTGGTTTCAAGAAATATTGGTCGAATAGCAAACATGAGTAAAACAAAAATTGCTTGAAACAATCACAATCCTCTTTGATTGACAATATAATACAGACTTTTTGTAAGGCGGTAATTGGGCAAGAACCAAAAATTGGATTCCAGTGATTTAACAAAACTTTTTTAGGTTTTCATTAGTACATCCCTAGTTTTACTAAAGATTAATAAAACTATCTTTCACAGACAAATGTCGCGGAAAAAAAACCACTTCAAAAATACTATCCACTAATCAATTTATTTAAAAAACAGTTCAAGGACTGATGACGCATTGCTCTGTAGATCCGACATTCGCATCCACGGCCAGCGTAGCTCCCGTAGCCGAAACTCGGAGCGATGGCAGCAGCAGGAGTTAACGATACGATGCTATGCCTGGACAATACGCTGCTACTCCAGGATTAAAAGCCGCAGCAGCAGAAGGAGCTATGCTCTCAATAGCAGTAACACCGTTACCGCAGCTGTAGCTGACGGCGCCAGCACCAGCACTGGGCAACACGCCCTCCAAAGCCACAGCACCACGAACGGCAGCTCACCAGCCACAGACAGAGTACACTCATACACATTCTCAGACGCTACGGAGAGGCCACTAAGAGTGACAGCAGAAGCGCTGGAGACAGGCAGTCCACCGCCATTGGTAGGAATCATTTCTATAATGTCTTTATATCATTATATCATTTATTTCATTTTTTTTTTTATATTATATGTGTATAAAGTTTAAAATGCAAGAGAAAAAACTTATATTTAAAAAACCCTCGACTCAAACAAAATCATGTAAAAACTAAAAAAAATATACTACTCAACAAAGCCCTATGTGACTAGGTATATCAACAAATTTAAGAAAACTCTTTAGAGAAAGTACTGCTCACAAAAAATGTAACCTGCATTAAATAATGTATTGAAATAAAAAACAAAAGCATTTTGGAGTAAGGAGTGAAAACGTCAATTGATTGCACGGTACGGCAATTTGAAACTTTAGAGATTACTATCTATAATCGTTGTTTTTTCTTTTGAAAATCATTTTTGCTGCTTTCTTGTAACTTTTGTGACTTTGGAGCGTTATGTCATATCGTCATTTAATGCGGGAAGAGATGCTGAAGGCAGTGGGTATGCTGGAAGCAAGGCGCGGTCAACGTGAAACTGCGAACGCTACCCACAAGCAGCCAAGCGTAATTACCGATTATGGGCGCGTTACAGGGCTACAGGAGATGATGCTGAACGTCACCGATGAAGATACATGGTCACACTCAAGACGGTTTTCTGCAAAATTTTGTGACAAGGCAGCCTCAAATTACGGCTCGCCAGCTGGTAGCAAGACCTTTGGTCTTTGCTCCAAGAGGTCGTCAGTGACCAAACAAAAGGGCATTATCACAAAAGTGAAAAAAGAAAAAAAAAAGAATATTTTAGTTTCTTTGTCTTTCTCATTTCCATAAAGATTTGGAAAACTTGTCGTGTTTTTGTCTATTATCAGTTGGCACAATGTCGAACAAAGTGTTTAATATTTTAGGTAAAAATTAGAAAGCTTTCATTTGTATTTGTATGTTGGATTTTATTGAAAGTAACATGTATCTGTATTTATGTAACAATCAATCTATCTAGCTTTTAAGTAAAATCTGTTTTGTTACTGCATTTTGTAACATACTGTACATACTCACAGTTATCTTCATTCATTCCTCCAGGTCAGACAAGCATTCCGTTACCGTTAGGCGCTGATCTGACTATTCCTCACGACACCAGGCCACGTTTTATCCACAATCAGTACACAGACACAGCCATCAACTTTAAGATAAGACTACGATGATTTAGTGACACCCAAGGACTGGGAATTTTACCCACAATGATTGATATAATTTTTCCCATAAACACTATACTTTTAATACGAAATAACTATAGATTTAATTGTATTATATTAGTATATATTTTATTATGACAGTTCTGACAACGACGTTTATTACGTCGCCATGACAACTTTTCTTTTATGCGTGTAACTTGTTAGCTGATTATACATTCATACTCCTACAAAACTAATCCTGGCCATCAGCATATTTTAAATTCATATTTTCTACATGGTATTATTCTACGAGTTCACATTATAAATCCAAGCAATGCAAGGATCAGTTCCAGTTTCGCCTCTAAAGCGAACACATTAAATAGGCCTGATACTCCAGGGCCACCTATCCCGAGAACACTCAGCTTGCCTCCCCTAGAAGGCTCCGGTACCTGACGGACTCTCCCTACACCTCCGTCCTCCGTCCTCCAGTAGCAGTCGGACCGCTGGCGCGCCTCGCCGGAGCACTTTGAAGTACTGAACCTCCTATACCTATTGGGCTGCGCCTCATTCGAAGGCCGCCTCAGAAGACCCTCCTGAATCTGCTGGGCCGGGCCTCATCCGAGCGCCACCTCACCTGGCGGGCTGACTGCGTCCCCGCCGTACCTGCTCTCTCCTGCTGCCGTGCTGCGTCCTACTCCTGCCGCGTGGGGGGGGGGGGGGGCACCTGACCTCACCTGCACCTGCACCTGCACCTGCATCTGTCACCGGCACCTGCCTCGCGTCGGTCTAACCAAAACCACCTATCACCTTCATCCTTCCTCACCCACACACTACACACCACTGACCAGTCCATCTCCGTCTTTTATATGCCTTATAAATAAAACATTAATGAACTTCAATTTCCCTTTCTTTACTTTTTTAATTTAAAGTTACTTACTTGTCGCTACACGACAATTTTCTCCTTCTATGTTTAGTGCATGCCGTGGCAGCCTTTCATTCAGGCTACACTATAAAATGTAAGAAAATATGGAATATCTTAAATAAATAAATAAAACCGCCAGGAGAAGATTGCATGAAGTTAATCTTCATGCTCGCAGACTGCTTAGAGCTCCAGCTCTTCGACGCGGAAATCGAAGGTGTCGATTATTGGGAGGTATAGGCTACTTATGCTTATGCAGTGGAAGTATGTGGGGAGGTATTTTATTGTAACATTTAAAAAAGTACCACATGAAAAGTGCGTCTACTTTAGCCAGTCTGAAATCTGGTTGAACTAATAGAACTAATAGTTTTACATAAACTTAGCAATGGCACATAGTACGAGTACCTCTGTTTGATCTCACTCTGCTTATTGCTACGTTGCAAAGTTCGCTTGATTGCGTTTTGACTTGCGATTTTCTTTATCGACACAAGTTCGCAATATTTTCCTTCCTGTGTTCCGAAAAGCGCTGAGGCAGGACTTGCCATACGGCTGTTTTTGTTGGTACTTTAAATGGTATTGTTGAAGCTATTTTCGAAAACAAGAACGATTTGATTGTTTTCTATTATTAAAAAAGTTTAATAAGAAAATAACAATTATGTTTCTTCAAGAATATGAAAATTTATTCATTTTCAAGTTTTCCAATGACATAAATGCAACGATGTCTAGTAGTAGGGGCCACCGCAGCCGCACGCGCACTTGCCGGTGATAGACACGGCACCAGCAGCAGCCACAGGACCACTGAAGCCCACAGCGCCCATGATGGGAACCTGACCGGCGACGACGGTAGTACCGGCGACTGGCAGCTCACCAGCGACCGCCACGTTGCCTTCTCCGGCGCCGCCGTACGCGGCAGCACCACAACCGGCGGCGGGGTATGCGCCAGCGAGACCGGCGGCAGGGAACGCAAGTCCATCATAAGCCAAACCCGGAGCAGCTAAGCCGTAAGGAGCAGCAAAGGCTGGACCGATCGCCGGGCTGTAAGCACCAAGGCAAGCCTGGCTGAATACATTCTGCAAAAGTAATAGTCATAATTTATCTACACATACATTTACACCCAACAACTTTGAATCGAATTAAAAATCGTTTAAAAACTCATCATCATCATCTGCCTAGCCTTTTCCAACTATATTGGGGTCGGCTTTCAGTCTAACCGGAATCAGCTGAATACCAGTATTTTACATGGAGTGACTGCTTATCTGACCTCCACAACCCAGTTAATGGGTAATACGATACCCCTTGGTAAGACTGGTTCGACATCGTTTAAAAAATAATGTTAAAATTCAAAACAAACGATCACTCACCTGGACCAAGCAAGCTTGGATGCAGAGCAACAGAACAGTGAAGGAAGACATGTTTGATAGTTGTTCAACGAAAGCTGAAGACTGAATGATGACCCCAAATCGTTGTCGGTTTTTATACTCAGCCCTTTGTTGATATCAAACATGTTTTCGAAATTTGGAAAACGTGACGACGTGTCTCAAATAAAATCAAGTGTTTCTTTGTTAGTAAATAGTATGCCTTATCGTACTTGCACAAGCTATTAAATAATTACACTTACCTACATACTACTTTCTTGGAACTTGATAATATGATGGAGTATATAAAGCCTCCAACAGTTGCACTGAACATCATTCTTGTGTCAGCACTCGAAACAAACTACAATGTCTGTCAAAGCTATCCTCGTCCTCTGCGCTCAGGCGCTCCTGCTCAAGGTAAGAAGTACTCTATTATAAACAACATAATTATTTCATTATTTATTAGATTCATTAGTTGTGTTACTACTACCATCATAATATTAATGTTTGTTTTATAAGTGCGTAACAAAATATTATTACTATTACAGTCCGCACTCGGACAGTGCACCAGCCGCGCTGCGGTTGCTGATATCTCTGGACTTGCTGCTCCCTACGGCTGGACCGCTCCCGCCTTAACCGCCCCTTGTGATTTGGCTGCTCCTGCTTGGGCATATGATGGACTCGCCTACCCTGGTGCTGGCTTGGCAGGCAGAGGTTTGGCTCTTGATGGACTGGCCGCTGGCTACGCAGGGAGAGGCCTGGCTTGCGATGGAATCTACGCCCCTGCCCTGGAGATCAGTCCCACCAGTGGCGGCGCTCTGCCTGTCTCCAGCGCCTCCGCAATCGCTCCAGTCGGAATCTCCGTGGCGTCTGACAACGTTTATGAGGGTGCTCTGGCTGTGGGCGGTGAGCTGCCGTTCGTGGGCACTGTTGCTCTTGAAGGTGTGGTGCCTTCTGCCGGTGCTGGCGCCGTCAACCATGCCTGTGGTAATGGCAGGAACGTCATGATCAGTGAGACTACAGGCTTTGCCCCGGCTGCCGCCATGGCCCCTCTTGCTGCTTACGGTCCTGGTGCCGCCTTCGGTCCCGCTGCTCTTGCCGCTCCTGGCCTCGGTCTCCGTGGTGGTTGGGCTGCCAGAGGTTGTGGCTGCGCCATCTAAGAAACTTATTCGTTAAAGAAATCTGATTAAAATTTAGAATTCCTTGAACATAATAAATCAATATATATTTATATATTTGATTCTTTTATTTATAACAACTTCTTTTTTGGTGCCACCGCAAGTTTATTCTGGAAAGAAATATGTCTAATGAATCATGTAAATAACAGCCAATTTCAGGTCATACTAATAATGTTAGTTGCATATCGTGGCTTAAAGTCTTAAAACTAAATAATAACAGGAACCTTTTTAAAAAAAGTGTCATGAATCCACAAGCCATAGCTACATTATCAGTAATTTGAAGGCTAACCACAACACATGGTCCTTTTAATCATGTTTATAAACCCAACATTAGTTTCTTAAATGAAAGGCTGCCACGGCATGCACTAAACATAGAAGGAGAAAATGCAGTAACAAAACAGATTTTACTTATAAGCTAGATAGATTGATCCGGTCTCGCGTCAGCGCGGTACATAAAAAAGTGCGGGAAGGCCACCTGTGCGAAAAGAAATGGCGCGCCGCCGCGCGCCAGATGGCCAAGCTCATAAAATGTTTTTATGGTGACTCATTGTTAGCACGAATCGCCTCGAGTAATGTTTTTGTTCAAGCTTATGAATGACTCTTTCAAGTGGTGTCAAGTGTTTGTTAACATTTAGTTTCTATTTTGTTATTATTAGCGGTAAACATTGACTATAGTTGAAAAAATCATTATTTGAACTTTAAAAAAGATTATTTTTAAAATCTAATTGGTAACATATATATTTTATGACTTTTAATTGTGGAAGGGTTCTATCTACATACGATAAAATAAAAAAAACATACTTCATAGAAAAAAAAAACTTATTTTCAGGCGTATGACTAGCACGAAACATTTGCTGACGGTAAATAATTTTTCACCCAAATATAATAATTTATTACAACTAAACCCTTTCACATAAACTAAAAATATTGTTACTATCCGAAAGCTAAGTTCCTATTGTCACATATGTGTAAATATTATGTTGATAGGTTTATCTAATACAGAAAAATATGGGATTGATTGAAGGAATCCCCACTTACGTAAAAACGCACTTAATATTTCTAGTTTTTTTTGTTCGGTGAAGTTTGAGTAAAAAAAGTACATCATATGTAACTATTTGCTACAAGAAATGCCCTTTCCAATGATGTATCACACTTGTTATTCAATAGCCATAAAAAAAAATACAAGTAAAGAAATATCACAAATCGGGAGAATGGACAAAACACGTGTGCCATAAAGCCGGAGTTACATGAAGTGCACATCCGGGTTTAAAGCTATTATTTTTATTCAGCTCGATTTTTGGCATCTATTAACCAATTGCTACCAGTAATCCTATAAAAGTAAAAAAATAATAAAAACAAATAAAAAAAAAATATATATATATATATATTATGTCCCAATACAACATCCAAAAAGCATACAATCCAACAGGGATTGGGACCTAATATTTTTATTTATTATTTTTTTTAATTTGTTTTTATTATTTTCTTATAAGAAAAAAAAACGTAATAAAAATATATAAAAATAATTTAATTTCATAAATGTCGACCGACACAAAATTCCTTGTGTATACCAAGCTTTATCGGTGGGCGGCCATTTTTTTTGTTTACGTTTTTGTTTTGATGACCCACTTGAAATAAAAAATCTAATCTTAACTTAAATTTAGTACCTTTTGTATATTTTTTGACTGAAAACTATTATCGAGTAAACATTCAATGCGATAGTTATGACTTTTTACACAGAACTGGTCTCACAATTAAATAAATTACGATAGCATTCTGACAAAATTCTAGTGCTGTTACAAGTAAGTGCACTGCAAACCACACAGAAATAGTAATATACTTGCGCTCAGGTTAAAATCCGATTGCACACACATAAACTATATTCTAATTGTCCAATAAATCAGTAATTCACTCAAAAATACACACCGACAATCGAAAATATCTAAAAACTTGCACGGAACAAAACAAAACACTACCGCTTATCGCTCGAGAACCAACGACTGACTTTGACATTATTTTTTAAATCCGAATGAACCATTATAGAACTATTGTCGTATTTTTAGCATGAAGAAACTTATTTAGATTCGGGTAGAAAAGAGAAAAAGTATTAAAACATCGTGTGTTAGAAAGAAACCGATATATTATGAAGTCGTATCGTACCGGAAGTAAAAAAGGGACATCTGTCCCTTTGAGCGCTTTACGGTAAAAAAAAAAGGGACAAAAGTCACTTAGGGCGCTTTACAGGTTTACATTATACAGATACATGATACTTACAATAAAATCCAAAATACGAACACAAATCAAAGCTTTCTAATGTTTACCTAAAACATTAAACACTTTGTGACAACTGATAGTAGACAAAAACACGCTAAGTTTTCCGAATCTTTATGAAAATGAAAAAGACTAAAGAAACTAAAATATTCTTTTTTTGTTCTTTTTTCACTAATGTGATAATGCCCTTTTGTTTGGTCACTGATGACCACTTGGTGCAGAGACTGGAGTCTTTCTACCCGCTGGCAAGCCGTAATTTGAGGCTGCAGTGTCGCAAAATTTTGCAGAAAGCCGTCTTGTCTCTGAGTGTGACCATGTAACTTCACTGTAACGCGCCCATAATCGGCAATTACGCTTGGCTGCATGTGGGCAGCGCTCGTTGTTTCACGTTACCGCGCCTTGCTTCCGGCATACCCACAGCCTTCAGCATCTCTTCCCGCATTAAATGACGACATGACATAACGCTCCAAAGTCAAAAAAGTTACAAGAAAGTAGCAAAAATTATTTTCACAAGAAAAAACAACGACTGTGGATAGTAATCTCTAAAGTTTCAAAACTCCGTACCAAGTGAAGTTTTCCCTCCTTACTCCAAAATGCATTTGTTTTTTATTTCAATAAATTGCCGGTTCAAACAACAGTTACATTTTTTGTGAGCAGTACTTTTTCTAAATAGTTTTCTTAAATGAGTTGATAAGTCAGCTTTTTCTCTAGACTTTGTTGAGTAGTGTATTTTTTTTTTAGTTTTTAGGATTTTGTTTGAGTCGAGGGTTTTTTTTAATTTAACTTTTTTTTCCTGCATTTTAAACTTTATACACATATAATATTTAAAAAAAAAATGAAATAAATGATATAACGATACATAGAAATTATACAAATGATTCCCACCACGGGCGGTGGACTGCCTGTCTCCAGCACTTCTTCTGTCATTCCTAGTGGCCTCTCCGTAGCGTCTGAGAATGTATATGAATGTACTCTGCCTGTGGCTGGTGAGCTGCCGATCGTGAGTGCTGTGGCTTTGGAGGGCGTGTTGCCCAGTGCTGGTGCTGGCGCCGTCAGCTACAGCTGCGGTAACGGTGTTACTGCTATTGAGAGCCTCTGCTGCTGCGGCTTTTAATCCTGGAGTAGCAGCGTATTGTCCAGGCATAGCATCGTATCGTTAACTCCTGCTGCTGCCATCGCTCTGAGTTTCGGCTACGGGAGCTACGCCGGCCGTGGATGCGAATGTGGGATCTAATGACCAATGCGTCATCTGTCCTTGAACTGTTTTTTAAATAAATTGATTAGTGGATAGTATTTTTGAAGTGGTTTTTTTTCCGCGACATTTGTCTTTGATAGATAGTTTTATTAATCTTTAGTAAAACTATGTACTAATGAAAACCTAAAAAAGTTTTGTTAAATCACTGGAATCCAATTTTTGGTTCTTATTGGGTAAGAACCAAAAATTGGATTCCAGTGATTTAACAAAACTTTTTTTTACCGCTCTACAAAAAGTCTATATTATATTGTCAATCAAAGAGGATTGTGATTGTTTCAAGCAATTTTGGTTTTACTCATGTTTGCTATTCGACCAATATTTCTTGAAACCATGCGATGTGATGTAGCAAATATATTATAGTCCGTGGTTTCTTACTACATTTTCAAATAATTATGCTGTTATATCTTCGTTAGTAGTTTTATGGCTACACTTATAGGTATCGTTCAACTAGTTGTTGATAAATAAAAGTACCAAAAATATATATGCTCATTTGATTTATTATGTTCAAGGAATTCTAAATGTTTATCAGAATTCTTTAACGTATGAGTTTCTTAGATGGCGCAGCCACAACCTCTGCCAGCCCAACCACCACGAAGACCGAGGCCAGGAGCGGCAAGAGCAGCGGGAGCGAAGGCGGCACCAGGACCGTAAGCAGCAAGAGGGGCCATGGCGGCAGCCGGGGCAAAGCCTGTAGTCTCACTGATCATGGCGTTCCTGCCATTACCACAGGCATGGTTGACGGCGCCAGCACCGGCAGAAGGCACCACACCTTCAAGAGCAACAGTGCCCACGAACGGCAGCTCACCGCCCACAGCCAGAGCACCCTCATAAACGTTGTCAGACGCCACGGAGATACCGACGGGAGCGATGGCGGAGGCGCTGGAGACAGGCAGAGCGCCGCCACTGGTGGGACTGATCTCTAGGGCGGGGGCGTAGATTCCATCGCAAGCCAGGCCTCTGCCTGTGTAGCCAGTGGCTAGTCCATCAAGAGCCAGACCTCTGCCTGCCAAGCCAGGGTAGGCGAGTCCATCATATGCCCAAGCAGGAGCAGCCAAGTCACAAGGGGCCGTTAAGGCGGGAGCGGTCCAGCCGTAGGGAGCAGCAAGTCCAGAGATATCAGCAACCGCAGCGCGGCTGGTGCACTGTCCGAGTGCGGACTGGAATAGTAATAATATTTTGTTACGCACAAATATACAACAAACATTAATATTATGATGGTAGTAGTAACACAACTAATGAATCTAATAAATAATGAAATAATTATGTTGTTTATAATAGAGTACTTCTTACCTTGAGCAGGAGCGCCTGAGCGCAGAGGACGAGGATAGCTTTGACAGACATTGTAGTTTGTTTCGAGTGCTGACACAAGAATGATGTTCAGTGCAATTGTTGGAGGGTTTATATACTCGATCCTGTTATCAAGTTCCAAGAAAGTAGTATGTAGGTAAGTGTAATTATTTAATAGCTTGTGCAAGTACGATAAGGCATACTATTTACTAACAAAGAAACACTTGATTTTATTTGAGACACGTCGTCACGTTTTCCAAATTTCGAAAACATAGTTGATATCTACAAAAGGCTGAGTATAAAAACCGACAACAATTTTGGGTCATCATTCAGTCTTCAGCTTTCGTTGGACAACTATCAAACATGTCTTCCTTCACTGTTCTGTTGCTCTGCATCCAAGCTTGCTTGGTCCAGGTGAGTGATCGTTTGTTTTGAATTTTAACATTAGTTTTTAAACGATTTCGAACCAGTCTTACCAAGGGGTATCGTATTACCCATTAACTGGGTTGTGGAGGTCAGATAGGCAGTCACTCCGTGTAAAATACTGGTATTCAGCTGAATCCGGTTAGACTGAAAGCCGACCCCAACATAGTTGGGAAAAGGCTAGGCACATGATGATGATGATGAGTTTTTAAACGATTTTTAATTCGATTCAAAGTTGTTGGGTGTAAATGTATTTGTACATAAATTATGACTATAACTTTTGCAGAATGTATTCAGCCAGGCTTGCCTTGGTGCTTACGGCCCGGCGATCGCTCCAGCCTTTGCTGCTCCTTGCGGCTTAGCTGCTCCGGGTTTGGCTTATGATGGACTTGCGTTCCCTGCCGCCGGTCTCGCTGGCGCATACCCCGCCGCCGGTTGTGGTGCTGCCGCGTACGGCGGCGCTGGAGAAGGCAACGTGGCGGTCGCTGGTGAGCTGCCAGTCGCCGGTACTACCGTCGTCGCCGGTCAGGTTCCCATCATGGGCGCTGTGGGCTTCAGCGGTCCTGTGGCTGCTGCTGGTGCCGTGTCTATCACCGGCAAGTGCGCGTGCGGCTGCGGTGGCCCCTACTACTAGACATCGTTGCATTTATGTCATTGGAAAACTTTAAAATGAATAAATTTTCATATTCTTGCAGAAACATAATTGTTATTTTCTTATTAAACTTTTTAAATAATAGGAAACAATCGAATCGTTATTGTTTTCGAAAATAGCTTCAACAACACCATTTAAAGTACCAACAAAAACAGTCGTATGGCAAGTCCTGCCTCAGCGCTTTTCGGAACACGGGAAGGAAAATATTGCGAACTTGTGTCGATAAAGGAAATCGCAAGTCAAAACGCAATCAAGCGAACCTTGCAACGTAGCATAAAGCAGAGTGAGATTACACATAGGTACTCGTAATATGTGCCATTGCTAAGTTTATGTAAAACTATTAGTTCTATTAGTTCAACCAGATTTCAGACTGACTAAAGACGCACTTTTCATGTGGTACTTTTTTAAATGTTATAATAAAATACCTCCGCACATACTTCCACTGCATAAGTATAAGTAGCCTATACCTCCCAATAATCGACACCTTCGATTTCTGCGTCGAAGAGCTGGAGCTCTAAGCAGTCTGCGAGCATGAAGACTAACTTCATGCAATCTTCTCCTGGCGGTTTTATTTATTTATTTAAGCGATTCCATATTTTCTTACATTTTATAGTGTAGCCTTAATGAAAGGCTGCCACGGCATGCACTAAACATAGAAGGAGAAAATTGTCGTTTAGCGACAAGTAACTAACTTTAAATTAAAAAGGTAAAGAAAGGGAAATTAAAGTTCATTAAAGTTTTATTTATAAGGCATATAAAAGATGGAGATGGACTGGTCAGTGGTGTGTAGTGTGTGGGTGAGGAAGGATGAAGATGAGTGATAGGTGGTTTGAGGAGGTTGTGATGGAGTTGCAGATGGAGCTGAAGAGGTAGACCGACGCGAGGCAGGTGCCGGTGACAGTTGCAGGTGCAGGTGCAGGTGAGGTCAAGTGCTGGAGCGTGTGCGGCACGGAGCATGCCCGTGCCCAACGCGGCTGGAGTAGGACGCAGCACGGCAGCAGGAGAGAGCAGGCACGGCGGGGACGCAGTCAGCCCGCCAGGTGAGGTGGCCCTCGGATGAGGCTCGGCCCAGCAGATTCAGGAGGGTCTTCTGAGGCGGCCTTCGAATGAGGCGCAGCCCAATAGGTATAGGAGGTTCAGGAGGTTCAGTACTTCAAAGTGCTCCGGCGAGGCGCGCTACCGGTCCGACTGCTACTGGAGGACGGAGGACGGAGGTGTAGGGAGGGTCCGTCAGGTACCAGAGCCTTTTAGGGGAGGCAAGCTGAGTGTTCCCGGGATAGGTGGCCCTGGAGTATCAAGCCTATCTAATGTGTTCGCTTTAGAGGTGAAACTGGAACTGATCCTTGCATTGCTTGGATTTATAATGTGAACTCGTAGAATAATACCATGTAGAAAATATGAATTTAAAATATGCTGATGGCCAGGATTAGTTTTGTAGGAGTATGAATGTATAATCAGCTAAAAAGTTACACGCATAAAAGAAAAGTTGTCATGGCGACGTAATAAACGTCGTTGTCAGAACTGTCATAATAAAATATATACTAATATAATACAATTAAATCTATAGTTATTTCGTATTAAAAGTATAGTGTTTATGGGAAAAATTATATCAATCATTGTGGGTAAAATTCCCAGTCCTTGGGTGTCACTAAATCATCGTAGTCTTATCTTAAAGTTGATGGCTGTGTCTGTGTACTGATTGTGGATAAAACGTGGCCTGGTGTCGTGAGGAATAGTCAGATCAGCGCCTATTGGTAACGGAATGCTTGTCTGACCTGGAGGAATGAATGAAGATAACTGTGATTATGTACAGTATGTTACAAAATGCAGTAACAAAACAGATTTTACTTAAAAGCTAGATAGATTGATTGTTACATAAATACAGATACATGTTACTTTCAATAAAATCCAACATACAAATACAAATGAAAGCTTTCTAATTTTTACCTAAAATATTAAACACTTTGTTCGACATTGTGCCAACTGATAATAGACAAAAACACGACAGTTTTCCAAATCTTTATGGAAATGAGAAAGACAAAGAAACTAAAATATTCTTTTTTTTTCTTTTTTCACTTTTGTGATAATGCCCTTTTGTTTGGTCACTGATGACCTCTTGGAGCAAAGACCAAAGGTCTTTCTACCAGCTGGCGAGCCGTAGTTTGAGGCTGCCTTGTCACAAAATTTTGTAGAAAACCGTCTTGAGTGTGACCATGTATCTTCATCGGTGACGTTCAGCATCATCTCCTGTAGCCCTGTAACGCGCCCATAATCGGTAATTACGCTTGGCTGCTTGTGGGTAGAGTTCGCAGTTTCACGTTGACCGCGCCTTGCTTCCAGCATACCCACAGCCTTCAACATCTCTTCCCACATTAAATGACGATATGACATAACGCTCCAAAGTCACAAAAGTTACAAGAAAGCAGCGAAAATGATTTTCAAAAGAAAAAACAACGATTATAGATAGTACTCTCTAAAGTTTCAAATTGCCGTACCGTGCAATCAATTGACGTTTTCACTCCTTACTCCAAAATGCTTTTGTTTTTTATATCAATACATGATTTTAATGCAGGTTACATTTTTTGTGAGCAGTACTTTCTCTAAAGAGTTTTCTTAAATGAGTTGATATACCTAGTCACATAGGACTTTGTTGAGTAGTATTTTTTTTTTAGTTTTTTCATGATTTTGTTTGAGTCGAGGGTTTTTTAAATATAAGTTTTTTCTCTTGCATTTTAAACTTTATACACATATAATATTTAAAAAAAAAATGAAATAAATGATATAACGATACATAGAAATTATACAAATGATTCCCACCAATGGCGGTGGACTGCCTGTCTCCAGCACTTCTTCTGTCACTCCTAGTGGCCTCACCGTAGCGTCTGAGAATGTGTATGAGTGTACTCTGCCTGTGGCTGGTGAGCTGCCGTTCGTGAGTGCTGTGGCTTTGGAGGGCGTGTTGCCCAGTGCTGGTGCTGGCGCCGTCAGCTACAGCTGCGATAACGGTGTTACTGCTATTGAGAGCATAGCTCCTTCTGCTGCTGCGGCTTTTAATCCTGGAGTAGCAGCGTATTGTCCAGGCATAGCATCGTATCGTTAACTCCTGCTGCTGCCATCGCTCCGAGTTTCGGCTACGGGAGCTACGCTGGCCGTGGATGCGAATGTCGGATCTACTGAGCAATGCGTCATCAGTCCTTGAACTGTTTTTTAAATAAATTGATTAGTGGATAGTATTTTTGAAGTGGTTTTTTTTCCGCGACATTTGTCTGTGATAGATAGTTTTATTAATCTTTAGTAAAACTAGGGATGTACTAATGAAAACCTAAAAAAGTTTTGTTAAATCACTGGAATCCAAATTTTGGTTCTTGCCCAATTACCGCCTTACAAAAAGTCTATATTATATTGTCAATCGAAGAGGATTGTGATTGTTTCAAGCAATTTTAGTTTTACTCATGTTTGCTATTCGACCAATATTTCTTGAAATCAGGCGATGTGATGTAGGAATAATATTATGGTTCGTGGTTTCTTACTACATTTTAAAATAATTATGCTGTTATATCTTCGTTAGTAGTTTTATGGCTACACATAAAGGTATCGTTCAACTAGTTGTTAATAAATAAAAGTACCAAAAATATATATGCTCATTTGATTTATTATGTTCAAGGAATTCTAAATGTTTATCAGATTTCTTTAACGAATAAGTTTCTTAGATGGCGCAGCCACAACCTCTGCCAGCCCAACCACCACGGAGACCGAGGCCAGGAGCGGCAAGAGCAGCGGGAGCGAAGGCGGCACCAGGACCGTAAGCAGCAAGAGGGGCCATGGCAGCAGCCGGGGCAAAGCCTGTAGTCTCACTGATCATGGCGTTCCTGCCATTACCACAAGCATGGTTGACGGCGCCAGCACCGGCAGAAGGCACCACACCTTCAAGAGCAACAGTGCCCACGAACGGCAGCTCACCGCCCACAGCCAGAGCACCCTCATAAACGTTGTCAGACGCCACGGAGATACCGACGGGAGCGATGGCGGAGGCGCTGGAGACAGGCAGAGCGCCGCCACTGGTGGGACTGATCTCCAGGGCGGGGGCGTAGATTCCATCGCAAGCCAGGCCTCTGCCTGCGTAGCCAGTGGCTAGTCCATCAAGAGCCAGACCTCTGCCTGCCAAGCCAGGGTAGGCGAGTCCATCATATGCCCAAGCAGGAGCAGCCAAGTCACAAGGGGCGGTTAACGCGGGAGCGGTCCAGCCGTAGGGAGCAGCAAGTCCAGAGATATCAGCAACCGCAGCGCGGCTGGTGCACTGTCCGAGTGCGGACTGAAATTTGTTAAAGTACATATTTTGTTACGCACTTATCCAACAAACCCTAATATTATGATGATAGTACTGGTCGATTAATTTCGAGAAACGGTGACATTGATTGGCCGGATTTAACAGCTCCTGCCTTTTTGTTGTAAGCCTATCTAAAGGGACTATCTATGCTAACAGGCCAATGAACCCTCAAGAATTAAAACTACATATCTGAGATACAGTCACTGAAATAACACAGGAAATGTGAAAAAATGTCATGAAAAACGCAATGAAAACGGTTCACATTTGCCATGCTGCTAGAGGTGGACATTTGCCTGAGATTATTTTCCATACTGAATTGCCGGCCCTAAATAATATATTTAATTAAAAATACTTAAAAAAATTTTATATCTCATAGAATAAAATTTAAAAAAAATTAAAATAAAACTCTTATTTGCCCACCCTGTAGTAACACAACTTGTGAATCTAATCAAATAATTAAATATTGTATTATGTTACTATCAAATATACTTCTTACCTTGAGCAGGAGCGCCTGAGCGCAGAGGACGAGGATAGCTTTGACAGACATTGTAGTTTGTTCCGAATGCTGACACCAGAATGATGTTCAGTGCAACTGTTGGAGGTTTTATACTCAATTATGTTATCAAGTTTCAAGAAAAGTAGTATGTAGGTAAGTGTAATTAATTATTAGCTTGTGCAAGCACGATAAGTCCTAGTATTTACCAACAAAGACACACGTGATTTTATTTGAGACATATCGTCACGTTTTCCAAATTTCGAAAACGTAGTTGATATCAACAAAGGGCTGAGTATAAAAACCGACAACAATAATATTTTAGGTCATCATTCAGTCTTCAGCTTTCGTTGAACAACTATCAAACATGTCTTCCTTCACCGTTCTGTTGCTCTGCATCCAAGCTTGCTTGGTCCAGGTGAGTAATTGTTTGTTTTGAATTTTAACATTAGTTTTTAAACGATTTTTAATTCGATTCAAAGTTGTTGGGCCTAAATTTATGTGTAGATAAATTATGACTATTACTTTTGCAGAATGTATTCAGCCAGGCTTGCCTTGGTGCTTACGGCCCGGCGATCGCTCCAGCCTTTGCTGCTCCTTGCGGCTTAGCTGCTCCGGGTTTGGCTTATGATGGACTTGCGTTCCCTGCCGCCGGTCTCGCTGGCGCATACCCCGTCGCCGGTTGTGGTGCTGCCGCGTACGGCGGCGCCGGAGAAGGCAACGTGGCGGTCGCTGGTGAGCTGCCAGTCGCCGGTACTACCGTCGTCGCCGGTCAGGTTCCCATCATGGGCGCTGTGGGCTTCAGTGGTCCTGTGGCTGCTGCTGGTGCCGTGTCTATCACCGGCAAGTGCGCGTGCGGCTGCGGTGGCCCCTACTACTAGACATCGTTGCATTTATGTCATTAGAAAACTTTAAAATGAATAAATTTTCATATTCTTGCAGAAACATAATTGTTATTTTCTTATTAAACTTTTTAAATAATAGGAAACAATCGAATCGTTATTGTTTTCGAAAATAGCTTCAACAACACCATTTAAAGTACCAACAAAAACAGTCGTATGGCAAGTCCTGCCTCAGCGCTTTTCGGAACACAGGAAGGAAAATATCGCGAACTTGTGTCGATAAAGAAAATCGCAAGTCAAAACGCAATCAAGCGAACTTTGCAACGTAGCATTAAGCAGAGTGAGATTACACATAGGTACTCGTAATATGTGCCATTGCTAAGTTTATGTAAAACTATTAGTTCTATTAGTTCAACCAGATTTCAGACTGGCTAAAGACGCACTTTTCATGTGGTACTTTTTTAAATGTTATAATAAAATACCTCCCCACATACTTCCACTGCATAAGCATAAGTAGCCTATACCTCCCAATAATCGACACCTTCGATTTCCGCGTCGAAGAGCTGGAGCTCTAAGCAGTCTGCGAGCATGAAGATTAACTTCATGCAATCTTCTCCTGGCGGTTTTATTTAATTATTTAAGAGATTCCATATTTTCTTACATTTTATGGTGTAGCCTTAATGAAAGGCTGCCACGGCATGCACTAAACATAGAAGGAGAAAATGCAGTAACAAAACAGATTTTATTTACCATTTTTATTTACCATTTATGTACACACATATATAAACAGACAAGAAAAAATAGAACAGAAAAAAATAGGTACAGAGGTGATGCTTATTTCACAAGAAATCTCTTCCAGCACACCCGAGACAGGACATAGATACAGAGATGTAGACAGCGTGTGAAATAGTAAAGGAGACAAAAAATAATACATACAATCAAAAACATTTCTCTTAAAAAACTAAACAAAAATTGCTAGAATATACTAACATACATACAAACAAACGTACATACATATATACTACTAAAATAAATATCACTAGAATAATAATAATTATATCATATCCAAAATAAAATAAAACAAAAAATACATACAAATGATGAAGTGGACAGATAGTGTTCTTTTACTCTTCTTTTAAAAACTGCAACAGTTTGGCAGTCCCTAATGTCAGGCGGTAGTGAATTCCACAACCGCACCGCGTGCACTGTAAAGGAGTAGGAGTAGAAGTCGGTGGAGTGGGGAGGGGACTTGAGAAGGTTTTTAAGATGCGACCTGCAAGGTGCATCTGAAGGGCGGGCGTAGTTAAAGCGCTCCCGCAGATAGGATGGTGTTTTAGGATTGTGAAGGAGATTAAATAACAGACACAAAATCCGCGAGTTCCTGCGAAGTCGAATGGGGAGCCACTTGAGTATCTTGCGAAAGTTGGAGACGTGATCATACTTTTTAAGGTTAAAAACAAAACGAATACAGATATTTTGCAAACGCTCAAGTTTATTTAAAAGCTCCTCGGTGGCATCCAAATAACAGGCATCGGCGTAGTCAATAATGGCCTGAATGAGGGTTTGAGCAAGAGAGATTTTGGTGTTCAAGGGCAAGAAGCCCTGGAGACATTTCAAAGAATGGAACGTATAGTGCACTTTGCGACTGACTTGAGCAACATGAGCAGTCCACGACAGATAGGAGTCCATGGTCACCCCCAGGTTTTTTACTGTTTGTGCGTATTCAATCTGAACTCCATTCAGACAGAGTGGAGACAGCGACGCTACATCGAGCCTATTCCGCATATACCTGCTGCCGATAATAATGGCCTGAGATTTCCTAGGGTTGATTTGCAGTCCAAAAGACCGCGACCACTCGCTGATCAAATCCAGGTCACTGTTTACGGCTGAAACAGCGACCTCCGCATCTTCCCTTAGGAAATTATTGTAAAGCTGCAGGTCGTCGGCATAGAGATGGAATTAAGAAGAGATGACTGGTGACAGAGTTAATAAAAATAGAAAAGAGAAGAGGAGAGAGAACGCCACCCTGAGGCACACCTGCGATAAGAGAGCACCAATCAGAAGACGACTCGTCAAGACGAACCCGCTGTGAGCGGCCATTAAGATAGGAGTTAAACCAACCAATAGAGGAAGAGGAGAAATTTAGAGATTTAAGGACCCCTAGAAGAATGTCGAAATCGACATTGACATCGACATGATTTTACTTATAAGCTAGATAGATTAATTGTTACATATATACAGATTCATGATACTTACAATAAAATCCAAAATACAAACACAAATGAAAGCTTTCTAACTTTTACCTAAACCATTAAACACTTTGTGACAACTGATAGTAGACAAAAACACGCTAAGTTTTCCGAATCTTTATGGAAATGAAAAAGACTAAAGAAACTAAAATATTCTTTTTTTTTAGTTCTTTTTTCACTTTTGGTATAATGCCCTTTTGTTTGGTCACTGATGACCACTTGGTGCAGAGACTGGAGTCTTTCTACCCGCTGGCAAGCCGTAATTTGAGGCTGCAGTGTCGCAAAATTTTGCAGAAAGCCGTCTTGTCTCTGAGTGTGACCATGTAACTTCACTGTAACGCGCCCATAATCGACAATTACGCTTGGCTGCATGTTGGCAGCGCTCGTAGTTTCACGTTGACCGCGCCTTGCTTCCGGCATACCCACAGCATTAAATGACGACATGACATAACGCTCCAGTCACAAAAGTTACAAGAAAGTAGCAAAAATTATTTTCACAAGAAAAAACAACGACTCGACGAATCTCTAAAGTTTTAAAACGCCGGTTCTAACAACAGCTACATTTTTTGTGAGCAGTACTTTTTCTAAATAGTTTTCCTCAAATGAGTTGATATACTCAGCTTGTTCCCTAGACTTTGTTGAGTAGTGTATTTTTTTTTTAGTTTTTAGGATTTTGTTTGAGTCGAGGATTTTTTTTATTTTAACTTTTTTTCTTGCATTTTAAACTTTATATAATATTTTAAAAAAAATGAAATAAATGATATAATGATACACAGACATTATACAAATGATTCCCACCAATGGCGGTGGACTGCCTGTCTCCAGCACTTCTGCTGCCTCTCCGTAGCGTCTGAGAATGTGTATGAGTGTACTCTGCCTGTGGCTGGTGAGCTGCCGTTCGTGAGTGCTGTGGCTTTGAAGGGCGTGTTGCTCAGTGCTGGTACTGGCGCCGTCAGCTGCAGCTGCGCTAACGGTGTTACTGCTATTGAGAGCATAGCTCCTTCTGCTGCTGCGGCTTTTGGTCCTGGAGTAGCAGCGTATGGTCCAGGGATAGTATCGTTAACTGCTGCTGCTGCCATCGCTCCAAGTTTCGGCTACGGGAGCCTCGTCGGCCGTGGATGCGAATGTGGAATCTACTCAGCAATGCGTCATCAGTCCTTCAACCGTTTTTTTAAATAAATTGATTAGTAAATACTATTTTAGAAGTGTTTTTTTTTCCGCGACTTTTGTCTGTGATAGATGATTTTATTAAGCTTTAGTGAAACTTAAATCACTGGAATCAAAAGTTTACATAGTTTTTTCCCAATTTCTGCCTAACAAACAGTCTATATTATATTATCAATCAAAGAGGATTGTGATTGTTTCAAGCAATGTTGGTTTTACTCATGTTTGCTATTCGACCAATATTTCTTGAAACCAGGCGATGTGATGTAGCAATAATATTATGGTTCGTGGTTTCTTACTACATTGTCAAATAATTATGCTGTTATATCTTCGTCAGTAGTTATAAGGCTATACACAAAGGGTATCGTTCAATAGTTGTTGATAAATAAAAGTACCAAAAATATATATGCACATTTCATTTATTATGTTCAAGGAATTCCTAATGTTTATCAGAATTCTTTAACGTATGAGTTTCTTAGATGGCGCAGCCACAACCTCTGCCAGCCCAACCACCACGGAGACCGAGGCCAGGAGCGGCAAGAGCAGCGGGAGCGAAGGCGGCACCAGGACCGTAAGCAGCAAGAGGGGCCATGGCGGCAGCCGGGGCAAAGCCAGTGGTCTCACTGATCATGGCGTTCCTGCCATTACCACAGGCATGGTTGACGGCGCCAGCACCGGCAGAAGGCACCACACCTTCAAGACCAACAGTGCCCACGAACGGCAGCTCACCGCCCACAGCCAGAGCACCCTCATAAACGTTGTCAGACGCCACGGAGATACCGACGGGAGCGATGGCGGAGGCGCTGGAGACAGGCAGAGCGCCGCCACTGGTGGGACTGATCTCCAGGGCGGGGGCGTAGATTCCATCGCAAGCCAGGCCCCTGCCTGCGTAGCCAGTGGCTAATCCATCAAGAGCCAGACCTCTGCCTGCCAAGCCAGGGTAGGCGAGTCCATCATATGCCCAAGCAGGAGCAGCCAAGTCACAAGGGGCGGTTAAGGCGGGAGCGGTCCAGCCGTAGGGAGCAGCAAGTCCAGAGATATCAGCAACCGCAGCGCGGCTGGTGCACTGTCCGAGTGCGGACTGAAATTTGTTAAAGTATTTTGTTACGCACTTATCCAACAAACCCTAATATTATGATGATAGTACAGGGCGGGCAACTTGGAGGTAGACAACGTTTTTGCCGCCATTTGTTTTTGGCAGCAAATATTTCAAATTTATTTATTTATTTTATCACAAAATAATTTTTATGACAGTTGTGTCATAAAAATTATTTTGTGTAGATACGGCAAATTTGTTATGGAGCGTTTTACGACTGTACAGAGTGTTTTAATTATTAAAAAATTCCACTCAATCTAATTATGTGCTGCGGAAACTAAGAAAATTGCGGGCAATTTTTGGTAGAAATCACTTACCTACGCGGCTAACAATAACTCGTTAAGTGATTAAATTTGAGCAGCATGGCATTGTAACGGATAAAGCAGTTTCTTTACATCAAGTGAATCACTTGGGCTTAGGAAACATGTGGTTGCAACAAGACGGGGACATATGTCCTACAGCACGAGCCACAATCGAGACATTGAAAAGAACGTTTCCTGGTCGATTAATTTCGAGAAACGGTGACATTGATTGGCCGGATTTAACAGCTCCTGCCTTTTTGTTGTAAGCCTATCTAAAGGGACTATCTATGCTAACAGGCCAATGAACCCTCAAGAATTAAAACTACATATCTGAGATACAGTCACTGAAATAACACAGGAAATGTGAGAAAATGTCATGAAAAACGCAATGAAAACGGTTCACATTTGCCATGCTGCTAGAGGTGGACATTTGCCTGAGATTATTTTCCATACTGAATTGCCGGCCCTAAATAATATATTTAATTAAAAATACTTAATTTTTTTTTATATCTCAAAGAATAAAATTAAAAAAAAATTAAAATAAAACTCTTATTTGCCCACCCTGTAGTAACACAACTTGTGAATCTAATCAAATAATGAAATATTGTATTATGTTACTATCAAATATACTTCTTACCTTGAGCAGGAGCGCCTGAGCGCAGAGGACGAGGATAGCTTTGACAGACATTGTAGTTTGTTCCGAGTGCTGACACCAGAATGATGTTCAGTGCAACTGTTGGAGGTTTTATACTCAATTATGTTATCAAGTTTCAAGAAAAGTAGTATGTAGGTAAGTGTAATTAATTATTAGCTTGTGCAAGCACGATAAGTCCTAGTATTTACCAACAAAGACACACGTGCTTTTATTTGAGACATAACGTCACGTTTTGCAAATTTCGAAAACGTAGTTGATATCAACAAAATAGTCAGCCCTTACTATAAAAACCGACAACAATAATATTTTAGGTCATCATTCAGTCTTCAGCTTTCGTTGAACAACTATCAAACATGTCTTCCTTCACTGTTCTGTTGCTCTGCATCCAAGCTTGCTTGGTCCAGGTGAGTAATTGTTTGTTTTGAATTTTAACATTAGTTTTAAACGATTTTTAATTCGATTCAAAGTTGTTGGGCCTAAATTTATGTGTAGATAAATTATGACTATTACTTTTGCAGAATGTATTCAGCCAGGCTTGCCTTGGTGCTTACGGCCCGGCGATCGCTCCAGCCTTTGCTGCTCCTTGCGGCTTAGCTGCTCCGGGTTTGGCTTATGATGGACTTGCGTTCCCTGCCGCCGGTCTCGCTGGCGCATACCCCGTCGCCGGTTGTGGTGCTGCCGCGTACGGCGGCGCCGGAGAAGGCAACGTGGCGGTCGCTGGTGAGCTGCCAGTCGCCGGTACTACCGTCGTCGCCGGTCAGGTTCCCATCATGGGCGCTGTGGGCTTCAGTGGTCCTGTGGCTGCTGCTGGTGCCGTGTCTATCACCGGCAAGTGCGCGTGCGGCTGCGGTGGCCCCTACTACTAGACATCGTTGCATTTATGTCATTGGAAAACTTTAAAATGAATAAATTTTCATATTCTTGCAGAAACATAATTGTTATTTTCTTATTAAACTTTTTAAATAATAGGAAACAATCGAATCGTTATTGTTTTCGAAAATAGCTTCAACAACACCATTTAAAGTACCAACAAAAACAGTCGTATGGCAAGTCCTGCCTCAGCGCTTTTCGGAACACAGGAAGGAAAATATCGCGAACTTGTGTCGATAAAGAAAATCGCAAGTCAAAACGCAATCAAGCGAACTTTGCAACGTAGCATTAAGCAGAGTGAGATTACACATAGGTACTCGTAATATGTGCCATTGCTAAGTTTATGTAAAACTATTAGTTCTATTAGTTCAACCAGATTTCAGACTGGCTAAAGACGCACTTTTCATGTGGTACTTTTTTAAATGTTATAATAAAATACCTCCCCACATACTTCCACTGCATAAGCATAAGTAGCCTATACCTCCCAATAATCGACACCTTCGATTTCCGCGTCGAAGAGCTGGAGCTCTAAGCAGTCTGCGAGCATGAAGATTAACTTCATGCAATCTTCTCCTGGCGGTTTTATTTAATTATTTAAGAGATTCCATATTTTCTTACATTTTATAGTGTAGCCTTAATGAAAGGCTGCCACGGCATGCACTAAACATAGAAGGAGAAAATGCAGTAACAAAACAGATTTTATTTACCATTTTTATTTACCATTTATGTACACACATATATAAACAGACAAGAAAAAATAGAACAGAAAAAAATAGGTACAGAGGTGATGCTTATTTCACAAGAAATCTCTTCCAGCACACCCGAGACAGGACAATAGATACAGAGATGTAGACAGCGTGTGAAATAGTAAAGGAGACAAAAAATAATACATACAATCAAAAACATTTCTCTTAAAAAACTAAACAAAAATTGCTAGAATATACTAACATACATACAAACAAACGTACATACATACATACTACTAAAATAAATATCACTAGAATAATAATAATTATATCATATCCAAAATAAAATAAAACAAAAAATACATACACAACTATGATGAAGTGGACAGATAGTGTTCTTTTACTCTTCTTTTAAAAACTGCAACAGTTTGGCAGTCCCTAATGTCAGGCGGTAGTGAATTCCACAACCGCACCGCGTGCACTGTAAAGGAGTAGGAGTAGAAGTCGGTGGAGTGGGGAGGGGACTTGAGAAGGTTTTTAAGATGCGACCTGCAAGGTGCATCTGAAGGGCGGGCGTAGTTAAAGCGCTCCCGCAGATAGGATGGTGTTTTAGAATTGTGAAGGAGATTAAATAACAGACACAAAATCCGCGAGTTCCTGCGAAGTCGAATGGGGAGCCACTTGAGTATCTTGCGAAAGTTGGAGACGTGATCATACTTTTTAAGGTTAAAAACAAAACGAATACAGATATTTTGCAAACGCTCAAGTTTATTTAAAAGCTCCTCGGTGGCATCCAAATAACAGGCATCGGCGTAGTCAATAATGGCCTGAATGAGGGTTTGAGCAAGAGAGATTTTGGTGTTCAAGGGCAAGAAGCCCTGGAGACATTTCAAAGAATGGAACGTATAGTGCACTTTGCGACTGACTTGAGCAACATGAGCAGTCCACGACAGATAGGAGTCCATGGTCACCCCCAGGTTTTTTACTGTTTGTGCGTATTCAATCTGAACTCCATTCAGACAGAGTGGAGACAGCGACGCTACATCGAGCCTATTCCGCATATACCTGCTGCCGATAATAATGGCCTGAGATTTCCTAGGGTTGATTTGCAGTCCAAAAGACCGCGACCACTCGCTGATCAAATCCAGGTCACTGTTTACGGCTGAAACAGCGACCTCCGCATCTTCCCTTAGGAAATTATTGTAAAGCTGCAGGTCGTCGGCATAGAGATGGAATTAAGAAGAGATGACTGGTGACAGAGTTAATAAAAATAGAAAAGAGAAGAGGAGAGAGAACGCCACCCTGAGGCACACCTGCGATAAGAGAGCACCAATCAGAAGACGACTCGTCAAGACGAACCCGCTGTGAGCGGCCATTAAGATAGGAGTTAAACCAACCAATAGAGGAAGAGGAGAAATTTAGAGATTTAAGGACCCCTAGAAGAATGTCGAAATCGACATTGACATCGACATGATTTTACTTATAAGCTAGATAGATTAATTGTTACATATATACAGATTCATGATACTTACAATAAAATCCAAAATACAAACACAAATGAAAGCTTTCTAACTTTTACCTAAACCATTAAACACTTTGTGACAACTGATAGTAGACAAAAACACGCTAAGTTTTCCGAATCTTTATGAAAATGAAAAAGACTAAAGAAACTAAAATATTCTTTTTTTTAGTTCTTTTTTCACTTTTGGTATAATGCCCTTTTGTTTGGTCACTGATGACCACTTGGTGCAGAGACTGGAGTCTTTCTACCCGCTGGCAAGCCGTAATTTGAGGCTGCAGTGTCGCAAAATTTTGCAGAAAGCCGTCTTGACTCTGAGTGTGACCATGTAACTTCACTGTAACGCGCCCATAATCGACAATTACGCTTGGCTGCATGTGGGCAGCGCTCGTAGTTTCACGTTGACCGCGCCTTGCTTCCGGCATACCCACAGCCTTCAGCATCTCTTCCCGCATTAAATGACAACATGACATAACGCTCCAGTCACAAAAGTTACAAGAAAGTAGCAAAAATTATTTTCACAAGAAAAAACAACGACTCGACGAATCTCTAAAGTTTCAAAACGCCTGTTCTAACAACAGCTACATTTTTTGTGAGCAGTACTTTTTCTAAATAGTTTTCTTAAATGAGTTGATATACTCAGCTTGTTCCCTAGACTTTGTTGAGTAGTGTATCTTTTTTTTAGTTTTTAGGATTTTGTTTGAGTCGAGGATTTTTTTTATTTTAACTTTTTTTCTTGCATTTTAAACTTCATATAATATTTTTAAAAAAATGAAATAAATGATATAATGATACACAGAAATTATACAAATGATTCCCACCAATGGCGGTGGACTGCCTGTCTCCAGCACTTCTGCTGCCTCTCCGTAGCGTCTTGAGAATGTGTATGAGTGTACTCTGTCTGTGGCTGGTGAGCTGCCGATCGTGAGTGCTGTGGCTTTGGAGGGCGTGTTGCCCAGTGCCGGTGCTGGCGCCGTCAGCTGCAGCTGCGCTAACGGTGTTACTGCTATTGAGAGCATAGCTCCTTCTGCTGCTGCGGCTTTTGGTCCTGGAGTAGCAGCGTATGGTCCAGGGATAGTATCGTTAACTGCTGCTGCTGCCATCGCTCCAAGTTTCGGTTTCGGCGGAGCCTCGTCGGCCGTGGATGCGAATGCGGGATCTACTCAGCAATGCGTCATCAGTCCTTCAAACGTTTTTTAAATAAATTGATTAGTAAATACTATTTTTGAAGTGGTTTTTTTTCCGCGACATTTGTCTGTGATAGATAATTTTATTAATCTTTAGTAAAACTTAAATCACTGGAATCAAAAGTTTACATAGTTCTTTCCCAATTTCTGCCTTACAAACAGTCTATATTATATTATCAATCAAAGAGGATTGTGATTGTTTCAAGCAATTTTGGTTTTACTCATGTTTGCTATTCGACCAATATTTCTTGAAACCATGCGATGTGATGTAGCAAATATATTATAGTTCGTGGTTTCTTACCACATTTTCAAATAATTATGCTGTTATATCTTCGTTAGTAGTTTTATGGCTACACATAAAGGTATCGTTCAACTAGTTGTTGATAAATGAAAGTACCAAAAATATATATGCACATTTGATTTATTATGTTCAAGGAATTCTAAATGTTTATCAGAATTCTTTAACGTATGAGTTTCTTAGATGGCGCAGCCACAACCTCTGCCAGCCCAACCACCACGAAGACCGAGGCCAGGAGCGGCAAGAGCAGCGGGAGCGAAGGCGGCACCAGGACCGTAAGCAGCAAGAGGGGCCATGGCGGCAGCCGGGGCAAAGCCTGTAGTCTCACTGATCATGGCGTTCCTGCCATTACCACAGGCATGGTTGACGGCGCCAGCACCGGCAGAAGGCACCACACCTTCAAGACCAACAGTGCCCACGAACGGCAGCTCACCGCCCACAGCCAGAGCACCCTCATAAACGTTGTCAGACGCCACGGAGATACCGACGGGAGCGATGGCGGAGGCGCTGGAGACAGGCAGAGCGCCGCCACTGGTGGGACTGATCTCCAGGGCGGGGGCGTAGATTCCATCGCAAGCCAGGCCCCTGCCTGCGTAGCCAGTGGCTAATCCATCAAGAGCCAGACCTCTGCCTGCCAAGCCAGGGTAGGCGAGTCCATCATATGCCCAAGCAGGAGCAGCCAAGTCACAAGGGGCGGTTAAGGCGGGAGCGGTCCAGCCGTAGGGAGCAGCAAGTCCAGAGATATCAGCAACCGCAGCGCGGCTGGTGCACTGTCCGAGTGCGGACTGAAATTTGTTAAAGTATTTTGTTACGCACTTATCCAACAAACCCTAATATTATGATGATAGTACAGGGTGGGCAACTTGGAGGTAGACAACGTTTTTGCCGCCATTGGTTTTTGGCAGCAAATATTTCAAATTTATTTATTTATTTTAACACAAAATAATTTTTATGACAGTTGTGTCATAAAAATTATTTTGTGTAGATACGGCAAATGTGTTATGGAGCGTTTTACGACTGTACAGAGTGTTTTAATTATTAAAAAATTCCACTCAATCTAATTATGTGCTGCGGAAACTAAGAAACTTGCGGGCAATTTTTGGTAGAAATCACTTACCTACGCGGCTAACAATAACTCGTTAAGTGATTAAATTTGAGCAGCATGGCATTGTAACAGATAAAGCAGTTTTTTTACATCAAGTGAATCACTTGGGCTTAGGAAGCATGTGGTTGCAATAAGACGGGGCCATATGTCATACAGCACGAGCCACAATCGAGACATTGAAAAGAACGTTTCCTTGTCGATTAATTTCGAGAAACGGTGATATTGATTGGCCGGATTTAACAGCTCCTGCCTTTTTGTTGTAAGCCTATCTAAAGGGACTATCTATGCTAACAGGCCAATGAACCTTCAAAAATTAAAACTAAATATCTGAGACACAGTCACTGAAATAACACAGGAAGTGTGAGAAAATGTCATGAAAAACGCAATGAAAAAGGTTCACATTTGCCATGCTGCTAGAGGTGGACATTTGCCGGAGCTTATTTTCCATACTGAATTGCCGGCCCTAAATAATATATTTAAATAAAAATACTTAATATTTTTTATATTTCATAGAATAAAATTTTAAAAATAAATTATAATAAAACTCTTATTTGCCCAGCCTGTAGTAACACAACTTGTGAATCTAATCAAATAATGAAATATTGTATTATGTTACTATCAAATATACTTCTTACCTTGAGCAGGAGCGCCTGAGCGCAGAGGACGAGGATAGCTTTGACAGACATTGTAGTTTGTTCCGAGTGCTGACACCAGAATGATGTTCAGTGCAACTGTTGGAGGTTTTATACTCAATTATGTTATCAAGTTTCAAGAAAAGTAGTATGTAGGTAAGTGTAATTAATTATTAGCTTGTGCAAGCACGATAAGTCCTAGTATTTACCAACAAAGACACACGTGATTTTATTTGAGACATAACGTCACGTTTTCCAAATTTCGAAAACGTAGTTGATATCAACAAAGGGCTGAGTATAAAAACCGACAACAATAATATTTTAGGTCATCATTCAGTCTTCAGCTTTCGTTGAACAACTATCAAACATGTCTTCCTTCACTGTTCTGTTGCTCTGCATCCAAGCTTGCTTGGTCCAGGTGAGTAATTGTTTGTTTTGAATTTTAACATTAGTTTTTAAACGATTTTTAATTCGATTCAAAGTTGTTGGGCCTAAATTTATGTGTAGATAAATTATGACTATTACTTTTGCAGAATGTATTCAGCCAGGCTTGCCTTGGTGCTTACGGCCCGGCGATCGCTCCAGCCTTTGCTGCTCCTTGCGGCTTAGCTGCTCCGGGTTTGGCTTATGATGGACTTGCGTTCCCTGCCGCCGGTCTCGCTGGCGCATACCCCGTCGCCGGTTGTGGTGCTGCCGCGTACGGCGGCGCCGGAGAAGGCAACGTGGCGGTCGCTGGTGAGCTGCCAGTCGCCGGTACTACCGTCGTCGCCGGTCAGGTTCCCATCATGGGCGCTGTGGGCTTCAGTGGTCCTGTGGCTGCTGCTGGTGCCGTGTCTATCACCGGCAAGTGCGCATGCGGCTGCGGTGGCCCCTACTACTAGACATCGTTGCATTTATGTCATTGGAAAACTTTAAAATGAATAAATTTTCATATTCTTGCAGAAACATAATTGTTATTTTCTTATTAAACTTTTTAAATAATAGGAAACAATCGAATCGTTATTGTTTTCGAAAATAGCTTCAACAACACCATTTAAAGTACCAACAAAAACAGTCGTATGGCAAGTCCTGCCTCAGCGCTTTTCGGAACACAGGAAGGAAAATATCGCGAACTTGTGTCGATAAAGAAAATCGCAAGTCAAAACGCAATCAAGCGAACTTTGCAACGTAGCATTAAGCATAGTGAGATTACACATAGGTACTCGTAATATGTGCCATTGCTAAGTTTATGTAAAACTATTAGTTCTATTAGTTCAACCAGATATCAGACTGACTAAAGACGCACTTTTCATGTGGTACTTTTTTAAATGTTATAATAAAATACCTCCCCACATACTGCATAAGTATAAGTAGCCTATACCTCCCAATAATCGACACCTTCGATTTCCGCGTCGAAGAGCTGGAGCTCTAAGCAGTCTGCGAGCATGAAGACTAACCATGCAATCTTCTCCTGGCGGTTTTATTTATTTATTTAAGCGATTCCATATTTTCTTACACTTTATAGTGTAGCCTTAATGAAAGGCTGCCACGGCATGCACTAAACATAGAAGGAGAAAATGCAGTAACAAAACAGAATTTACTTTTAAGCTAGATAGATTGGATATTACATATATACAGATACATGATACTTACAATAAAATCCAAAATACAAACACAAATGAAAGCTTTCTAACTTTTACCTAAACCATTAAACACTTTGTGACAACTGATAGTAGACAAAACCACGCTAAGTTTTCCGAATCTTTATGGAAATGAAAAAGACTAAAGAAACTAAAATATTCTTTTTTTGTTCTTTTTTCACTTTTGGTATCATTGCTCTTTTGTTTGGTCACTGATGACCACTTGGTGCAGAGACTGGAGTCTTTCTACCCGCTGGCAAGCCGTAATTTGAGGCTGCAGTGTCGCAAAATTTTGCAGAAAGCCGTCTTGTCTCTGAGTGTGACCATGTAACTTCACTGTAACGCGCCCATAATCGACAATTACGCTTGGCAGCACGTGGGCAGCGCTCGTAGTTTCACGTTGACCGCGCCTTGCTTCCGGCATACCCACGGCCTTCAGCATCTCTTCCCGCATTAAATGACGACATGACATAATGCTCCAAAGTCACAAATGTTACAAGAAAGAAGCAAAAATTATTTTCACAAGAAAAAACAACGACTATGGATAGTAATCTCCAAAGTTTCAAAACGCCGTACCAAGTGAAGTTTTCCCTCCTTACTCCAAAATGCATTTGTTTTTTATTTCAATAAATTGCCGGTTCAAACAAATATTACATTTTTTGTGAGCAGCACTTTTTCTAAATAGTTTTCTTAAATGAGTTGATATAGTCAGCTTGTTCCCTAGACTTTGTTGAGTAGTGTATTTTTTTTTTGTTTTTAGGATTTTGTTTGAGTCGAGGATTTTTTTTAATTTAACTTATTTGTCTTGCATTTCAAACTTTATATAATATTTAAAAAAAAATGAAATAAATGATATGATACATAGAAACTATACAAATGATTCCCACCGATGGCGGTGGACTGCCTGTCTCCAGCACTTCTTTGTCACTCTTAGTGGCCTCTCCGTAGCGTCTGAGAATGTGTATGAGTGTACTCTGCCTGTGGCTGATGAGCTGCCGTTCGTGAGTGCTGTGGCTTTGGAGGGCGTGTTGCCCAGTGCTGGTGCTGGCGCCGTCAGCTACAGCTGCGGTAACGGTATTACTGCTATTGAGAGCATAGCTCCTTCTGCTGCTGCGGCTTTTAATCCTGGAGTAGTAGCGTATTGTCCAGGCATAGTATCGTATCGTTAACTCCTGCTGCTGCCATCGCTCCGAGTTTCGGCTACGGGAGCTACGCCGGCCGTGGATGCGAATGTTGGATCTACTGACCAATGCGTGATCAGTCCTTGAACTGTTTTTTAAATAAATTGATTAGTGGATAGCGACATTTGTCTTTGATAGATAATTTTATTAATCTTTAGTAAAACTATGTACTAATGAAAACATAAAAAAGTTTTGTTAAATCACTGGAATCCAAATTTTGGTTCTTGCACAATTACCGCCTTACAAACAGTCTATATTATATTGTCAATCAAAGAGGATTGTGATTGTTTCAAGCAATTTTGGTTTTACTCATGTTTGCTATTCGACCAATATTTCTTGAAACCAGGCGATGTGATGTAGCAATAATATTACTGTTCGTGGTTTCTTACTACATTTTCAAATAATTATGCTGTTATATCTTCGTTAGTAGTTTTATGGCTACACATAAAGGTACCGTTCAACTAGTTGTTTATAAATAAAAGTACAAAAAATATATATGCACATTTGATTTATTATGTTCAAGGAATTCTAAATGTTTATCAGAATTCTTTAACGTATGAGTTTCTTAGATGGCGCAGCCACAACCTCTGCCAGACCAACCACCACGGAGACCGAGGCCAGGAGCGGCAAGAGCAGCGGGAGCGAAGGCGGCACCAGGACCGTAAGCAGCAAGAGGGGCCATGGCGGCAGCCGGGGCAAAGCCAGTAGTATCACTGATCATGGCGTTCCTGCCATTACCACAGGCATGGTTGACGGCGCCAGCACCGGCAGAAGGCACCACACCTTCAAGAGCAACAGTGCCCACGAACGGCAGCTCACCGCCCACAGCCAGAGCACCCTCATAAACGTTGTCAGACGCCACGGAGATACCGACAGGAGCGATGGCGGAGGCGCTGGAGACAGGCAGAGCGCCGCCACTGGTGGGACTGATCTCCAGGGCGGGGGCGTAGATTCCATCGCAAGCCAGGCCTCTGCCTGCGTAGCCAGCGGCCAGTCCATCAAGAGCCAGACCTCTGCCTGCCAAGCCAGGGTAGGCGAGTCCATCATATGCCCAAGCAGGAGCAGCCAAGTCACAAGGGGCGGTTAAGGCGGGAGCGGTCCAGCCGTAGGGAGCAGCAAGTCCAGAGATATCAGCAACCGCAGCGCGACTGGTGCACTGTCCGAGTGCGGACTGTAATAGTAATAATATTTTGTTACGCACTTATACAACAAACATTAATATTATGATGGTAGTAGTAACACAACTAATGAATCTAATAAATAATGAAATAATTATGTTGTTTATAATAGAGTACTTCTTACCTTGAGCAGGAGCGCCTGAGCGCAGAGGACGAGGATAGCTTTGACAGACATTGTAGTTTGTTTCGAGTGCTGACACAAGAATGATGTTCAGTGCAATTGTTGGAGGGTTTATATACTCGATCCTGTTATCAAGTTCCAAGAAAGTAGTATGTAGGTAAGTGTAATTATTTAATAGCTTGTGCAAGCACGATAAGGCATACTATTTACTAACAAAGAAACACTTGATTTTATTTGAGACACGTCGTCACGTTTTCCAAATTTCGAAAACGTAGTTGATATCAACAAAGGGCTGGGTATAAAAACCGACAACAATTTTGGGTCATCATTCAGTCTTCAGCTTTCGTTGAACAACTATCAAACATGTCTTCCTTCCCTGTTCTGTTGCTCTGCATCCAAGCTTGCTTGGTCCAGGTGAGTGATCGTTTGTTTTGAATTTTAACATTAGTTTTTAAACGATTTCGAACCAGTCTTACCAAGGGGTATCGTATTATCCATTAACTGGGTTGCGGAAGTCAGATAGGCAGTCCCTCCATGTAAAATACTGGTATTCAGCTGAATCCGGTTAGACTGAAAGCCGACCCCAACATAGTTGGGAAAAGGCTAGGCAGATGATGGTGATGAGTTTTTAAACGATTTTTAATTCGATTCAAAGTTGTTGGGTGTAAATGTATGTGTAGATAAATTATGACTATAACTTTTGCAGAATGTATTCAGCCAGGCTTGCCTTGGTGCTTACGGCCCGGCGATCGCTCCAGCCTTTGCTGCTCCTTGCGGCTTAGCTGCTCCGGGTTTGGCTTATGATGCACTTGCGTTCCCTGCCGCCGGTCTCGCTGGCGCATACCCCGCCGCCGGTTGTGGTGCTGCCGCGTACGGCGGCGCTGGAGAAGGCAACGTGGCGGTCGCTGGTGAGCTGCCAGTCGCCGGTACTACCGTCGTCGCCGGTCAGGTTCCCATCATGGGCACTGTGGGCTTCAGCGGTCCTGTGGCTGCTGCTGGTGCCGTGTCTATCACCGGCAAGTGCGCGTGCGGCTGCGGTGGCCCCTACTACTAGACATCGTTGCATTTATGTCATTGGAAAACTTTAAAATGAATAAATTTTCATATTCTTGCAGAAACATAATTGTTATTTTCTTATTAAACTTTTTAAATAATAGGAAACAATCGAATCGTTATTGTTTTCGAAAATAGCTTCAACAACACCATTTAAAGTACCAACAAAAACAGTCGTATGGCAAGTCCTGCCTCAGCGCTTTTCGGAACACGGGAAGGAAAATATTGCGAACTTGTGTCGATAAAGAAAATCGCAAGTCAAAACGCAATCAAGCGAACTTTGCAACGTAGCAATAAGCAGAGTGAGATTACACATAGGTACTCGTACTACATATGTGTTGCTAAATTTATGGAAACCTATTAGTTCTATTAGTTCAACCAGATTTCAGACTGGCTAAAGTAGACGCACTTTTCATGTGGTACATTTTTAAATGTTACAATAAAATACCTCCCCACATACTTCCACTGCATAAGCATAAGTAGCCTATACCTCCCAATAATCGACACCTTCGATTTCCGCGTCGAAGAGCTGGAGCTCTAAGCAGTCTGCGAGCATGAAGATTGACTTCATGCAATCTTCTCCTGCCGGTTTTATTTATTTATTTAAGAGATTCCATATTTTCTTACATTTTATAGTGTAGCCTTAATGAAAGGCTGCCACGGCGTGCACTAAACATAGAAGGAGAAAATGCAGTAACAAAACAGAATTTACTTATAAGCTAGATAGATTGATTGTTACATATATACAGATACATGATACTTACAATAAAATCCAAAATACAAACACAAATGAAAGCTTTCTAATTTTTACCAAAACCATTAAACACTTTGTGACAACTGATAGTAGACAAAAACACGCTAAGTTTTCCGAATCTTTATGGAAATGAAAAAGACTAAAGAAACTAAAATATTCTTTTTTTTTTGTTCTTTTTTCACTTTTGTGATAATGCCCTTTTGTTTGGTCACCGATGACCACTTGGTGCAGAGACTGGAGTCTTTCTACCCGCTGGCAAGCCGTAATTTGAGGCTGCAGTGTCGCAAAATTTTGCAGAAAGCCGTCTTGTCTCCGAGTGTGACCATGTAACTTCACTGTAACGCGCCCATAATCGGCAATTACGCTTGGCTGCATGTGGGCAGCGCTCGTAGTTTCACGTTGACCGCGCCTTGCTTCCGGCATACCCACAGCCTTCAACATCTCTTTCCGCATTAAATGACGACATGACATAACGCTCTAAAGTCACAAAAGTTACAAGAAAGTAGCAAAAATTATTTTTACAAGAAAAAACAACGACTATGGATAGTAATCTCCAAAGTTTAAAAACGCCGTACCAAGTGAAGTTTTCCCTCCTTACTCCAAAATGCATTTGTTTTTTATTTCAATAAATTGCCGGTTCAAACAAGTTACATTTTTTGTGAGCAGCACTTTTTCTAAATAGTTTTCTTAAATGAGTTGATATAGTCAGCTTGTTCCCTAGACTTTGTTGAGTAGTGTATTTTTTTTTGTTTTTAGGATTTTGTTTGAGTCGAGGATTTTTTTTAATTTAACTTATTTTTCTTGCATTTCAAACTTTATATAATATTTAAAAAAAAATGAAATAAATGATATGATACATAGAAATTATACAAATTATTCCCACCAATGGCGGTGGACTGCCTGTCTCCAGCACTTCTTTGTCACTCCTAGTGGCCTCTCCGTAGCGTCTGAGAATGTGTATGAGTGTACTCTGCCTGTGGCTGGTGAGCTGCCGTTCGTGAGTGCTGTGGCTTTGAAGGGCGTGTTGCTCAGTGCTGGTACTGGCGCCGTCAGGTACAGCTGCGGTAACGGTGTTACTGCTATTGAGAGCATAGCTCCTTCTGCGGCTGCAGCTTTTAATCCTGGAGTAGTAGCGTATTGTCCAGGCATAGCATCGTATCGTTAACTCCTGCTGCTGCCATCGCTCCGAGTTTTGGCTACGGGAGCTACGCCGGCCGTGGATGCGAATGTTGGATCTACTGACCAATGCGTGATCAGTCCTTGAACTGTTTTTTAAATAAATTGATTAGTGGATAGCGACATTTGTCTTTGATAGATAATTTTATTAATCTTTAGTAAAACTATGTACTAATGAAAACCTAAAAAAGTTTTGGTAAATCACTGGAATCCAAATTTTGGTTCTTGCCCAATTACCGCCTTACAAAAAGTCTATATTGTACGAGTATTGTCAATCAAAGAGGATTGTGATTGTTTCAAGCAATTAACACCATTTAAAGTACCAACAAAAACAGCCGTATGGCAAGTCCTGCCTCAGCGCTTTTCGGAACACGGGAAGGAAAATATCGCGAACTTGTGTCGATAAAGAAAATCGCAAGTCAAAACGCAATCAACCGAACTTTGCAACGTAGCATTAACCGGAGTGAGATTACACATAGGTACTCGTACTATGTGCCATTGCTAAGTTTATGTAAAACTATTAGTTCTATTAGTTCAACCAGATTTCAGACTGGCTAAAGACGCACTTTTCATGTGGTACTTTTTTAAATGTTACAATAAAATACCTCCCCACATACTTCCACTGCATAAGCATAAGTAGCCTATACCTCCCAATAATCGACACCTTCGATTTCCGCGTCGAAGAGCAGTCTGCGAGCATGAAGATTGACTTCATGCAATCTTCTCCTGGCGGTTTTATTTATTTATTTAAAAGATTCCATAATATTTTCTTACTTAATGAAAGGCTGCCACGGCATGCACTAAACATAGAAGGAGAAAATGCAGTAACAAAACAGATTTTAGTTACAAGAAAGTAGCACAAAAATTATTTTCAGTTTTTTAAATAAATTAATTAGTAAATACTATTTTGAAGTGGCTTTTCTTTCCGCGACATTCGTCTGTGATAGATAATTTTATTAATCTTTAGTAAAACTTAAATCACTGGAATCAAAAGTTTACATAGTTCTTTCCCAATTTTTGCCTTACAAACAGTCTATATTATATTATCAATCAAAGAGGGTTGTAATTGTTTCAAGCAATTTTGGTTTTACTCATGTTTGCTATTCGACCAATATTTCTTGAAACCAGGCGATGTGATGTAGCAATAATATTATGGCTCGTGGTTTCTTACTACATTTTCAAATAATTATGCTGTTATATCTTCTGTTATATCCGAGAATGACAGAGACAAGTGAAACGATTGCTTGCAACAGACACACTGATTTATTCGCAGTAAGGTGAATACTTAAAGCGTGGGCGCAGCCACGCACACATACACAACATCTTCGTTAGTAGTTTTATGGCTACACATAAAGGTATCGTTCAACTAGTTGTTGATAAATAAAAGTACCAAAAATATATATGCACATTTCATTTATTATGTTCAAGGAATTCTAAATGTTTATCAGAATTCTTTAACGTATGAGTTTCTTAGATGGCGCAGCCACAACCTCTGCCAGCCCAACCACCACGGAGACCGAGGCCAGGAGCGGCAAGAGCTGCGGGAGCGAAGGCGGCACCAGGACCGTAAGCAGCAAGAGGGGCCATGGCGGCAGCCGGGGCAAAGCCAGTAGTATCACTGATCATGGCGTTCCTGCCATTACCACAGGCATGGTTGACGGCGCCAGCACCGGCAGAAGGCACCACACCTTCAAGAGCAACAGTGCCCACGAACGGCAGCTCACCGCCCACAGCCAGAGCACCCTCATAAACGTTGTCAGACACCACGGAGATACCGACGGGAGCGATGGCGGAGGCGCTGGAGACAGGCAGAGCGCCGCCACTGGTGGGACTGATCTCCAGGGCGGGGGCGTAGATTCCATCGCAAGCCAGGCCTCTGCCTGCGTAGCCAGCGGCCAGTCCATCAAGAGCCAGACCTCTGCCTGCCAAGCCAGCACCAGGGTAGGCGAGTCCATCATATGCCCAAGCAGGAGCAGCCAAATCACAAGGGGCGGTTAAGGCAGGAGCGGTCCAGCCGTAGGGAGCAGCAAGTCCAGAGATATCAGCAACCGCAGCGCGGCTGGTGCACTGTCCGAGTGCGGACTGTAATAGTAATAATATTTTGTTACGCACAAATATACAACAAACATTGATATTATGATGGTAGTAGTAACACAACTAATGAATCTAATAAATAATGAAATAATTATGTTGTTTATAATAGAGTACTTCTTACCTTGAGCAGGAGCGCCTGAGCGCAGAGGACGAGGATAGCTTTGACAGACATTGTAGTTTGTTTCGAGTGCTGACACAAGAATGATGTTCAGTGCAACTGTTGGAGGCTTTATATACTCGATCATGTTATCAAGTTCCAAGAAAGTAGTATGTAGGTAAGTGTAATTATTTAATAGCTTGTGCAAGTACGATAAGGCATACTATTTACTAACAAAGAAACACTTGATTTTATTTGAGACACGTCGTCACGTTTTCCAAATTTCGAAAACATAGTTGATATCTACAAAAGGCTGAGTATAAAAACCGACAACAATTTTGGGTCATCATTCAGTCTTCAGCTTTCGTTGGACAACTATCAAACATGTCTTCCTTCACTGTTCTGTTGCTCTGCATCCAAGCTTGCTTGGTCCAGGTGAGTGATCGTTTGTTTTGAATTTTAACATTAGTTTTTAAACGATTTCGAACCAGTCTTACCAAGGGGTATCGTATTACCCATTAACTGGGTTGTGGAGGTCAGATAGGCAGTCACTCCATGTAAAATACTGGTATTCAGCTGAATCCGGTTAGACTGAAAGCCGACCCCAACATAGTTGGGAAAAGGCTAGGCACATGATGATGATGATGAGTTTTTAAACGATTTTTAATTCGATTCAAAGTTGTTGGGTGTAAATGTATTTGTAGATAAATTATGACTATTACTTTTGCAGAATGTATTCAGCCAGGCTTGCCTTGGTGCTTACGGCCCGGCGATCGCTCCAGCCTTTGCTGCTCCTTGCGGCTTAGCTGCTCCGGGTTTGGCTTATGATGGACTTGCGTTCCCTGCCGCCGGTCTCGCTGGCGCATACCCCGCCGCCGGTTGTGGTGCTGCCGCGTACGGCGGCGCCGGAGAAGGCAACGTGGCGGTCGCTGGTGAGCTGCCAGTCGCCGGTACTACCGCTGTCGCCGGTCAGGTTCCCATCATGGGCGCTGTGGGCTTCAGTGGCCCTGTGGCTGCTGCTGGTGCCGTGTCTATCACCGGCAAGTGCGCGTGCGGCTGCGGTGGCCCCTACTACTAGACATCGTTGCATTTATGTCATTGGAAAACTTTAAAATCAATAAATATTCATATTCTTGCAGAAAAATAATTGTTATTTTCTTGTTAAACTTTTTAAATAATAGGAAACAATCAAATCGTGCTTGTTTTCCAAAAAAAGCTTCAACAACACCTTTTACCAACAAAAACAGCCATATGGCAAGTTCTGCCTCAGCACTTTTCGGGACACGGAAATGAAAATATTGCGAACTTGTGTCGATAAAGGAAATCGCAGGTCAAAACGCAATCAAGCTAACTTTGTAACGTAGCATTATCCTGAGTGAGATCACAAATAGATACTAAGTGCCATTGCTAAAAGACATGGATTTTGTATGGCCTAGTACGGACGGAAAGTTAATAATATTTAAAAAATAACTGATAATATTTGAAATCCCAACACAGCTTTTGTTACTTGGCAAATCTTTGTAGAACTTTCAATTTAAAAGATTATTTTGATTCAAGTATTCGGGGAGGTCTCTATGTTGACAGTTTTGGCAATAAGATGGTAATTGGGACATATAAGAATTGATATAATTTCACGAGTATTTTTAGAATATACAGGATGAAATAGATGCGACACATAAAAAAAATTATATAACGTGTTATAAAGTAATGATAAGGATGCACATACGTGCGCGAAGGCGAGCGATTTGGCCACTTCGTCGCGCGCCCATTTTTTCATAGGACAGCCAAAATTAGGTAAAAAAAAAAGCAAGTTGGCAACGCGTTGAACTAGAGGTTAGTTCAACGCGTTGCCAACTTGCTTTATGTTGTAAACTCTGCGATAAATGGAGTGATAAGCACTCCATTCGCGCGCAGAAACTGTTATTTTAATTTTCTTATTTGTTTTGATAATTTTGAAGAAAAATTGTTTTGCTGTAATGATGATAATTCGTGTCTACTTGAAGGCAATAACTTAGTTTTAACTATCTAAGTACATGATTTTTTTCAAGAATTTAGATTTGGGAAATGACAATGTAGGTATAATGATTACGTAACAGTTACTGCACCTCCTATTTCGACTTGTTGCATGTTTTGAATTTTTTCGTAATGAATAATAACTACACTATTGTGTATAATACATGATATTTAATAGTTGATTCAATCAATCAATCAATATAATAATATTATATTGATTGATTGATTGAATCAACTATTATTAAATCAATATATATCAATTTCATTTTAGACAAATAGATTAGTCCAGTTTGAAAAGTATGTAATGGCAGCACTTTCTTTAACTTTTATAATCACTGACACTGCCCGTCATTGTCATGTATTTGTCATACATATGTCATTTATGCTCTGCACAGAGCTATGACTAACTAGAAGCTATGTGTTTTGTTTGTACAGAATAAACGATTTTTCTTTCTTTCTTTCTAGAGGGTGCATCAAAAGATAAATAATCAAAGTCAAAGTATATTTATTAGTGTGATTTTTTTGTGATACAGTAGCTCTTGCGCTCCATAACTCAAGTAGCGGATGTTGGAGAAAAAACAGCCAGGCTGAAGTGGGAGTAGGCTGGACACGTCTCGCGAATGTACCCCGAGAGATGGGCAAAGATCGAACTCACTGGACGCCTCTGAGGGAGGACATCGCCGTCGAGGTAGGCCACGGCGAAGTTGGTGTGACGATCTGGTAACGTTCGCCGGGCCAACATGGCCAGAGATCGCACAAGACAGGGAGGTTTGGAAGGAAAAAGGGGAGGCCTTTGCCCAGCTGTGGGACATAATGTAGGCTAACAAAAAATAAAAAAGTAGGCCTTATAGTTAGGTTATTGTCACTCAAAAAACTACCCATTAGTGCATATACTATTTAACAATATAAGAATTTAAAATCGATATTACATACAAATGAACAAAAATTAAACATTTAGAATATACTCGTACAATATATGTATTTTTTTTTTTTGTAATAATCATTTAGTACGCAATTAATTATCATTATCATTTATTTCTTTGCAAACATGGATAAATAATTGGTACATAGATGTTGTCATAGAAGTTAGTTCTCCATGTTCTGCCGTCACATGTGCATAGCTCAATATAAGTACGCAATTATTATTTTAAGAATAGCGATGTAACAGCTTTAGTGTGACATCAAAATATTATAATTTGCAAACGATACTGGGTATAAATGTGCATACACACGAGTGACACGCGTCAACGGCAGACAACCTGCCGGTCGTGTATTTGAGTTCGGTGTTAACGGCAGTCGCTGACACGTTTACGGCAGCCGACACTCGTCGTTGGCTGCAGTTGCCGACGTCGCCAACGTCGATGTCCTTTACACTGCGCGTGTAATAATAATAATTATTTATTTATTTAATTAATAATATTTTTTTTATTTTTTTATATAATTATTATTTTTTATTTTTATTATTTTTTTTTATTATCATTATTATTTTATTTTATTATTTTGTTTTTATTTATTTTTATTATTTTATTTATTTTTTTTTTTTTATTATTTTTTTTTTTTTTTTTTATTATTATTGTTTTTATATTTGCCGTATTTTTCTCAGATATCAGTGGCATCTTCTTCTGCTTTCTGCCCTTGTCCCATGTTACTTGGGATCAGCGCAATAAGTTTTATTTTTCTATTTTCCCTTGTCAACCGTCTAGCATTTATGCAGATGTAATATGATTAGGAATTGATGCACCACGTCAAGCTAATTACCATTTCGCGCTTACACAGCGCATTGAGGTGTGACTCATATATGCTGACACTCAATATTCGTTTTGTTTATTCATTATAATTACTTGAAGTCATCATTATAAATTAATTGGTATTTAGAATAATGGTAAATAACTTTTGTAATAGTAACTTAATTTTGATTACCTTGGAAGAATATTTACAGTATTCCATAGTGACATAGGATCAATAAATCTGTCTAGCCTTTTCTCCACTATGTTGGGGTCGGCTTCCAATCTAACCTGAATACCATTATTCAACATATAGCGACTGTCTATCTGACCTCCACAATCCAGTTACTGGGTAACACGACACGCAATGATAAAGAAAAATATGAAATACTTTCAGCAAATTTATTTAAATATACCTATTCTAATAATTTAACATCTTATTTACACACATAAATGACAATTTCAGTTCAACATTCCACGGCCACAAGAGCCACATCCACCATACCCTAATCTGTTGGTATTCGCAAAGCCAGCTGCAGGACCAAAACCGGTAGCAGGACCAAAACCATTACCCAGACCCAGAGCAGCACCAGCACTGAAACCGCTACCAGCACCGAATGCCATATTAGGACCGGGAGCATAAGCAGCAGGTCCCATAGGACTAAAAGCAGCAGACACTGGTCCTTCACTTAACATAGCAACAACGCCATTGCCGCAACCATAATGAATTCCACCAACACCAGCTGTGGGCAAATTGCCTTCCATAACAACAGCGCTCACGAATGGCAGCTCACCAGTAACTATCACAGGACCCTCGTAAGCATTGTCAGACCTTACAGTAATTCCAGTAGGGGATATCGAAGATATGCTAGTTACTGGAAGACCACCACCGCTCCTAATAACGAACTCCGTGGCAGGGGAGTAGTATCCATCGCAAGGTAATCCTCTTCCTGCATATCCATTGTATGCTAATCCAGGGGCAACCATCCTGTCATATGCTGGAGATGCTGGAGAAGCTTGTGTAAATCCAGCCATACCATAGGGAGATGAGAATCTAGAAGCCTCGATGGCTGCACGACTGGTGCACTGGCTGAGTGCAATCTGAAAATTAAGAAATTGTAAGTCAAAGATTTTTTATCAGCTCAAGTAGGATCTAAGAATCATAATATATTATTCTTTTTCAAAATTAGCAATCTAAATCCGGAACAGCTTTAATTAACTTTAGAACTTAAGAGCATATTCGATGAGTGCTAGAATCACTTGAAAAATATTCAAAAATAATATTGGTTAGTTCAAAAATTTACCTGGATGAAGAAAGCTTGAGCGCAAAGGACAAGGATAGCTTTGGCAGACATTTTGTTTTGTTGTATAATAAAGTAGTTACTATTACAATTGCTGATAAAATAATGATTTGAACAAGCTGTCCCTTCATTTTATATCAAGTTATTTTATCAGAGTTATTGCATAAACTTGTACACAATTTATTGATAAGTATTATAATCACTATATTCATGATAATTTTTAATCATGTAATGTAATATTCTATTTAATACATTAGGCATATGTATTCATTAATCAATAACTGTGATGTTCTTTCTTTCAAAATATAATTATAAATCTGATAGCCGTTTCATTTATGAACAAATACGCTGTGATAGTACTCGAGATATAAAAGGCTGTGGAATCAATTCTAAATCATCATTCAGTCTTCAGCTTTTCGTTAAACACAAGCAAACATCAAACATGTCTTCCTTCGCTTTTGTCTTCCTCTGCATCCAAGCTTGCTTGATCCAGGTGAGTTACCAAAATTATTTTTATTCTTGCAATGAATTTTGAAACCGGCACGTACTAGAACCAAAAATTCGAAGACATGTGACATCTACTAACCCGCACTGGGCCCGCGTGGTAGATTTCAGCCCACACCCTCTCACCCTCTCGTATAATCCTGTACGAGTCGCAATAAATACTTTTTCTTTCTTTCTTTCTTTCTTTCTCACAGAGATAAAGTCTGTGTCCCAGCAGTGGGAACATTATAGGCTGATTATGCTAATGATTCTGACGTTTCATAAGTGCCCATGTATGTGAAATAAAATATTTTGACTTTGATTCTTCCAATGAATTTTATGGCTTTTTTGTTTTTTTTTTCTTGTGGGAAATCATCAAGAGTGTCAGACTCTTACTGACTAAAACCCACCCATGTTCCTTCCTTCGCCCTTTATGTTCCGGGGTAGCGGTAACCCTTTCGGACAATCCCGCTGACCCGGCAGGCTTTGGCCCTAAGGGGCCCCTCAAATTATGCTGATATCTCTTTGAGGCGCGCGTGGAACATTTACGCGCCGTCCGGCACGGGCCTGGTTCTGATCGGGCGGTGAGCTACCCATTGCTCTCCGCCCGCAGGCCCGCGCCTACGGTGGCCGGGAGTCGTCACGCGATGAATTTTATGGCTTGAATCGAATTACAAAAAGATTCATTTAATTTAAATTATGTATATTTTCGCAGAACGTGTTCAGCCAATGCCTTGGTGCGTACGGTCCCTCTGCTTACGCTCCTGCTGCCACTCCCTTCGGCTACGGCACTGGATACGCTGAGCTCGCCTACCCTGCCGCTAACTGGGCTACTGTTAACCCTAACACCGGCTACGCTGGCGCATGCCCCGCTGCCGGTTATGGTGCTGCCGCGTACGGCGGTGCTGGTGAAGGCAACGTGGCGGTCGCTGGTGAGCTGCCCGTCGCGGGTAACACCGCTGTTGCTGGTCAGGTCCCCATCATGGGTGCTGTAAACTTCGGCGGCAATGTGCCGGCTGCTGGTGCTGTATCTGTTAATGGCCAGTGTGCGTGTGGCTGCGGGTCTCCGTACTACTATTAAGTATCTTCGTAGTTTGTTAAAACATAATTAAAAATACTTTTCTACAAACCTATCTATCTCTTTATTGTCTGAATCCTTATTCTGAAAGGTCTACGATTGTTTGGTACTTGTTTTGATAGAGGTCATCATCTGCCAAGCCGTTTCCCAACTATGTTGGGGTCGGCTTTCAGTCTAACCGGATGCAGCTGAGTACCAGTATTTTACATGGAGCGACTGCCTATCTGACCTCCACAATCCAGTGACTGGGTAATACGATACCCTCCCCCTTCCCCTTCCACTTTCCCTTGGTAAGACTGGTTGTCAGACTTTCGGACTTCTGACGACCCGTAACGACTGTCCAAAATCGGTCCACATTTGATGAAAATATCGATGAACATACATAAAAATAATACATACAGACGAACATAGAACCTCCTCCTTTATAATTGAAGTCAGGTAATAAGAACTACCTCACGATATGAAAGTAGATAAATATGATTATTACGAGGGGCAGCTCGGTTCGGCTGCCTACGCCGTCAGGAAAGTAAGACAATACACTGACATTGATACAGCTCGTTTAGTCTATTTTAGTTATTTTCACAGCGTTATGTCCTACGATATTCTGCTGTAGGGCATAGTAGCTGAAATTAAAAATATATTTGTCCTTCAAAAATGACCTGATTGAGCAATTTACCAGCTAGAAGCCAGTTCCTCTAAGAGATTTTTTTTAAGACATTGGTATTTTCACGGTTGCATCACAATTCATCTTAGCCAACATTGTATTAACTGTATAAGTTATACACTAAAAACAGTGATATTCAATGTTAACACTAGAAATAAGGATAAACTATGAGCCCCCATTCACCAGCTTCAAAATGTTCATAACTCATTTGTTGGGCTTGGTATAACCTTTTATAACAAGTGACCCTCTTCCTTGCTAAATTTGCCTTTTATTACGTTTAAAGCTCAAGTAAAATCAAATCTTTGTTCAAAGGCATACTATTCCATCAATGACTACCTAAACGATAAGAATAGTTGGTCGCTGTAATTAACTCAAGACAATGTTTATGTTCTTCCTCCAGAATAAGATTACCTACTGAAAGGTTATGTGATTATATGTATAAGTCAATTCAGTTTAATTTAATTTTAATTTATCATTGACATAATTTACTCCTTAAATGTTTTATTAATAAGTTGTATTGCATTAATTGGTTAGCTACCGACCTCGAAAATTGATTATTCTTGCCCGAGCAACCGTCAGCAAGTTCGTCATACTCCCTTAGAAGTCACTGCTTGCGGTAGCGCCTGGGGTCGGGTTATCTCCTTCCCTCAAATATGGCGAGAGGGGTAATGGCTGATCTTTCCGTTATGCTCATGAACAGGTGCTGCTTGTGGTGACTGGTCATCTTTTATTTTCTTCGATGGTCCTAGTTTATCATTTTTGTGAGTAATCATAACATAGCATTGCATATACATATAGTAAGTTGTCACTCTGTTTATGGCTGGAGGCTTTTATTTAGGGGTTTTTTGTTTTCGTTAATACTTTGTTATTTTTATTTTTTTGCTTGAATATAGCTTTCATTCTCCCAATAATGGTATATTGGGGTGGCTCGTAATGGTAACTACTTTTCATACCTACTATTTTATAGAAGCAATTTTTTTTTTAACTGAATAGACAGCTGTGCTGCTGGGGAGTTTGTTGCGCTACTTCTTCTTCCAAGCTAAAGCACTAGGAAGTGGTGAAGGGCGGGCGTTTTGGGGGAATGTCTTATGTAATTTTGACGTTCGAAAAGTGCTGATTCTCAGCCTAATTTGAATAAATGACTTTTGATTTTGATTTTGACAATTTTACTGACAAAATTATTAAACATCCACACTAGGTGGATATACCGAGTCATACTTAACGACTATCCTGTACAGCACATCTGCCGAGCCTTTTCCCAACTATATTGGGGTCGGCTTCCATCTAACCAGATGCAGCTGAATACCAGTATTTTACATAGAGCGATTGAGCTTCTCCTCCACATTTATTATGCGCACAGCCAAAGTGTAGAACCCTCTGTCAGCGTATGTACTCCCTTCCACATTTAACCCGTCTTCCGTAACCCGAAAGTGAAGAACCTCATCCAAACATTTAAGAACAATATATATATCGTTAATAAGAATTAGAATCGACTTTGGGTGTTTTCTTTAAGATACAAGTGCTAAATATAATTTAGTAAAATTAGACCGTATTCAAAATCAAGCCATGCGAGTAATAGGAGGCTATATTAAAAGTACACCCATCTACGTTATGGAGAGTGAGCTATGCCTACCACCACTTTTCCTGAGAAGATTATATCTTGCTTATAAATATTGTATAAAAAATATGTCTTGGTCAAATAATATAACAATCAATCTTTTAACAGAACTTAGTTCTAACTGTTATGAGGGATACTGGCAGAGAGTTAAAAAACCTTTATTTATAACGGTGTACAATGAGTGTAAACAATGTAATACATACCTGAAATCCCCTTGAAGTGTTTAAATTGGATATATGGGTGAGCTATATTAACCTAAACAGAATAGTCGAAATAAATTTGGATTCTATTAATGAATGCAAAAAACATTATGATTCAACAACTTTAAAATGTAATATAATAGAAGAATTAACTAATAAATACCCAGGATGGACTAAATTGTTCACCGGTGGGTCTAAAAGTCATAACGGTCTTGGTGCTGCATATTGTGAAATGTCAAATAAAGTAACTGCCATGTTCAAAATAGAAGCCGCAGTTTCGATCATGACTCTAGAACTCATTGCAATTTCAGAAGCTCTAAATTTCGTAAAAGGTCAAAACGGGAATTTCGTTATACTAACGGATAACAGAAGCGCCTTACAGCATTTGACTCGATGCGCCTCTGGTTACAGCAAAGGTGTACCGATAGTCTATGGCATTTTAAAAACAATACATGAATTAACCACAAATTATAATGCGAATCTGAAATTGCAATGGGTTCCGTCACATATAGGGTTAAAAGGAAATGAGGAGGCTGACAGGCTAGCTAAATTAGCAGCGATAGATAGTACTCACTTTCCAATTTTGCCACATTATACAGAAATTCTTACTAGATTCAGAAATACATGTTATTTAAAATTTAAAGAATACTTTGATGAAAGGAGTAAAGAAAAGGGTATATGGTTTAAAACTATACAATGTCAGCCTCCTCGAGTACCTTGGTTTTACAATAGTAAGTTAAATAGATCCTACATTGTTACTTTAAATAGATTACGCTCTGGTCATTATCCTTCAAAGAAGTTTGCTTTTTTAATGAAAAAGGTTGATTCCCCAAATTGTGATTTGTGTGATAAGTTAGATGACACATTCTTGTAGAGTGTGATAAGTATCGGAATGGGAGGGAGGCATTGATGCAAAAATTTAATATAAACAAATACGACCAAGGCGCATTCCTAACCATATTAGCAGAACCAACATCTGACGCAGCAAAATCAATTGTTGAAAATATAATTTTGCACCAGTGACTCCTGCCTTTCCTTTTCTTTTATAAATTAAGGGTGTAATTTAGTTTAGGATACGTTGGGGCTCTCATGTCCATGGAGACAAATGCCCCTAAATAAATAAAGATAAAAAAAAGAACCTCATCCGTCGCTTTCCATCAAGCGTGATCGAGGTCAATATTCCCCACTTTTCTCAATGTTTATCAATGTTAATCAGTTTAAGTCATGTTTTAATAGACGGCATGGTTGGCGCAGTGGTTAAGCGATTGACTGCTGCGCTGCGTGTCGCGGGTTCGATTCCCGCACGGAACAAATATTTGTAAGACCTACAAGTAGTTGTTCCGGGTCTGGTTGTTTGTGTATGTGAGTTTAAATGTTTGTAAACGCACCCACGATACAGGGTTAATTCCTAGTGTGGGGCAAAGTTTTCATTAAAAAAAAAACTATTTAACTAACGGCGGTAATTCTATGTAATAGAGTTCTTTTAAGAAGTCACATTCATTTTTCTAATAAGTTAAATACAGAAGGAAAAGGCTTTATTATCGATTCTTTTTAAGTAAAGATTTTCATTTTGGGCTTCTGTTATATGCGATAGACGGAGGGTTCCCAGCCACTCATGTCGATCGATCAGGTTAAGCTACGCTTGCCGCGGTTGATCCGTGGATGGGTGACGGTCTTTACATACCAAGACCCCTCCGTGTCTCGGAAAGTACGTTAAACCGTTGGCCCCGGCTGTCATTTGTGGATCTTTGACAGTCTTTACGGGTCGTCCGTAGCCCGAAAGTCTGACAACCAGCCTTACCAACCAGTATTACCCAGTAACTGGGTTGTGGAGGTCAGATAGGCAGTCGCTCCATGTAAAATACTGGTATTCAGCTGCATCCGGTTAGACTGGAAGCCGACCCCAACATAGCTGGGAAAAGGCTCGGCAGACGTGTTATATGGGATAGTCGTTAAGTATGTATTGCTGTCACTAGTCAATTTTGAAATCCGTAAGAATAGACAAAAGTTTTTGATCACATTTTTTATTTCATCTAAATCCAACAAAATAATATTAAATAAAAATCACTGAAATTAGTAAATAATGTTACCACCACATCCACCCAAACCGAATCTTCCTGCAAGAGGAGCAGCTCCGAAGGAAGCTGCAGCAGGGGAGATACCGGTAGCTGGGAAAGTAGCAGCAATCGGAGGAATGGCAGCATCGCTCACGATAGCAGTGACACCATTACCGCAAGCATGGTTGATGTTTCCAGCACCAGCAGAAGGCATGGCTCCTTCCATGCCGGTAGTACCCACGAACGGCAGATCACCAGCTACGGTCAGAGGACCTTCGAACACGTTCTCAGATACGATAGTGATGCCAGTTGGAGCGATTGCAGAGGTGCTGGTCACTGCTAAACCACCGCCGCTGGTGGCTGTGAATTCCAAACCAGGGGCGAACAGTCCATCGCAAGCCAGGCCTCTGCCTGCCAATCCAGGAGCAGCCAGGCCGTTATTCAATAAACCAGGTCCTGCCAAAGGGGATAAACCAAGACCTAAGCCGTAGGGAGTGCCGATGCCAACACCAGAACCGTCGACAGCTGCACGGCTGGTGCAGGATTGGCTGACGGCGATCTAAAAATAGAAATAAATATGAGTTAGGATGTTGTATTGTAGACAGAGGAAACTGCCAAAACAGAATAAAAAACTGAAGAGCCAGAATAAAATTCATGTAGTGACACCAAATAAAGGTTGTTTAATGGAGAAAGGAAATTTATTTTGCTAACGGGATGACTACTATACGTATCGTATCGTTATTCAAGAAAATTATTGTAAAGCAGCAACAATTTTACATTATGAATTGAATTCAATAACAATAAGTATATTTATGAAGTTTGTACACTAGTTACTAGGAATATCAACAAATTAAGGGAACAGGTAACTGATTATAAAGTTGGTGACGTAAATAATTTGGAAGATATCAGAAGGCCAATTCCCGTAATTAAAAACGTTCAAAATCTAGTCGCAATCTCATCTCACCGACAATCAATGTCAAAAATTTATCAAATATGTAAGGAAATTAGAGGTATTTTTGACAGATTGAGACTGAGATCAGACTGTGAACGTTCTTAAAATGACGAGGATTGTCCCTCAAATCAAAACTAAAAACAAAATATTTACCTGGATGAACAACGCCTGAGCGCAGAGGACGAGGATAGCCTTGGCTGCCATTTTGTTTTAATCTATTAGTTCCTTGTGCTGTAACTGACACGAGAATGATGTTCAGCACTACTGCTGGTAGTTTATATCTACCGCCTTATCAGCATTATTGCATTCATTGCGTTAACAGTTGTAAAATATGGGTAATAATGTATTGTATAATAAACAATCTATTGAAAGAAAGTCACGTAGGACATGATGTTACTTGTGTATTTGATAAAAATTGCAGTAGATAATTATTTTAACTTTTTACCTTATGCAATGTTTTAAAGTTAGTATAAAAGGGTGGAAAAAATTCTAGTACATCATTCAGTCTTCGGCTTTTCGTTGAACACAAACACCAAAACATGTCTTCCTTTACTGTTCTTTTGCTCTGCATCCAAGCTTGCTTGGTCCAGGTGAGTCAATATTCGTCTTAGATTCTTGTTCGGGCCGACATCCTTCATGCATGTCTTCTTCATTTGACTGGATCTTCCAGAAGTTTCTACCAATGGGTATAAAGGTCATGCGTTCAATAAGATCAATACACTCATCATCTGCCTAGCCTTTTCCCCAACTAAGTTGGGATCGGCTTCTAGTCTCACCGGATGCAGCTGAATATCAATAATTTACATGAAGCTACTGCCTATCTGACCTCCACAACCCAGTAACTGAGTAAAACCATACCCCTTAGTAAGACTGGTTGTCAGACTTTTGGCTTTGATGACCCGTAACGACTGCCAAAGATCCACGAATGACAGCCGAGACCAACGACTTAAAGTGTTTTCCGAGGCACGGAGCGATCCTGATAGGTAAAAATGGTCACCCATCCACGGACCAACCGCGGCAACCGTAGCTTAACCTGATTGATCGACCTGTATGGCTGTTATTACTTAGCCACAAGCCCGTCAAGATCATTACACGCTCCAGGATATAAATCACCTAGATTCCTTCATCAGCAGATCGGAGACAACAATAAGATACTCCTACCTCTCCAGAAATGCTGATGCCGTTGCTCCATTGTTTTAAGTGCTGTTAACCTCCAAGGATTTTTTAGGCCAACTGTACTAACATAGTTGTCTCTTCCACAGAATGTATTCAGCCAGTGCCTTGGCGCATCCGGCCCTGCCATTCTTCCCATTGCCGCCCCCTACGGCTACGGTGCAGGCATCGCTGAGTTTGCTTACCCTGCTGGCTTAGGCTTAGCTGGTGCATACCCTGCCGCCGGTTGTGGAGCTGCCGCGTACGGCGGCGCCGGTGAAGGCAACGTGGCGGTCGCTGGTGAGCTGCCAGCCGCCGGTAACACCGCTGTTACTGGTCAGGTCCCCATCATGGGCGCTGTGAGCTTCGGCGGCGCTGTGCCAGCTGCTGGTGCCGTGTCCATCAGTGGCAACTGCGCTTGCGGTTGCGGCTCCCCTTACGTGTACTAAGAAGAATGAGTACTTAATAAAGTAATACTGACATAGAACAAAATATTTTATTTATTTATCATCATCGGTCTCCTACCCTTTTCCCAATTTACTAGGGATCGGTGTAACATGTCTTTTACCTCCATTCTTCTTTAATTTATTTATTTATATTAACACTATTATCATATCACAGGTCGTTTTTAGGTAGCATGACACTTGAGCGAGAAAATATTTCCGCGAATAGACTTTTCATCACAAACAAAAAAAAACACAGAAGGAACGCTAAATGGAAACGCAGTCAGTAAGAGCGTGGGCGACGATGCAATGCCACTTGGTGAGTTGGGGGCCATCTTTGGTCAAAAGAAATAGAAATAGAAATCATTTATTTGCTAAAAATACAATGTATTCATATACGATGGTTATTTTCTGGAGAGTCCCAATACATTTTACATAATAAATAATTACAATTATATACAAGTATATAATACAAAAAAATATAGAAAAAGGCAAGAGCTCATTGGGCATCAAAAAATTCGTCCGCATCACAGTCAATGGGATAAGTGCCCAAAAGGCCGGCAGCATTAACACGTTGGATGGCAATGCTAATTCTTTGGGCTAAAAATAGGCCAGCCTTCTGGTCACGTGAAGAGGGCAACCAACCGCTTAGCGATGTCCAGAAAAATTCGATGAGTACTCGGACCCCAAGGCCCTAGTGTTTCAACTCCAAACGGCTCAAACATATAGCTCCCCATAAGGTTGTTATATTTGCGCCGTTTGAGGTTTTCTGCTCCTGCAGCAGCCACCCCAGCACAGCCCAGCTTTCCATCGTCGCGTGCCAAGCCATTGAGTTCTAAAACAGCTGGCACCTGGTTAGTTGAATAAATTAGAACATTTTTTTCCCATCAAGCCACTATACCTGACAAGACGGTTGCATATTTTGAAACGCGAGTTTTTCCTTTGTTGTATGCGTTTAAAAATGAATGAGTCTGTGATCGGTCAAAACAATTAAGAAGAAGATAGTGCACTCACTTACTCATGATTCCATCTTGATTTTTATTATTGCTTTGCCTATTCTGTCCCACAGCTGGGCAAAGGCCTTCTCCAAGTCCTTCTAGGAACTCTCTTACTGGGCCGGCCTTGACGGCGGCGAGTCTATTATACCTTCTTATTATTTGATAATAAATGTATATACGTGTCAGCTAATATGTCTCAATAAAAACTGCAAGATACGACAACACCAATTTAATCTCGGTACGCTACATCTTTGCTACGCCGTAGCACGTCGAATGCTACGGCGTAGCAAATATGTTCAGATTGTGCTGCACGTGCTTGATACAACCAACCATTGTTATGACTTTATGCGATAGTCGTTTAGGATTCATACTATTGAATGCCAATCAATATGTTTTTACCAAACGATTTTAGGGTCGGCTTCCGGTTCAACCAGATGCAGCTGAATACCAGTAGTTAACATAGAGTGACTGCCTATCTGACCTCCACCACCCAATTATTGAGTAGCACGATACCCTTTGGTAAGACTGGTTGTCAGACTTTTGGGCCCCTGACTACCCGTAACTACTGTTAAAGATGGGGTACCGAGGTACGAAGGAGTCTCGATATGTAATGGATGGTCAGACATCCACGCACCGACTGCGGCAAGCGAATCATAAACCTTCGATCGACCATGCGGCGGATTATTATTCATTGTCGTCAGTCATCTTTGAGGTCTGTTTCCACATCTTTTTGGGGATGTCACGGGGTTTAATGACAGTAGGTATGTGTATTTTTGATACACATCTAAAGCGATAATGACAAAGTATTTCTAATCAGGATCATCGGGCGACTGTGAGCCCTGTTGGAATTCCTGGCGATGAATTTTTAATGCGTTTTTAAAGTAGGTCTAAGGAACGGTTTCTTAAAGATGCTTCTTTGTTTGAGATCAGAAGGCCAATTTTCGTAATTTAAAACTTCAAAATATAGTTACAATCTCATCTCGGCGACAAACAAATGTCAAAACTTGTCAAAAATGTATAGAGATTAGAGGTATTTTTGACGGATTGAGACTGAGTACGTTCTTAAAATTACGGAAATTGCCCCTTTGCTTTCACTAAACGTGAATTGTAGTAGTAGTGAAAGATATAAGGAACCTTCATCATCAAACGTCCCGATTTATGTTTACACAATCTGTAGAAATTCTATGAATACATGCTTAAACAGAAAACAATACCCAAAAACACATTTCTGCAAGAATTTTTGATAATGTCCTGAGGGACATTATCAAAAATTCTTGCCATTGTAGACCTCGTTTATCGATAAAACATACTAGTATATTCTCGTAATAATTACCACTATATTATATATACGTAGGTACTTTTGAAATGAAAATATTCATGCTTTGATAAATTCATCACCATTTATTTAAATTCTTTTGAGAAGAAAACCTTCAGTAGTACAGACGCCAGCAGGTCAAGCTACCCGAAACTGTCAAATTTTCCCAATCAACCTTGAACCTTAATGCTTTAGCGATAAAGTCAAAAAATCTATTAAAGAAATTTGACAGATTGTAGTAGCTTGATGTGCTGGCGTCTGTACATAGGAGAACCGCAGCCGCATGCACACTGTCCGGAGATAGACACGGCACCAGCTGCGGGTACAGCACCACCGAAAGTCACAGCACCCATGATGGGGACCTGACCAGCAGCAGCGGTGTTACCGGTGACTGGCAGCTCGCCAGCGACCGCCAGTAGTATTTTCGATTAAAACCCGTATAGTGCAAAAACTTCTTATCATAACAACGTGATATTTTTTCAATGTTCTATTGAAACAAAGCCCTTCATACTAAATATTTCAAGGTTACATCACGTACGAAATACATGCGTTTTTCTGTTTCACCCTATTGCAACTACTGATAAAGGTATGAAAAGTTAATTTCAAAATCCACAAATTACTGCAACACAACAAGATAAGGACTACGTTTCAGTATAAATATTCGTAGATCGATTCTTGGAAGACTCATTCTCAAGTTCACTTCAACACAAACTACAATGTCATCCAAGGTGATCCTCGTCCTCTGCGCTCAGGCGCTCTTCATCCAGGTGAGAAATGTTTTATTATTATTTTATGTTTTCAATAGATATAACATTCTTTTATTTGTGATTTTCCCAAGGGTTGTACTGTGCCCACAGATACTAAGATGGTTTTGTACAAAATCGTGAATTTATGCCCATTCCCAATTTTTTTTCTCACCCCACTCCCCATTCTAGTTAAGTTTTTTACTATCTGAAAATTGTGATTACATCAAAACCATCTGACACACATTACATACATTACCTGATCGATATAACGATCATTTGTGTCATCGACATCGACGTCGTCTACTGATACAGACCTATTTACTAATATACTATTATCTTGTTTACAGAATGCTTTCAGTTCATGTCTTGGTCGTGGAACCATTGCCGCTCCTACTCTTGTTGCCCCTGGATGTGCTGGTAACGGTTGGGCTGGCAATGGTTTGATCGAAAATGGATGGTTTGGTAATAGTTGCGCTGGTAACTGGGCCAACAATGGTTTGATTGGCAACTGCTTGGCTGCTCATGAGATCATTCCCACCAGTGGCGGTGGACTGCCTGTCTCCAGCGTCTCTGCAATCGCTCCCAATGGCCTCTCCGTAGCGTCTGAGAATGTGTTTGAGGGTGTTCTGTCCGTGGCTGGTGAGCTGCCGTTCGTGAGTGCTGTAGCTTTGGACGGCATGTTGCTTAGTGCTGGTGCTGGAGCCATCAGCTACAGCTGCGGTAACGGTATTACTGCTATTGAGAGCATCGCTCCTTCTGCTGCCTTTGGCGCTGGTGGTGCCTATGGGCTCGGCGCTGGCTATGGTCCTGGCGCTGCTTCCATCGCTCCTGCCGGTCTCAGACTCGGTTATGGAGGCTGTGGATGTGGTGCCTACTAAGAACTAACCAAAGAATTACTTAGCTTTTTGTCCGAAACAATGATTTAATAAAATGATTTGCAACATATTTACATGAATTTACTTATACCAAAGTTTCCCAAAAATATAATTTTGTGTTATGCAACGTGCAATGGTACACTGAAGGACTAAGTACGGAAATCAATTCCAATGAACATAAATTCTGTGATAAAAGAATTTTGCTGAACTTGACATTTTATCAAGTGTATACTTTACTTTACTGTTAATACTTTATTTGTAATAATGTCAAACTATAGAATATGAACCTTCCAGAGTTACATAATTTCTGAAATTTAAGAATCTCTTTGACCTTTCAAAAATCTATAATATCTTCAATAAAAAAATTAAAATCATAAAACAAGCGCATTTTTGATAAATTGCATTAAGGACACCAAAATGAAGATGGGAGTGCTATTTTACGAAATCCCGTATTATCAGTTAAGTTTTCAGTGTGTGTTTTTAGGATACCTTGTCGTGTAGCGACAAGAAACTTAGTTTAAATTATGAAATTAAAGAAAGGGAAGTAAAATCAATTAAAGATTTATTTATAAAATAAGAATGGAGATGAAAAGACAGTGGTGTGTTGTGTGTGGGTGAGGCAGGATGAAGATGAGTGATTGGTGGGTTGAGGAGGCTGAAGAGGTAGACACGACGCGAGGCAGGTGTCGGTGACAGGTGCAGGTACGGGCGTGGTGAGGTGCTGGTGCGTGTGCGGCACGGAGGATACCCGTAGGGGGCCCACGCGACAGTAGTAGGTCGCCGCACGGCCGCACGACACAGCAGGCGCGCAGGCACGGTAGGGGCCCACGCGACAGTAGTAGGTCGCAGCACGGCCGCACGGGAGGGCAGGCACAGCGGCGCGAGCGAACAGGCACGGCGGCGTGAGAGAGCAGGCACGGCAGCACGCGGTCAGCCCGCCAGGAGAGACGCCCCTCGGTTGAGAGCAGGCCAGTAGTTTCAGGAGGTTCCGGCGAGGCACGCCAGCGGTCCGACTGGTACGGAGGACGGAGGACGGAGGTGTAGCGCTAGTACGTCAGGTACCGGAGTCAGAGAGGGACACGCCAAGAGCTCCCTGGCTAGGTGACTCCGGAGTACCAGCACTACTTTGAGGGTTCCTTTTAGAGGCGTAACTCGAACACCAACTCGAACTCGAACTAGAACTGAACTGTCAGTTGCGTTGCTTGGATTCCTCAGGTAAACTCGTAGAATAGCAACTTGAAGAAATAAATATGAATTTGAAATATGTGGCCAGTACCTATTGATTTGCGAAAGTCTGAATATATTTTCAGCTAAAAGTTACAGGCTGATAAAAGAATTTATAAGCAAACTTGTCATGGCGACGTATTGACAAACGTCGTTGTCAGAACTGTCATAATAAAATAAATTAATAAAATACAATTAAATATATAGTTATTTCGTATTAAAAGTATAGTGTTTATAGGAAAAATGATATCAATCAGTGTGGGCGCGATTTCCAGCCCTTGGATGTTACTAAATCGTCGTAGTGTTATGTTGAAGTTTAATGACTGTCTGATTATGGATTAAACGTGACCTGGTGTCGTGAGGAATAGCCAGATCAGCACCTAACGGTGACGGAATGCTTGTCTGACCTGGAGGAATGAATGTAGATAACCGTGAGTATGTACATTACGTTACAACCTATGACTGTATTTAGGTACATATGTGTTTAGGATTCATAACGTCATTATGCTTGACAATAAACCCACAAATACATATCAGCGTTGAAAAGAGTATTTGTCATTAGTTCGACATACAAGTGTGCGACTTGTCATAGGGTCATCAATTTAAAAGTTATCACTTTAAAATTACCGGCGATTTATTGTGAAAGATTGCACGGATGACATCTGTCAGGCACGCAACCATCCGGGGGAATCAATCCGACACGTGGCATTATCTCTGCGTGTTCTCGTCTAGCTAACGTACTTACATAAACACAAACTTGTAGCCAGGGGGTCTACCCCGAAGTGGTATCGGCCGAATGCTCGGCCGTTTCCTGCTACGAAGTTACTATTTGGTTCGTCGGTCCCGATCTTACACTCCTACACTCTTTCGAATATTGACTATGGTCCCGACCCAACAGAGCCGATCCGAACTTTTTTAGCATTTTTCAATAATATTCGATTCGGCCGTGTGTCGGTCCGGTCCGAACATTCGCACTATGCACTTCGTAGTAGACCCCCTGGTTCGGCAAGTTCTACTGAAATACAGCCTTGTGGAATCAGAAGTCCAGTACTGCAGGTATGTGTCTGAACATATCGAGAAAAAAAAATGCAAGTACATATGTACCGGACCCAGTTCTCGAAAATGGCATAATCACGTTGTATTACGATCGTTAAGTTTTAAGACTGTATTCATTCATATCTATGTCATGTTCGCGAACGGGCGCCGTCAGTAGGGACTGGTCATCTCTTTGCTGTTACGGCTTAGTTTAATATTTGAATTGTTTTTTTTTCTTTTCATTACTGACACTTTTAACGTTCTGCACCGTTCTTACATGTATAATTTCAACATGAATGATATAACCAACATTTTGTAACCATATTATTTTGATTTAAAATAGTGTCCGTGGAATTTCTTGACCGTTCTTCTCCATGGGTATCTACTACGCTTTGGAATGGGTAACTAGCTTCATCTTTCTGACTGATTGAACCCTAGACAATTCAAAAGTACCTGTAATTGGTTTATTTGAAATAAATGCATTGAGTTTGAGTTTTTGAGTTTATTAGTCTTACTTTTATTTGTGTTTGTGGCAAAAAAAATTAAACTAAACTCTATAGGGTAGTGTTTTCGATTAAAACCAGTATAGAGGTATGAGTAACAGGGTGCAAAGTTCACTCATACTCTATAGAAAAGGGAGCATCCTCCGACCAGACGGGTGTTGTGTCTGGCGGGCAACTGCCCAACGATTGATGTTGGGAAATTGTATATATGCTAATTGCGCGATAAACTCTGCTTGCGAGATGTAAGATTTGCATGACGTCAGTATGACGCGTTGTTCGCATGTGGCGTTGTAAATAACGCTACACCCGTTCGAATTTACGTTATCGTTACGTCAAATGGAACTGGGCCAAGCTCAACTGGGACGGAGCCTGACACGTTTGCCGCATGTTGAATGCATTGTAGGCTATAACCACCACAGCATGGCTCCCTGAAAACATCCAACTGCATCGCGGTAAACCCTTTTTTTTTTTTTTTTTGTTCCGGGGTGGAAAATCCTCATGGATGTCCGCCGCCCTGGGGCGGGCGACGGGGTCTGTCAGACTCTTACTGACTAAAAACCACCCCAGTGTTCCATCTCTCACCTACGCCGGGGGTCGCGGGAACGTAAGATCCTTCCGCAACCCCCGACTGGTGCCGGCCCACCGCAGCGGGCCTCCTCGGGTCAGGGGGGGGAGTGAGGTGTTTGACTCCCCCCGCGACGTCTAAGAGAGGCGCGCGTGGAACACTACGCGCCGCCATCTCGGGTCCTGATGTGTGGGGGGCGACGGACGTCCCCAAGTCCGTCGCCCCTGGACCCATTTAGGGGGGCTGGAAGAGGGCGTTATCCGCCCTCCGCCGACGCCCGGTGCGCCTGCTGCGGGCCGGGTGAGAGGACGAGATCTCCCTCTCCCTTTCCGCAGCCTCCTTCTGCGAGACGACCGTTTCGCAGATCGCGGTAAACCCAGGCTTAGATGGCGGGACGAACCTGACGCCTATATGAAGGATTGGTCATAGCCATATAGGCTCAGGATCGAGTTGAGTGGAAAAAGGAAAGGGAGACCTTTGCCCTGCCGTGGGACAATACTGGCTGATTTATTATTAAGAAGGCAGATTCCTGTAACCGTAGTTGTAGTCGTGACTGAATACTTTCACGTCTGTCACTTCGAACAAAACGCTCTGTATATAGGTACAGAGCGTTTTGCGTACTGATAGCGGTACAGAGCGTTTTAGAGAATTACAGAATTACATATACGTTACGTTACATATTACGTTTTACAGAATTTATGAATGAATAATGTCTTATTCATTCATAAATTCTGTGACCATATGTTATGGCACGTGCCTTCTTAGAATCGTGCTCAGCAATCAGAACAACAAACGTTTCATAACAGCCAGTCATCGGAGATAGCTTGTACTAGGTCAGGAATGTTCAGTGAAAATGAGTACGTTGCTATTTTAAACTTAGTACCTACTTAGATTTTTTTCTAGACTCAGCAAATTAGGCACTACTTAGTACATATTTAATTGTATTAAAAATGCTGTTGGGTGATTTTAACATTAAATCAAAGATTGAAATATTTGCTCAATTCAATGTGTGTGTGTTTTGTTTTTGTTTTCATCAAGTGTGGTTAATATTTATTTGTTTTCTTAATTAATCAAATATAATTGATGTATCAATAAAGGTAAACCAAAACTTAACATTATTTAGGGGAAATATGGTTAGGTTTCAACGTCCATTTCTTCGTCGTTTATTTCATTTCGATCTTGGCACACACTCCATTCTCCTTGAATTTTTTTCAAATGCACTACATTCCTTCTACGAATTTGTCCAGTCTCATCATTTCGAACAGTGATATCTCCTCCTTTCTTAACAACTGTGTGTGTTTCTCGATTGTACTCCAAGCTTAATTTATTTTCTCTATTCATGTTTTTGATATACACTTTATGTCCTGGTGTTAAACCACATTCTTCAGCCTTCCGTTTCCTATCTCCATATTCCTTTCCTTTTTCTTTTCTTTCTTGATCCCTATCCTTAACCTCAGTATCCTGTGATATGCTCTCCATTGTACCACTAACCATAGGTAATTTATCTCTAAATTTTCTATTGAAGAAAAGTTCTGCTGGGGTTCTTCCAGTAACAGAATGTGGTGTGCTATTGTACATAGTTAAATAGTCTAGCAAACTCTCCTTCCAGTCTTTATTTTCAGCTAAACTTATTTTTAGTCGTTTAAATATGTCACGATTCTGTCGTTCGACCTCTCCATTTTGTTGTGGCCAATATGGCACTTTATTGAAAAGACTGATGTTTCTTTCTGTAAAAAACGATTTAAATTCTTCGCTAATGAATTGTCTTCCGTTATCTGCAGTTATTGAAATTGGGTTTCCTAATCGACTGAAAATTTCTTTAAGTTTTGCTACAATTTCTTTAGAGGTGATTTTGCGACAAATCTTCACTTCTTTATATCTGCTGTAATAGTCGACTACAACAAATAAGTGGTCAACACTTGGGAGAGGACCCATCAAATCAATCGCGATATCAATCCAGGGCCCTTCTGGCAACTCACGCCGTTTCATAGGATTTGGTGGACATGGTGCAGATACGAGAGTGCATCCTTTACACGCTTTCATGATATTTTCGGCACCTTTGTCGCATCTAGGCCACCAAACTTTAGCACATGTTTTGGATTTAGTACCAAATATAACCTCCAACGGTTTGTGGTCTGTTATAAGTTCAAACTCTTTACCATAGAGGAATATGTGAAAATGTTCTACTGCCCATACGAGGGCTAACGCCTCTTTTTCTGTTTGGCAGTAGTGGCGTTCACAGTCAGTCAGAGTTTTGTGACCATATGCAATAATCCTGGGATCGCCTTCAAAATTGATTTGCACTAATACTCCACCCAAACCCACTGGGCTTGCATCTGCTATGACTATAGTACGATCGTTTACATAGTAAAACCCTAAACTAGATATATTTGTCATAATTTCCTTCAATGACTCAAAGCATGGCTGTTGTTCTGGTCCCCAGTGTTCTGCAATATCGCTTCGATCTCCGTTTTTGTTTCGCAGCAGTGTTTTAAGAGGTTCTGTGACTGTTACGTAGCTTGGGATCCATTTGCTCACGTAATTAACCAGGACTAAGAAACTTTGTAGTTCTCCAGTTGTTCTGGGCGCTCTAGATTCTTTTATTGTGGAAATGTACTTTTTCAGTGGCCTAACTCCCTCTGCTGATAACTCACTTCCTAAAAAACTCACTTTCCTCATCCTAAAAGAACATTTGTCGTTTCTTATAACTACATTATTATCTTTCAGAACAGACATTACTTTCTTTAGTCGCGAATCATGTTCATACAAGTCCTTTCCATGTATTAAAATGTTATCAATGTAATTTACTACCCCTTCACAGCCTAAAACCATGCGCTCTAACGGTTTCTGAAAGATTTCTGGAGCACACGATATGCCAAACATAAGTCTCTTGTACCTGAATAAGCCTTTACTGATGACTCGGTCTAATGTAATTTCATCTCCAATCTGTAGTATCTTTTTCCTCAGGTCGGGTAAGTAACATTTTTCCGTTATTTGGTCAATAATGTTTTCATCTTGTTCAGCAAACTGACATTTATCAGCTTGTTTTCTCAGTCTCACAAGGAATTTTTCGTCAGGTTCTCGTTTGAGAAGCCTGAATGTATGTCGCTCGTAAATTTTGCTTTGTTTCGGTGCAAAGTAGGAGTCTAGTTTTGATAATGCTACTTTAAACACGTCTACGCCTTCACTTGGTTCGATATTAGCTCCAGGAACGTTGTAAAACACTTCTTGCAAATCGAAACCACCGAAATGTAGAAGGGAGGCCCTTTTCTTTACGTCTTTATCAATGTTGGACGCTTCCAAATATATATATAATGCTCGTTTCCATCGCTCCCATCGTACACCCACCGAGGTAGATTCACCGTTACAGTCGAACTTTTCCAATGAAAGGAGTGACATCTTTGGGGCGACCTGGAATAATCAATTTAATGATTCAGATAGATATCATCTGCTGTGTGTTTGTATTGAACACGTTTTCTCTCTCGTATCAATTTAATGTCCAAGTATTTTCGCTCAAGCTTGTCAACACTATTACTAGCTTCATGGTATCAATTTAATGATCAGATTTTAATCTGCTTAGTGTAGGTACCTTATAAACTTATTAGGTACAATTTTTATTTAACTATATCAATTTAAGGATCAGATTTTAATCTGCTTAGTGTATGTACCTCATGAACTTATTAGGTACTATTTTTATTTAATTAATATCAATTTAATGATCAGATTTTAATCTGCTTAGTGTATGTAAACACTTGTATCTCATTAGTCACACACACAGTTTTGCATCAATTTAGTGAAGCAGATAAATTCTAATCTGCGTGAGTTAGGTAAGTACCGACTTAATGGTCAACGGTTTTATTGTAACTCTTGCTATCTACCTGGATAGGTAACTAAACACAAGCAAAATTATCCTTACAACCAAAACTCGTACTTTCTATAATTAAGCAGGATAAGTATAATATCGCATAAAGGTAGGTAGTCAATCTAAAGATGTTTTTCATTTAATTTCCTAAAGGTTTGTTGTTTACTAAACCCAAAACTATGATTATACATTTGAAGTAGGTATATAAATATAGTTGTTATTATCCAATACTAGTAAAATGTTGGTAAAATATTCGACAGTCGTTATATAAGCCGAGATGCAACTGTATTGGTATCAATAACTAACGTTTATAGGAATCGGTTCATAATAATATGGGTACCTTGAGAATGACGTAACTTGTTTGCTTCATTTTATCACATAACTATCTTTCCTTTAAATGGTTATTAATATTGTGTACTCACATTTGTCCCCGTCGCCATATATATTGTCCTGCCTTTTGAAGTATTTTACGACTTACCAACACCACAACACGCATACAATCGCACTACCCAACTACTCTGCTTGACTGCCGGAGCGCGACTGCCACGTGACATAGGCGCATGAGACAACCAACACTTTAGTCAATACACTACAGATACTTACTTCTAGACCACGTTTATATAGTGCAAAAGTTTCTTATCCTTATCATAACAACGTGATCTTTTTCTATGTTCTTTAGAAACAAAGCCCCGCATACTTAATATGTTAAGGTCATAACGAAATCCATGCAATTTTCTATTTCCCCATATTGCCAATACTGATAAAGGTATGAAAAGTTCATTTCAAAATCCATAAATTACTGCAACACAACTAGATAAGGATTACGTTTCAGTATAAATAGTCGATTGATTCTTGGAAAACTCATTCTCAAGTTCACTTCAACACAAAATACAATGTCTGCCAAGGTGATCCTCGTCCTCTGCGCTCAGGCGTTCTTCATCCAAGTGAGAAACTATTTATTTATTTATTGTTCCTATGTGTTGAATCAGTCGCATCCTGTGCCCGCTCATGCCACGTTAGCTGAATCATAAGATCATGAATTTTTCCAACCCCTTTTCACGTAGTATACTTTATAGCTTAATCGATAAGGTTAAGCTACGCTTGCCGTGGTTGGTCTATGGATGGGTGACCATATTTACATACCGAGACCCCTCCGTACCTCGGAAAGCACGTTAAGCCGTTGGTCCCGGCTGTCATTCGTAGATCTTTGACAGTCGTTACGGTTAGTCAGAAGTCCGAAAGTCTTACAACCAGTCTTACCAAAGGGTATCGTATTACCCAGTAACTGGGTTGTGGAGGTTAGATAGGCAGTCGCTCCATGTAAAATACTGGTATTCAGCTGAATCCGGTTAGACTGGAAGCCGACCCCAACGTAGTTGGGAAAAGGCAGGCAGATGATGATGATACTTTATAGCTTTTCTTTTTTTTTTTCCTGATGGGAAATCATCAAATGACCCCTCCCGCTCTGGGTGGACCGGTAGGGAGTATCAGACTCTTACTGACTAAAACCCACCCATGTTCCTTCCTTTGCCCTTTATGTTCCGGGGTAGCGGTAACCCTTTCGGACAATCCCGCTGACCCGGTAGGCTTCGGCCCTAAGGGGCTCCTCAAATTATGCTGACAACTCTTTGAGGCGCGCGCGGAACACTTACGCGCCGTCCGGCACGGGCCTGGTCCTGATCGGGCGGTGAGCTACCCATTGCTCTCCGCCCGCAGGCCCGCGCCTACGGTGGCCGGGAGTCGTCACGCGGCTATACTTTATAGCTTAATAGGTCATACGCCCCTCACAGTTCTAGCTTAGTTTCTTATTATCAATGAAATTGTGATTACATCAAACGTAGCTGATATACATTACATTCCGTGATCAATTAAACAGTCATGTGACATCAACTTCGTCTGCTGCTAAAAAGATATTTACTAACACAATAATTTCTTGTTTACAGACTGCTTTCAGTTCATGTCTTGGTCGTGAAGCCATCGCCGCTCCTGCTGTTATTGCCCCAGGATGTGCTGGTAACGGCTGGGCTGGCAATGGTTTCATTGGAAATGGATGGATTGGTGATGGCTGTGCTAGTAACTGGGCCAACAATGGTTTGATTGGCAACGGCTTGGCTGCTCTAGAGATCATTCCCACCAGTGGCGGTGGACTGCCTGTCTCCAGCGTCTCTGCTATTGCTCCCAGTGGCCTCTCCATAGCGTCTGAGAATGTGTTTGAGGGTATTCTGTCCGTGGCTGGTGAGCTGCCGTTCGTGAGTGCTGTAGCTTTGGACGGCGTGTTGCCCAGTGCTGGTGCTGGAGCCATCAGCTACAGCTGCGGTAACGGTATTACTTCTATCGAGAGCATTTCTCCTTCTGCTGCTGCATTTGGCGCTGGTGGTGCCTATGGGCTTGGCGCTGGCTATGGTCCTGGCGCAGCTGCCATCGCTCCTGCCGCTCTCGGACTCGGTTATGGAGGCTACGGCTGTGGATGTGGTGCCTACTAAGAACTTTCTTAACTTTTCGCTTGAACTGCTGAATCAATAAACTGTTTTGCAAATAATTTTGTTCTATGATTTTACCTATATAGTTTCCCTGTAATGTTAAAGTGTGAAGTATTTGAAAAGAGAGATCTCATGAATTCTTAGATATCGGATGTTTACTGTACTTGACATTTATCAGGTGTATAATTTTCTTAGTTTAAATACTTTATCACCAAGAAAATGTGAAACTATAGCCGTATTTTAAAGATGTATTTAATCGGAAACCTGATAAGTCCTATTTTGATGTCCTGTCAATATTATTTTTATTTATTTATTTATCACGTTTCGTTTGACATTACAGATATTTAATCTCATTAGATTAAATATCTGTAATGTCAAACGAAACGTGATAACACAAGGACAAATATCGTGACAAGGTAACTTAAAATATACTTAACTATATAATACCTTACATACTACACAGTACGTGGCCCTTGTGAACTCACCCAGTGTACAGGTGAATATGTCTGTTAAATAATAAAAGTGCCTCTTTTTGCGAGCCTCAAATAATTACCATTTTTTTTATCTCAACGACCAACGGAGATGTAGGTGCCGTTGGTAATAATAGTTCTTATTTAACCTAATGAATTTCGTCGGGGAGCCCCCCTCCCCCCTAGCTTAGTTACTGGGATTAACTTTCAGAAAAGGCTTTTTTTTGTGATGATTATTGTGTGCGAATTAATTTTGTTATTTTTATTAATTAATTGGGTATTATTTGTTATTTGCGTACTTATTATTTTAATTTACAGAAATAAATAAACTTAATCAATAAAAAGTGTACAATTTTTAAAGAACAAAAAGTGTTTGGAGTCTCATTTAATAAAAAAAGTGTATTTCATTGCTTAGAATTTATTGCTCATTTATTAGTCAGGTATTTTTTTTTTTTTTTAGCCTAGCAAATATTTTTTTTTTTATTAGCCTATACTGTCCCACGGCTGGGCAAAAGCCTCCCCCAAATCCTTCCAGGAACTGTTATCGCGCGCCACCTTGAACCAGCCCTCGCGGTACGCGTCCGGGTCATCTTGCCATCTGTTTCTGGGCTGGCCTTGGTGGCAAAATATTTTAAGTAATAATTAAGCAATACATTCTAAGTAATGAAATACCCTTTTTTTTATTAAATGAGACACTAAAAACTTTTGTACTTTTAAAAATGTACACTGTTTTGAATAAGTCTACTGTATTTTTCATTAATTAATATTACAGTTATCTATGTTATGGATTTATTTAGGTTATGCCTTCTTAGAATCGTGCGGTCCAGCGGTCCAGTTTCATAACAAGCACTAATCAGAGTCAGGAATGTTCAGTAAAATGTGATTTGAGGGAGCCAAATTACATAATACTTTGCCAAAAGATATCAAAATGTCAAATTCTATAAATATTTTTTACCTTATAATATTGGAAGTGATATTGGATATAACTAATTTAAACAGTCATTCTTCCCGATGTTGTACCTTTATTAGATATAATATTTTTTTGTTTCGTTGTAAGCGAATATTGTAAAAATCTTTTAGAGAAATAAATTCTTGAAACCGAAAACTATGACGTCGTCATATTTTCTTTTTAGTTGTTTCGCTTATTTCATTTAAGTACTTATAAATTACATTTTTAAATATATTTATAAACAAAAAGATAATATATTTATTTTAGTAGTATGTATGTATGTACATTTATTTGTATGTATGTTAGTATATTCTAGCAATTTTTGTTTAGTTTTTTAAGAGAATTGTTTTTGATTGTATGTATTATTTTTTGTCTCCTTTACTATTTCACACGCTGTCTACATCTCTGTATCTATTGTCCTGTCTCGGGTGTGCTGGAAGAGATTTCTTGTGAAATAAGCATCACCTCTGTACCTATTTCTTTCTGTTCTGTTTTTCTTGTCTGTTTATATATGTGTGTACATAAATGGTAAAATAAATAAATAAATAAATAAATAAAAAAAAACATTTCAAAATATTAAAAATAGTAGCCCACCGGTATGCCCCGCCGAAATGGGTTAGAGTAAGTTAGAACTTGTGACCTACGCACCTACATCCAAGTTCGCCACAGTTAATTGGCTATTTAGTATTTTAAGGCAGAAAATTGGGAATTATTTGAGGCTCGCAAAAAGAGGCACATCTATTATATTACTAATTGCGCCCCGCGGTTTTACCCGCATAAGTTTCGATCTCGTTGGAATATCGGAAAAACCAGTATTCTATATGTTAGTCCTGGTTATAAACCATCTGTTTGCTAAATTTCATCCAAATCCGTACAGTAGTTTTTACGTGAAAGAGTAACAAACATCCATCTATCCGTCCATCCATCCATCCATACAAACGTAACTATAGTAACTTAAGTATTTTAAGACAGCAAATTGGGAATTATTTGAGACTCACAAGAAGAGGCACATTTATTTTATTACAGTGTCCAATAATATTGACAGAACACAAAATGGGAATTATCGGGATTTCAATTAAATACAAATGTTTAATAAAATACGGCTATAGTTTGACACTTTCTTGGTTATAAAGTATTCACAATATGTAAAGTATACTTATACTTGATAAAAGGTCAAGTTCAGTAAACTTTAACAAAGAATTCGTGATATCTCTCTGAATAAATAAAGCCTCACACTTCAACATTACAGCCAAACTATACAAGTAAAAACATACAACATTTATTTATTGGCAAATTAGTTTATTGAATCATAATTTCGGGCGAAAAGTTAAGTAGTTAAGTAAGTTCTTAGTAGGCACCACTTCCACAGCAGCGGCCTTCGTAGCCGAGTCCGAGAGCGGCAGGGGCAATGGCAGCAGCGCCAGGACCATAGCCAGCGCCGAGCCCATAGGTACCACCAGCGCCAAAGGCAGCAGCAGAAGGAGCGATGCTCTCAATAGCAGTAATACCGTTACCGCAGCCGTAGCTGACGGCTCCAGCACCAGCACTGGGCAACACGCCGTCCAAAGCTACAGCACTCACGAACGGCAGCTCACCAGCCACGTCCAGAACACCCTCAAACACATTCTCAGACGCTAAGGAGAGGCCACTGGGAGCAATAGCAGAGACGCTGGAGACAGGCAGTCCACCGCCACTGGTGGGAATAATCTCCAGAGCAGCCAACCCGTTGCCAATCAAACCATTGCCAATAATACCATCACCATTAACACCATTGTTGGCCCACCAGTTACCGTTACCAGCACATCCTGGGGCAACAAGAGTAGGAGCGGCGATGGCTCCACGACCAAGACATGAACTGAAAGCAGTCTGTAAGCAAGAAATTACTGTATTAGTAAATATGGCTTAATCAGTAGACGATGTTGATGTCGATGATACAATTTATTGTTTAATCGATCACGTATTGTAATATGTGTCAGACGCTTTTGATGTAATCACAATTTCATTGATAGTGAAAACCTTAGCTAGAATTGTTAGTGATGTATGATCTAAGCTATAAAGTTTAATACGTGAAAAAAGTTGCAAAAATTCATGATATTTTGATTCAGCTAACGTGGCATAAGTGGGCGCAGGATGCGACCGATTCAAGACATAGGAACAATAAATAAGTAAATAGTTTCTGACTTGGATGAAGAACGCCTGAACGCAGAGGACGAGGATCATCTTAGCAGACATTGCAGTTTGTGTTGAAGTGAACTTCAGAATGAGTTTTCCAAGAATCGATCGACTATTTATACTGAAACGTGGTCCTTATCTAGTTGTGTTGCAGTAATTTGTGGATTTTGAAATGAACTTTTCATACCTTTATCAGTATTTGCAATATGGAGAAATAGAAAAACGCTTGTATGTCTCAAGTGACGTAACCTTGAAATATTAAGTATGCAGGGCTTTGTTTTAAAAGAAAATCGAAAAAATATCACGTCGTTATGATAAGAAACGTATGAACTATATAGGGTTATTTGTAAAACACCGACAACCTCTCAGGACTATGTTACTAACATCATAATCTACAACTTTTGTTCGGCCACGGTAGCCAATCTCAACGGAGATGAGGTAAGTATGCAGGAGATATTATAGTGCCTAAGGTGTGTGCACCAGGGGGGAGACAATTAGAACAAGCACTACTTTCGTAAAGAAAGAGGCGCCATCTACTTTACTTAACTGAGAAACTATTAGTTTCATAATTATCGATAGATGTCTCTGTAATCCCAACTTAACGAAAATAAGAAAATCAAATAAATAAGTTCTCTAATTTAGTTTATAGTATTTTTCTAGAGAATAATTGTAATATATTTCATTAAAATTATCACATTATTATATTTCATACATGTCCAGCATTATCAATTATGGCAACCTTGTCACGTAAATCCATATTGTGTGACATATTCTGGCAACATCACACATTATGGCCGCCGCAACTTGCGTCTGCGCTTGTTTGTGTTTCGTGTCTTTTTAATGATTGTAATTTAGTAAATGTATCGTCATTATATTCACAAATCGCATTTTAATCGACATACGACGTAAACACAGCTGATATTTGCAAAAAACAAGAAAGATCACCAATACATACAAGCAAAGAGTATAGTAACCTATACGTATGTAGGTATATATACATTCCTGTCATAGAGCCTTAGTTCCCGTTAAGATATGTAGATGGCGTTTCGAATCTGGCTGCTTCGAAATGACGCAAGAGGGCTCTCTTCTCCCGTATTATTATTATACTCTTTGGTGTGCACCAACACAAGTGCACTTTTTGTTCCTTTACTGTAGTCTAGTCTCTCTCTTTTGTCCGATAGGAAGTCATTCCAACACGACCGGGGAGAGATGAGGCGCATAACCAACGGCTTTACGTGCAATCGGAGGCCCGGGCTGCAACTAAGAAATTTCTCATGGAAAAACCCATTAACACTACCCGACCCGGGAATCGAACCCAGGACCACGGTAACGGCAAGACTCTACTGCGCTGGTGGTCGATGCTAGCGCCAGTCAGACGAGAGCTGTGCCTGTTATTGATGGGTGAGTTGGTTCAGACGGTCTTTTCCATGTCATTAGGTAGTAGACCAGCATGGGTGTAACAGTCAACTTAGTCGTATTCAGCAAACACATTGTAGCAAAATAAAAGAGGGAAATTTTCGCTTGAACACGTTTTAATTTTGTAAGTAAAATAGGATAACTCCAACAGATAATAAAATAGAAAAACTTAGCAAAAGACACAGAACGAATATTTATCTGTTGCATCATGGGTGGCCGAGATGCGAGGCATCGGGTCTTCTTCACGATCCGACATAGTTTTAAAAAGATGTGGGCACTGTCGCGGGCACTCGAACGAAAGATTATTTAAATCAAAATAATTTTATTAAACAAACGGTTGTACAAGAAACAAACACGTGCGTTAGTACTGAGCGTCTGCCAAGACTGCCAGAGGTTGACTGCCGCAACACTCCGCCCCTTCACCAGTCTCCGCTGCATCCCCTCTACTGACGATCGTGTCCAAGCGGTAGGGCGCGCTTGCGTTTCCGGTAACGATATTATTGTGAACTACAAAACTAATTGTTAGATGGCGCTGCCTGTTGCACCATGGCGCCATCAATCCACGACATTTAGTAAAAAGGAATACTGAACGTCTTTTAAATGAAAGTCTCGGTAAGAGAAAAGACATGACATTTTTAGATTCAAAATTCAAAACCAATATGAGGAAAAGAAAAACTTCCTGGTTAAAAATAAGGTTGGATTTTGGAAAGAAGGTCGTTCGTGATAAAATTATAATGTAGCATTTGCTAATGCTGCAACATGCAGTACCAAAGCATTGTAGGTGAGATGCTGTCTTAGAGAGAAAACTGGAATTTATAATAAGTTGTCACCGCTGCCTAAAGCAGTGCCTGAGCAGTGGTGGCCCAGTAGAATCGACCCCGACTTACGAGTTGTAGGTCGTAGGTTCGAACCCAGACAGGCGTTTTAATTTGTGTAAATTATTTCATCACCACTGTTCTCAAAACGGTGAAGACAATATCACGAGGAAACCGGCATGTCCTAGAAACTAAAATTCTAAGACATGTGACATCTGCCAACCCGCACTGGACCCGCGTGGTAGATAACGACCCACTCCTCACAGAAAGGAGGCCTGTGTCCCAGCAGTGGGGATTATGCCGTAATACACAGAAAATAATTGTTTTTACTGTTGTTATTATTTTGTTTTATCTATTTAATTAATACACATTAATGTTACTATAACATCATCATCATGATTTCAGCCGAAAGATGTCCACTGCTGGACATAGGCCTCCCCCAAGCACCTCCACTTCGACCGGCTCCGTACTTCTCGTATCCAACGGGTTCCTGCAGCCTTCACAAGGTCGTCGGTCCACCTTGTGGGAGGCCTTCCAACGCTACGTCTTCCGGTACGCGGTCTCCACTCCAGAACCTTTCGGCCCCATCGGCCATCTGTTCTGCGAGCAATGTGCCCTGCCCACTGCCACTTAAGTTTGGCAATTCTTCGGGCTATGTCGGTTACCTTGGTTCTCCTGCGGATCTCTTCGTTTCTGATCACATTTCTATTAAATTTCGTCATTTTATTATTTTGTTCGTCAATGGCAACTAAAACCTATGAAGTGTTGCACTTTGATAGAAAAAAAGTTTTTTTTTTTTTGAGGTTAAAATTTTCATACTTTTTTTTTTTTTGTTAAATCGCACTTTTCACCAGCGGGTCGATAATGAAACCTTGTGCAATATTAATGCCCGGCTAGAGCCTAGGAAGTCTATTCTTTGTTTCAAATTGATGTTATTTCAATTTAAACAAATATCAACTTGATTTTAATGGTAATTAAGTTGATTTCAGAGTAACTAGTACTATTGAAAAAAGGATAAAATGTTTGAAGTTGTAGCGTAAACTGAACTTTATTGTATAGGAGTTAAAGTTATTTTTCAATAAACTCATATTTGTTTACATTTTTGGCAATTAAATCGCGAATGCAGGTTAAATTATTTCTTTAAGGTTAGGTCTGCATGACATATAATTTGACATTTCAGCAGGTGGTGTGAAAAGAAATTATTGCTCTTTACAAAAAATGTACCGTAAGCTTAACAGGGATTATGGTATTTAAATTCATACTTCAAAATATATTGCAACATCATTTTATTGAATCACTATATCGTCATGGGTTGAGTAACCATTTTCTTTTAAATTCTTAGTAACGTCCACATCCTGGATCCACGGATGGATGGATGTTTGTTACTCTTTCACGCAAAAACTTCTGAACGGATTTGGATGAAACTTAACACACCGATAGTTTATAACAAGCATTAACATATATGATACTTTTTATCCCAATATTCCCAAGGAATCGAAACTTATGCGGGTTAAACCGCGGGGCGCAGCTAGTCAGAAATAAGTTTATACTGGTAAAGTATATGTGTAGCCGTATGTGCTAGGTCAGGATGTAGTATAAGCTATCTCCAATTACTGGTTGTTATGAAACTTGACCGCTGTGCACGATTCTAAGAAGGCACGTGCCTTAATATAAGTATAAATAAAGGCTCAGTATTTATGAATGACTAACTGGGCCCCAGGGTTTCACCCGTATAAGTTTCGATCCCGTGGGAATATCGGGATAAGAAGTATCCTATGTGTTAATCCTGGTTATAAACTATATGTGTACCAAATTTCATCTAAATCCGTTCAGTTGTATTGCGTGAAAGAGTAACAAACATCCATCGATCCATCCAAACAAACTTTCACGTTTATAATATTAGTAGGATAATGTAGGTACCTTACGAGCGTTGAGCGTTCCGATGATCTGGTGAAGGTCGCAGGAATCCGCTGGATTCGAGAAGCACAGAACCAGTCGAAGTGACGATGCTTGGCGGAGGCCTATGTCCAGCCGTGGACGTCTTTCGGCTGACATAATGATGATGTTAATTACGATCTCGTGGCTAAATAATAACAGCCGCACAGGTCGATCGATCAGGTTAAGCTACGGTTGCCCGGTTGGTCTGTGGATGGCTGACCATCTTTACATACCGAGACTCCTCCCTCGGAAAGCACGTTAAACCGTTGCTCCCAGCTGTCATTCGTGGATCTTTGACGGTCGTTACGGGTAGTCAGAAGCCTGAAAGTCTGACAAACAGTCTAAGATTACAAGCGTTTTGTTTGAAGTGCCAGAACTGAAAGTACACACACCGGCAAAATTAGAGGAATACAATTACAGAGTGCCTTTTTTTTTAAACTTGTGGGTATTTCGACAAGTGGTTCCGTTATTTGAATGAGTACCCTTTTTATATAACATTATGGGCTTTTTTGTCATTTTTCAACCCTCTAACAGAAATTGTACCCTCTTAAGTGTTTGTTGATACTTAAGTGTTTTTGATAAGAAGTCTAGCTAGACGTTTATTTTGTTTGGAGAGTTAACATTGTATTGCATACAGAATGAGTGATTTGCCTTCAACTGAAGTCGCCAGGGCTGTAACAATGGTTATGGAAGGTCACACCTACCGTTCAGTCAGTCGAACGTTGGGTGTATCAGTTTCCGTGATCCACCGTAATGTGCAACGGTACAGACTTGCAACGGCACCGTAATGTGCAACGGTGCAAACTTTAAGAAATCGTCGTCAAACGGCTGTTCAGACCCAAAATGTCTTGGAAGAAGTACATAACGTACGTGTTAGTAAACGAACAGTGAGGAGAAGGTTAAATGAAGTTGGTTTGAAGTCCTACGTGCCAGCAAAAGCGCCATAACTTGAGGTGAGCCATCGAGTAGCAAGATTAGCGTTCGCTCGTCAGCATCAAAATTGGTCCGATGACTGTAGTCGAGTTTTGTTCCCCGACGAAAGCCGTTTTTGTGTAAACTTCATCGACGGAAGGGAGAGGATGTGATGATATCGAGGAGAACGGTACCATCAAGCAATTTTTTCCGAAACAATGGCTTACGGTGGAGGGTCTGTTATGGTGTGGGGTGGTATAAGTTTGACGGCACGCACCGCTCTGGTTATTATTGATAGCTTTTCTTTGAGTGCACACAGGTACATAACTGAGATTCTGAAACCCCATGTAAATGCCTTTTGTCCCATTCATAGGCTAAGATTTCGTGTTTATGCATGATAACGCACGGCCCCACACTGCGCGCATAGCGCGTGATTACTTAAATGAGACTGGTGTAACCCAGATGGACTGGCCAGCACTGGCCAGCATGAAACCGATAGAACATGTCTGGGACATGCAAGAAATCCTGCCCCTAGAAATGTTGAAGACCTGAAATTGGCGCTGGTTGAAGAATAGGACACTTTGCCTCAGGAAATGATTGAAGGTGTCATCAGAAGCATGGCTAGACGTATCCAAGCCCTATAAGGGCGCGTGGAGGCAACACGCGCTATGAACCCTTTTTTAATTTTTTTTTTAATTTAGCTTTATTCTTACGCATTAGAAAACATCAAATTTTATCAGATAAGAGCATTTTTTAGCTTTTTATTAAATAAATTCTAATAAACTCCACTTTTTGTTTTTTTCTTGCATAAAATAAACGAACAGACTCAAATGAAGCAAAAACATTAAATAATAGACATTCAATTTAAAAAAAAAAGTGTATTTTTTTGTGTTCCTCTAATTTTGCCGGTGTGGCGGACGTGTAACACACGTATAAAAATGCACTGTATATTTATTAGCATCCTTTTTATGTTTTTGGCCAACAGGTTCCGGGTTTAGAGCCTTATAAGTGTTTCTATTATAATGTATTTATTCGAGACTACATCCACAAATGTCAGGTGTCGTAGACAGGGTTCAGAGATATGGATCAAACAGTATGTAAACTCAAACAGTACGAAATCAATGTTCGTTCTGGTCTGTTCATACTAAGTACCTTTATGGAGGGCACTCTTTTTTGTGTGCGAAAAGTTTAAATAAATAATAAGCCAATAATCAAAGTGGGTCAATTTTCCTACTTATTATGGGTAAGCATTACAGAAATTTAATCATATAAAAAACAGAAGGCCAATTCTCGTAATTTAAAACATTCAAAATCTAATCGCAGTGTCATCTCGGCGACAAACAAATGTCAAAAACTTGTCAAAATGTAGGGAAATTTGAGGTATTTTTGACAGATTGAGACTGAGATCAGACTGTGAACGTTCTTAAAATTACGAGAATTGCCCCTCAGATATTGATCATATGAAATCGTACGACAAACAAATGTTTGAAGTGTGAACCCAGAGTTCGAGACTAAAAATATCCAGCCTCCATTTGAAACATCGTGTTTTGAAGGTTGCAATCGAGAAAAATCATTCTATGACTATTAAAGCTGCATTTTTCTTCGAACATACCTACTACCTACCTACAACCCCTGCGATGAATAAATTAAAAGAACAAAATAAATTGCAAATCAGTTTATTGAATCATAGTATCGGATTATCTCGGTTAAGTAATGATTTGTTTTAATTCTTAGTAACGACCACATCCGCAGCCGCGGCCTCCAATACCGAGTCCGAGAGCGGCAGGAGCGATGGCAGCAGGACCAAGTCCATAGCCAGCGCCGAACCCATAGGCACCACCAGCGCCAATGGCAGCAGCAGAAGGAGCAACGCTCTCGATAGCAGTGATACCGTTACCGCAGCTGTAGCTGATGGCTCCAGCACCAGCACTGGGCAACACACCCTCCAAAGCCACAGCACTCACGAACGGCAGCTCACCAGCCACAGACAACGCACCCTCATACACATTTTCAGACGCTACGGAGAGGCCGGTGGGAGCGAAAGCAGAAGTGCTGATGACAGGCAGTCCACCACCACTGGTGGGAATGATCTCTAGAGCATTCAAGCCATTGCCGATCAAACCATTACCAATTATGCCATCAGCAATCAAGCCATTGTTGGCCCAGTTACCAGCACAGCCGTTGCCAACCCAACCATTACCAATCAATCCAGTTCCGATCAAACCATTGCCAGCCCAACCGTTACCGACGGCTCCAAGACCAAGACATTGACTGAATGCAGTCTGTAAACAAGAAGTTCTTGTATTAGTAAATATTTCTCTATCAGCAAACGATAACAACGCTTTGAAACGTGATTATAATATCGATCACGTAACACAATGTGTGTCAAACTCATTTTGTGTAATTGCATATACAAATATTTATAATTGCGTAAAACTTTGTAAAAGTTGTGTTTCAAGTAACATGTCTTCTCCTGTTGATGTAATTTTTATTTATAATTTACTAATTAAGGAACAAAACGGTATATAAACATAAACTTTAAAAAAATTTCAATTAAAATGATGATTGTGGTTTTTGAAATTTCTCCAAATGCAACTTGGAGCTATAGGTACAGGGCTTCTAGGCTATAGAATCAGTTTCTGATCAAATCATTTAAGAATACAGACAATAGGAGTCAAATCAAAGACACATGAATCAATGAACAATAAATACATTAATAGTTTCTCACCTGGATGAGGAGCGCCTGAGCGCAGAGGACGAGGATCACCTTGGCTGACATTGTAGTTTGTGTTGAAGTGAACTTCAGAATGAGTTTTCCAAGAATCGATCGACTATTTATACTGAAACATAGCCCTTATCTAGTTGTGTTGCAGCAATTTGTGAATTTTGACGTAAAGTATTTGTCAAACTTTTTATCAGCGGTTGCTAAACAATAGAAAAATTTGTGGCGTGTTCATTACTTTGTTATTATTATAAAATGCTTTGTTAAAATAGGAAATAGAACAAAAGTACGTGATATTGATAAGAATTTCTGCACTATATAAACATGGTGTAAGACTTCATAAAGCATCAGTCTTCAGCTTCTCGTTGAACTTACGAATACATCAAACATGTCTACCTTCACTGTTCTGTTGCTCTGCATCCAAGCTTGCTTGGTCCAGGTGAGTGTTTTACTATATCTGGGATCTTTATTTTTTCATGAACTTTCTTCATTATTGCTTTCTACAATATTATGGAAGTTTCAAACTTGTCCTTTGTTTTTTCCTGTTCCTATGTTAGTCGTGCTGATTTGAGAGAAGATGACATTCTTTACTTTAAGATTTCTAATAAATTTGTTTACGATTACGACCTCTTTAGACTGTGACAGTCCTTGTTCTTGCGTTTTCCTCAGTAAGCCATAAGTTTCTTATCTAATTTGCCTATATTTTTCCTACAGAATGTTTTCGGCCAATTCCTCGGCGGACGCGGTTGCGGATATGGAGGACCAGCTTTTGATATCGCCCCTGCTGTAGGCATCGGCTCTGCATGTGGTGGTCTTGGTGCTTTCGGTGGTGCCATCGGAGGTGCTATCGCTCCTGCTGCTGCATACGGAGGCATCGGTGAAGGCAATGTGGCGGTCGCTGGTGAGCTGCCAGTCGCCGGTAACACCGCTCTTGCTGGTACTGTCCCCATCATGGGTGCTGTGACTTTCGGTGGTGCTGTGCCCGCTGCTGGTGCCGTGTCTATCTCCGGACAATGTGCTTGTGGATGTGGTTCACCTATCTACTACTAAAGCTTTTCTTGACCAATGGATTTTAGTAAGCAATTAAGAAAACAGAAAACCATTATATTTTTATGACAAACAACCTTTGACAGCAGGTTTAAAATTAAAGTACAGAAATTAATCAGCAATTTATGTTTTATTTTTTAAATTAATTTATAATTGAGAAGAGGGCACTACTAGCCAGTATACGATTGTAGTCTTTGGACGCTACTGTGCGCAAAGTAAACATCAGCTACGTATATTTAATTCTTTAAAAATACATAAAGTTAATAATCAGTGAAGAAAACTAAATAGAACTATAGAATGTGAAAACTATTAGTGATTTGTGATATAGTTCATAAGTTTCCATCAAAACTAAGTAAGAAAAACATTAATAGTGCAGTGTAACGAACTAATAACCACAAAAAACTGACTTCAGATGTCAAGGACAACCGTAAGATGCTCTAAGGAACAAAAGGTAGGAGCATACTTTTACCAATCAGTGATTTGTACATTTCCTTGCAAATAATTATTCATCAAAAAGTGCACTATCACTTGGTCTAAACTCTATTCGATGCCATCTGTGTTCGAGACGCTCAAACACTTACAAAATCAATAAACCGAACAAGATACTAAGATCTGAGCTAATTACGACGCATGCGGATAGAGGGCGCTTTCAACAAAAAATATACATAAAAGCTACTAGATGTAGTCACTGTGCGCAGGATGTCTTCAAATACTACGTAATAAAGAAAAGCTCACTTGTAAATTATGTAAAAAAGCATACGACTTACAATGTGCAAATATTACTGTCACACATTTCAACAAAACAATGACAGCAGCCCAAAAGAATCCATGGATTTGTCAAACATGCAATTGTAAAATCCCAAAAATCGGGAATATAAACACCCCTATACGTGTGCCAATCGAATCAAAACCTACGAATTCCCAAGAGAATAATGTCACTCTTAGGAAAAGGCCAACTAACTCCAACCTCGACATTTCTTCCTCACAAGACCTGAGTTTATAAGGTGATACACAATACTCGGAAGATAAAGAAACACCATTGAGCACAATTATCCAAGGAGGACTGACATTAGAGAATCTGAGCGAAATGATAATTCTTCGTTTACGAGAAAACAATCAGTCTAGAATAGCGGAGATACAAAACACTATTCAAATAGAAATCAATAAGGCGATTACTAAAATGAGTGAAGATATTGAAAGGAAAACACACACACTTTTTAAGGAAAACGAGCAAAGGCTAGAAGATATAAAAACAATAAACAAGAAAATTGATAAACTAAACACAGAAAACGATAAATTGAGGAATGAGATTAAAAGCTTAAGCAAACAAATAACGGCAAAACCCTTGAAATGTACTGAGAACAACCGCAAGAAAATAGTATTCTACGGTTTTCCAGAATATTATAAAGAGCCAGATTATTATCAACAATGTAGAATAATTGACCTAAGTTATGAAAAACTAAATATAGACCTTACAGGGTATATAGAAGAAACTTATAGACTAGGCAGAAACTATAATCAAAACCGACCCCTAATAATAGAGCTCATTAGTAAGGGAATGGCTAAATAGATTGTAGAAAATAAACACTGCCTTCAAGGAACAAGCTTGTTCTTATCTGAATGTTTAGATGTAAACGAAAGATTGGAAAGAAAGGAAATGCGTGAAGAAATGCTGAAAGCAAGGAAAAAAGGATTATATGCAATAATAAGAAACAATCAGTTGTTTATAGAGGGTAAAAAAACAGAAATACAAAAGGAGCAATCCGAAATATACACTAACAATCAACAAGCAAATAATGAACAGAACCAAACTCAACATTTTATAAATGAAGATAGCGACGATCGTACTTTTCGAAACCCCAGACAAACCATTTAGAATTCTGTACCAAAATATCCAAAGCATTTTTATAAATGCTTTGGATATTTTGGTACAGAATTCTAAATGGTGGTTCTTAATGGTGGCAAGCAACACCTTCTAGAGGCTTTCATCAACGATCAACCCACCTACAAAGCAATATGCATGTGCGAGGCCTGGCTCACCAAAGATAAATTAGAAACTATCCAATTTAGTGGATATAAAACTGCAGCATCGTATTTTCGCCGCTCTCGGAGTGGTGGCGGAGTCTGTATTATTTTAGAGGATAGTGTAGAATGTATAGAGTATTGTGATATTAGAGATATGTCTATTTAATATTGTATAGAAGTATGTGCATGTAAGCTACCAAAGCAAAATCTGTTAATATGTGTTTATGCACGATAACGCACGGCCCCACACTGCGCGCATAGCGCGTGATTACTTAAATGAGACTGGTGTAACCCAGATGGACTGGCCAGCACTGGCCAGCATGAATCCGATAGAATATGTCTGGGACATGCAAGAAATCCTGCCCCTAGAAATGTTGAAGACCTGAAATTGGCGCTGGTTGAAGAATAGGACACTTTGCCTCAGGAAATGATTGAAGGTGTCATCAGAAGCATGGCTAGCCGTATCCAAGCCCTATAAGGGAGCGTGGAGGCAACACGCGCTATTAACCCTTTTTTTTATTTTTTTTTATATAGCTTTGTTCTTACGCATTAGAAAACATCAATTTTTTTTCAGATAAGAGCATTTTTTAGCTTTTTATTAAATAAATTCTAATAAACTCCACTGTTTGTTTTTTTCTTAATAAACGAACAGACTCAAATGAAGCAAAACCATTAAATAATAGACGTTCAATCTCAAAAAAAAGTGTATTTTTTTTGTGTTCCTCTAATTTTGCCGGTGTGGCGGACGTGTAACACACGTATAAAAATGCACTGTATATTTATTAGCATCCTTTTTATGTTTTTGGCCAAGAGGTTCCGTGTTTATAGCCATAAAAGTGTTTCTATTATAATGTATTTATTCGAGACTACATCCACAAGTATCAGGTGTCGTAGACAAGGTTCAGAGATATGGATCAAACAGTATGTAAACTCAAACAGTACGAAATCAATGTTCGTTCTGGTCTGTTCGTACATACTAAGTACCTTTATGGGGGGCACACTTTTTTGTGTGCGAAAAGTTTAAATATATAATAAGCCAAAAATCAAAGTGGGTCAATTTTCCTGCTTATTATGGGTAAGCAAGCAGTACAGAAATTTAATCATATAAAAAACAGATATTGATCATATGAAATCGTACGACAAACAAATGTTTGAAGTGCGTGTGAACCCAGAGTTCGAGACTAAAAATATCCAGCCTCCATTTGAAACATCGTGCTTTGAAGGTTGAAATCGAGAAAAATCATTCTATGACTATTAAAGCTGCATTTTTCTTCGAACATACCTACTACCTACCTACAACCCCTGCGATGAATAAATTAAAAGAACAAAATAAATTGCAAATCAGTTTATTGAATCATAGTTTCGGATTATCTCGGTTAAGTAATGATTTGTTTTAATTCTTAGTAACGACCACATCCGCAGCCGCGGCCTCCAATACCGAGTCCGAGAGCGGCAGGAGCGATGGCAGCAGGACCAAGTCCATAGCCAGCGCCGAACCCATAGGCACCACCAGCGCCAATGGCAGCAGCAGAAGGAGCAATGCTCTCGATAGCAGTGATACCGTTACCGCAGCTGTAGCTGATGGCTCCAGCACCAGCACTGGGCAACACGCCCTCCAAAGCCACAGCACTCACGAACGGCAGCTCACCAGCCACAGACAACGCACCCTCATACACATTTTCAGACGCTACGGAGAGGCCGGTGGGAGCGAAAGCAGAAGTGCTGATGACAGGCAGTCCACCACCACTGGTGGGAATGATCTCTAGAGCATTCAAGCCATTGCCGATCAAACCATTACCAATTATGCCATCAGCAATCAAGCCATTGTTGGCCCAGTTACCAGCACAGCCGTTGCCAACCCAACCATTACCAATCAATCCAGTTCCGATCAAACCATTGCCAGCCCAGCCGTTACCGACGGCTCCAAGACCAAGACATTGACTGAATGCAGTCTGTAAACAAGAAGTTCTTGTATTAGTAAATATTTCTCTATCAGCAAACGATAACAATGCATTGAAACGTGATTGTCACGCGTGTGTCAAACTCATTATGTGTAATTGCATATACAAATATTTATAATTGCGTAAAACTTTGTAAAAGTTGTGTTTCAAGTAACATGTCTTCTCCTGTTGATGTAATTTTTATTTATAATTTACTAATTAAGGAATAAAACGGTATATAAACATAAACTTTAAATAAATTTCAATTAAAATGATGATTGTGCTTTTTAAAATTTCTCCAAATGCAACTTGGAGCTATAGGTACAGGCCTTCTAGGCTATAGAATCAGTTTCTGATCAAATCATTTAAGAATACAGACGATAGGAGTCAAATCAGAGACACATGAATCAATGAACAATAAATACATAAATAGTTTCTCACCTGGATGAGGAGCGCCTGAGCGCAGAGGACGAGGATCACCTTGGCTGACATTGTAGTTTGTGTTGAAGTGAACTTCAGAATGAGTTTTCCAAGAATCGATCGACTATTTATACTGAAACATAGCCCTTATCTAGTTGTGTTGCAGCAATTTGAGGATATTGACGTAAAGTATTTGTCAAACTTTTTATCAGCGGTTGCTAAACAATAGAAAAATTTGTGGGGTGTTCATTACTTTGTTATTATTATCAAATGCTTTGTTAAAATAGGAAATAGAACAAAAGTACGTGATATTGATAAGAACTACTGCACTATATAAATATAGTGTAAGACTTCTAAAAGCATCAATCTTCAGCTTCTCGTTGAATTTACGAATACATCAAACATGTCTACCTTCACTGTTCTGTTGCTCTGCATCCAAGCTTGCTTGGTCCAGGTGAGTGTTTTACTATGTCTGGGATCTTTATTTTTTCATGAACTTTCTTCATTATTGCTTTCTACAATATTATGGAAGTTTCAAACTTGTCCTTTGTTTTTTCCTGTTCCTATGTTAGTCGTGCTGACTTGAGAGAAGATGACATTCTTTACTTTAAGATTTCTAATAAATTTGTTTACGATTACGACCTTTTCAAACTGTGACAGTCCTTGTTCTTGCGTTTTCCTCAGTAAGCCATAAGTTTCTTATCTAATTTGCCTATATTTTTCCTACAGAATGTTTTCGGCCAATTCCTCGGCGGACGCGGTTGCGGATATGGAGGACCAGCTTTTGATATCGCCCCTGCTGTAGGCATCGGCTCTGCATGTGGTGGTCTTGGTGCTTTCGGTGGTGCCATCGGAGGTGCTATCGCTCCTGCTGCTGCATACGGAGGCATCGGTGAAGGCAATGTGGCGGTCGCTGGTGAGCTGCCAGTCGCCGGTAACACCGCTCTTGCTGGTACTGTCCCCATCATGGGTGCTGTGACTTTCGGTGGTGCTGTGCCCGCTGCTGGTGCCGTGTCTATCTCCGGACAATGTGCTTGTGGATGTGGTTCACCTATCTACTACTAAAGCTTTTCTTGACCAATGGATTTTAGTAAGCAATTAAGAAAACAGAAAACCATTATATTTTTATGACAAACAACCTTTGACAGCAGGTTTAAAATTAAAGTACAGAAATTAATCAGCAATTTTATTTATGTTTTATTTTTTAAATTAATTTATAATTGAGAAGAGGGCACTACTAGCCAGTATACGATTGTAGTCTTTGGGCGCTACTGTGCGCAAAGTAAACATCAGTTGCGTATATTTAATTCTTTAAAAATAGATAAAGTTAATAATCAGTGAAGAACACTAACTATAAGTACCTATAGAATGTGAAAACTATTAGTGATTTATGATATAGTTCATAAGTTTCCATCAAAATTAAGTAAGAAAAACATTAATAGTGCAGTGTAACGAACTAATATTTGAACTTGAGCAAAACAAAACCAAACTGGACCAACCACAAAAAAACTGACTTCAGATGTCAAGGACAACCGTAAGATGCTCTAAGGAACAAAAGGTAGGAGGCATACTTTTACCAAACAGTGATTTGTACATTTCCTTGCAAATAATTCATCAAAAAGTGCACTATCACTTGGTCTAAACTCAATTCAACGCCATCTGTGTTCGAGACGCTCAAACACTTACAAAATCAATAAACCGAACAAGATACTAAGATCTGAGCTAATTACGACGCATGCGAATAGAGGGCGGTTTCAACAAAAAATATACATAAAAGCTACTAGATGGAGTCACTGTGCGCAGGATGTCTTCAAATACTACATAATAAAGAAAAGCTCACTTGTAAATTATGTAAAAAAGCATACAACTTACAATTTAAAAATATTACTGTCACACATTTCAACAAAACAATGACAGCAGCCCAAAAGAATTCATGGATTTGTCAAACATGCAATTGTAAAATCCCAAAAATCGGGAATATAAACACCCCTACCATACGTGTGCCACTCGAATCAAAACCTACGAATTCCGAAGAGAATAATGTCACTCTTAGGAAAAAGCCAACTAACTCCAACCTCGACATTTCTTCCTCACAAGACCTGAGTTTATAAGGTGATACACAATACTCGGAAGATAAAGAAACACCATTGAGCGCAATTATCCAAGGAGGACTGACATTAGAGAATCTGAGCGAAATGATAATTCTTCGTTTACGAGAAAACAATCAGTCTAGAATAGCGGAGATACAAAACACTATTCAAATAGAAATCAATAAGGCGATTACTAAAATGAGTGAAGATATTGAAAGGAAAACACACACACTTTTTAAGGAAAACGAGCAAAGGCTAGAAGATATAAAAACAATAAACAAGAAAATTGATAAACTAAACACAGAAAACGACAAATTGAGGAATGAGATTAAAAGCTTAAGCAAACAAATAACGGCAAAACCCTTGAAATGTACTGAGAACAACCGCAAGAAAATAGTATTCTACGGTTTTCCAGAATATTATAAAGAGCCAGATTATGATCAACAATGTAGAATAATTGATCTATGTTATGAAAAACTAAATATAGACCTTACAGGGTATATAGAAGAAACTTATAGACTAGGCAGAAACTATAATCAAAACCGACCCCTAGTAATAGAACTCATTAGTAAGAGAATGGCTAAATACATTGTAGAAATTAAACACTGCCTTCAAGGAACATGCTTGTTCTTATCTGAATTTTTAGATGTAAACGAAAGATTGGAAAGAAAGGAAATGCGTGAAGAAATGCTGAAAGCAAGGAAAAAAGGATTATATGCAATAATAAGAAACAATCAGTTGTTTATTATTGTTATAATTATGCAGTTGCTTACATGGATTAATCGGATATTACATAGACTAGCTGTGCCCGCGACTTCGTCCGCGTGGACTTAGATCTATCTCAGCCTGTAATTAAACGCAATGTAACTTTAGTTTGTCTGTTCGTAAGTATGACTTCGGATTGTAGATAGATTAGATAAATAAATAGTTTTAAATATATTCAACAAATATGCAGGTGTATCTGCGTGACAAGGGCAGTGGAATCGGTCTCTGTCTCTCTGCTCGCGTTAAAAAAAATGTTCACCCATTCCGTGTGCATTACGCACACGGAATGGGTGAACCTATGAAGAAGAACGGGCAAGAAACTCCACGGACACTTTCTTTCCCCTTCGGAGTCTGCAATGACACCTGATCCCAATATTGGACACCAACTGAAGTTGAAGTTCACAAATACACCTCATTCACATCACACACTGATAAAGTACCCATTTTCCGGATCGTGATTATTGTCGATTTTTTGTTTATTTGGTGCCCCCCATAAAGGTACTAAGTGCAAACAGACAGTTTCCATACTATTTGATCCACATCTCTGAACCCAGACTACGACACTCGACCATTGTGGATGTAGTCTTGACTGAATACTACTTTCAGTTCTGGCACTTCAAACAAAACGCTAGCAATCATCATCATCATCATTTCAGCCGAAAGACATCCACTGATGGACATAGGCCTCCCTCAAGCACCTCCACTTCGACCGGTTCTGTGCTTCTCGCATCCAACGGGTTCCTGCGGCCTTCACCGGGTCATCGAAACGCTCGTAATGTACCTACATTTATCATTCATGATATAGCACGCGCCATCTCAGAATCGTGCTTAGCGGTCAAGTTTCATAACAGTTAGTAATAGGAGATAACTTATACTAGGTCCTGACCTCGTACAAGCTAATATGAAAAAAAATATCGACATCGATAACTTGGTTATAACTTCTTAGTTATCGTTTTAGTCGTATCTGGGTTTTAGTTTTAACTTTTTTTTTTTGTAATTCAACATTTTTTTTTCTGTTGGCCTATATAGTCCCACTGCTGGGCAAAGGTATCCCCCATATTCTTCTAAATATCCTTGTGCTGTGCCTTCTCCGTTCAATCGGTTACGAACGAGTCCAAATTCTACATATTAAGTTTATTTTTTTACAAGTTAAATGTGAGTATAACTTTAAGGAATAATCTTATTGCCCTGAGATATATGTGGGTCGCGACAGGCCACTTAGGCTATGATGGGACGAGCTGGATAGGTTCGTCAGAACTGGAAGGAGGACGAGCTCGCGAAAGGTAAAAGTAGTGAGCAAGGGCCTCCCGCCCTTGCCCAGGGGAGGAACAGCGCAAGCTAGTAAAAAAAACCTTAGACAACACATAAAATCCAGGAACCTGCAAAGCTAAGCGCACATTCAATACACGTCGAGCTAAAGCGCACATTTCAATGCAAAAAGCGAGGTCCAGCCCGTCTGTAGTGGGGAAGGTTCATTCAAAATTTACAATAGTGATGAAGGAGGATTTTACAATGCGGCGAATCTGCGTCAGCTTTAACAGTAAAGATTTATTATGGCCACATGACAAATCCGCAAAAAAAAAGAAAAGTAAGTAGAAATAATAAAGCCAAACACTTCGCTGCTCAATTATTTGATTGACATGTTTCTAAATAATTATCGGTTAAACAAGTGCTTTTAGGATTTAATAAGACAAGGAATCGTTTGCTCAAATCATCAAAGTCAAAGTTAAAGTCAAAGTATTTATTAGTGCGAGTTTTGGTGATATAACAGGTCTTACAGATATTTCATAGAAACTCAAAAAACTACCCTTTAAATAAAATTAAATAAAACATGGCCATCATGGTCGTTTATTTTGTATTTTGTCATTAGAAAAAGATGCTTCAGTAGTAAATAGGAGATCCGCAGCCACAAGCGCATTGTCCGGTGATAGACACGGCACCAGCAGCGGGCACAGCACCACCGAAAGTCACAGCACCCATGATGGGAACAGTACCAGCAAGAGCGGTGTTACCGGCGACTGGCAGCTCACCAGCGACCGCCACGTTGCCTTCACCGATGCCTCCGTATGCAGCAGCAGGAGCGATAGCACCTCCGATGGCGCCACCGAAAACACCAAGACCGAGGGCACCACCACATGCAGAACCGATGCCTACAGCAGGGGCGATATCAATAGCTGGTCCTCGGTATCCGCAACCGCGACCGCCGAGGTATTGGCCGAAAACATTCTGTAGGAAAAATATAGGCATATTAGATAGGAAATCTATGGCTTTTTTTCCGGATGGGAAATCATCAAATGACCCCTCCCGCTCTGGGTGGAGCGGAAGGGAGTGTCAGACTCTTACTGACTAAAAACCACCCATGTTCCTTTGCCCTTTATGTTCCGGGGTAGCGGTAACCCTTTCGGACAATCCCGCTGACCCGGCAGAAATCTATGGCTTACTTAAGAAAACGCAAGAACAAGGACTGTCACAGTTTAAAGAGGTTGTGATCGTAAACAAATTTATTAGAAATCTTAAAGTAAAGAACCTGTTCTTCGCTCAAGTCAGCACGACTTATATACATAGGTACAGGAGAAATTTACAAAAGATAAGTTTAAAACTTCCATAATAATGGAAGAAGCAATAATGAAGGAAGTTCGTGTGAAAGTAAAGATCCCAGAAATAGTAAAATACTCACCTGGACCAAGCAAGCTTGGATGCAGACCAACAGAACAGCGAAGGTAGACATGTTTGATGTATTCGTAAGTTCAACGAGAAGCTGAAGACTGATGCTTTTAGAAGTCTTACTCCATGTTCATGTATATAGTGCAGAAGTTCTTATCAATATCACGTACTTTTGTTCTATTTCCTATTTTAACAAAGCATTTGATAGTAATAACAAAGTAATGAACACGCCACAAATTTTTCTATTGTTTAGCCACCGCTGATAAAAAGTTTGACAAATACTTTACGTTAAAATCCTCAAATTGCTGCTACAACTAAATAAGGGCTATGTTTCAGTATAAATAGTCGACCGATTCTTGGAAAACACATTCTGAAGTTCACTTCAAAACAAACTACAATGTCAGCCAAGGTGATCCTCGTCCTCTGCGCTCAGGCGCTCCTCATCCAGGTGAGAAACTTTTTCTACTGTTTAAAATGACTGTGTTCATAAGAACACAGTCATTTTAAACAGTGATGCCGTTACTACTTTTGCCCAGGATATATTCTGACCTCTGCGTAACTCTACCGGAATTACAGGAATAATGTTGTTTTGTTATGTGTTATGTTATATTATGACATCTGACCTGGAATTCAACGATTTAGCAAACGCATGAAGTTCTGATTTAACATCGATCATCTCCATTCTTAAATATCTGAGCTATGAAAAGTATTAGATCAGAAGCTGATTACACTGCTTAGTATTTATTTATTTTTATTTTATTTATTCGGGAAAACAAACAATTGCACATTAAGAATTACTAAAAGATAGGATACAGAAATGATACAAATGTGAAATCAACCTTCTCCACAGATACACAAATTTGGTATATTTTAAGACTAGCGTTGAAACAATAAAAAAGAGGAATATGAATAAGAAAGTATCAACAAACAATAAAGCTGCCAATAGTGCCGCATAAGTAGCAGTAGTAGGCAAGAATTGCTTCATTTGGTGAATTCTAAAAATCCCAAACACCGTCTTCTGCAACTAGAGTAGACAAGTAAGTTTTAACAAGATTATCACTAATTTTTTCGCTATCACATAAGCAATGACACAAAATGTGTTTGACACACATTGTGTTACGTGATCTACGAGTATATAATAATCCCGTTTCAATGCATCGTCATCGGCTGATAGATAAATATTTACTAATACAAGAACTTCTTGTTTACAGACTGCTTTCAGTTCATGTCTTGGTCGTGAAAGCATCGGAAACGGCTGGGCTGGCAATGGTTGGATCGGAAATGGATTGATCGGTAACGGTTTGGTTGGTAACGGCTGTGCTGGTAAATGGGCCAACAGTGGCCTGATTGCTGATGGCATAATTGGTAATGGTTTGATCAGAAATGGCTTGGCTGCTCTAGAGATCATTCCCACCAGTGGTGGTGGACTGCCCGTCTCCAGCGCCTCTGCTTTCGCTCCAAGTGGCCTCTCTGTAGCGTCTGAGAATGTGTATGAGGGTGCTCTGTCTGTGGCTGGTGAGCTGCCGTTCGTGAGTGCTGTGGCTTTGGAGGGCGTGGTGCCCAGTGCTGGTGCTGGCGCCGTCAGCTACAGCTGCGGTAACGGTATTACTGCTATTGAGAGCATCGCTCCTCCTGCTGCTGCCTTTGGCGCTGGTGGTGCCTATGGGCTCGGCGCTGGATATGGACTTGGCACTGCTGCCATCACCCCTGCCGCTCTTGGACTCGGTATTGGAGCCCGCGGCTACGGATGTGGTCGTTACTAAGAATTAAAACAAAAAATTACTCAATTGAGATGATCCGATACTATGATTCAATAAACTGATTTGCAATTTATTTTGTTTTATGAATTTATAAAACCTGCAACCCTTATGATATTCGTACGGTTTGCGTTTCCATACTGTTTGATGCACTAATACCTATTTCACCTCTCATTATTTTTCCAAGGACCTAAAATTGAACCGTCGGGTATGCTAAACTCAAAGTAAGATTATTTTTAAATCCAGTTAAGAACCTAAAGACCAGTGAAAACCTGTGTAACGCCTTTAGAACAATAAAATTCTAAACAATTCTACAACTAACACATTGCTATAATAAATATGACAGGCGTTCTTTTATAAAGATTAGATCATACCCGCATGTAAACACAAAAATTACGTAAAAAGGGAGATATATGTATTTATAGTTGCAAAAAGGTTGTCAGGGGATAGTGCGTAAAAAAAGATATTATGTTATTAATAAAATTTCTACATTTATTCATAAAAATCGAGACATCAGTACATACAAGCACTACTGCAACCGCAAGCACACTTGCCAAAGATAGTCACTGCACTAGCAGCCGGCACATTGCCGCCGAAGCTCACAGCTCCCATAATGGGGACCTGACCAGTGACGGTGTTAGTACCGGCGACTGGCAGCTCACCAAAGACCGCAACGTTGCCTTCACAGGCGCCGCCATACGGGGCAAGTCCGGCACCACAACCGTTAGCGGGGTATGCGCAAACAAAACCCTCGGCGGGGAAAGCACCAGCCAAGCCAGCAGCAGGGTAGGTGAGCCCAGCGAAGCCAGCGGCAGAGTAGGCAAGCCGAGCTAGTCCAATGCCGTAATCGAAAGGAGCTGCAGCATTACCAAATGCACTTATACCACCGTAGATATTTCCGGGAGCAATGGCCGCGGCAGGAGTAAAGCCAGCACCAAAACCAGATGTGACAGCAGATTCATCCTGGCGCACCATTCTAGTAACACCATTCACGGCTCCATAACCAGCTGTGGGTAACACACCTTCCCATCCCACAGGACCCACGAACGGCAGCTCACCACCTACAGCCAGAGTACCCTCATACACATTCTCAGATGCTACCACTAGAGCGTTTGGGGCGATAGCGGCTGGTGCTGGAAAGTGCTGGTGACGGGAAGGCTGCCTCCAGTTGTGGGAGCGATTTCTACGGCAGGAGTGTAGATGCTATCGTAGGCTAGGCTGTTACCAGCCAGTCCATTGCAAGTCAAGGCGTTTTCAGACAAGCCAGTGGCCAGACCATTATATCCGAAGGGAGAGGTCAAGGCAGAACCGGCTAGGCCTTAAGAACCACGAATGGGGGCAACAGCAAATGCGGAACGGCCACAAGCTTGGCTACTCGTAAGTGCTGACTGGAAACACAAAAAATAGATACATAAATATCTGTTTTGTTTCAAAAGTAAAGAATATACGAGAATATGAAATAAATCATTTTATGCTTCATTGATTAAGATTTTTGGATTAAAGTCAGCAAATTGATAGTGCAACTGGAGATCTTGTTAATTAGTAATCAAAACTGATTACTATGTTTCCTAATGCAACGATATGAAAAGTGAGTGAGTTTTAATGGCCATTTTACCTAAAAAGCCTTGAAAATTCAGAAGTGTATTACTGAATTAGGACAAGAAAGTAAAAAAAAAATAGTACACACCCGTGTTAAAAGCGCTTGCGCAAAAAGGATGAAGATGGCGACCTTGGCAGACATATTGGATTTTGGAACTCCTTTTTTGGTTGTCCGTTAATGAAAACAAACTTGGATTGACTTTTTCTAAAGCAGCCGAGGTTTTTATACTAAAAATCCTGGAATATTATAACACTATTTTTTAAATTATAATACTTTACTTGACTAATCAAAAAATGTACGCCAAGGAACGCATAGAAAACGCGTAGACTTCATAACCCTTTTGAAATAATGTTACTATGATTAGTAACCCTGTAATTTTTCCAAAAATCAAAGATCGCAACAAACGATAGAGTCCTTTAATGTTGATGTAAGAAAGAACTATAATTAGATTTACACCCAAAATAACATATCATACTGCCCCATTGGTCTCGTGGCCGCAAGCACAACTGCAGAGCGGGGGTCCTGGGTTCGATTCCCGGGTCGGGCAAAGCGTAATTGAGATTTTCCATTACGAATTTCTTAGTAACAGCCCGTAGTTTGGAAGTTAGGTTAAGCCGTTGGTCCCCCCCCCCCCCCCTAAATGGGTCCAGGGGCGACGGACTTGGGGACGTCCGTCGCCCCCCACACATCAGGACCCGAGATGGCGGCGCGTAGTGTTCCACGCGCGCCTCTCTTAGACGTCGCGGGGGGAGTCAAACACCTCACTCCCCCCCCTGACCCGAGGAGGCCCGCGGTGGCGGGCCGGCACCAGTCGGGGGTTGCGGAAGGATCTTACGTTCCCGCGACCCCCGGCGTAGGTGAGAGATGGAACACTGGGGTGGTTTTTAGTCAGTAAGAGTCTGACAGACCCCGTCGCCCGCCCCAGGGCGGCGGACATCCATGAGGATTTTCCACCCCAAACCAAAAAAAAAAAAAAAAAGCCGTTGGTCCTACGCCTGATCTCTCTCCGGTCGTGTCGGATTCCCGTCCCATCGGACTATGAGAGTGAGGGAAGAAAAAGTTCACCTGTGTTTTCGCGCACACTTGTGCACTACAATATCTCCCGCACTGAAGGCTGGTCTCCGTTGAGATTGGCCGCCGTGGCTGAAATACGGTCTGAAGGAGGACTTTCAGATAACATAACATAATGCCTGTAATCGCCCAAGGATTAGGCGAAGGTGTACTAATAGTGCGACTCCTGAATTTGTTTCGCCATTTCTTCTCAGAGGTAGTCAGATAGAAAATGTTGACTCCATTTTTTGTTTATATGACGTTTAAAAGTTATTCCGATATCCTAATTACTGATTAAACAATCTATTTAATTTCAGTACACCCACATTTTGCGAGTTATGTTTAAATCCCATATAACAGGGGGCGAGCAGATGTATAAAAGTAAACGAGACAAAAGGAGTATGTAAGGATCGTAGCAGGGGGAGTTCTGTTGTTTCTGCATACCCCCACGGGAAGGCGTGAGTTTACGAGGAGTGATAAAAATCATAGGTTCTATTCGATTCAGTTTTGTAGCCTGCAGTCATTATTTTACAAAATGTGCAGTGATCCGTAATGGTAATCTTGTTTTCTTTATCTGAGCATTCGCTCTGTAGCCAGACAGTTTTTCGTCCTCTTCTTACTGGCCTTGTTCCAAGTAACTTGGGCACACATTGGTTGGCACATAATGTTTATCTCTTCCACTCTCCACTGTCAAGCTTCACGTTATCCATTCCCTTTTCCTTCAAATCATTCCTCTATTCATCCATCTTCCTCTCCCTCTCCATCCATCACCATTTATATTCATAACTATTTTAGTCGCATGCATTATATCCATCCCAATACCAAGAAATACCCTTTCAACTTTTCAGTTGAATGAATTATTATTTAAGTACGTTGAAGAAATAATACAATAAAATCACACGGAAATTACTTTTATTTGATCAAATAATATCCAATCTTTCAAATATATAGTTTAGTAATAAATTTCAGTTGGGTAGCAACCGTCGATGGGAGCAATAAACTCTGCAACGGGAGCGTTGCAACCAGCTCCAGGTAATAGAGACAAAGGTGCAATACCAGAACCGTAGGCCCCAATACCAGCACCATAAGCTCCAACTCCAGTGCCATAAGCAGCAGCAGGACCAACGGTAGCGGCAGCAGAAGGAGCGATGCTCTCAATAGCAGTAACACCGTTACCGCAGCTGTGGCTGATGGCGCCAGCACCAGCACTGGGTAATACTCCCTCCAAAGCCACAGCAGTCACGAACGGCAGCTCACCACCCACAAACAAGGTTCCTTCGAAGACGTTCTCGGAGACTATGGAAAGGCCAGTAGGAGAGATTGAAGATGTGCTGAAGACAGACAGAGCACCACCTCTGGTAGGAATGACCTCTATAGCGAGGTTGGAACCGTATCCGAGACCAGAACCGTAACCGATACCAGCGTTGCCATAGCCGATACCATCGTAGCCTAAACCTGAGCAGCCAGGGGCGGGTAACAGAGGAGTGGTTAATACAGGGTCAGCACAGGAAGAGGCGCCGAAGCCCGGAGTGATTGGAGTAGACAAGTCAAAAGTAGCAAGACCAGCTCCCAAGTTGGGGCGACCTGCACAGGCACTGAGTGCGAGCTGAAAATAAAATCATAATCATCAATACATATCACAGAACAGATAAAATACATATCGTTGTATAATCGATAGTAGCTTAGTAATTTGATGCAATTATAATACTACGGGTTTATATGCCCAAGAAAATAACCAGCATGGTTGGAATAACCACCGGCGGCTGCTATGACCACGCACAATGGTCCACTTGAAGGACTAAGTGCGGAAACCAAACCCGTAACATAGAACATAGATGACCATGAAAATGAATGAATACCTACATTAATCAACAGTCTCTGACAATGGCGAAATATAGTCTAAGCATTGGCTGGAAACCATTTTAATTTTATATGATGTACTGTAGCGGTCAAAATTGGAGGTGCAACACCAAAATATTAGTAAAAAGTTAAAAATCTAAACTGCCTAGATCAAATGCACAAATAGATATCAAAATTCTTAAAGTGCTTTTCAGGGAATAAACTTTGGTATACAGCAATGTTTCTGCCTATTCTTCATCGAAGATGGCGGCAGCCACCGATGGCTATGCCCTCCTCTATAATCCCCGTTTCACACATGCGTTATTATAGTAATGTCCGGTCTACATATACTTCACTGCTCTTAAGTTGTTTCCCTGGAAAACATGTCTACAAAAAGTTGTGCTTAAGAAAATGTATTTGATGTGTTGATGAAAAGGTATAAAATTCTTACCTGAACGAAGAGCGCCTGAGCGCAGAAGACGAGGACAACCTTAGCAGACATGGTAGTTTCTTCAATGAATGTAAATTCTTGAATGATATTTCCAGGAAAACCTAATGTTTTTATACTAAATTCGCAGAAAGAGTACATGTGGTTCTAATAATTAGTAATATTGAATATCATTGTTACCTTTAAATTTTGCAATTGCATTACTTTGATTATCAATGCAATTACAGTGCAAAGACTTGCAAATGTCTTGCCTAAGATTCTTGATATGGCATAATTCTGTAAAAAATAAAAAATAGCACGGAGTTTTTTTCGCGATAAGAATTTTGCACTATATAAACGTGGTCTAGAAGTAGGGACTTCATTCAGTCTTCAGCTTCTCGTAGAACACGAACATAAAACATGTCTTCCTTCACTGTTCTGTTGCTCTGCATCCAAGCTTGCTTGTATAAGGCTATGTAGACTCCATACCACGTTACGGTGTCATTTTCTGGGCAAATTCATGTGAAAAGCATGATATATTTAAAGCACAAAAGAGGTGCATTAGGTCTATATGCAATCTTAAATCAATAGAAAGTTGCAAACCACATTTTACTTCCCTTAAAATACTAACGCTGTCTTGTCTCTACATTTACGAGATCGCATCATTCGTAAAAAAAACAGTAATTTATTTAAAAAAGCTTCAGAGCAAAGTTATCGATCTACACGACCAACATACCATGAATTGTGCCTAAGAAGATCAAAAACCGCCCTTATGTACAAGAGCATACTTTGCATGGCTCCGAAATGTTTTAATAAGCTACCAAATGACATAAAAGATCTAAACTTGACTCAATTTAAACGCACCCTAAATATTTTTTAATAGACAAATGGTACTATACCATTGACGAATTTCTTGCTGACAAAATTTCTTGTGACTGACAGACAGAAGCGAACAACGCGTCATACTGATGTCACGCAAATCCTGCATCTCGCAAGCAGAGTTTACCGCGCAATTAGCATAGATACAATTTCCCAACATCAACCCTTGGGCAATTGCCCGCCAGACACAACACCTATGGAGGATGAGTGAACTTTACACCCTGTTCCTCATACCTATAATTTTATTGATTAACATTTATTTTAGTTTCAATTTTTTAACTTAATCTCCATTTAAAGTGACCTAAGGGCTATGTGAGGAGGTATTCCACTTATAGCACTGATTTGAACAGCACTTCCACTAACCGCACCGAAACAAAATTTAGTAGCATGCGGTTCAGAGGAACAGTTTATCGTTATTGGATATTTAGCACACTCATTTTTCCCAAACTCTTTTTTACCAAGCTCTACGGAGTTCAAATAAGTGAGGATTTCAGCTAAAAACCAGCATTGCAGTTTACTGCAATGCTGGTTTTTCACTAGGTATACCTTAGGATCCCGTTGGATGCGAGAAGCACAGAACCGGTCGAAGTATAGGTGCTTGGGGGAGGCCTATGTCCAGCAGTGGACGTCTTTCGGCTGAAATAATGATGACGATACCTTTGTACAGTCGCCAGCACATCAAGCTACTACAATCTGTCAAATTTCTTTAATAGATTTTCAACTTTATCGCTAAAGCATTAGGTTCAAGGTTGATTGGGAAAATTTGACAGTTTCGGGTAGCTTGACGTGATGGTGTCTGTATATTCTTGACGCCACACCGATTCTTGCAAGATGCCTATCCAAATCCATCTTACGTTTGTACGTGACGTTGTAACGTCTCTTTGCTTTAATTTCTAATTTGTCGTGGTGTAGTAGGTTATGATCAGTATAAAATTATGTAGTGTATGTTTTCTGACTATTGTTTTTTAAAATGTGTTACCTATATTATTAAAACACCACTGGCTCCAAACAATGACACCAACTAGGGACGACTACGGTACGGTACGGTATTACCAACACAGGTACCCATTATGTTCAGCGGGATTGTCCGAAAGGCTACCCCGGACCATAAAGGGCAAAGGAAGGAACATGGGTGGGTTTTAGTCAGTAAGAGTCTGACACTCCCTTCCGCTCCACCCAGAGCGGGAGGGGTCATTTGATGATTTCCCATCCGGAAAAAAAAAGGTACCTATTATGTAAATCCAACGGGGTAATTGCGTAACACACTATCAGTAGCAATGGCTATCATTTTGAAAGTTCAACAACATTAATTGCGTTATTTACGTTATTGAGCCGACAAATTCGAACATTATAAAGCAATATGATCTATTGCTTCATAATGTTCGAATTTGTCGGCTATATCCTTTAAAATGATTCAGATTGTGTTTGAAAGTGTATTACGCAATTAGGGTGCAGGACAAGGGTTAGGATCATTTAGAAAATAAAATTTAACCAAATTAATTACTAAAATTGTGATTTATTAAACACTTAAACCAAGACAACTCAATACTGGTACTGATATTGACCATTGCACCCACAGGCACAGTTACCAGCAATAGACACGGCGCCACCAGCTGGAACACCGCCATTGAAGCTAATAGCGCCCATGATGGGCACCTGACCAGCAACAGCTGTGTTACCAGCAACGGGTAGCTCTCCTGCAACTGCTACATTGCCTTCACCGGTGCCGCTGTAAGAGCTAAGACCAGCTTGGCAGCCGTAAGCAGGGCTTGCGTATCCTGCACCGAAGCTGTTATAGGTATTAGAGGCAATGGCAGCAGGTCCTGCCAGTCCAGCGCCGTATCCGCAGGTAGAAGGAGCTACTGCTGGGCCATAACCGTAGGCAGCTGGGTTGGCCAGGCCATTGCCATAGCCGTACTCAGCTCCGTAGATTCCCATGCATTGGCTGAATGCAGTCTGGAAGAAAACAAATCAACAATTTTAGTTTCCTGTTAATATAGCCATCCTGACAAATTGCATTGCAAATTTTCGAATTGGTTTAGCTTTAACTGAGGACCCTACGAACTTAGAATGTCACGGTATTCGAAAAAACCTATAATGTAGTATTTTACAGAAATAAATTAGACAACATTCATAAACGAGAGAGGAAGACCAGCAGCAAATGGATACGAGAGATGATGAATGTTTTTGACAGACCAAATGAATGAAGGCTAACCACGATGAAGCACACCGACCATAATAATAGAACGTAGCATAATCAGTCCCCACTACTGGGACACGGGCCTCCTCTCTGTGAGAGAGAGCGGTCGTAATTCACCACGCGGGCCCAGTGCGTGTTGGCGGGTTTCACATGTCTTCAAATTTTTGTCTTCGGTAGAACATAGCGCAACGGACTAATGAAATCCTGCTAGTAGGTTTAATAATTTTCTTAAAAATGAGTGAATGAAATCCTGCCAGTAAATAAAGACAAATACGTTGATCAATTTTCTAAAGATATTTTTGATGCTTAAAGCTGAAAAAACCTGCTACTAAATATGCTAAAGAGTACGTGAAGAAATTCGTCTATGTAGAAAACCAAACCCGTTCTATTGGCTTCGAAATGTAAGGTAAAACGAAAGGTGATGATATACACAGAATGGCTCGTAGCAGCCAGTTAGCTGGTCAGCTGGATGAGAGTTGCCGAAAATCGAGTTGAATGGCATGCAGTTCGAGAGGCCTATGTCCAGCAGTGAACTGCTGCAGGCTGATGTAGCACAATATGAAAAGGAAAATCAAAAACAACTTATAAAAATCTCGTACCTGGATCAGACAAGCTTGGATGCAGAGAAGAAGAACAGTGAAGGAAGACATGTTTTATGAATGATTGATACTGTAGTGAGTGATTTGGATAACCTGTCTCTACATTTTATATTGATAAAGTTACGATATTTTAGTTTGTGTCAGCTAACAGTACGTGATTGTGATTATGAACTGATTCCAAGTATTGGCACATGGTGATGAGTCGTGTGATTATTTTTGTATGGTGACATTTTAACATAGCTCAACATCACTCCTGTATCCCTGGATGGGTTAGGCAGAGGTGTACCTAAAGTACACCCACATTTCCCCGGTTATGTTTAAGTCCTACGTCATAAGGGGCGAGCGTATTGCCATCATTTTAATCAGCCTATAACTTTCCCACTGCTGGGACTCAGGCCTCCTCTCGGTGAGAGGGAGTGGGCCGTGATCCACCACGCAGGCCCAGTGTGGGTTGGTAGAGGTCATATGTCTTAAAATTGTTGGTTCTATGACATGCCGGTTTCCTTACGATGTTTTCCTTCATCGTTTTGAGAGGTTTGTGGTGATGAAATAATTTACACAAAGTAAAGTGCCTGTCTGGGTTCGGACCCACCATATACTATCAATTGCCTTCAACTGAGCACAAATACTGGCTGCTACCGAGAAACTTCAGATGGAAAAACCCAATCAAACTTTGCTCCGGCAGGGAGTCGAACCCAGGACCACATGCTCAGCAGTAGCTTGCGACCACTAGACCACCGTGGCCCTTCGGCCTTCTAGAAGGGCCAATTGCTTTAGTATTTAAAAGGGATTATCTGTTATATGACCTTATGACGTTTTAATGCCGTCATGATTCCAGTGCTAGAGAGAGACCTAGCTATCCATGACCGATAGCTATATACATATATATCCCTTTCTCGGACTAGAAACATGATGGCGTTAATACTTCATATTACGGCTCCTGCAGGGGCTAATAACAGCCGCACAGGTCGATCGATCAGGTTAAGCTACGCTTGCCGCGGTTGGTTCGTTGAGGGGTGACCATCCAAAATGTATCGAGAACCCTCCGTGTCTCAGAAAGCACGGTAAGCCGTAGGTTCCGACTGTCATTCGTAGATCTTTGACAGTCGTTACGGGTCATCAGAAAACCGAAAGTCTGACAACCAGTCTTACCAAGGGTATCGTATTACCCAGTAACTGGGTTGTGCAGGTCAGATAGACAGTCGCTCCATGTATAATACTGGTATTCAGCTGTATCCGGTTAGACTGGAACTAGATACCAACATAGTTGGAAAAAAGCTAGGCAGATTGATTAATTTTTATCTGATATCTGACCGCCACAAGTTACATAGTTAGGTAAGTACAGGATACTATTCTGATGCTCAAACAGAGGTCAGACTCTCGGACTTTGGAGTAACCATAACAATAGAGTGAATTTGTTTATGAATTTACCGCGTCCTAGACCAAGTGCTTTTCCAAAATTTTAATTCTGACAAAGTCAAAAAGCATTACTAAAAAATACAAACTTGATAATAATTTTATGTAATTGTACGTGTTACTACTTATCAATAAAAAAGTTGCATAGGCGTCAAGCAATGCGTTATCTTAAACTTTACATAACTTGTTACATTTTATTGATAAACCATTTACAAAGGCTTCATATAAATATGCCCGCACAATTTTCAAAAATCATTCTCTACTTCTACTTTCGATCGAAGCTTAGTGAACTACTAACCAAAACAAAATGTCCGCCAAGGCTCTTCTCGTCTTCTGCGCTCAGGCCCTTTTGATCCAGGTAATTTCATTTTATTTTTTTCATGAAAAACTCTGACTTTGCAGTTCTTATTAAAAATGGATATCCTTTCTTTTTCCTTCTGCAAGACCTTCCTATCTCTTCTTCTCGGTTCAATCTTCTCTAGTTTTTAATTGCTAAAGTCGTTTTTTTTAACTGGTGATATTTTTTGGGTGTACTCGTACATACGCCAGCACATCAAGGTACTACAATCTGTCAAATTTCTTTAATAGATTTTCAACTTTATCGCTAAAGCGTTAAGGTTCAAGGTTGATTGGGAAAATTTGACAGTTTCGGGTTGCTTGACCTGCTGGCGTCCGTACACCTCTGCCTTTTCCTGCGGGAATTACAGGCGTGATGCTATGTGTATTTTTGTTCAAAATTATGATTTTTAAGAGTTCCTGGAAGGACTTGGGGGAGGCCTTTGCCCAGCAACGGGACAGCACAGGCTAACCAAAATAAAAAGTTCCTTCAATCTTAGGATATTGAACAAAAAAAATATTTTGCCTTTTTAACACGACCAACATTTTTTCATGTATTCCTTCAATTTCCATCGTCTAAATCCAGGACCACTTCACTAACAAGGTCAATATTTCCACAGAGCATCTACAGCCAAGCCATTCCTTGTGCCAACACCATCGGAACAACCATAGCAGCTGAAGAATTCGCCTTAGCTGGCAACGCCGCATTTGGCGCTGGAAGATTAGGACTGGCAGCTCCCATGACAAGCTACCCAGCTATCGCCAACTACCGCCTGGCTGCTAACTCCTTCGTTCCCTCCAGCGGTGGTGGTTTTGCTGTCCAAAGCGTTTCCCCCATCGCTCCCACCGGCATCACCGTGATCTCTGAGAACGCTATCGAAGGAGCTCTCGCTGTGAACGGAGAGCTGCCGTTCTTGAGTGCTGTGGCTGTGGAGGGAGCTTTACCTAGTGCTGGTGCTGGTGGTATCAACTACGGCTGCGGGAATGGTGCTGTTGGTATTGTGAGCGAAGGTAAGTTACTTGATAAAAATGACTAACTATTAGTATATTTGAAAGATTAGTTCAATATTTTAGTTTAGTTTTCTGTTTGTTCTTGTGAGAGTTCTTTTTCCTTCATGTTATGACAGTACTATGGGTGTGTTGCATATTACTTCTTTAATTTTGACGACGTTTTTTTTTTGTAATTACCTGTTCTATGTAATAACTCCAAGGTAAAGTCAACCCACTCCCTTTTCCACACAATTCTGTTTTATATGAGCCCCTTCAGTAAGAGTGAAGCGTATCTTAGTAGATAAGCGTATCGCGCTCCTGTAACCAGCAAATTATATCATTATTTTCTTTTCTCTTCTCAGGTATCTCTCCTGCTTCAGCTGCTGCTTACCCAGCAGGACTAGGCTATACTCCTGGTGTAGCTGGAGGACTCGGTTACGGTACTGGTCTAGGAGGACGTGGTCTGGGCTTAGGTCTGGGTGGCTGCAGTGGAATTTACTAAATTTTCTTTTAAATAAATTGATTGTTATTTAGTTGAGTAATGATGTTGTTTGTTTTTGAAGCTGCACCCCAATTGCTTAACACACTTTCAAACAAAATCCGAAAGATTTTGAAGGAAATACGTAATCCATTGCTTCATGTGTTTGAAAAATTCGTCTGCTCAACAACGTAAATAACGCAATGAATGTTGTTGAACTGTTAAAAAGAATGCCAATATAAATATGTTACGCAATTACCCGGTTGAGGGCCTAGGCAAAGCAATGTACAGACGCCAGCACATCAAAGTTACTACAATCTGTCAAATTTCTTTAATAGTTTTTCTACTTTATCGCTAAAGCATTAAGGTTCAAGGTTGATTGGGAAAATTTGACAGTTTCGGGTAGCTTGAGCTGCTGGCGTCCGTACACCTCTGCCTTTTCCTGCGGGAATTACAGGCGTGATGCTATGTGTATTTTCGTTCAAAATTATGATTTATAAGAATTCCTGGAAAGACTTGGGGGAGGCCTTTGCCCAGCAACGGGACAGCACAGGCTAAACAAAATAAAAAGTTCCTTCAATCTTAGGATATTGAACAAAAAAAATATTTTGCTTTTTTATCACGACCAACATTTTTTCATGTATTCCTTCAATTTTAAAATTTGACAGTTGAGGGTAGCTTGACCTGCTGGCGTCTGTACTTACCGCGTCCCCCGCGAAAAGTGACAGATTATATTATATACTCAAAGGGATTAGGCCAGGAGGATGATCAGGATTATACACACGGTCTGGTTGCACCCTTACCTACATTCATATTATTATAAGGTCCTAACTAAATACCTAGAGAAACTGTTACTCATGAATTTAAACGACTTTTACTATTGGACTATGAAATTTAAAAAAAAATCATTTCTATTCATTTTTCTCGTGTAGTATTCCACTTCTGTAAAGAACAGCTGATTTGATGCTTAAAGAACCTACTACGATTTCCGATATTTTCCTGTACAATAATTTTATAAAAAACTTATACAGTCAAGTGCTCGTCAGTGGAAACAATTGCAGTACGAAAACCACCTTTACTGCTACGACAAATTATTATCATGGATCGTAGATGATTGGAAATGTCGAAGGAAGGTTTAAAATTGTAACATCTTGGCCGTCAGTGTACTAGACACTTAAATACTACTTTTTTACAACAACATCCGGGATATAAAGTATCCTATGTGTTAATCCTGGTTATAAGCTATCTGTGTGCCAAATTTCATCCAAATCCGTGTAGTAGTTTTTGCGTGAAAGAGTAACAAACATCCATCCATACAAACTTTCGCGTTTATAATATTAGTAGGAAAGGAAGCAACTAATTAAAAAAAAAACAAGAAGAACTCCAGATCCTATCCATAAGGGACCACCACCACCCGCTGCTTCTGCACCATACGAAGAAAACCAAACACGATACAGTAAGCCTAAAAATATGCCCCCGAAACTATAACACAGAAATAATCAAAGACTTGACAGGAATATTCTGCACGTCACCATTTCTTACTCAAACTCAAAATCCAAGCATTTAAAATAAACCAATTACAGGCACTTTTGAATTGTCAAGAGGTCGGTCAGCCAGAGAGATCAAGCTAGTTATCCATTCCAAAGCTTAGTAAGTACTTAGGAAGAAGAACAGACAAGAAATTCCACGGACTTATTGTTGGCACAGGTCTTTGCATAGAAAAGGTTCGAACGGTAGTAGATTCAAAACTATAACAGGCCTACACCGTAATAGAACATAATATTGCACACAGCTTTCAGCTTTAAAGTTACGTAAACAACGATCCACGAATAAAAAGTAGCTGTTTGAAATAAAATCGTGCAAATTATTTTTATGATACTGGCAATAAGGCAGAAGCTCTAAACATTTGGACTGTCATTTATTATTTTCTATTAATAAAATTGTTTTCCTTCTAAACAAGAGAATCGTTAAAAAAAAATCATAAATAATATTGCGTTATCCTATTAATAATTAATCGGTACGAACTGGTCGCCATTTTGTTTTGGTCATTCGGTTTCTGAAGTTTTGTTGTGGTTGAATGTGTCCCTCGTGAGTTTTCATTTGTTGTTAAATTTAAAGTTGTTGTGTTTTACGTTTTTGTTTATTTTGCTGTCGCGTAAAATTATGTTTACGCGTAATAAAACAGAAGTACGACGTGGATGCTCAGCCAGGGCTGTCGACCAAAAAAGATATTCTATCACTACCTAGAAAGAGACAACGCACTGCTATGTCTGTGTCTGCAGATCAATAATGGTCTTTAGGTGATTGCTCCAGGATTTTGGACATTTCTACAGTGACAGTAAAGGATGATGCTTAATTTGGTACCTCCTCCAATAGTCAGTTAGAAGTTACTGTTGCGCCTAATTCCAAATCCTGCGGGTAATTGAGTAACATACCTACTTTTGACAGTTCAACTACATCCATTGCGTTATTTACGTGAATGAGCAGACAAATTTTTCGAACTTGAGTAGCAATGGATTGGTAATATCCTTCAAACTGCTGCGGCGGCGGCGGCAGTTTTAGCAATACAAAAATAAGGTTTTTTAGATACTCGTATTCCATAATTCACTGCCCTTTTGAGGATCGTTAGGAATTCGTTGACATCACACACGCTTTTAAATACATCCTTTTGGTGATGGATTAAAAAGGGGAATGAGAGACAAATACTGTAGGTAGTCTGTGGTGTGCCAATTACATAATACAATAAACTGCATTTCTAATCTGGAGGAGGTTCTCGCAATTTGGTTATAGTTTTTATGGTTATTACCTACCTCAGAACTGCCTACACCACCGACTATCTACTATATTTGTTTTTCCTTAATTTTAATCCATTCAAAAGTGGTCTTTGAAAGATTTCTCTTAGCGATAAGACCGCCCATTGTGACACCATTTGTAAAATTTTATATATTTAGATATGTTTCCGTAATTTGTATGATGTACATAATAAAGAGTATTTCGTTCTATTCTAACTGCGTCATTTAAAAATCGATTTGTCTTTTTTTCTTTTGGTTGAAAGGATAAAGTCATACTGGTCTCATAAAAAGGTTAGGTTTTGATGAGTGATTTTTGAGTTGGCATTAATAATACGTATTTTTTCCAGTTTGTATGTTGATGATGTTATAATAACTTCCTGCGACTGTTATTTATTTAGCAAGTGAAGGAATACGAATTTTTATGGGGCAGGAACCACAACTAAAAAGTAAAAAATAAAACTGAATTCTAAAAGAACAACCGACTTCCTAAATATACAAAACAAAAAACAACGCCCTCGTTGTGCCAATTCCCACGTTCCTGTGATCCACGAGTGTAGCAATGTCGTCCGCCCATCACACCGGACGGCCGACACTTCGTTTTCCGACCTACATGGTTGAAATATATCAACGGTTATTGAAAAAATCAGTGTTAATAGCTGTTCCATCGCTGATGGGACTAGAATCATATAATACTGAACACATGGGAACAGTTTGTGCGTCATTGTATTACACCGTGTTTTGTTTAGGTAATATTTTAAAATGACTGTCATCTCGCAGGTATATGGCGTTGTTCAGCAGTAGAATTTTTCATGGGTCCCATTATCACCACCCCAGTAAACGGTTTGAGGTAATCGCAGGGTGTTATTGACAGGCACGAGGACACTAAATCTAATATATAATCAGCCTTTATTGTTCCCACTGCTGGGACACAGGCCTCCTCTCTCAGTGTTGGCCCAGTAATGACGGCTGCGACTTACGAGTGTGTTCGTACCCAGGCAGGCGCTTTACTATGTGTAAATATTTCATCACCACTGCTCTCAAAACGGTGAAGGAAAACATCGTGAGGAAACCGGCATGTCCTAGAACTAAAAAATCGAAGACATGTGACATCTACTGACTCGCACTGGGTCCCCGTTGTAGATTACATACGGCCCACTACCTCTCACAGAGAGGAGGCCTGTGTCCCAGCAGTGGGAACATTATAGGCTGATTATTTGCTTTTCAGAATGTATCCTTGGAGTGCACCGACCGCTTTCAGCTCCAATTTCCTCAAACTTAAACTTTGGGCGGTTCATTGAGTCCAAAGCCAAGATGGCTGCTAGGAAACTTGGCGTTCTTGTAAAGTTCCGGCTGTATTTCACACCGGGACAGCTTTTAATGTTATACAAAGCGCAGGTCCGACCGTGTGTGGAGTACTGCAGCCACATATGGGCTGGTGCTGCAAAATGCCATCTAGCAGCATTGGTCTCAGTGGAGAGGCGTGCGAAGAGGCTAATTGGTGATCCAGATTTGGTTAAGACCAATCTACAAAGCCTGGAGCACAGGCGTAGGGTAGCCTTTCGGTATTCTACAGGATGCATTCTGAGGCGTGTGCGCGGGAATTACATGACTTAATTCCGCCTTCACCGTTCCATCATCGGAAAACGGTAACGGCTACGATCCGGACGAAGCATTTCGCCTCGTCGTTTATACCGCGCACATCGAAGGAATGGAACAATTTGCCTGCAGCGCAAATTATAATTTAAGTGTCAAGGCTAGAGTGAATAGGCTCATAATAAATTAGTGCGCTTTACAATGAACGATTGCAAGCACTAGTTTATATCATTAAAAAAAATGCTACCTAGTTCAGATTTTGGCCACGCGCCATAAGAACCTAGGAACGGTATAGTTCGATAATAAGATTAAAAAGCAGTGTTACCTACGATATCAAAAAACATTATCACATTGTAACATAGGTAATGAGATAGACTTTTTTGCGTGCTTATGTTACAACTTGATTAAGTGACGCACACATAGATAACAAAATAAAATTAAGTAATAACAATCTTTTATTGATAAAATGACGTCCAACTCGATAATCGATTGTGCAATTAATCGATATAAAAGGCAGAAGACAATCGTTTGAAATTATCAGTTACTTTTTGAAGCTAACAAAATGTACAGCAAAGGAGTTTTCGCTTTCTGCCTATTCGTAGTTGTTTTGCAAGTAAGTTTTTCTATCACATTTTTTTCTATTTTTATTTATTTTTTTAAATTTTACCTTTGAAAACACTGTTTTCAATAATTATTAATAACTTTTTAGTAAATTTTACGGTTGTGAAAACCACTGAACACACAACGTCACTTTTTTTCTTTTAATAATAACACTTGAGATTTTTCAACTCTGCCTCGTAAACTTTTCAACTTTGCCTCCTATACTTTTCTAGTTTGCGTCCTAAATATTTCAACCTTGTCTCCGATTTTTTGTTAATTTTGCCTCCTAAACTTCTCAACTTTGCCTTCTAAACTTTTCGACTTTGCTTTTAACACTTCGCAGCTTTGCCTCCCAAAGTTTTCAACATTGCCTCCTAAACTTATCAACTTTGCCTCGTAACATTTCAACTTTGCCTTCTAAACTTCCTTAACCTTTGTCAACAAAACCCATGTTTTTTTTTTCTTTTCCAGAATGCCAGTTCCCTGCCCATAGGTTTCCAAGGACCTCTGAACGCTCCAGGCAACCAGCCACTCATCACAGAAACCTTGCCAGGATCACCAGTTATCACCGAAATAGTTCCATCTCTCCAATTCGGTGATATCTCTGTCACTGGTGAACTGCCCGTGGGTGGTAGTATTAAAGTGAAGGGTATGTTCCCTGTGTACGGCACGGTGGCTATTGATGGTGGGCTGCCATCCTGTGGGTCGGCGGTGGTCAATGCTGGCAGCGGAGTGGTCGCGCAGGTTGTTTAGGCGTTTGTTAAATAAATTATTGTTTTGTTGTTATTTTTGCATTTTATTTTCTGAGAAGAATGTATTTCATGTCCTTGTGGTGCTTGTATTTATATATTATCGCTTATAATAAGCCCATTTATAAATTACAAGCTATATGTCCGATGGGAATACCCATCGCCAGAAATGATGAACCTCCATGCCAAGTTTCATCCCCTATTTAATCTCCCTGTAGAAGATGAATTACCAAAAAAAACTTTGCTCGCCCCTAGATCCAGTGGTTTAGGCTGTGCGTTGCCCGATCCTGAATTTAAGATTTTTATTTTTTGTAGATTAATAATCCTACTAATATCACGAGTATAAACGCGAAAGGTTGTATGGATGGATGGATGGATGGATGTTTGTTACTCTTTCACGCAAAAATTACTGAATGGATTAAGAGGAAATTTGACACACAGATATTTTATAACCAGGATTAACACATAGGATACTTTTTATCCCGATATTCCCACGAAATTGAAACTTATGCGGGTAAAGCTGCGGGACGCAGCTAACAGTAAATAATTTATTGGCCTAAAAAATATGTACAAACAAAGTGAAGCCCTGACTCCTGCGCTAGGTAACAACACCTGTTTTACAGAAGCCAGTGTCTTCTCCCAAACAGCAGGTTCCGGATTATATATACAGACACCAGCAGGTCAAGCTACCCAAAACTGTCGAATTTTTCCAATCAACCTTGAACCTTAATGCTTAAGCGATAAAGTTGAAAATCTATATTAAAGTAATTTGACAGATTGTAGTAACTTGATGTGCTGGCGTCTGTACACAGAACAGACAAAGAACACAAGACTAAGTGAAAGATTACACGTGGCCGTAATGTCAAAACGGTGAAGGAAAACATCGTGAGGAAACCGTCATGTCCTAGAATCAAGAATTCGAAGACATGTGACACTCGGGCCCAGTGCGGGTTGGTAGAACCCGCACTGGGCCCGAGTACAAAGCCTTAATGCCTATTTCATAACCAGTTAAATGCCAGAATGCGAGGTATCTCGTGTAGATACTTACTGGTAACACGGTACCCCTTGGTAAGACCGGTTGTCATAATTTCGGGTTTAATTTCTGACTACCTGTAACGACTGTCAAAGATTCACGAATGACATCCGGAACAAACGACTTAACTTGCTTTCCGAGGCACGTAGGGGTTTCGGTATGTAGAACTCGGCAAGCATGCCTTAATCTGCGGGGAAATTGCGTAACACAGTATCAGTAGCAATCGGTTTCATTTTGACAGTTCAATAACATTCATTGCGTTATTTACGTTGTTGAGCGGACATATTTTTCGAACATATGAAGCAATCGATTAGCAATATCCTTCAAAATGATGCAGAATTTGATTGATAGTCTGTTACGCAAATAGAGTGCTGATTGATCGATGATTACGATAGCGAATTTTTAATTGCTTTCTTTTTTTACCAGCCCTAAAAGCACACTTAACGTTTTGAAATTCTAAAATGGGGCAAATTAAGTGACATCCTCCGAGGTTTCAACCGGTTTAACTGGTGGTCTACTGCGAAGTGGTATCGGCCGAATGTTCGGCCGTTTCCTGCTACGAAGTTACTATTTGGTTCGATCGGTCCCGATCCTACACTCCTACACTCTTTCGAATATCGACTATGGTCCCGACCCAACTGTGCCGATCCGAACTTTTTTCGCATTTTTCAATAATATTCGGTTCGGCCATGTGTCGGTCCGATCCGATCATTCGCACTTTGCACTTCGTAGTAGACCCCCTGGCCTCGTCTTCTCCAGTGGCCATCGTTCCTTTGACAAACATGGCCAGCCCACTGCCATTATATTATAGTTTATTACAGCCATTGGCTGTCACGACTATCGGTTTACTAATGATAAGCATAAAATATATTATCATAATTTACATTGGCATAACGAAATTCAGCATATTGATCATTACGCATAATATTATTAGGCACTAGCTGTGCCCACGACTTCGTTCGCGTGGATGACGAAACTTATCAATGAGTTTTTTGTGTAAAGTGCTATTTGTGTAGAACGTTATCTATCGAGCATACCGGTATTAATACTTCTGTCCCGGCGCGGGCCCCTACCTATACTTGAAATTAAAATCTATACGGTCTACGCCTTATAAAAGTAAACCTAAGTACCTACCTAATTAAAAAAATAAAAACTTTTTTGCAAAAAAAAAAACGACTTCTAAAAAAGACACTACAAAGTGAAAAATAACTTTAATTTCGGAAGTCGGTGGCAAACAACGAAAATGCGAACCCAACGACTTTTGTATATAAAAATGTAAATTATAAGTATTTAAATGAAATAATAATATGTACAAGTATGCAAAAAGGAGGGGAAACAATCAAAGGGCATCAAAAAATTCGTCCGCTTTGCTATCAATAGGAAACGTGCCCAAAAGTTTGTTTTAAATCAACTGTTTTAGGTGCGAAAAAACTAAGTCAAACGCACGAGCGTCGACCATGGTAACAATTCGACCTTGACAGTGGCAAGACAGTGACTGTGTTCTAAGGATCGCAACCACTGCTGCTGAGCATGATGTCGTGTGTTCGATTCCCGGTTCAGGCAAGGTTTTGCCATCTGGAATTTCTCAATTATAGCCCGTTGACAGGATTTGTGCCCGGTTGAAAGCCGACTGACTTAAACATAACTGGTGAAATGTGGATGTACTGTAAGTAGACCTCTGCCTAACCGTTCGGGGATTACAGGTGGGACATTATTTATTTATCCTCAGACTGGAACGCCATACAGCAATTACACCAATGGAGCAAAAAATACTTCATGTGCTGCTTTTCATCCATCCTGTGTGCGGTGGACATCGAACGGGCGCCAACGGATCACGCACGCTCAGCTTAGCATCAAGACATTTCTCCTTAGCCCCATCACTCCTTCCATATTGTGCACATTCATTGCGTTTTTTTTAAACTCAATAATTTTTTTAAATAAATTCATTAAAATACAACAAGGGCAGTTTATTCGTTAGGTTATACTGAAGCAGTTGACCGTAGGCAAAATAATTATGACGCATAGAATACGTGACTTATCAGTCATAACTCAGTCACAACGATATTAGTAGGACGCAATGAAAGTAATTACTTTTTTAAAGAAATATATTTCACACACTGTCAGATATCACAACAATACATATTTTTACATAATATTTTACAAAATAAGTGCTATCTTATAACTGGCAACCTTGGCATTTTGAAATATTTGCACATTTTACTGTTCAAAAAGTTACAAAATATTTACAATGAGAAGACACAAGCGAAGTGTTTTTAGAATTTAATAAGTACTGTATAAAGAAAAAAAATAACTAAATTAACAAAATACTGAAATATTATGATGCTAATTCTAGGTGATGTTGTCAAAGTTGCCAGGTATAATTTTTCTCTTTGAGCTGCTAACGTTTTATAATGTCAAAAATAACAAATTACTTATTTTCCATTTTCAATAACATTGTAACAATCGAATAACCAAATAAATCGTGCTTATATACATAATTTTATACACAAAAAATATGCGACAGTGACCTATATATTTGTCACTGAGTAAAAATTTTGAAACCAAAAATATCTCAGTCACACATATATTTAAGTCAGTCGCTAAAACTCCATGATGTCGGTTTTATACAAGTTGTTTGTTAGAAAGATATTTTTATTGAAAAGGGTGGTGAAGACAAATCACTTGGCCTGACCAAGATTAGGTCTGGAGACATAATCTTGTAAGATTATATATCTTTAAAAGAGACTGTATCTGTCAATGCGTTTCTGTCTTTCTTCTCAGAGTAGTCGGATGTAAGTTAATTTTGAAGTGTAGAAGGGTTTTTCTAACCAATTCACAGAAATAAATGTGTGATTTTGAAACCATCAAATAAATCCAAACATCGAAATTGAAAACGTGATTTTTTTCAAACAAATACATGACATATGTAGTAGTGATGGGCCGACTATGGGTTTTTGCCAATCCTTGACTAGCTGTAGTGACTAAACTATTGGAGATATATTGTTGAATTTTTGTATGCAGACTGAGGACGCCATCCGATAAATACGAAGTTTAATTTATTGTCGTATTGTCCTCTCCACGTTGTATAGCTTCATTCCTTTTTTGCGCTGAAACTTTTGTTCCCGTGCGAGAAAGGGCTGAAGATATACCGTTCGAAAAGTGACATCGTTTTTCAAACCGGAACAATAATTAGGCCAGTATAATTCTATTTTTGGTCTTCCGTAAAGCACTCCAGTTGGGATTTTTTTGTGCTTTGACGGTTGTAAATTGTAACCTCAATAAATAAGGGGTTTTACTGTATCTGCCAGAGTCGCGGGTTGTTCAAAAGAAATACCGTAGCCCCTGGCACAGGCAAAAATGAAGCTGAAGGAACACGGGTGGGTTTTAGTCAGTAAAATTCGCCCAGAGCGGGAGAAGTCATTTGATGATTTCCCACCCCAAAAAAAAAAGGGGTTTACTGTATTATAAAATTGTCTTCACCACCCCTTTCACAACAAACACCCTCTTACCAACTTGCAGACCGTCGCACATAACCCTCAACCACCTTAGTAGATGTAGCTGCACCCGTTGTATCCACCACACCCACACCCACAGCCTCCATAAGACACAGGGGCGTAAGCTGGTCCTACAGACACTGGAACTGGTACAGCGGCTACTATATTAGGGTTCATTGGTAGGCTCTCAGCCAACAGGCTGCTGACGGTCAGGAGGGAGAGGGTGTCGGCAAGGCTGGCAGCCACGCTGGGTTGGGCGACGGTGGTGTAAACAGGGGTGGTCATCACAGGGCCGGAGATCAAAGGAGAACCGCAGCCGCATGATCCTCTTATGATGTGAGTGTAGGCGTTCTGGAAGTAATAAAAACAAAACACGTCAGATTTTGCATAGCTGTACCTACACAGGGTCAAAATAAATTGGCTAGCGAAACTCTATAGACGTTTTTCGATATCTAAACATGATAAAATAAAAAATAAATTAATTCGATGACTTTTTTGTGGGGTAAATGACCACAGTTAGTGCAGACACTTCCTACTATCCTACTTCCTACTATAATCCTTTCTTCCTACTAATATTATAAACGTGAAAGTTTGTGTGGATGGATGAATTAATGGATGTTTGTTATTCTTTCACGCAAAAACTCCTGAACAGATTTGTACGAAATTTGACATACAGATAGTTTATAAGCAAGATTAATACATAGGATACTTTTTATCCCGATTTTCCCATGGGATCGAAACTTATGCGGGTGAAACCGCGGGGCACAGCTAGTGTAGTATAAATTAAAAAATACCGTTTTTTTTTTGTAAGCTTCACACGTGATTGGTATCGATTTCTCAAGACGATAAATCAAAACAAAACATACACCAAGTAACAAGAACAAATCCCCCCAAAAAACAACAAGAAATATGTTTGATATTTAATTTTATTTTAACGCGTTATGATAACGATACCCATCACGACTGCAGAGTTTCGCTAGCTAATTTAATTTGAACCTGTATAATAAATAGTAACAGGAAATAGTGAAGCTAAAGGATGGTCAATGTTCAGCGGATCGATTCTGTAAAAATCTCACCGTGAAAAGTTAGGTGAAGTGAGCTTAGAGTGAGCTGTCAATAGTGTCAATCCCTAGCATTAGTTGGAATGACAGCTCACTCCACGCTCACTTCACCTAAGTTTTCACGGTGAGATGGTTACAGAATAGCACTGCTGGTCCAAAATTAAGAGAAGTCACACAAGAGCGTAAACTATGAGTGACATGTATTTATATTTATAACAAAGTTTGAAAGAAGTTACGGTAGAATAAAGTGTTTTTTTTTTTTAACAAAACCGAGACGATGACCCCAACACTAGGCATATACTTAAACAAAATTTAAAAAAAAAACCTAAGCCCTCGATGAAATAAATCATGCAATAATGTTCGGGACGCATTCGATGCCTAGATATACAAACATTACACGCAATAAATCCTTACCAAGAAAGAGGATAAATAAACGAGTTCAATAAGCAATAAAAAATACAATATCAAACATATTTACCTGGGTAAGAACAGCCACCACAATCAGAACAATTGCGAAAGATTTCATTTTTCTTTTTTAGTTTTTCTTCAAAAGCAAACTTTGAATGTACTTTCCCTACGTTTTACCTACCATTTATACTAAAACATTTCATAATAAATTGACAAATTTCATTTTTATCAAGTATTGTAATTTATTTCTTAATTAATTTGTACTTAGACTATTGTAATAGGTAAGTATATGGAGAAATCCTAGTTTGATAAAAAAAAAATGTTTGCGTAGTACAGTAAACCGGACACATTATTGATAACAATTGGACATTGATATGACAGCGCCTTTAATTCGTAGAAGTAAGAGTGATTTTGGGAGTGCAAGTATTTTCACTGATTTGCAGTTGACCATATCTAACAAAGTACCTATTGCTAGATTCCATTAGAATTGTATGACGTTGAAAATTAAATGTGAATATAGCACTCAAAACGGTGAAGGAAAACATCGTGAGGAAACCGGCATATTCTATACCAAAAATTCGAAGACATGTGACAATTTTAACATTTTTTTATAATGAAAATGTTTGCATGCCGAATGGTGAAATATGACAGAACTCTGATTTATACCTACTACTATCTACTTATGTAATTCCCATATTTGCAAATAAATTATATTCTATTCTATTCTATCTAGCAACACGCGCCCGCGCGGTGGAAAGCCCGCTCCCTCTCACAGAGATTAGGCCTGTGTCCCAGCAGTAGTGGGAACAATAGAAGTTAGGTATGTATAGCACAAAAGAAAATGACAGTGAGTCTTGTTTCTGAAAAATAATAGTGTTTACCTAAACAAATAGCCGATTCCGTTCCGTTTGCCGTTGCCGTTTAGGAAAAAGTAACCTCATTACATTTCTCTACGGAACTGTAATAAAAGTAGACTGTACAATTGTATTTGAACTTTAATTATTAGGTTAAGTGGGAAGATTTTAACAAAGTCAGATATATTTTATCTGTGGAATCAGTTCTAGTAACAGTTGATTTCATTTTGGCAGTTCAACAATATTCATTGCGTTATTTACGTTGTTGAGCAGACAAATTTTTCGAACATAAGAAGTAATGGATTAGCAATATCCTTCAAAATGATTCAGATTGTGGTTGATAATGTGTTACGCAATTAGAGTGCAGTTCCTTACAATTAGAGTGCAATTCCCCACAATTAGAGTGCAGTTCCCCACAATTAGAGTGCAGTTCCCCACAATTAGAGTACAGTTCCCCACAATTAGAGTGCAGTTCCCCACAATTAGAGTGCAGTTCCCCACAATTAGAGTGCAGTTCCCCACAATTAGAGTGTAGTTCCCTACAATTAGAGTACAGTTCCCCACAATTAGAGTGCAGTTCCCCACAATTAGAGTGCAGTTCCCCACAATTAGAGTACAGTTCCTCACAATTAGAGTGCAGTTCCCCACAATTAGAGTGCAGTTCCCCACAATTAGAGTGCAGTTCCCCACAATTTGGCTGATTCTCACATTAAGACTTTTTCTAGTCATAAAAGTTTGGAAAAAAAATGAATATTAAAATTTTTGCGATTATTTAATTTCATGCGAGCTGTACATCGCAATCACGGATGTAGGTAGGTAATGAGATGGAACTAGATAGATATAAGATAAGATAATATATAAGATAACAAAAGATCACGCATATACTACTGCAGCGGAGACCAAAAGAAGGTTAATGTTTTTAGTTACGCGTTGTAGGCCCACGTACAGACGGCAGCACATCAAGCTTCTACAATCTGTCAAATTTCTTTAACAGATTTTCCACTTAATCGATAAAGCATTAAGGTTCAAGGTTTATTGGGAAAATTTGACAGTTCCGGGTAGCTTGACCTGCTGGCGTCCGTACCAGTTGTGGGAACCCCGAGAAAAGCTTTACTTTTTGTAAATTATTTTATCACCACTACTCTCAAAACGGTGAAGGAAAACATCGTGAAGAAACCGACATGTGCTACAACCAAAAATTCGAAGACATGAGACATCTATCAACCCGCACCTGGTGCCGCGTGGCGGCCCACTCCCTCTCACACAGGACTCCTCGTCCTGTGTCCCAGCAGTGGGAACACTAAAGACTGATTATGTGTGTGCGGTATGTATGTTTGTCTGTCGCTGTTTCTTCCTAGAGGCTAAACGAGCCAATGGATTTTAACAACGAGTATTCCTATTTATGTCGCGTGTGACACTGGCGCTGATTCCCTTGTTCACAAACTAAACTTAATTTAAGTTCAGTGCATCTTTTTCTTTCTATTTCATTAAAAAAAGGACAGAAGATCAATATTAGTTTAGTGAAGAAAGAAAAAGAAGTGCTGAACTTAAATTTAGTTTAGTTTGTGAACAAGGGAATCGGCGCCGATGGCTGAGTACTGTAGAGACTATGGCCTACTTGGTGCTTTCATGCAACCTCGGCGAGTCAGTTAAAAATTATTGGCAAGAATCTGAAGTGCAAAGTGCGAATGATCGGATCGGACCGACACATGGCCGAACCGAATATTATTGAAAAATGCGAAAAAAATTCGGATCGGCTCAGTTGGGTCGGGACCATAGTCAATATTCGAAAGAGTGTAGGAGTGTAGGATCGGGACCGACCGAACCAAATAGTAACTTCGTAGCAGGAAACGGCCGAACATTCGGCCGATACCACTTCGGAGTAGACCCCCAGGAGACAAACATTAACGAAAGATTTTTACAGAATAGCTTGGCTGATTAGGCATCTATTTATTTGCACCGACCCCTGATACTTTTAAAACCGTGTACTTAGTTAAAAAAAAAACATTTATTCATAGTAACTAATATTTTGTCTGGCTGATTTTTCAATCGACTTATAATTTTTATTCTTGGAATAAAATTGACGGCTGGCAGATTTTGTATGGAAGAACTGTCAAAAATTCAAAATTAGGTACCTACTCCTCGGATAAAATTATCTGGCGTTGGAAAAATCAGCCCTTGATAAGGCTCTCCAATAATCAGATTATAAAATAAACTTACATTTGACTATTATTTGCTAAAATTCCGGTGACATTTTGAATTTTATCATTTGATAGTGATGCTACACATGATTGTTATGTCATATTCAAACCGATTATTGTTAGTGCGATTTCGTAATCGATAAATGAAGTATACAAAACCTTGCGATTATAATCGGTTGATGTATTGATATGTTATTAGTAATTGAAGTTTGTTGTGTTTAAGTTATTTTATTGAAGAAAATGATTAACAGAGTTTTATTATTTGGATTTTGTGTGTTTTTAAGTGTAAGTAAATTACTTTTTTATTCTTATTGAAATAAATTGAAACAAGGGTAAGAGAAGAGGAAGATCATTCTTATTGTTTCTGTTTATTTTATCACTTTGGGTTATTTTATGTGTATCGTTTACTTCCCAATTTTTCACGTTTTCTTTTTTAAAATAAATGTTATTTTTTTTAATAAATTTTTAAAAATTCGAAGACTTTTGACATTTACCAACCCACAGTGGGCCCACATGGTAGATTAAGCCCCACTCCCTCTTACCCTGAGGAGGCCTGTGTCCCAGCAGTAGGAACGTTATAGGCCGATCAGCCTAAAAAAAAAGCTTTCGAACACCGGAGAATATTTACACAAAAATACAGCTTAAAAACCAAAATAAATAATCTCTTTCAGGTCTCAACACAAACCCTCGACGATATAATATCATCACCAAATCCAGTCATGCAAGAGCTGAAGCTATCATCATCTTCCACCGATTCAAAATGGGAGGAGCTTATGCCAGCACTACAATCACTCAAAAGCACCTCCAAAATTAAAAAAGAAAGACTGCACAACGTCGTCAAGATAATCAAATTCCTTCTCTCCGACGAAATGGAGAAAAAGGGCGAGGGTAAAAAAATAATGGAAGAATTTAAAGAAAAAATCAAGGAAACTGGAAGTAACACGTTCCCGGAGCCAACAATGCCAGATATTGATAGTATTGTGGAAGAAAGACTGGAGTGTATTAAAAAAATTACTGATGATAGAACCTACATGCTTGATAAGAATGAAATGAAGAACAAAACAGAAACTATCAAAGATGAACCTGCACCCAAAAATAAAACTGCTGACTTTAGCAAGATTTTTTCCAAAATAGCTACCGCCTTAGCCAAATTGAAAGACCAAAATCAGGAGCCAGAAACTCAGACTCCAAAGCTGGTGCAAATATTTAGACCAAAAAATGGTTGCAACAAAAATGATCTCAATCCAACATTGTACGAAAATCCGAAACAGTTAGGGAATTTTGTCTCTGGCCAAACCGCAATGAACCCTATGTCAAGTCTGTCAATGTTCAATATCCCTTGTCAAAAAGCATCAGACATTCTAGAAGAGACTGCGAATTTCCCTATGCCAAGAAATATATTCTGTGATAACCCAGCTGCGAGTTTGAAGTCTTTGGCTAAGAACAGTAAGTTGGATTTGGAGAATCTGCCTTTCCAGAATGTTGTGCCAAATTCTATAACTTGTGTAGATTCTGATGACTCGATTGCTATACTTTTTAAGCCGAAAACGATATCGCTGACGCAAGTGTTTGGGAATTTATTGAAGAAGATCACAGTTACTGTTCTCGTTCCTTACTATGTTTGTAAATTAGGCTTCTAGGCTACCTTGTTAGGAATTAAATTTAGTAATAATATTTATTCTATTGCAACTTTATTTAAATTAAAATATCATTGTCTTTTCTAAGTGTGTCTTCATTTGCCTTGCCACCCCTCCTCTTCCTCATATATTATTTTAAGGCTTTCGTATCCAAAGGGTGACAATGGGACCCTGTACTGAGGCTCCGCTGTCCGTCCATCTGTCCGTCTGTCATAGGGCTGTATTGAACAGTAATAGGTAGACACTTGAAATTTTTACTGAGTGTGTGTGTACAGACGCCAGCAAGTCAAGCTACCCGAAACTGTCAATTTTTCCCAATCAACCTTGAACTTTAATGCTTTAGCGATAAAGTTGAAAATCTATTAAAGAAATTTGACAGATTGTAGTAGCTTGATGTGCTGGCGTCTGTACTACTATGGCCTAAAACAACATTTTTTTTTTCCGTTAACCAATATTGTCCCACGGTTGGGCAAAGGCCTCCCCCATATTCTTAAATAAAATTACGTGTTAAATATTGTACGGTGGTACCGTGGTACGAAAATTTTCGTGTGCGAGTTCGACTTGCATTTCGCCACCTTTTTGTTTCAAATCGCTTTCTTGGACATGATGAATAACTAAACGTCATCATTATCATTCAAATTCCTTATTTATCAACTACACAAAATCATCCACAATCTACACTTCATCTTGCACGAGTACCTACTTCTTCTCACAATCTCTTATTTTTTTTTTTTAATGATATAAACTAGTGCTTGACCTCGATCCCGCCTGATGGAAAGCAGTGATGCAATCGTTGATGGTAAAGCGCACTAATTTATTATGAGCCTATTCACTCTAGCCTTGAAGACACTTAAATTATAATCGGACGGGAAAACCGCTGCAGGCAAATTGTTCCAGCCCTTCGATGTTCGCGGTATAAACGACGAGGCGAAACGCTTCGTCCGGATCGTAGCAGTTTCGTCCGGGTGGAAACTCGCCGTGCGACGGGTTGTCCGATGATGGAACAGTGATGGCGGAATTAAGTCATGTAATTCCCGCGCACACTCTCCAGAATACGTCCTATAGAATACCGAAAGGCTGATTACCCTACGCCTGTGCGTGTGTCCAGGCTTTGTAGATTGGTCTTAACCAAATCTGGATCACCAATTAGCCTCTTCGCACGCCTCTCCACCGAGTCCTAAGCTGCTAGATGGCATTTTGCAGCACCAGCCCATATGTGGCTGCAGTACTGCACACACGCTCGGACCTGCGCTTTGTATAACATTAGAAGCTGTCCCGGTGTGAAGTACCGCCGAACCTTTGCATCTTAGTCTTATTCTTTTCTACAAATATTTTGAATTGACATCTATTCACGTTACAACAATAAGGTTCATGTTTCTCCCCTGAAATATAAATCAGCTCGTTTACAATTCCACATATTTCGTAAAGGTCTAACTTAGGGACTCAGAATCTTACTCACAATTAAATACACAAGGTCATAGAAATGCAACGTAGCATGCTGAGTAGGTACCTCGGATCCTTGCGTTTACTTACACATTTATCTAGTTAATAGGAAACCTTAAACATTCTAAGCTTCCAGGCCATCATACATAGCCAAGAGTTTGTCTAAAGTAACTGCATTTCCAAGGTCATCATCTGCCTAGCCTTTTCCCAACTATGTTGGGGTTGCATTTCCAAGATATACTATATATTACCCTACTTGAAATGTTGATTATGTTTGGTATATGCCGCAATAAATTTGATTGTACTGATCTTGTGAACAGTTTGTGCTTCCTGATCCCTCGTACTGTAAGCGGTCAAGAAGCTCGTTCGAGACGCCTATTTGCTACTTCATTTTGTCGAACTAACTCAGGCGCTCGCTCGCCGTTACATTGCCTGGTTGACACCTACAATAAACAGTTTGGCTCTACTGATATTATGTTTCTCAGCAAAGCTAAATTTAAGAGTGAAATTACCACTATTTTAAGAGATCAAAGCCCTGGTAATTAGCTAATAGGTGCTTTTTAATTTGTTCTGTTATCAGCTAGCTATTCTGTATAGTAATCTGTGGATAACGTCTTGAGTAATGTATTTGTTACTTTTATTATAAGTTTTTATATTGTGTGCCTACTATGTAATATACGGATGTTTGTTATTCCTATCAAATAAAGTAAAAATAAAAATAAAGTAAAATTTTACTGATATTTCCACGGGATCGAGACATATGCGGGTGAAATTGCGAGGCGCAGCTAGTGTTATAATAAACTCAGTATAACTAGCCTGTATTATCCCTCTGCAGGGCAAAGACCTCCCTCTCCCTTTTCCACACAATAATGTTTCAGCATTGCCAGACATAATAATGCCTTCAATGTTAAATGTTCACTTGTAAAACTGACTAAACGCTATAACGATTAGGAATTCGCAAAGTCACCCCTTTCCAAGTGCCACCCTTCTGCAGTCCCAAATTTTTGGAGCTTGTCCAAATCCTTGCCACGCCCTCGTAATGCGGAGTCTGGTTCTTACTTTATGCAGTAAACAGCAGTCTAAAGTCTGTACCTATTTGAAACCGACTTTCTGCTTAAAATGATATATCGTTGCGTTCAGCTGATGTTAAAATCATTTAATTGAACCCCCAGATTTCAGAGCAATGGTGGCCCGGTGGTAACGGCCGCGACTTACGAGTTGTAGGTCGTGAGTTCGAACCTAAGAGAATGTACCTGACATTACTTTGTGTAAATGATTTCATCACGACTGCTCTCAAAACGGCGAAGGAAAACATCCTGAGGAAACCGGTACGTCCTAGAACCAAAAGGACATGTGACATATGCCAAATCGCACTGGGCCCGCGTGAGAGCTCCTCTCTGTGACCCAGCAGTGGGAATATTATAGGCTGATTATGCTACATACTCGTATATGCAAGATTTCAGTTAGTTTATGTTCTGAGAAGCTGGGTCACTCTCAAGACCCTGAAGGCTGTTTATTAATGAAGTTGGAAACATTGAATTTATATGAGTCATGTAAGATTTCATATAGCTCCTAGTTGAAAACCTAAGCAACGATTATAAACATATGAAATACTGTTGCACCTTGCACTGTTGAAATTATTTAGTAACCCGACGCGCGTGAGATAACGCCTGTTTCTGCCGAGTTGAAATATACATGTGCATTTCTTCATTAGTTTTATCACTGTTCAGGTGTGACTAATGCTAGGTTCTAGTCACTGTTTGAAGGTGACTGTTAATTGAAGGTATTATGTTACTCAGTCTAGAAAAAATCAAAGTTCTCTTTCTGTGTATTCTAATAATATTACCTAGGTATCTTTTGGTGTCCCTAAAGGTAAAAACTATAATATAATGGCAGTGGGCTGGCCATGTTTGTCAAAGGACCGATGGCCGCTGGAGCAGACGAGTCCAGGGGGTCTACTACGAAGTGTAAAGTGCGAATGATCGGATCAGACATGGCCGAACCGAATATTATTGAAAAATGCGAAAAAGGTTTGGACCGGCTCAGTTGGGTCGGGACCATAGTCAATATTCGAAAGTGTGTAGGAGTGTAGGATCGGGACCGACCGAACCAAATAGTAACTTCGTAGCAGGAAACGATCGATACTACTTCGGAGTAGACCCCCTGGAGTGGAGACCGTGTATCAGCAAGCGTAGTGTGGGACGCCCCCCAACTAGATGGACGGACGACCTAAAGAAGGTAGCTGGGACAGACTGGATCCGGACGGCGGAGGACCGAGCCTGGGAGAGGCCTATGCCCAGCGGTGGACTGCGATAAGCTGAGTTGATTGATTGTCTTCACGCAGGAACCAGAGGGTAAGAGAAACAAAGGGAGACCTTACGCCCGATGGGAAGACGATATCATGTAAACAGCCGGTTCAAATTGGTTTCAAGCAGCCCAGTCCAGAGAGGACTAGCTATCTTTGAAGTAGGCCTTCACCTGCAGAGGGGTTCTTGCAGATGCAAATTAAAATACAGGATTTTCTTTTTATCAAAATAGTGTATTTCTTTTTTAACAATATTGTGTAGATTTTTTTTCCATTTTTTTAACCTTGTAGAAATTGCATGAAATAAAAGGCATTTTATTTTATATTTATGCACTTCGCGAGTTGGTGCTGAACTATATGTTGGGATGGACGAACTTATAAATAAGCTAGCCCATTTTTCACGATGGATGTCTATGCCTACTACTGATTCAACATACATTATTATTGGTTTTTAAGCAAGCATATACAGGGTGAAAAGTTGACAGCTGAGTAGGTGGGGCTTGAGGAGAGAACACCGAAAATATATTTAAAAAGTATATTGTTGTTACCTATTGTTTAGTCATAAAATCATTACGCTTAAACCTACTACGATTTGGAATGGGCAACTAACTTCATCTGTCTGACTAACCGACTTCTTGACAATTCAAAAGAGCCTGTAACTGGCTGGTATAATTGAAGTAACTGCTTTCAGTTTGAGAATTATACGATAGTATATAAATACTGCTGATGATGCTGCATCAATAGAGCAATGGTTCGAAACCCCGACAGGCGTTTTACTTTGTATAAATTATTGCGTCGACTGTGCTCTCAAAACGTTGAAGGAAAACATCGTGAGGAAACCGGCATGTCCTGGAACCAAAATTTCGCATGTGACAACTACCAACTCACACCGGGCCCGCGTGGTGGAGAGACCACAGAGAGGAGGCCTGTGTCCCAGCCGTGGGATCATTATAGGATGAGTATACTACCACCATCATCATAACTGCATACAAAACTATATGTGATAGCTACGTATAGCAACTATGCGCCATGGCGGCGCGTCGTTGGTAACCTATATGCACGGTACACTGACCCAATTCATTTCCAGGAAACCAACCACGTTGCTTTAGTCAAGATATTTCTAAGCACCCTTCCAAGTGTTTCTCCATTGACGTCAAATAGAGAATACAAGCAAAATTCAACCTTACGTTACTTATGTAGAAAAAAACCAAGGATTTTTTTTCCAAAACCCAATTTTCTAGCTTCTAGTTTCACCGGATGTAGCTGATCACCACTGAGCAGTGGTGATGAAATAATTAAAACAATTATATATGTTTTCCTTCTCCGTTTTGAGCTCTCAAAACGGAGAAGGAAAACATATATAATTAATAAAGGAAAACATCGTGAGGAAACCGGCATGTCCTAGAACCAAAAATTCGAAAATATGTGACAACTACCAACTCGCACTGGGCCCGCATGGTGAATTATAGCCCACTCACTCCCTCTCATATAGAGGAGGTCTGTGTCCCAGGTGTGGAAACATGTGGCTGATTATGCAAATAAAGCTGTGATTGCTAGGGACATTAAAGAAAGACCCACGTATATGTAACAACAAAGTGTTTTAGTAACTACCTAACTATAGTACAGGTAGCTCAATTCCTTTGTGAGACTGATATAGGGACGTCTCGGGCATTACCTAATGCAGTGGATGAGTCACAACGCACAATGAAATTAGACTCCCCTTTAAATTTCAGATTCAGTACTAAATACCAAGTTCTCTTTGGCCATGTCCTGTAATTCAAGGGTTCAATTTCAGAAAAGAGAGAACTGTAGGTAGTCATTACGTCAATGTATGAAGATACTTCACTGTCAAACATAATATTTGGAGTAGGACAACACGAATCAATGATTTGATAACCTAGGGACTTTAGGGTTAACATTTTATATACAATAATGGTCAAAAGCAATAATAATATGTGCATGCATACGAGAGAAATGTATACCTAATTACGAAAATTAACGAGCAAAGTATTCATGAAAAAATATTTTTTACAAAAAGAAAACAACCGTCCGATCTTTCATTTTCACATTTTAGTTTTACCTACCCCACACAAATACTTAGAACACAACTTGCTATGTAAATATCAGTGACAGGAAGTTATGAAAACGTCATCAATATAAACAGTGGAAAAAAATGACATAGTATTATTGAAGCTAACTCAAAAACTACTCAAGCACAGTTAATAAAAAAATATATGGGACCACCCCTGAGGCATAACGTATCGATTAAAAAAGAATCTTGCAAATCGGCTTAACATTGCATAACGGAGTTATGAGGCAACAAACATTTAAAAAAAAAACAACCGAATTCAGCACCTCCTTCTTTTTTTGAAATCTGTTTAGATACAGATCAAATTCCTTTTGTCCTGGTGCTTTTTAGTGTTCCAAAAATCAGCCGTTAAAACTCATCAAAGCTAGGTACTCCGTAAAGGAAACTGACAGCAATGCGCAATCATAATTTACATAAATCGATCGCCGTACCGTCGACTAGATGTCACAAGGGCATGAAAGGCAAAGATGAAGGGCGAGTCCGAGGGCAAGAAAATGAATGCGTCACGTACGCCAAATCGAATAAAAAAGTTGCGCAATGGACAGAGGTCGTACACTAAAGACTTTTTAGTCAAATTAAGTGTCCATGGAGTTGGACACTTAATTTTATTTAACAAAAAAGTATTTTCTTATTTCGATTTTGCAATAGGTAGGTACTAACATATATTACTGAAATTTGCATAGCATAATTATTTAGGGCTGATTTCTCCATCGCTAGATAACTTTTATTCGAGGAATAAAATTGTCGTTTTACAGTTTTTGTATGAAATAACTCTCAAAATTTCAAAATTATTCCTCGAATAAAGTTATCAGACGATTGAAAAATCAGCCCTTAAATTAATAAATTTTTAAAATAGATTTTTCTTAATTTTCGTTTATGTTTTAGATATTAATTGGGATTTTTGGGTTCCAGAAAATGTTACTACTATTAAATTAATTAATCTTTCGATGTTGTAATTTAAAAAATCAAGTGACACTATGTAAGGCCGTAGAAACGCCTTGTCGCCATGCGGTTTTTGCTGAGTACTCAGTATCTAAAAAAAAATAACAGCTATAATTTATATAGCTATCAAATCAAATCAAATCAAATCAAATCCTTTATTTGCATAAAACAGGTTCAGTGGATGTTACAAAAGGTCAAATGGTACACTGTTAATAACCATATAAGGTGTGCAAATATAAAACAATAATTTTAACTGTTAATTTCACAATTCAATAAAGTACAATGTCATTGAAAATAACATTATCGTAAATACAGATCAGTCAACAAAATAAGGAATTTAAAAATAATAATAATGTCATGCAAATTAAAATTAACAATGAAAAAAAAAAAAAAAAAAGTAAAAATAAAATGAAAAAAAAAAAAAAAAAAGAACTAACTATCTAAGAACTCTTTATCTAGAATCGTAGGAAAGAATACCTATACATAGATTTACTTTCAATTTTATTTAAAAATTTCAAAAAGCCATAAGGACTATAATCGCTCCGCAAACAAAACAATCGAATGTGCGAGAACGGGGGTGTAAACATCGTGACGTCACGGCAGGCGCGTGTATTGCGCCTGTGCGGGACTTTTCAGGCGGACCACACTAGGTGAAAATTGGAAATCGAGATTTTGAAGCTATAAATATATCTAGCTTGATAATGTATCAAATCTGGCAAACAAAGGAATAGCCATCTATGTACTTAATTAAGCAACTCTTCACCCTAATTGCGTAATACTCTATCAATCACAATCTGAATCATTTTGAAGGATAATTATCGCTAATCCATTGCGTCTAATGTTCGAAAAATTTGTCTGCTCAACAACGTAAATAACGCAATGAATGTTGTTCAACTGTTAAAATGAAAGCCATTCCTACTGAAAGTTTGTGTGTTACTCAATTACCCCGCTGGTTTAAGATTTGGATATACCTACCATATTGCTTTTATTTGTCACCCTTGTTGGAAGAGCTACACTCGCAAACTGCCTACAGGAAGAGATATGGCAGTCTCTTTTGTTCAGAAAAGTAAACAGTAAAAATGATTTAGCACCGTATGAACTGATTCACTAGGTAAGGCGACTGATCCTGCCAACACGAACCCTCTAATGCAAGCGTAATGGATTTCAAAAGGCTACGACTGGGCCATGGTTTGTCTATCCCTCACACACCAAGAAGTACTACAAAGAAACAGCTTATTCCCTTTGGCATAAGGGTGGGTGATAAATTATGATGATCCCACAAGAAGTGTAAACAATTTCTACACTTCCTTTATTTCTTTATTGTAAACTAGATTCAGTTGACAGAATTTCCATAAAACAAAATTAAACAGGTAAAAGCTATAAAAAAATCCACCCCTGTGTCTCACCCCATACTAAAAATAGAGGGAGGAGATTGCCTACTGTACACATTATATCGTCGCTGCGGCGACTAACCCAGCATTAGTCGTGAACACGCCGCAGAGCCTGAATGTTGCTACCTATGATCTTACTGAATACCAGAAAAAGTAAAAAAAGTGTCATCGATTTGAAAGTGCTACAAAGTAAACAGACTTCCTAATCTTTTCATATTTGGAAGCTCTTTTTTCGGTGCAGTGTAAATTAAAGTGAAGTTATGACGTTATATGCGGTGCCCGCATCCAGTTACATGATAAAAAAAAAGTTAACCAATACTGAGTACCCGACGAGCAATATGCCATCGTTAATTTATGCTAATCGGTAAGTTTATAATCGATTCTCTGTTGTTTTATACGCACTACGCACAGTCCAATCGATTGTACTGTGGCTGACTTCACTACGTTCTTGTTGACGTTTTGTTTTGAAGGAACGGAACGTTATCCTTAGCAAGTCATGGTTATCAAAGAAAGTATTGATTTTTATTATTTTGGCGCATAATTACTCTGAAGGTAATAAAGACAAAAGATTGGTGTTCAATATTGTTCAGTATATCTTATTGATCAAATAATGCATAGTTTTTGTTGAGACAAAGTAACGATTATGTCATCTTTTAATTCAAGTACTTGGAGAAGTCACGCTGCACGTACAACGGAACGTGATTTTCGAGAATAGAAACGTCACGCATCCGGTGGCCATTATGGAAAAATTATGATAGGCGACCAAATTCAGACGCCTTCCACCACGTGTGTTTTGTATGGAAATAGTGAACTTCTTAAATAATAAGTTAACACCTTTCGCCCGCACTTCAAGTTGATTATTCATCAAATCAAACCAACCAATTTACACTTCTTTGATTCGTGTTCGTGTGCACTACGTAATTTGCGCAATCTTTACGGTCTGACCGTGTTTTTCTTCCCAAGTTATTTCAAGGCTTAATTACGACTTGCCAAGATGACGAAGTTAATACAACAGTTAAATTTTAGTAGTAGTATTAGTAGTAATTACAATAATTACTATAATGTCGTTGGTCTGGAACCCCCTGCTGCTGAAGAGAAGAACTACTAGTAAGTCATTTCAATTTCTTTCATTTGCTATTTGTTGTTTACCAATACGTAATTAGGACACGATTACATCGAAACAAATATCTGAATAATCAAATACGGAACGGCCCTCATTACGTATTACACTTTACATTGTCCTATTTCGATACGTCATCAATGTAATTGGCTGATCACCTTCACGTCGCAATCTTTTTTGTATTTTTGTCTAACCTTTTTTTCACGCGGAGGTTATCTCCATCGAGGTTTTATTACGATTAGCTATGGAATGTGGATGCATCGAATGTTGCAACTTCGAAAATGGCGTAATTTTTTACTCTGGCTCTTTGTTAACTAGCACGATGATTATAAAATGAGGTCCGATTATTCTCGTTTGTTATTTTTCGAATGATACATACCGGAACAGGAACTTTAATTGACACAAAACTAAAATGGTGCGTAGCTGGAGATATAAACCTATCATATTTTTCACTTTTTTTTTTATGTAAACCACTAGGTATGCAGAATGATCATATTTTAAAGAGACATTGTCCATTACACTCTCAAGTAGTGCTAAGTATACCAAAAACATTATTCCAATAGACAATTCCAAAGCGAGAAGTTAGGTTGTGGTGAACTTTTGTTTTTGTGGTTTTTTAACAAACAATCACATGTCTACATAAATGTAATTTTATGGTCATTTATGCGCTTACATGCAAATGGCTTCTAGAAGGCATTTCTTTACAATGAGTTAATAGTTAACTCATGATGATGGTTATAACCATCATCCGTTAGAACCATCATCATCTGCCGAGCCTTTTCCCAACTATGTTGGGGTCGGCTTCAAGTCTAACCGGATGCAGCAGAATACCAGTATTTTACATGAAGCGACTGCCTATCTGACCTCCGCAACCCAGTTAATGGATAATACGATACCCCTTGGTAAGGCTGGTTGTCAGGTTTTCGGGCTTCTGACTACCCGTAACAACTGTCAAAGATCCACAAATGGCAGCCGGGACCAACGGTTTAACATGCTTTCCGAGGCACAGAGGGACCTCGGTATGTAAAGATGGTCACTTATACACAGACAACCGTGGCAAGCGTAGCTTAACCTGATCGATCGACCTACCTGATCGATCGACCTACCTGATCGATCGACCTACCTGATCGATCGACCTGTGGTGCTGTTTTTATTTAGCCATGGACCCCTCCCCTTAACTATAACCATAGTTATAATACATAAACTTTTACCACTCATTGTCATATAGACATGACAAAACTTTTCCAATAACAGAATCAGTTCACTACCACATAATAAAGCAATCAGAGTCCAAGGTAAAAGTCAAATGGTAATACATAAGTAAACCTGTGTTGTCAACATCATCTGCCAGCCTTTTCCCAATCATGTTGGGGTCTGCTTCCAGTCTAACGGGATGCAGCTGAATACCAGTATTTTACATGGAGCAACTGCCTCTACAACCCAGTTACTGGGTAATACCATACCCGTTTATAAGACTGATTGTCATAATCGGTACCTAAAAATCTACAGACTAGCGGGGTAATTGCGTAACGCACTATCAGTACCAATGGGTTTCATTTTGACAGTTCAACAACATTCATTAGGGTGCTGTTCTGTTTAGTGTAAGTACATAAGTACTCTTGTCGACTCAGTAGTTGACAAGTTCACATAATCAACCAGCCCTCATTCGTTTCCTACATCTAAGATAATGCAGATACGGAAAGGTATCATATAAAATAACAAGTAGTGGGGAATCACCTTAAAACCTACTTACAAAGACAATACTTTAAGTTAAAAAGGTTTTTTCCTCAATATTATAATTTTATGCCATCATAACAGCTGCACTGGTTGCTCTTCAAGGTTAAGCAACGCTTGCTGAGGATGGTTGATGATTACATACTTGGTGCCGCGAAAATAATGCTAAGCCGTTTGTCCTGGCTGTCATTCCTAAATCTTTGACATTAATTACGGGTAGTCAGAAGACCACAAGCCTGAAAACCAGTACCCAGTTACTTGGTATCCTGTTACTAAGTAACTGGGTCGTAGAGGTCAGATAGGCAGTTGCTCCAAGTAACATACTGGTATTCAGCTACATCCGGTTAGACTGGAAACTGACCCCAACATAGTTGGGAAAAAAAGGGTATGCAGATTGATTTTAGAGTTTTTGACAGAAAGATTTCTCTTGAACATCTACGGTTGAACATAACTCTCCTAATTGTTCAATTATTTGTTATCAGCGTTCCAATATCAATTTGATATTGACACCATTTAGTTTCAACAGGCAATGGATGTTGTCTATCAATAAAAGACAATAGAGTAGAACAATCTTTCTCAATAGACTCCAAAAAAGAATATGTAGTTACCCAATTTTTTTTAAAAAGATTTTTCCAAAATTATAGAGATGAAACAAATAAACAAACATTTATTATTCAGTACGGTACCTAATTGTTTCCATATAATCATACCTACATAAATTCACACCTTCTTCCCATGGTGGTAGGCAGAAACTACAGAATTCCACCTGCTACGCTCTTTACATAATATGTACTTCTTTACTTCGTTTGCGATCATACATCATCATCATCATCATATTATTTCCTGTTGGTTTTTCTTATGAAGTGTTCGGATTTAACCTTTTTGTATAAATATATATTTTTTTAAACTACAAATACTTTATTAAAAATGATTATTTACTACTGTACAAAAACAAATCAATCTTATTCACCCATCTGCAACCACACAGGAACAGGATAAATAATAACAATAAAACAAATGACAACTTGAACCGCCATTTTATCATAGGTTAGGAAGCCTGCTACATGCATACTTATTGCATTAAAGTTGCATTGTTGTCTGTCCACGTTAAAGCCTCAGAAGTCATGATAGTGTTATTAATTGTCATCATAAACCTTGATTCGCATGTGGCACTCCGCGACATGCGAATGCGACAGCTCGACGACAAGACGCTGACCTGTCGCATGCGACTCAGACTGTCACCAGGGGGTCTACTACGAAGTGCAAAGTGCGAATGATCGGATCGGACCGACACATGGCCGAACCGAATATTATTGAAAAATGCGAAAAAAGTTCGGATCGACTCAGTTGGGTCGGGACCATAGTCAATATTCGAAAGAGTGTAGGAGTGTAGGATCGGGACCGTCTGAACTAAATAGTAAGTTCGTAGCAGGAAACGGCCGAACATTCGGCCGATACCACTTCGGAGTAGGCCCCCAGGTGTGCGAGTGCACCGTGCGTCTAGACGCGGCGACAATTAACGAGAGCGTTCGACGAGCTTGTCGTTGCGACTCTGCAACTCGACGAGACGTCAAGTGTGCGGAGATAGAACAAAGTTTATGAAAATTCTCGTCTGCAGCTTGTCGTTGCGTCTAGTAGCAGTCGCATATCGCATAGTGTGCGCCATAGTCTTAAATGTATTGTTGAGACTGGCAGCAAAACATTATTAAGCCCATTGAATTAGTTCATTCAGTATTGTTATATTTTCCTGACAAAATACAATGGTTGATGCATTTTGTACAGTTTGACTGGTTCATTCCAGTGAATTCAAAACATTGCCAAGAAAATATTAAATAAGTTGCCGGATAACATAACAAAACTTATCCACGTTAATGATACTGGCCATAAGAGTTTCATATTCGACAATCCTACTTCCTATTAATAATATTATAAACGCAAAAGTTTGTGAGGATGGATGGATGTTTGTTACTCTTTCACGCAAAAACTACTGAACGGATTTGGATGAAATTCGGCACAGAGATAGTTCATAACCAGGATTAACAGATAGAATACTTTTTATGCCGATATTCCTACGAGATCGACACTTATGCGGGTAAAACCGCGGGGCGGTGCTAGTAGAAATATATTTTGAAGACATAAAAGGTCTGTTAAGCCTCAAAACAAAAGACTGCAGCTTATGATAGCAAACAGATCAATCAAGAATCTGTCAGTTGTCTCACAAAATATGAGGTCATTGATCTTTATTATCTTTATTAGTAGTTATTATAATATACCATACAGAATGTGTTATGTGAGAATTAATCATGCTTGAACACAGACTAAAATCGAAACTTGGAACGGTGAAAGAAAACGTCTTTACGTCTCCGCATGGATTATGGCCCATTCCCTCTCACAGAGAGGAGTCCTGTGTCCAAGCAGTAGGAACTTAGGCGATTATGCTTGTTTCATCGAAGGGTTGGGTAGAGGTGTACCTATAGTACCTACACCCTCGTTTTGTCAGTTGTATGTATATTATGGGGAGAGCAGGGCCTATTGCCATCAACCGGGCACAAATCGAGGCTGCTACTGAAAAATACCAGATGGAAAAACCCAACAACATTTTGCCTGACCTAGGAATCAAAACTCAAACTCAAACTCAAAGTATAATTATTTCAATTAAACCAATTACAGGCACTTTTGAATTGTCAAGGGGTCGGTCAGTCAGAGAAATGAAGCTAGTTGCCCATTCCAAAGCGTAGTAGGTACCTATGGAGAAGAACGGGCAAGAAACTCCATGGACACTCTTTTAAATCAAAATATGGTTACAAAGTATTAGTTACATCATTCATGTTAAAAATTATGCATGTGAGAACGATGCAGAACGTTAAAAGCATCCGTAATGAAAAGCCTAAAACAATCCAAATATTAAATTAAATTAAAATAAGCCATGGCAGCAAAGAGATGACCAGTCCCCACTGACGGCGCCCGTTCACGAACATGACGCACGGATTAGCACCATTTAGCTCAACCATTTTGAAGGGAGCTAAATGATCCAACACATGTGCCACCATCAGCGAGACATTTGAGTGAGCATGACATACTCTCAGCCGCCAGGGCACATTCAAGTCAATGAAAGACGTACCCAGTAAATGGTAGCTTTATAGTATGTACCTACATAGTACTCACACATGAGCTATACAATTATACAAACCCGAGAACTACCAGACAGACTAAAAGTCTTTAAAAATAAACAGGATTAAAAATAGGCTGTTTACATATAGAATAGCCTTGTAGCTCCGTTCTGGTTTTGGCTATGATAAGCTATAATTTTATACATTTTGTACCTTAATTGCATAAAGTTAGAGTTCAAAATGGATACAATAGATACTGGCCAATATGATGAAATATTTTTGTTTAGTCTGACATCGTGCAAGTCACGTGTTTTGTGGTAAATATTTAAACAATAGTATGTTAATGAATTAAAACCAGACTTTTCCTTAACAAGTATTTTAATTTTGTACATTTCAATACAACTAGTGTCAAAATGAAAATACTTTAGAAATAATCACTGATTGTTCAAAAGCTTTTCAACTTGTTACACTAAAAAGCAGGAGACCAGCAATTGCCTGGCATTTTCCCAACTACATAAATGTTGGGGTCGGCTTCCAGTCTAGCCGAATGAAGCTAAATACCAGCATTTTACATGGAGTGATTCTGTGATTGCCTATCTGACCTCCACAAGTCACAACCCAGTTACTGCGTAACACAATACCCATCAGAATTGGGGCTTCTGACTACCCGTAACGACTGTCAAAGATCTACGACTGACAGCCAGGACCAACAGCTTAACCTTCGAACTCCTGTTATCCACGCCACGAGCCCCTCAAGAAGTAGTAGAGTAGACAAGTATCAAATGTTAAAATTCTCGAAACTTTTTATTTTATTTTTCATACCGTGCCGTGCGTCACCGAATGGCGTGACGTCTTCTTATTTCTTGTCATGCAATCCTATTGTTACTGGAACCAAGGAATAACACTGACAACTGAAAATTGTTTACGTACATAGGTACCTAGATAAAACACTTAACTAATGAAAGCATCACAAAAATACTACGCCAACGATAACGCTGTGGCTAAGTAATAACAGCCGCACGGGTCGATCGATCAGGTTAAGCTACGCTAGCCGCGGTTGGTCCGTGGATGGGTGACCATCTTCACATACCAAGACCCCTCCGTGCCTTGGAAAGCACGTTAAGCCGTTGGTCCCGGCTGTCATTCGTGGAACTTTGACAGTCGTTACGGGTCGTCAGAAGCCCGAAAGTCTGACAACGTTGTGGAGGTCAGATAGGCAGTCGCTACATGTAAAATACTGGTTTTCGGCTGCACCCGGTTAGACTGGAAGCCGACTCCAACATAGTTGTGTAAAGGCAACGCAGATTGATTTACGGTTAGTTAAAAATCTTCGTCTATTCCATTCAAACAATTATTATTGATTGATACATTTATTGCGGTCTATGGCCTTGGAGAGTAATGTTCTACGACTTCTACGTCACGACACGATTTAAATTAGTAGCTACCAGTGGCATTCCTTCAATATAACTACCTACTTACTGGTGAACAAAGAAGTAGGTACATAGTTGCAAAGTAAAAATGTTACAAATGATGCTAGGACAAATCATGATGAAATCTGGGTTACAATACCCCATTTTTTTTTTTTCTGGTGGGAAATCATCAAATGACCCCTCCCGCTCTGGGTGGAGCGGAAGGGAGTGTCGGACTCTTACTGACTAACACCCACCATGTTCCTTCCTTCGTCCTTTATGTTCCGGGGTAGCGGTAACCCTTTCGGACAATCCCGTTGACCCGGCAGGCTTCGGCCCTAAGGGGCCCCTCAAATTATGCTGACAACTCTTTGAGGCGCGCGTGGAACACTTACGCGCCGTCTTACGATACCCCTTGGCTATTCGTAAAGACTGTCAAAGATCTACGAATGACAGCTGGTACCAACGCAACGGCTTAACGTGCTATCCGAGGACAGACGGGTCTCGATATGTAATGGATGGTCCCTCATCAACGAACTGACTGCGGAAAGCGTAGCTTACAACCCGTGCGGCTGTTATTATTTAGCCACGAGCTGCTAATGGTCTACTGTTCTGAATTTGACGTTTTGTTGACAGTCAATCGTTTTGTCTCTTTCTCTCGCGGTTCAAGCAACTCCACTAAAAACATGGTCACGATTCTTCTTCTTGTTCGTCGTAACGATGATTCCATTTGTCTGTTTTGAATAAACTTCGACCAGTATTCGGCCACTTCGACAGGGTTATCGTTGGCCTCGCCAAGGTATTCCATAGTGCAGGTGTTAGTGCACAGAAAGCGCGAAAACGAGGTGAGGCTTCGTTTGCAATGTGGTCCGCAGTCGCACTGTGGCTCATGCAATTTTGTGTCAAACTTACAAAAAAACAAAAAAGAAAACTAAAATAGAATGCCATACTAAAAAACTTAAGTAAGTAGGTAACTAGGAACCTAGGCAGATATCATGGTGGTTTCAAAGACTGCATGGCGTTTTTAAATGTCAAAATCAAAGTTAAATTAGGTTGGGAATCAGCACTTTTTCAACGTCAAAATTATATATAAGACAGTCCCCCAAAATCCTGCCCTTCACTACTTCCTAGTGCTTTATTTAGGAGGGAAGAAGTGACGCAACAAACTCCCCAGCAGCACAGCTGTCTGTTTAGTTAGAAAAACTTGATTCTGGATACAATTGTATATACACTCAACAGAACAGTTTAGAAACCAACAAATAAATGAACACAACAATCATTTGAAATAGCAGTCGGTATGTTTCCAGAATCTGCTATTATAAAATACCTACATTCATATAATCATATCATTGACGTGCTGTACAATTTATACGTAGTTATGTGAAATTCTCGGTATTTCTGCAACAATAATATCATTTTACAATCTTACGTTTGCGCAGGTCTGTTGTGCATGGTATGTTTGTATAAAGATTACTTTTACTTGGCTGTGTTTAACTGTTAACTGTAATTCCAGCTTAAATAACTGATAAAATGGTCGTTCGTGATGTTATGGCTTTTATCTTTGTTATTATGGCGCGAAAATTAGCACTACTCAAAATGGTGGCGTGTGGCGGCCATTTTGGAATACTTAGAAATGTTTACTCGTGCATTTTTGCTTTCGAGAAGTCTGTTTTTTTACTAATTATAGAAAAACAGGGCTACTAAAGTCCAATAAATTATTACCTCTCCTACAAGAACAAAATAAAATAACCCTTTTAATCTGCATTCACGACATATTCGCCAAAAATGTAAACAAATACGAGTTTATGGAAAAATAACTTTAACACCTACAAAATAAAGTTCAGTTTACGCTACAACTTCAAACATTTTTCAAGAGTGCTAGTCACTCTAAAATCAACTTAATTACCATTGGAATAAAGTTGATATTTTTTTAACTTGACATAACATCAATTTGAAACATTTGGAATAGACTTTACCTTACGTTGGTCTTCCGAGCAGTTTTTAGCTTTCGTTCTATTGATACAATGTAATAAACGATTAACCTATTTTACCGATCTATATATGTATTTTCCGTGATTACAAAAACACTTCAACTCAAGTTTATTTTGTTATTCGTTCCACTGTTTATACTTTTTGTAGTTTCACGATTCGCGTGGGTTTTGATAAATAAGGCTGGCTAACTCGAATTAACGCCAATAATGATAAAGCAATTTTATGAACTTTCACAACTTAAATAATTATTTTGATGAACTACATCTTACTGGAAAAATGTAAAAATACTCGTATACTTCGTACCCTAGTGGGCCGCAGCAAGGACAACCTCCAAAAGAGGTGGTCACGGAAGGCTCAGACCTCCGGTGTGTATGCGGCGTCACACACACAGACAATGGCTCACCTCCCATCTTGCATCGCATCCTGTCACCTGCACACGTGAGGACCTAATGGCTGCGTCAATAAACGGTGTCTGCGTTGCTCACTTTTGGGCCAAACAAATTAAAAAACGATAGATAGTTTATTAAATGTTTTTTTCTGTTATTTTTTTACATCAAAACGCTAAGTTAATGACGTATGACTATCTTTCTGTGGCCCTACAGGCCCAAACTACAGTTTGGGGCAAAATAAATACCCACCTAAATTTAGAGACAAAATTGTTGCTAAAACTTACGTCAGTTCTACAGAATTGTTCGAAAAAGTCTAGAGAGTTCGTTACCATCTTCTAAAGAACCTTTAGATGGATTGCCTTCTGCGAACAAAAACCTTTCTCTTTTATTAAAACCAAGCTATTTTCGTTCATACTTATCAGAATTCCTTGACCTAAAAGGAACTTTTGCGACCACAGATTATATCGTTCCCGCCAACCGAAGTGACAGCTGTCAAAATGCCGGGAGTGAGATAGCGTTCTATTTTATGAAAATGTCACAGCAAACACAGGTAACGCCCCATTCAGCCGATATTCAGCCTTTTCAGTGAGGTTGTATTGTCCTAGATATTTATAGAACTGAAAGGAATTGTTCGCATTGTCTAGTAAACTCGGTGAGCATTTTATATTATACCTAACTAGGATAAAAGAGGCTTTGTTTGATAGAGTTGGGGTTTTTTCTTTGTTTGAGTTAGCTGTAGGTTAAGTGGTTTTCATTTTATTTTGAGAGACGTACGAGTACGAGTACGAGTTAGGTACTAGCCTAACTACTAAAGGAGATAAATATCAAATACCGATGTAGATGTTTAATTTGTTTATAAATCCTACTAATATTATAAATGTGAAAGTTTGTATGTTTGTTACTCATTTATGGCTGAACGGATTTGGCACACAGATAGTTTATGACTTGTATTAACTTTTTTTTAACCTATTCTGTCCCACTGCTGGGCAAAGGCCTCTCCAAATCCTTCCAAGAACTCTTTTTCCCGGTTTAACATATAGCATACCTATAATCCGGGTAAAAATTCACTTCGACATACTTTTAATCCGGCAAAAACTAGTATGCTATTATCAGATCTGATCAACTCAATAACATTTTCGTTTAGAGTGATCAATCAATGAATCACATTCATCATAATGGCATGACATTCCAAGACCTTGAACTTCACTTTCTCCTTTTAATCAATAATGAACGATGACGTACAAAAACGTTACCGCACGATGCGCATGTCAGCCAGCCGCTCGGCTGTCTATGGAAACTTTTGTAATATGTTGTTTTTTAATGTCAAGGCGAATCTTGGACTAAAGAAAACACGATAAAACTTTTTGGTGATAAAAATAATCTTGGGTTTTATTTCCGGTGAGTTGAAATGCTTCAAGGCGAGAAGATCCTAAACAATTTTTTTTTTCTCGTCTTGTTCAGTGGGTTTATTTATGGCTGATAAAAATGATCATTTCTGTTTCGCCGCGGGTGTGGAAAAATGCGAGCAAATGTGCATGCATTAAAAAGGCTTGACAGTATTTTTAATTCATTTTGCTTTGAAAACGATTTCGCGTGTCGACTTATCAGAAAATTGTACAGATAAGGAAAACTCGTCTTTATTACAAAACGTATTTGCATCATTTCTATGGATAAGGAAACTCGTTACGCATTTAAACAAAATATGATATTATAAATCAATGTCAATGTGAAAAACGAAACACTACAAATAAAAAAAAGGCCAAACATTATTTAGCTGGACCGTACCCAGAAGATATATTGACGAAACAACAACGCCATGCCGGCCGGGTTTTAAAAAAATAAAATGTAAACAATTTGCGCGCCAATGCGTTAAGTGACAGCACGGTTTGTTTTCGTGTTCTATTTTTGTAGTTCCATTGATTTTCCTTATGGCATATCAAAAATAGTTTAAATATTTCATAGACATTATGTCTTAGTGCTCACACACAAACGATACGCGTTGACGACAGAGGCAAGTGCATCCACCGACACGCGTCGACGGGTGCCTTTGTCATCGACACGTATCGGACCGGCCGAATTGGAGGTGCTTATGGGAGGCCCATGTCCAGCAGTGGACGTCTTTCGGCTGAAATGATAATGATGATGAAAGCGCTTGTCTGGGTTCGAAACTATGAACTACAATCTCGTAAGTCGCGGCCGTTACCACAGGGCCACCACTGCTCTAGTTTGAGGGACATAAAAAATACAATCGATGTGCACAGTGCAATCCAGAAATGTTAAAAAAAAAATGACAAAAACAGTTTTAAAAAAGATTTTCTAAATTCGTACCAGAAAGTAACACGTAAACAAGTAAAAATATTCTTACGTATTTCGGTTGCCAATTGCCATAATAACATGAAATTCCTTTAAAGAGTTATGGCAACGTTTCAAACGAATGACGCAGTGTTTTGACGGTAGTTCTATAAAAAGATCGTAATCTTGTTGGGTAGAGAAAGTACCTACTATTGTATTTCAACACTCTTTATGAAATATTACAACGCAGTAAGTGAGCGAAACTTTCCGCGATGGTTTTTAGAATCACCTTTGAGTAACCTGACGCTTGAGTTCGGAGAAAAAAAGAGCATTCCCGTTCGTAACGTCAGATCATAATGAATACGGCAAATAGATGAGTCAGACCGAAGGAAGTTAGGTTAAGGGATAGAGCAAAGCCATTAAGCCAGGGCTGTGTAGTGTTGCCAGCTCGTAATTTCGTCATTGATAAACAGAATCCAATAACCACCTAAATGTGATCATTGGATGGTTAGGTTCACTGTGAATCCTGTTCATCAATTCAGCCGAAATATGTTCACTGCTGGACATGGACCAGCGATGCTTGGGGGACAAGCGTCATCTTCCCCACATCGACCGGTCCTGTGCTTCTCGCATCCAGTGGAGTCCAACCAACTTTTGTTACCTAAGCCCAAGAGAAGGACTTCATCATCATCATTTCCGCCGAAAGATGTCCACTGCTGAACATAGGTATAGGCCTCCCCCAAGCACCGCCACTTCAACCGGTTCTGTACTTCTCGCATCCAGCGGATTCCTGCGGCCTTCACAAGGTCATCGGTCCATGTCGTAGGAGAAGAGGAACAACTGTCTTTATGATGATTAGTTGTTACTTCTCCATTCTTCCGATTCCTGCCATTGCCAGCTGACCAGGAAGAAGTAATAGTGAATCACACCCACAGCGCCTTCATTGTCAATGTGGAGGAATGCCAAATGTTTGTCATCTGACCTCCGCATTCCTAGGAAACCTAATTTTCCAGTGTTACGTTTGTATTCTTAGTCATTTCTTGGGATACATTTTGGTCTTTTGGGAGTGGTCTTCTGAAATGTGGGTGAGTCTTCATGGTTTAGGAGTTTCCCTTGTTTCTTCTTGACGATACTCCTACTAAGAAATGATGAAATACCTTAATTTCTGGCATAATCTTTGGCAATTGTTGCACTTAAATGACTAGGCTTATCCTATACCAGGAATACCTACATACAACATAAACAATTAAATAATATCATATTCAGTCACGTAAAGTTTCTTTGTGACAAAAATGCAGCATGTGAAACATGCAAGCAAGGATTTCAGAAAATACAACAGAACCCATAACCATTGAACTCCAAACATATTTTTATGCTTCCTTCAGCAAATTATTTATGGATCGAGGCCAAAACTATATTCCTTTTATCATAAATTTTCAATACAATAGTTTGGCAAGCGCTCTCTTTTATTTTTTTCTCTAGTAAATGCTAGAACTGCATAAAAGATAATATTTTGTCCCCATTGTGAAATGTTTTATCGTGCAGACAAATATACGAGTGAGCGTTTTGATGACCTACTATTTCTGATTTGTATGTTGGTATTAGAATGTGAATACATATATGTTTTTTTTTGTGGGTAGGTATGCAATTTTGCGTGTTTTAAGAAGGAGTGTCTATGGAGTTTCTTTCTCGTTCTTCTCCATAGGTCTTCCTACTACGCTTTGAAATAGGTAACTATATCCATATTTCTGACTGATCGACTCCTTGGCAATTCAAAAGTAAATATTGAAATAAATGCTTTGTGTTTTAAGTCTGATAAAATACAAGTCGTATTCAATCAGCAATTCAGATTAAGTTGTTTATCCGAGTCCTTCCCATTATATCCTAAATAAATAAAATTGGTTTCTGAATGTTAGAAGGTAATGAATTAATACACATAGACACTATTTTTGGCATTTAAGACTAAGTTTTTATAAAAACTCCCAAGGTAGGTAAGTTAGAAGCGATTGAGTTAAAAAAGAACTTGCTTAAGCATTACGTGTCGGCAGATTTTCAGTCCATCGCTTTTCTACTAGCATAATAATTATAAAATCTATTAAAGAAGTAAAGACACGTAACTGTTGTGCTTCCATGCAATTTTACGAATGGCGATGGTTTAAAGAGAAAGACGCATGCAGTACGCTTGAGCATTCAGCTTTGTTCTGAACCAAAGAGTTTTCCAAAACAGTTTTTAGGCATCCATCTATTTCAGTACTGTCTTTTATTTAGATAGGTACCGGTATGTCGCCTGCTTTATAAACGTGAAAGTAATCACGTCCGAAAGTAAGACTCGCCCCATTATTGATCTGTTTTTAGATTCACAACATTAATTCTATTTTTGTATATTGGCAAGGCTCCTCTTTTGGCCGCCGACTGTTTACTGTTTTCGAATTTTGAATCAGTTGCTTCTTGATTCTCGTATCGAACGCACGTGTTGACAAACATAAAAATAGATTCTATTTTCGTAAACAAACATAATATGCTGTATACGGTATACAGCATAAAGCTATTTTTCAGAAAAGTGCCTGAAAAAAATCGCCTTACGATACCTTAATTTTTTTGTTGTTTTTATCTTTTAATTGTTTATTTATTGAAACATTCCATTTTTTGTGATATACTTGTTGTTTATAATATTATTCGAGGTTTATTTCGTTGTTGCTCATAGAGGATTTATATATTTTTGAAAAATGGTCAAGTTGTACCGGTAAGTCCATTCTAGTCTTATCGCATGAAATCAGTGTACTAATATTTTTGAGTACATTCCGACGAATTTTAATGTATTGCCATCTCTTTCTACCAAGCGTAGTTAGAAAGAGAGGGAAGCAATATGCTACTTTAATTCACTTGTGCTAACTTTAGCATGTTTTAATAGCTTTGTATATCCTGAGATGACGTCTTTACGTGTTTGGACACTTTATGTCAATTATCATAGCTCTAATTTCCTTCCATCTCTTATTTCATCTACAAGTAAAGGACAACATTCTCAGTTTATTCTGTAAAAAAATCGACGCCATGGTTGTTGACTGCCTAAAACTCGTTACCAAATCTTTGAAGTATTCTTCTGAATTTCCTTTACCTATATATCTCTACTACTAATAAGGCTGAAGAGTTTGTTTTCTTTTTTTTTGGTTTGAACACTGATCTCTGGAACTACCAGTCGGATTTGAAAAATTAATAATAATAAAGCTGAAGTTTGTTTTTTTTTTGTTTGAACACGTCTCTGGAACTACCAGTCGGATTTGTAAAATTATTTTTGCATTTGGTAGCCGCATTCCTAAGGAAGGCTATAGGCTATATTAACAATACCCTACGACCTTTTAGAAGCCGAGCAAAATGAAAAATGTCGGAAAGAACGCTGAGCGAAAACAAAGTAACAACGCGAACGGGCGATGGATAGTCCAATTCTTGAGGAAGGTTATAGGCCATATTAACACCACGTTCACGCTGCCACCTTTAGAAGCCGAGCAAAATGAAAAATGTCGGAAAGAACGCTGAGCGAAAACAAAGTAACAACGCGAACGGGCGATGGATAGTCCAATTCTTGAGGAAGGTTATAGGCCATATTAACACCACGTTCACGCTGCCACCTTTAGAAGCCGAGCAAAATGAAAAATGTCGGAAAGAACGCTGAGCGAAAACAAAGTAACAACGCGAACGGGCGATGGATAGTCCAATTCTTGAGGAAGGTTATAGGCCATATTAACACCACGTTCACGCTGCCACCTTTAGAAGCCAAGCAAAATGAAAAATGTCGGAAAGAACGCTGAGCGAAAACGAGGTAATAGCGCGCGCGGGCGATGCGATGCGACGCGGTAGATTAGAAGCCGAGGGTGTTTTATAAAAATATGGCTGTTATTTTAGTATACTGTGTATGTATCAAACGACTTCCACGCGAATAAAGTCGCAGGTCAGAAGCTGGTTAACTTATAAAATGCCGTGAAAACAACTCATTTATATCAAGGTCGCCCAGATTATATCAAAGAAATTCCCTTCGGAAATTGTTCAGTGGTTTTCCAGCTAGCTTCGATAAAATAAACATGAAACTGTTATGGTTGGCATTAGTCCTTGAAATTGTTCGAATACAACACGCTAGGTTTGTTTGCGGGCTCGTGGTTACGTAATAACAGCCGCATGGGTCGATCGATCAGGTTAAGCTACGCTTGCCACGTTGGTCCGCGGATGGGTGACCATCTTTACATACCGAGACTCCCGGTGCCTCGCAAACCTCTTTATTATAAGCCGTTGGTCCCGACTGTCATTCGTGGATCTTTGACAATCGTTACGGGTCGTCAGAAACTCGAGAGTCAGACAGTCTTACCAAGGGGTATCGTAATACCCAGTAACTTGAGCCGTGGAGGTCAGATAGGCAGTTGCTCCATGTAAAATACTGGTACTCAGCTGCATCCTAGAGAGGTTAGACTGCAAGCCGACGCATGAAGCAATGGATTAGCAATATCCTTCAAAATGATTCTGATTGAGATTGATTGTGTCAAATTGTGTGTTACGCAATTAGGATGCTGGAAGCATTTGGACCAAACGAAAATTACAAGATATCCTACCCGCAGTTCGGTATGCCTCCAACTGTCTCCTTTGTGCTCTGTCCTCGCAACTCTGGTCCAAGGATAGTAAGGCCCCAAGGATAGACAGATATCGTCTTCCCATCTTGTTTTTGGACACCCCCGTTTTCATGGCCCGTCTCTTGGGTCCCAAGCATGGACTACATGGCAAACAGTTTTATACCACAGAACCATCCACTCCTCTATTTAACTTCAGTCAAGGCTTCCAAAAAACGCCAATAGCCTTCAAAAAAACATTAATAACCTCAGTACATTATTAAACCATCGCATGCTAAATACTCATCAAGTACTATCGCCTTAGGAGTTGTTTGTAGGTCGAACTCAGACAGGCGCTTTACTTTGTATAAATTATTTCACCACCACTGCTCTCAAAACGGTGAAGGGAAACATCGTGAGGAAACCGGCATGTTCTAGAAGCAAAAATTTGAAGACATGTGACATCTACCAACCCGCACTGGGCCCGCGTGGTTGATTACAGCCCGCTCCCTCTCACCAAGAGGAGGCCTGCGTCCCAGCAGTGAGAACATTATAATTATGCTGATTATGTACTATCGCTCTAATTAATTTACATTTGCCGTAAACAACAACTGAGCTGTTTTAAAACAAAATTATACGTCCATTATCATTTTAGGCGAAATGCCAAGAAGTACGAGTACTATGTGTACCAACCAACATGATTATTTTAATATGACCGGTCCAAAACAAAATGAAAACAACATACATAAGTGTCTGTATTTTGGCAGTTACTTTCACAGATTTATTTTTGAGTTGATTGATTGTCAAAGGAAAGGTCACACTTTCTGTGTTGTTTGGTAAAATCCGTAGTTCCAGAGATTAGTGCGTTCAAACAAACTCGTCAACTTTATTATTAGTATAGGATAACCGATCCAAAACGAAATTAAAACAACATTAACCTCTTTATTCATAAACGTTGCTTAATATTAAGTAGTGATTAGCGACTGTTTAATCATACATGTTTGACATTTAAACGTCACTTAGCTTTAATCATCGTGTATAAATAAACCCTCAAGTGTCTATATTTTGGCAGTTACACTTTCCCAGGTTTATTTTTGAGTTGATTGATTGTCGAAGGAAAGGTCACACTTTCTTTCTGTGGGTTGGTAACTGGGATTGATTTCTTTCTGTCCCTTTCAGTCTTATTATTGGAACGAAGTTCTTTAATGCAGCTTGTGGTAGGAGTAAACTGCTAGTATCACCACGTAACGAAAAAGCTTCATGCCGGGGCTCCGTAAGACTTTCAGAGAGAAAGATACAGTTTTCCTGGTTTTCGAGAGTGCTAAATCCGATTGTGCGGTCGAAATCAAAATCCAAGATGGCGGCTGCGAACATTTAAGAATGTTTTCATCGTGAGTGTTGTTTTGCGAGTATTTTTTAAGCAACTTCGTTCTTGACGGGGGCGGGGGACCCCGAATGCACACTTTTTTTTTTTTTCAAAATTATCGCCAGTTACTAGCTGCGCCCCGCGGTTTCACCCGCATTAGTTTAGGTCCCGTGGGAATATCGGGATAAAAAGTGTCTTATATGTTAATCCTGGTTATAAACCATCTGTGTGCCAAATTTCATCCATCCATCCATCCATACAAACTTTCACGTTTATAATATTAGTAGGATTTAAGCAAATTGCTGTTCCATACAGTTTCAGAATCATGTACAGACCATGGTAACTGGTTGCGCTTCGATGTCCCTGCGACCTTGTATACCTGCTGATTTTCAGGTTTCCTTACGTAATTTTCAGTGCACATGCACCTAAATCTCAAGTGTCTCCATAGCATTGTAGTTTATTTTAAAACGTTACGTTATAACCAGTATTTATCAGTCACAATAACTGTACTATTTCTGTTATCACCTGTTACTTCAAATATAAGATAAACAGACAGATAAGCTTCTCACTGAACATCCATATTGTTATCTTACACAGATCTACTAACATCATCTTAGCGACCTAACTCATCGAGATGGTATCCTAAACTTACAACAGTACCTTTCGACTGCTTGCAAAGTTCATCATCATCTGCCTAGCCTTCTTCCAACTACCCCCCCTAGACCCCCCCCCCCCTAGACTTCTTCTTCTTCGTATGTTGTGGTCGGTTTACTTTACACTACAGTCTAGCTGAATACCAGTATTTTACATAGAGCGACTGTCCATCTGACCTCTACAACCCAGTTACTGGGTAACAGAAAGTTATGCTAGCAAGTTTTTCGATAGTTTTCATAACAATCCTCCAATTTTTTTGTGCATTTTGCCGATACTGGCCCTGTTAGAAATGAGCCCTGATAAAAAAATATGTACCTCTTTTTAACTTTCTTGCCTCTTCTTACAGTTGGTTGAAGTTAGTATTTAGTGGCTATTTAGTATTTTAGGACCCCAGAATAGGAATTATTTGAGGTCCAGAAAAAGAGGCTCAATTATTATAATTAGTGTTCAATCATATTTTAGACCGCGAAATGGGAATTATTAAAGGTTCGATTAAATACATGCCGTTACAACTTACAAATCCTACAAACTTCAAAATTTTTCGGCAGCGGAGACTGTTATTTGCCAGAACATTGTGCTAAGGATAGAGAAATTAAGCACTTTATTTTGTCTAGAGTAGATAAATTATACCCTGTCCATTAGGTTAACAGTTTTTTTGACAGCTGTCATAGAAAGTACATATTCCAGATTACGTAAAAGTTAACTTTAAAATGCGTAATATAATAAATACATATATAAACTGCCTTATCTTATTTATGGCTTCTTACAGACATTATAATACCGTACGTGTATCAATCAATGTATTGTGTGTTGCTGCAATCACTAGTTTCATCTGTCAAAAAACGGTAAACTTTGTTTGAATAAGGGGTAAAATTGACGAGGTAATTGCACGGGAATTATGACAGGTTATTGAAATAAAATGTTTTATTTCACTACTCTAGACAAAATAAAACACTTACCTATGTATTTTATTTTGTCTAGTGAAATTAAACATTTTTCACTGCTCTACTACTATTATCTCCTTTATTTCAATGTGAACACATATAAATTATATTTTTAAATATTAGAATATAAAACATATAAAAATAGTAGCCCACCGGTATCGGGAACAGGGTCCAAGCTACCGGTGGTTAGGGCAGCGAGAGGAACCTCCTGACAATGCGAGCCGTGTCCAGAAGTATCGCTTTTTGAATCAAGCCCTTGATCCAGCTGCTCAACGAGAGCCTCCTCAGGTGTTAGTCAAGGCTATTAAGCCATTGGCCGTCACGACTATCGGCACAATGATCGCTGAGTCCACATCCCACGTGTCGACCACCTCGTAAGCCAAGTCAAGATACTTGATTTATTTATCTTTCTCGGCTTTCACGAGGTTCTCATTATGCGGGACAGTTATGTCAACAATCATTGCGCGCCGCTGTGATCGATCCACCACCACTATATCAGGCTTATCGGCAACAATAGTCCTGTCAGTGATGATGGATCGATCCCAGTACAATGTGATATTTCCATTTTCGAGAACTGAGTCGGGCACATACCTGTAGTACGGCACCTTCGATTCCACAAGGTTGTATTTCAGAGCAAGTTGCTGATGGATTATCCTAGCTACAAGGTTGTGTCTATGCAAGTACTCTCCGTTAGCTAGACTAGAATACCCAGAGACATGCCTGATTGATTCCCCCGGCCGGTGGCATGCCCGACAGATGTCAACCGTGCCGTCTTTCACAATAAATCTCCGGTAATCGTTCGTCATCATAACTTCGCCCATAATTGCACAGACAAAACCTTCGGTTTCTCCAAAGATGTCACCGAAACGCAGCCAGGCTACGGACGCTAGTAGATCTACATCGGGCCCATGCAGGGCCCGGAAGAAGCGTCCGTGAAACTCCTTACTCTGCCATACCTCCATGCGTTCATTAGTGTCAAGCACTACTGGCTTGCGCCAGTTCTCTTTACCCAAGGAGAGCGGGGTGAGGCCCTTGTCCACCGCGACTACATCTCGATGCATTCCCACGTCGGTTTCTAGGAAATATTCTCTGAGACTGCATATCTCGCGATTGTGGAGGTTCTTAGAGTTAGTAGTTCTCGTTTAAAAAGCCTCCACACTTTCGTGGGATATATAGCCTCATTATCGATGACCGTGGGTGATGCATTCGATTTGCAGTCAGCACCGTACGGACCCTCCTATCCAGGGCGTCGAGTTCGGTCTGAGTCCATTTGAATATGCCGAAAGAGTACATCAAAACCGGCATGACCCAACTGTTGAAGGCGCGCACCTTGTTTCCGCCTGATAAAAGATTATTAAATACTTTTCAGGCGGCCAAAGAAGCGCTCCTTCAACGATTGCTTCATGTCAGTAACATTGATGCCTAACGCTTCCGGCATACCCAAATACTGATAGGTTTCGGATGCGGAGAGGGCTCTAAGGTTTGTGGAATCCGAAAGTTGGGTTCCCACGGATTCCACAATCTCCCCTCGCTTTACTTCGCCAAATTCCATCCTGAAGGCGCTACTGAAGGTTTCAGTAATTTGCAGTAGGTCCATCAGTTGCAAATTGTTGGGGGCAAAGCTACTATTATTTTCATTACTCACTACTCTAGACAAAATAAAACACTTATGTATAAGTGTAAGTGTTTGTATGTATAAGTGTTTTATTTTGTCTGTTTTGTCCCTTATTCAAGCAAAGATAACAAAAACTAATCCTATTATTATATTTGCTAGATACTAAAACTTATCTTATTCTTAGTTTACACAATATTTACTAAGACTTGTCTGAGGAAAACTGACAATAGTTCCCCAACCTTTGAAGGAAACTGACAGTTTGAATATAAAATGCCTTATTATAATTATTTCGAGAAGAGGGCTGGTGATTTGACGTTGTTAAGTGAATATTTGGAATCTGAAGTTATCTTTTTGAGCAAAAACATTGGAAGGTACGGATAGGGTATTTTAATTTTTTTGGTCGATTGTTGTTGTTTTATTGTTGGATTGTTAGAAAAGCTGGCGTGATTTAGTCATTCGTTTATTTGTCAATAGGTGATTAGATTAATATCCTGCATCAACAGTCAGTTTTTCATATCTATTTGGTCAATCTGTGTGGTTCTTTCCTCAAAAGACCATCTCATCAATCTACATGGTCTTCATAACGATCTGACCAAGATTACCTATGTCTAAAGACTGACCTCTGAGTTTGTTTCGACGTTTCTTCTCAGACTAGTCAGATAGGAAATCCCGACGTCATCTAGTTCTTAAAATATTTTGCACATAAATGTGTTTGTGCAAACCTACGTAACAATAAAATAATTTATCATTTATTTCAAAAAACTTCTAAGTTATTTAGTTAGTAAGCAGCGGTTGACTTTGACTTCAATACGACCCTCTAAGTTCATTTTATAATCCTATTGATTGCTATTTCATGAAATAGTCATTTAATAGGATTATATGAACTTATAATTCTGTAAATATATACTTGTTAAGGTCGCTAATCATATTGGTTCAACATACAACCTGGCACTCACCAGCAAATTGTAAAAATCCTGCGAACTACCTACCGGCTACCCTGGCGCTTCCCCCTTAATACTGTTTGGCATTGTTAATAACAATTGCTTTTTTTGTTACAGCGGTGACAACGCCTCGGTGAGCGCTGCCGGGAGCAAGCGCTCCGCTTTGTCGGCGTCGGACGCCGAGTGTTTCTCGCTGTGCCTGGGTGCCGGGCCTCTGTGGTAAGTGCAACATTTTAGTGCCGTTTTTGTTGTTGTTACGGGTTTGGTTTCCGCACTTTGGTCCTTCAGGTGGACCATTGTGCGTGGGCTTTGGCGGCCGTCGGTGGTTATTCCAACCAGCCCACATCCCAACAGAAGTTTATTAAGTCTCCTGGCCTGCTGAGAACATCTGTGTAAGATCTGGGTGTCCCGAGGGTTTCTGACCTAATCTGGGTGATGCGTATGCACTCAAAGAGCACATGCGCAACGGTTTCATGAACCTCCAGCTAGCTGATCATTCTTCGAATAGGTACAAAACCTAAGAAATCCGCATGACGTAAAACAAGAATCTCGTGGATAAAACGTGGTCAACTAAGATTGCACATTTATCTTGTACACAGACGTAACTAAACGTACCTACTTACGTCGAAGTAATTAATTGAACCTTAGACTCAACGCGCGAAGAGATAAGTTCATGCAACTATTTGACCTGTTCATTTATCTCGTTATCACTAGAGATACATGCTCTGTGATATCTTATAGTGCATGTAGTGTGACGTAGGTGATACGTTTTAACTCTGACTGGCATCTGCCCGCGACTTCGTTCGCGTGAAACCCGTCGCACCGCATCGCCAGCCCGCGCTATCACTTCGTTTTCGATTATTACTTTTTTCTTCTTGCTCGACTCCTAAGGGTCGTAGTATAGCCTATAGCATTCCTCAAGAATTGGACTATCAACTGCAATAATAGTTTTTCAAATGCAACTGGTACCTATTTCCAGAGATTACCCCACAGATTTATAAACTAAAGGGAGATATGGTGTGGCTGCCCAACTGTTCGAGTCCGGCTGTCGCCTTCAACTACATATGCACTACAATACGAACACGCGCTCACTCACACTATAACAGTCACCACACTCAACGCGAGCCAATCGCGTAACGCAGATCGCAACGTTGAGACACAACTACATTGACAATTCTTATTGACAAATCAACGGCGCCCGCGTGTGTTTCTGTTTTGTGCATACATTGTTCGCGCGCGCGACGCCCCTTTGGCATATCTCCCTTTAGTTTATAAATCTGTGGATTACCCCCTACATACAAACAAACAAAACTTTTACGTCTTTATAACAATATTATTAGTAGTATAAATAAATTGTGTTAATTAATTAGATACTTTGTACTTTAAGTCTTAATTATAGGTGTAGTAATTATACTAAGATTATCTACGAACGTAGTACAGTACATATAGTAGATTTAACGCAGATTGAAACGAGACTTCACACAAGATCGACGTTTCTAGAACATGTTACGCTGTCAGTCCTATCAAATCAATACATTTTGGGCTGCAGGTAACGAGCTCTTTGAAATACTGAAAGTATTCCTAAATAAATGCAGTCACACATTAATTTAAATTAGACGGTCAAACGCACCATGTATAAAATAAAAAATAAAAAAAATATTTCACGTGAACCTACATGGGCACTTATGAAACGTCAGAAGCTAGGTGCACGGTTCCAATTGGTCGTTTTCTATGGAGAAGAACCGGCAAGAAACTCCACGGTTACTCTTTTAAAAATAATTATTATTGTTACCAAAGGTGGTCCAATATGACCTTGCAGGTCCTGTATCTCTAATGAGATTTTATTGAAAGTCAACTTTAAATATATCTCCAAATTTTCGCTTAGGAGTGTCATCCAAAGTGATTGATGTTTGCTTCGATTAAATTCTAAGATATCTAAAATGTATTCTTCGCAGGTGGTCCTGATGTTCCGGCAACCGGCTCGGCACCGCCCGGAGGGGTGAATGGCGGGGCCGCGAGCCCCGCTAACCCATCAACACCCACCCACGACGACAACAACCGTGAGTATTCCATCTCGTCTTATTATTAACAGCTCCACAGCACATAACAGCCTAATAAACCACTGAAGACAAAATCTTGGAAGGAAAAGTTGTTCAAAGGGAGGGCCTCATCAACAGCTTTCTTTTACTTGCCTGCGCTGTCCTATTTACGAAGTTTGAATTATTTTTGGATAAAACATTACGTCAGTATATTATAAATGACAGAAATTGGTTCTGTAAATGATTCTGAACAAACTACTTTCATGATGTGCATTAATTCAGTTACACATTGTCTAGTGGTGCAGTCGGCGATCAAGGATGCAATCTTGTCTAGATTTTGCTTCATATCATCATAATCAGCCTATATTGTTCCCACTGCTGGGACACAGGCCTCCTCTCTTCGAGAGGGAGTGGGCTATAATCTACCACGCGGCCCAGTGCGGGTTGGTAGATGTCACATGTCTTTGAATCCTTGGTTCTAGGACGAATGCCGGTTTGCTCTCGATGTTTTCCTCCACCGTTTTGAGAGCAGTGGTGATGAAATAATTTACACAAAGTAAAGCACCTGTCTGGGTTCGAACCTTCGACCTACAACTCATAAGTCGCGGCCGTTACCACTGGACCACCACTGCTCTCAGTTTTTACTTGTTCACTCCTGATTTGAAAACTGCCTGGTTATTGCTAATGATTTTTCCAGTGTCCATAGGCAGTGGCAACCTTATTTCAGATGGACTGCCGACCTGTTAGCCAACTAAACTAAAATCTACATGACTTTGGTACTGATAAACCAACTGTTCCCTCCGCAGGTGACTTGTTGAGTGCCCTACTATGGGCCAGCGCGAGTTCACTCGCAAGCAGCGCGGAGAGCCTCATCGAGCAAACACCGCCGCCAGCTCACCCAGCCATCCACCAGCAACGCAGAGAGCAGGTTAGTTATCCTATAGCGAAGTTTAGGTAAGCGACAAAACTTGCAGAAGTTGACGTCCCCAAGCAATTCTTTCCGTGTAAACAATTTCGTCAAGCTGACTTGCGCAAGTCTTCTTTATGCGGGCTTTAGACTGTCTAAACGCCGATTCCGCTAGGCCACAGGTGACTTAGGTCCGTATTACAGAACCTCACTCAAAAAGCTGAATTGCTTGCGAAAGTGCGCGTGAATTTCATTTTACACAGTGAGAGTTGCAGCATTAGTCTTATAAGACTACTTGGGTGTAAATGGCATGCAATCCCTTTTTAAATTTTTTTTTTTTTTTCGGGGGGAAACCTTCAAAAGTCACCCGACCTCCGGGGAGTGTGAGATTTTTACCCCACTAAAACCACCCCGGTGATCACCACCCGCACATAGGGGTGGTCCCGGTTCCTCTTAAAAGACCAATTCCGGAACCACCCCTGCGCAACGCCTATAAGGCACATCCCTGGGGAGACTGTAAAGGGGCCTCCCCTAAGCCTCGCTATGCAATCCCTTTTTAACCTACTTCAAAAAAAGGAGCAGGTGCCGTTGATATAGAAAATTGATTAAAAGTTGATGATGAAACGAATCGAAAACAAATAATAAATTCGTGGGTTGTTATAGCCTCTTTCTCAGTTCGTCATTGGTACGTGTGAAACTATGACAGAATTTTTACAAAGTAATATCTATTTTTTTTTTGTACAAATTGACTACTGAGAGGCCATAATAATTTGATTCAACAACAACAAAAATTGGTAACATTTTTACCCTAAATCTGTATTTGACGAAAAAAAAAACATATTGCTCACAAAATAACAAATAATTTGTATCATTACAGACAATCAGAAAGATCCTCGAGCGCAAGGACAGGCAGCCTGTCAAGGTGGACTTCAAAATCTTCCTCACCGAAAATACCATCAACCGCTGGGAAGCTGTAAGTTCCTTTACCTTTATATCACCATAATTATGTTTCAAGATTTGGTCGACAATCAGTACGAGACATGGACACTGACTGTCGGGATGGCCCAGAAATTCAGTCCAAAATTAATGTGTAAACTATTTTCATCACCACTGCTCTCAAAACGGGTGTCCGTTACCCTGGCCAGATGTTGTCGAAAATGGTAATTTGAATCTTATAGATAATTAGATTTGCGGCTTCTGTAATTGTTGCGCACATTTTTAAATTTGTTGCGCTTATAGTTTTTTAATTATTTCACAAAAACATTTCCTGCTGCGGTAACGTTACCCTAGCCAGACCTTTTTCTTTCTAATGGGAATATTTAAATAAAAACTAGCTATAAAATTAGTTGTCTAGATGAAGTAAATGTTGTGCCTTATTTTGTATTCAAGTTTTCTTCGGTTGCGAAGTTATTCGAGATTTTGCTGGAGTAACGTTTCTGGTTTTACTAGATCTTTGAAACGGTTAAACGGATTCTTATCATATTTTGTACATGACTTCTTAGGAACTAGTTTAAATTTGTTTTTCAATAAAAAAACCAAAATAATGCATAGCTTAAAGGTTATTTCATTAAATAGAAAAACACTTCAATTGGTCCCAGCACTCTCAATAAGAGGTCTAAAGACTTACTTTAAACATTATTTTGAAGCTTGTAACTGCCTTCAAATGTATCTGAAGTTTCATTAGTATCCTGTAAGTATTTAACAACTTATGATGATATTCAGTTCCTCAGGAGCACGGTCTTGATGCGTGCGGTGTTATTTGGCCACTGGATTGGATATATGAACTGAATGTTATGTCAATTATTAGTTTTTTAGTTCAGTTGTATATCAGTAAAATTTCAGCTCAGTACATTGGATAATTAATGAGATAATACGATTAAAGTCATTAGGAAGTGAATGACCGTGGTAACCCGACCAAGTTTAGGTGGTTATGAAAAAGCGAAAACGCAGAACATTATGGTACCTTCTAAAATATGTAGGATAGTGTTGCAAATTTAGTACAGACATGTACACAAGTTTTAAAAAAAACTACATGATTATTAAAAATGTTTATTTACAGGTAAAATAATCATTTCAATTGAACTTTTAAAGTATTAACAAACGAAAGAATGAATGAGAATGTCAAACGATATTTTTTATAACTTCACCACGCAGCCATAGTCGCCACCACACTCATACGTAAGTATTATGTCGCCATCACCGCGTCCATCATCGCGGCCCACGGCTATTGCTATGTTGCCATTCTGTTTATACCTACAATAAAAAGAAAGAGTACATTTTTTGTCTAAATCCATAATGGGGATAACGGTAAAAATCGGTCGCTAAGTCATGAATTTCATTAATCAAGTTTCAAGTCATATGTTGACAATGTACTACACAAAAACCTTCCACTTGAATCAATCTATTAAAAACCTGCTTCAGTATCCGTTGCGTAGTTTTAAAGATTTAAGCAAACAGGTACCGACAAACGGAAAGCGACTTTGTTTTATAGGTACTATGTAGCGAAGGATAAATATGTCGTTATCATTGTTGAGAATTCCAGTCCAGGTAATAACTAAGTACGAGAAAAAAAGAAAATAATAAGAAAGGTTCTAAAATCAAATAATTAAGCATTAAAATAAATACAGTTTTAGATAAGTACCTAACAGTCTACATATTATTAATAATTTTGCCACTATTTCTGTAGTTACATTATGCAAGCTTACCTTGTTCGTGAATTCAGCAAGCAGCCCGCACCATAATTAATATGATCATCAATAGAAGCACTCCACATTAGCAGCAGTAATTCGCCACACTTGTTATTATAAATAGCTCTCACGCACTCGATAAATATTTGCAAAAACAGGAAACGGAACTGCCGAAGCGCACGCGCACTCTCTACAAGATGAATTATGTGAATATGGAGCATGTTTAGTGCGTTATGCAAACAATGTATTATCCCTTCACCCCACCCCTCCCGCGTCCCACCGAACTACATGTTAAATCGGTGATTTTTGTTATGTCTGTGCAACTGGAAGATAATAATAATGTTTTCATAGTACAGAAAATATTATTATATTATTGTGTATTTAACAGTGTACGCGTCTGTACCGAAATTGTAAGGTGTATTATACTAAACATTTCAAAAGATAGTATAATGTTCTGCGTTTTCGCTTTTTCGTAACCACCTAAACTTGGTCGGGTTACAACGGTCATTCACTTCCTAATGACTTTAATCGTATTATCTCATTAATTATCCAACGTACTGAGCTGAAATTTTACTGTTATACAACTGAACTAAAAAACTAATAATTGACATAACATTCAGTTCATATATCCAATCCAGTGGCCAAATAACACTGCGCGCATCAAGACCGTGCTCGTGAGGAACTGAATATCATCATAACTTGTTAAATACTTACAGGATACTAATGAAACTTCAGATACATTTGAAGGCAGTTACAAGCTTCAAAATAATGTTTAAAGTAAGTCTTTAGACCTCTTATTGAGAGTGCTGGGACCAATTGAAGTGTTTTTCTATTTAATGAAATAACCTTTAAGCTATGTATTATTTTGTTTTTTTTATTGAAAAACAAATTTAAACTAGTTCCTAAGAAGTCATATACAAAATATGATAAGAATCCGTTTAACCGTTTCAAAGATCTAGCAAAACCAGAAACGTTACTCCAGCAAAATCTCGAATAACTTCGCAACCGAAGAAAACTTGAATACAAAATAAGGCACAACATTTACTTCATCTAGACAACTAATTTTATAGCTAGTTTTTATTTAAATATTCCCATTAGAAAGAAAAAGGTCTGGCTAGGGTAACGTTACCGCAGCAGGAAATGTTTTTGTGAAATAATTAAAAAACTATAAGCGCAACAAATTTAAAAATGTGCGCAACAATTACAGAAGCCGCAAATCTAATTATCTATAAGATTCAAATTACCATTTTCGACAACATCTGGCCAGGGTAACGGACACCAAAACGGCGAAGAAAAACCTTGTGAGGAAACCGGCATGTCCTAGAACCAAAAATTCGAAAACATGTGACATCTCCGAACGCGTACTGTGCCCGCGTGGTGGATTACGGCCCACTCCCTCTCACAGAGAGGAGGCCTGTGTCCCAGCAGTGGGAACATTATAGGCTGATTATGCAAATAAATTAGGTGCAGACGAAGTTTTGAACCCGCAACCTAAGGGGCAATTCTCGTAATTTTAAGAACGTTCACAATCTGATCTGTCTCAATCTGTCAAAAGACCTCTACTTTCCTACATTTTGGACAAGTTTTTGACTTTGATTGTCGCTGAGATGAGATTGCAGCTAGATTTTTAACGTTTTTAATTACAGGAATTGGCCTTCTGATCACACACAGGTTTGACACCGCAGTAGCAGGTTTTAAATAAACTGAAACTGTATATAATGTATAGTTTACGATATTATCAGACACTGGACTTTTGTATCGAAGTGCAATGACACTATTGATAACCTTATGATAGTTACGAATACGTCATTGTTACAATTACAACGTTTATATAATTAACTAAGGAGTTATTGTTTATGTAAAAAGTAAAAGTGTTTACATCCTCCTTACTAATATTATAAATGTGAAAGTTTGTATGGATGGATGGATGTTTGTTACACTTTGGTTGGATGGATTTGGATGAAATTTGGCACACAAATGGTTTTTAACCAGGATTAACGTATAGGATACTTTTTATCCCGATATTCCCACGGGATCGAAACTGACGCCGGTGAAACCGCGGAGCGCAGCTAGTAATATTATAAACGTGAAAGTTTGTATGGATGGATGAATGATTTTTACTCTTTCACGCAAAAACTACTGAACGAATTTGAATGTTTTTTTTTTTTTGTTTAATCGTGTTTAGATATCGATTCCCATCACGTCTGCAGGGTCTCGCTAGCTAATTTAATTTAACCCTGTATAATAAATACTAGCTGCGCCCCGCGGTTTCACCCGCATAAGTTTCGAACCCGTGGAAATATCGCTATAAAAAGTATCCTATGTATTATTCCTGGTTATAAACTATCTGTGTGGCAAATTTCATCAAAATCTGTTCAATAGTTTTGGCGTGAAAGAGTAACAAACATCCATCCATCATCCATCCATACAAACTTTCACGTATATAATATTAGTAGGAAAAGTAGGATAGTAGCAGTAGTGCAGGCTGATAACGTTATGAACGTGATAGTCATTTATGGAATAAATGATAATGTCATAAATAAATAGACGTTTGTGTCATGTTTATGATTCATGATAATATTACGGTTAAGTGAGAAATCACGATATTAACCACATTGTTATTATTGACTTTAACATGAAGGAAAACACAGTGAGGAAATGTAGAATTTGTGAGATGAAATTACCAACTTGCAGTGAGCTAGTTTGGTAGATCAATACTCTTCTCGGTAAAGAAATGAGCAAAAAAATTTGCCCACATGCTAACATATCCTTGTAATTAGCTATAGACTTTGGTTACGCCAGTCATTTTGACCAGAGTTCAGCTCATTTCGACCTCCTTAAAATGTATTATTTCCTTGTTTCTCAGGTGGTTCAAGGAGGCACTATGTACCTGCGCATGCCGGGTGTACTCCAGTCAGGCAGCAAGGAGAGCTTCATGCTACTGCTTGACTTCGCTGAAGAGAAGCTCGGTTGTACCAAGTGAGTATTATCTTTATTATTAACAACTAGCAACCCACCGAGGACCCTTCGTATCTGAAGAACGTGGATCCACGCGAGACACAATGTTACGCTCCCCAACATGCATAGCACAATACTATGGCTGCCTATCAGTCTGTATCTGTCTTCAGTATAAAACCAATAAATTTAGGACCGATCAAGGGACGGCCTTTGTGCAGATTTGTCACTACGAGTGACACTTAGCAGTCTAACCTTCCTAACAACCATGCTAAGCGGACGCCTACTATGTAGAATAAGATATTATTATTGCTTCAGAAGGCGATTCTCGTAATTTTAAGAACGTTCACAGTCAGATCTCAGTCTCAATCTGTCAAAAATTCTCAAATTTCCCTACATTTTGACAAGTTTTTGACATTTGTTTGTCGCCGAGATGAGACTGCGACTACATTTTGAACGTTTTAAATTACGAGAATACGCCTTCTGGTATCATCAAATATCTACTACATATAACACTCGTTATCGTCTCTATGACACTTTTTTATTTTCTTTTTCGCGTACAACCAAGGTTGGTTGTAAGCGAAAAATAAAAAAAATATCTAACTAGGCGGCAGACGTCGTCCTGCCCGACCGGGTCCAATTGTTTTCAAACCATCCAGGAACCCATTAAAATGTACACCCAAAATTTCATCCAAATCGGTCCAGCCGTGTAGGAATTAGGTGACAAACGCGTACAGAAGAATTATATTAAGATGGACCAACAGAAAACTAAACCAGTATAATAATAGTATTTACCCATATAAAAGCAAGGTACAACAAGTTTTCATGACGGAGTACCATTTCTTCACTCTCTCAAATAAAGTATGGTCTTCGAAAAATCTCTATACTAACCAACATCTTCTCTTTCCAGCTGTATCATCTGCGTGCTGAAGAGCCGACCGGACCGTGCGACCATTCTCCGCACATTCATGTTCATGGGCTTCCAACTCCTAGCCCCAACCTCGCCCCACATGCCCCAAGAAATCAATAACCCCGAGTACATATTCCTGCACTACAATATGCAGTAACACTCGGAAATTTCGAGTTTCGTAGTCGGAAATTTAAAGCTTTTAATGGTAGATTAGGACTTGTCTTGTAATCTTAGTAAAACCTCGAGCTTGAAAATTTCGAGTAGAGTTTAACATCTGAAGGCGTTGATATAGTTTGGGTTCTCTCGAATTTTGGCGTCTTTTTGAAATTTCCGACTCGTGGAACTCGAAAATTTCGAGTTGGACGTCATATGTAGGTTCGTTTAATCTAGAAACAGTATTTTGAAAGTTGCACTTTTTCTCATATTAATGAATATATCACCAGGGCTTGCTTATAGTGAGGCATCAACAAGTCTGTAGTATTAGATATTTAGCGTATTATTGTATGACGTATTAATGCGAATTTCTTTTCGTTGAGCGTTAAAAACTCGGATTTTCCGAGTTTGAAAATTGGATGTAGCTAACTCGAAAAAGTAGAAATCTATTCTGCTTTAAAATTATTTTTTGCATAAATTAACAACTTGCTTAAATAATTAGTGAATCAAAAGAAATTCGAATTAAACTAATTCTTTTATTTCTACGATTTCAGCGTTAAAACTGACTATTGTAGAAATACTTATATTTTCTTATTATTAATTAAGTACCTAATTTCTTTAACCTATATATTATTATTATTGTAAAACTTAATAATATTGTCGTCGTGTTTAATTATATTCACCCGCTCCGGGTTAGAGCAAAAAAAAATAAAAAACAAAAAATACAAAAAAAAAATAATTACCTACTTATAATAAAAATATTTTAAAAATATTTCGGATTTTTACACCTTTAATTCCACAAGTCTTTTTAACACTTTATTTTAATTTTAACACCTTTCACTGCAAGACTTGAACTTTTTTGTTATAAAGTTGCTTTCGGCAACTTTTTAACGTTCGAAATATTTTTTTCTGTCAATCGCACCTTCGCGTTTTTGCGATTTTTACGTGAGAGATAAAAATCGTAGGCGCGGGTCGTATCTTAGTATTAAGTATAGCTTTAGTTAATTGGTTTTATTTTAAAATTTTAGTATTAATATTTGACATATTATTCTACAAAAAAAAATATTATGTAATATAGAAATTATTCTCTAAAAACTGCGAAATTTTTTGAGGTCACAATGACGCGGGTTTTTTAAAATTCTCTCTACAATTAAATCTAAAAACGATAAATAGACAGAAATATGATGATGATGAACACCTTTTGAAAACGAAACTTACAAAAAAAAGAATCAAAAAAACGCGTTTTGCTAAAATTTTTAAAAGTCGTCTGACATTGTAATAAGTATCGCATAAACTCAAAAGCAAAAAGGTATCTTCCATGTAATAGAGAATAATTTCAACTTTATTTCACCCTAGCCTATTTTTAAAACGACCGTCCTAAAATTTTCAGTATTTTTCATGTCACCCTTTCACGTAAGATTTGTTTCAGGGACGCGTCGTAAGTAGATTTAATTATAAGTCTTGTATTAATTGATAAACAATTAAAGCTAATAATAATCAGTTTTGTGGTTTTATTTCCATTCCTGCCTTGTTGATCCGAATATTCCCGATCAGTCACACTGTTGACAATTGAGAAAAAAGTTTCGTTCGTTCAGTGTGGATGCTGGTCGCGCGGTAAATTCTGCTTGCGCGATGCAGGATTTTGGGTTCAGACGTTTCACTACAAGTGAAAGTTGCCGAAAGAAACTTAAAAACGAACAAAAGTGAAGTCTCATGTCGCACATCGTTAAATTGGTAAGCGACATCGAGGCTAACCGGAAAGGAGACGGAAGCTGGTTGTAAGATCATCAAGATCTTTGCTTTTTAATGTCCCAATGCTGGGTAGTCTCCCCATAGCTTTTAATTCTTCCCTGTGCATTGCTTTCTCCGGTCGTCAATCTCCCATAAACGCTTCCAAATCGTCACGCCAGCATTTCTTACTTAGCCTAAAATAGAGACAGGTGGAAATGGAAAGGGTGTGTTAGGCCTTTTAGTAGTTTTTGAGTTGGGAGGCCTTCGCTCTGCAGCGGTTTGAAAGCCAATAAAAAACTAGAGTTAAACAACGTGCATGTATTTATAAAATAACAATTTCCATAATTAACAATATTTTTCATAATTGCAACACCGATGTAAAACATTCTCAGGCACTTTTTTGAATGAAGTACACTTAATAATATTATTTGAGGCCAGTATTTACTGTTATTTTATGCAAAGCCAGGAGTAAATGTGTCAGTATCTTGCACAAAAGAATGCAAGCTTGCATGCAATCACCAGTCAAGTTAGGTACAAGTTGGCACAATGGCATGCAAGCTACCCAACTACTTTTGTTGATATTGGTATCATGTATTCCTGGCTTAATATACATTGTATACATTTTATGAACATTATTCGAGGTGATTTTATATTTTAAAAAAATGTATCGAGAATCGAGATATTATACTTAAACATTACCGTAAAATGGGGTGAATAGAAATCGCGGGGTGTATAGAAACAAAACTGAGAACTTGATTATGGTCGTTCTAGTTGCTCTATAGTCTGTTAAAGTATCTTTATTCCCACTATTAATAACACTGCAATATTTTTCCTTCATTCTGGCAACCCTAAAATTTACGTCAAGTCTAATGACATAAAGAAAAAAGCTGTTGAAGTGAACGTCTGCGTACAAGGGTTTATTGACTGTGTCAAACTTTTAAAAAAACATCAAGTTCTTCACTGTTATCTCTTTGTCAATTTGCATACTTGGATAGTTAAGTTTCTCATCTATTAGGAATAAAAAGATGAGTATCAATATTCCATCATTTTGTTCTTATTTTTTAGTAAAATCGAGACTTAGTATTTTTTTACTGAATTCGAGGTGAATAGAACCGAGTCGGGGGTGATTAGAAACGCCTTTAGGGTCAATAGAAACGAAGAAAGGGGTGAATAGATATGAGTGAGGGGTTAATAGCAACGAGAAAGAGGTTAATAGAAACATGATTTTCAGGGTTGTCAATCGAGTATTTTTTCATCATGACAGTTTTCATTTAAAAATTTTAGTTAAAATGTTTTTCTGTGACACTTTAATTTGAAATTTAGATTTTTTATCTTCAACGGCTTTGGTCAATTTAATTTAACATTTTCTGGATTTCTGAGATAAATATTTAAGACCGTTTAAGGATTTATTTGCGATTAGCCTCATTCCAAAAATGCCCTAATTGTGGGTACATTTGCAAAAAGAATAATTCTTAAAAATACATATTCTCGATATGCCCTATTATTTTAATGTTCGTTAATATATTTAAATATTAGGTATTAGTCAGTAAAAGTCTGACAGTCCCTTCCGCCCCACCCAGGGCGGAAGGAGTCATTTGATGATTTTTACCACCTAAAAAAAAAAAAAGGTATTCTAGATTCTACTTTAGTTTTACTTGTTTAATTTAAACTGGTTCGCGTAAGTGACTGTTGCGACGATCAGTATTTTGTGTTCGAATTATAATTAATTCACATAAGGTGAATTACATCATTTCTTGTACTTAATTTTAACGAATTCTTTATGATTATTTTAAACAGATACGCCACATCGAATAATCAAAATCAAAACAATTAAGTACTAGTTAGGTACGTAAGTACAATAAAAGTTGATTTTGACAACCCTAAAGTTTTTTCTCTATTCACCCCTCTGTCGTATCTTTTGACCCCAGTTTCAAGGTAAATAGAAACCGCCTACTTTTTCCTATTTCACAAATAATTCTCAAATTTATGTATAATTAAAGAATAACTATTTGGTAAATTAAAACGAGACTCGCAATTCGACAATTCTTTGATAACAGCTTTCATACAAAATATGTAAGAAAATCAGTGTAGAAGTTGAAAATTGTGTCTATTCACCCCATTTTACGGTACATTTCTTCTTATATTAGTATATTACGATACGTGTGACTTAATAGACTACTTAAGTCACACGTATCGTATACTATTTTATAGCTCGTGTGACCTAAACCCGCACTTAGGTCACGATTTTCTGTGAAAACCTTAAGTCACAGAAAATCGTCATAAGTCACGCTTTTCTGTGACTGTGCGGGTTTAGGTCATACAGTGCTATAAAATAATTTTTGATTTAAATTGTATTAATAGACATTCACTTGAACACACAAAGGCTTAGCCGAAGGCACAAATATAACTGTAACGGTATCTACACCGCCACATGCGGAACAACGCGTCATACGACGTTTGCGCAAAATCCTGCATCGCGCAAGCAGAGTTTACCGCGCAACTAGCATATACAACGTCCCGACATCAATCGTCGGGCAGTTGCCCGCCAGACACAACACGTCGGAGGATCCTCCCGTTTCTATGGAGGATGAGTGAACTTTACACCCTGTTCCTCATGGCTCTATATAACAATAAGTTTTTAAAAGCTAAGTTATAGATAAAGTCAGGAAAATTATTTTTTAAGCAAATTAACACAAAGTCCTTGCCGTATAATTGACAGTAATTGTATATTTAAATAAAAAAAATATTTTAATTCAGATATCAAGGATCCATAGGAGTACATCATGCATAACAATATTATATTAACCAAAATAAAAATAATAATTAAAACGATAATGAAAAATTAAAATGAAAATTAGAATCAAAATTAAACTGTAAATACAAAATTATAATTAAATGACTGTTTTCAGGAGCCACCACAGCGGCGATGACGCCACAATCTTCAAGATTATAATTTAAGCTGGTTGTCAATTTGCTTTTCATTTCCCTGACTTCATTAGAGGAAGACTAAGTTTACCTTATTTAATTTTATTTATTCTAAAAGGAATTTTATCAGCGTTATGTGGAACTATCTACAATTAAGCCCACCTCACCAAAATCATCTGCCTAGCCTTTTCCCAACTATATTTATGTCGGCTTCCAGTCTAACCGGATGCAGTTGAATACTAGTATTTTACATGAAGCGACTGCCTATCTGACCTCCACAACCCAGTTACTGAGTAATACGACACCCACCAAAAATCACTAAATAATGCATTTAGCGCTAAAAGAAATCAAAATTATTAATAAAATCATTTGCAAGCCAACTATTGAATGAATCTATTTCGCGGTTTGCTAATTCGATATCAATCTGTTTTGACTGCAATAAATTAAAAAGAAATAAGAGAATACGTGCAAAAGAAAACAAAACTGCATGTTTTCTAACTTCCTGAGGAAACATTCTGCCGATGAAAGAGATTCACCGCCCTATGATTGCGCGTTATCTAAAATGATCTAAAAGGATTTGATCACGCAGGGAAACTCCAAGGTTAGCCCTCTCCATTGCCCTTTGGGTGACTTTAAGCTTTCTAATAAGGCCCATTGTGAGCGACCACATTTCCGTGCCATAGGTCATCAGTTACAACACGCGCTGGTCAAAGACGTGGTACACTGGTAAAAGTGTTAATTATGTCTAATCTGCAGTTAAAAATTACATTAATAATGCGTGAGTGACAGTGCCAAAACTAATATTTATCTTCTGTCCTTTTCTTAATGAAATAGAAAGAAAAAGATGCACTGAACTTAAATTTTGTTTAGTTTGTGAACAAGGGAATCTGCGCCATGTTTGTCATTACATCTCATTTCTCTCCCTATTTACAACTTCTTGTAAACTCTAAAATAGTAGCTGGTGTCACCCTCGACCTGCATTTCCTTCGGGACCTCGTCCTCGTCGACCAAGTGGAACCGTTGCTTGTTGATGTTCGGGAAGTACGTGTCGCAGTCGTACGACTGCTGTATCTCTGTGAGGTAGACCTTGCCGCAGTTGCGATGGGACATCGCGGCCTGGAATAAAGAAAAACCATGTTTAAAAAAATGTGTGCCTTCGGGGGACTCTCGTCAGGCACGAGGCTCCGTACGCACACACCTATCACTCCTCCTACATAATAGAACATCAATCATAAAGCATCATACTGACGTCACGCAAAATCTTGCATCGTGCAGAGTTTACCGCGCGACTAGCATACATATGACGTCCCGACATCAATCGTCGGGCAGTTGCCCACCAGACACAACATCCGTCTGGATAAGGATCCTCCCTTTTTCTATGGAGTATGAGTGAAATTTACACCCTGTTCCTCAAACCCATGATGACCCATGATGCAAGATTTTGCGTGACGTCAGTATGATGCGTAGTTCGGCATGTGGCGGCATAACGCTTTTTCAGCGGGAAAGGAATAGGAATAGGGACAGCAGGGCAAGTCTGAAACAAGATGTGAAGTGTCAGCAGTGGATTTCGACCCAATTAGTAGGGCAGTGATGGTAACAGTCAGTTCATTATTACATAATCACGTAAAAACTCACCTGATATATTGAAGATCCTCCTATAACCCAGGTCGACTCTATGTCCTCTCGACCCTCGATGTATTTGACCGCTTCATCCAAACCTGCTACGACCACCACTCCTTCAGGTATCTGGAATGTTATACATAACTACATTAAAATAAAGTCCTCCAGACCGTATTTCGGCCACAGCAGCCAATCACAACGGAGACCAGCCTTCAGCGCGGAAGATATTATAGTGCATAAGTGTGCGCGCAGGAACAGGTGCACTCTCTTCACTCTCATAGTCCGGATGGGACGGCAATCTGAAACGACCGGAGAGACATCGGGCGCAGGACCAACGGCTTAACGTGCTTTCCGAGGCACCTGGGTAGGTATCACACCGCCAACTTCCAAACTCCGGGCTGATACTAAGACTATGCCCGACCCGGGAATCGAACCCATGACCCCACGCTCAGCAGTCGCGCTTGAGACCACGAGACCAACAGGGCAGTATACTACTATCTACATTAATAACATAATGAAAGAACAACAAGTCTACAACAGCCCTAGTTTGAAACAGCTGCTTGTCATGGGGGAGGCCTTTGCCCAGCAGTTGACGGAGGCATTTGCCCAGCAGTGTACAGAGGCCTTTGGTGATCAGTAACCAGTAGACCAATCAATCAATCTGCCTAGCATTGATTATTCACTGCAGTTTGTACTAGCCAACCAAGTTAATGAGACAACTACGATGGTACGTCTATGTCGCTTATAATATTTGGGCCCAGTAGGTGTATTGTGGTGTCAGAGACGTTGTTCAAATCATGATTGTATTTGGTATATTGGCGTGGCTAGCTGACATATGGCAAATAATTTAATTGTAATGTTAATTCAAGTATTTTCTAACTGAACAGACAGCTGTGCTTTTGGGGAGTTTGTTGCGCCACTTCTTCTTCCCAGCGAAAGTCCTAGGAAGTGGTGAAGGGCGGGCGTTTTGAGGGACTGTCTTTTGTTTGACGTTCGAAAAATGCTGATTCTCAGCCTAATTTGAATAAATGACTTTTTGACTTTTTGTTACATCAACCGTACAGGATAACTGACAATTGGAACACTAGCAAATGGGACATTGTCTGTTCAGGAGCACCATACTTGCATTGATGTGCTATTGCCAAAATTTATACCTGACCACCGTAAGGACTATTCCTGCTTGCAACGCATATTATTAGTCGACCTAAAAAGGATCCTTTTTATTTTACTTACGGACGCAGTTGTGGTCATCAAGTGCATGGGATTTTGTTTTCAAAATGGTCAGATATAGGTTTTGGCGATAGTACCAAAACACAAGCTGTATTTATGACAATGTTAGTTGTTATCTGCCATAAGCAATAATTGCTTTGAAATATTATTTGTAAATTAATATTACAACATACTTAACATTGTCTGGTGTAATAAGCCCTTATCTCTTGGTTTGGATGTTGTAAGGGTCGTAAGGTACATTGATAAGGTAAACAAATAATCATATCTATACTGGCTTCTATCCTACTAATATAATAAACGCGAAAGTTCGTTAGGATGGATGGATGTTTGTTACTCTTTCACGCAAAAACTACTTTACGGATTTTGATGAAATTTTACAGTAATATAGCTTGTACATCAGAATAACACATATGATACTTTTTATTCGGATATTCCCACGGGATCAACAATTATGCGGGTGAAACCGCTGGGCGCTGCCCCTAGTTATGTATAAAACTACTATGATTGTGAAATTATATCAACATGTAACTGTCCAACAGTAAGGCAAAGACATCTCATTCCAAGAATGTACCGGAATTGACCATGCAGCATACTCGCTCACTGCATGTTGGCATTTTCAGACGGTTAGGTAAACTCATGATTTCATTTCTTTCATAGCAGTTTTCTAAGGATGGTGAAACTGCTTTCAATCACATGCAAAAATTACTTACTGTTACTGTTAGCCTGCGTCATCCCTCTGCTGGGCAAAGGCATCTAACCATGACTTCCAGCTCTTTCGATCCTAAAGTGGACCACTGGTTGTTAGTTTTGTCCAGCTCGTCCCGCCATCTTCTACGGGTTCTGGCGGGACGTCTTCTAGCTGTGTCAGGGCTCCATGTGCCACAGCTTATTGCGCATACGGAAGACGTGGCCAGTCCAGTCCCACTTCAGCTTAGCGGCCTTTTGGAAATTACTTAACACAAAAAAACAATTATTACCTTTTCCTTCATGCTATCAACATGATGTGTCAGCACAATATTGACTCTGTTGATCAACGGCCTGTACCTGTCTGGTATACAGTCCCATGTCCTGCGACCCATGATGACCGCATTCACCTTGGAAGGGTCCGACACTTTAGTTGTCATTGTTGTGAAATAAGCCATTTCTTTCCTGAAATGTTTAATAATAATAATATAGCAATCGGTAATAATTTAATATAATTTAGCGGTACTTCTGGACACGGCTCGCATTGTCAGGAGGTACCTCTATCTGGAGCCCTCACCGCTGGTAGCTTGGACCCTATTCCTGATACTACCAATATACCACATTTTTTTTTTTTTTAAATGCTTTTTTATCTTTTTCTTTATAAAAATATTTAAAAATGTAATTTATATGTAATTTTAATGAGCTGCATGAAGCATGTAAGGATCATGGATACCAGGAGAGACGGAGACCAGGATACCCGTAGCGCAGTTTTACTTAGTACAGGCTCCTGTCTCCCATCTTCAAACATTTATGAAATAAAAACTGTGTACATTTTGAGATTTGTGGAAGAAAATAAATAAATTTTATTATTGTTATTATCATAGCAGGTTGAGTTCTGTAGTTTCTCCCTAACCCCATGGGAAGGTGTGAATTTATGCAATGTATTAGCTGCATTCATTTCGACTGGAAGCCATGACAGGCAGAGACAAAGCAGATACAGATGATGCCATTGAGGCTTATGGAAATTTTCATCTCACTGAAAGAGGATGTTGAATTCCTCCACAGCAATCTGGAATCAACTGGTGCCAATAGGGTAGCTCCCTATGAGATCAGACTTCGATATACCTAGGTTTTAAACTCTATTCTTTTAGAATAGAATGCTTCAGTGAAAAAAAAAATAAGGTCAAGAATGTTTTGTCTGCATCACCCTAAGGTCGAGTGGTAGAAAATGCCTCAGGCATTAAGTCCACCTTTGTACAGTATTTATTTAACTGTGCATAAAGTAACTGTAAAAAAATAAATAAATAAATAACAAAACTGAGAACAGAATTGTATGATTCGATTACAGAATACAGGTAAATTTCTGAAATGTTTGTCTGCAACCAAAATATACACAAAACAAACAATATCGAAGGAAATAAACTTACTAACTACGTGAAATATATCATATAATACGTTTCACGCCTTGACATTCATATCTACGGCGGGCAAAGCCCCAGAAACAACTAAGTTAACCTCACAAACGCAGGAGACGCGGTGAACTTAATAAAACTCAGTAATAATTAATTTTAGGATTTGTAACTGTAATGAAGATGTAAAGACTTACTTCAGACGCCATGGCAACGCTCCATTAACTCCAATACCCATATTTTCACAGGCAGCAGCGATTAAATTTAATTTTACTTTCGACATCGTGTTTTTGGCAAATTATTCTAAAAAAAATACAATTTCCGTCTGAAATAGGTTGGAACAATATTATTGATTAGTTGAGGTCACCGTATTGTGATATTTCTTTTATGAAATAACGATTACTTCAGTGAAAATTTGTAGATTTAATGCATAATTTACCGCGCTTTTAATATGAAATGTCAAATTTTGAAGTTTGACAGCACGATAGAGCTACTTCAGTTTGGTAAGAGCGAAAGAGACATACCGAGATTAAAATTACACGAAAATATCACAATTTGGGTGATTCTGGGCATGGTACGCAATAATCGATAGTGTTGAGAACAGAGTCGGCATAATCTTCACTCGGGTAATCTAATATTCAATTAATAATTCAACTGATGATAAAACATGTCTGTAGAAGACATTAAAACGTTTTATTTTGGTGTTATTCCTTTATGGGCTGATTTTTCCATTGCCAGTTATATCTTTTATTCGAGGAATAAAATTGACGATTGACAGTTTTGTATGAAATAACCTAAATAACTGTCAACATTTCAAAATTATTCATTGAATAAAGTTAAGACTGAAAAACCAGCCTTAAATAAAATTGATTTTGTTTTGTTTATTGCTTGTGTTTCCTCCAGCCCGCTCTATTCTACTTAGGAATGATGATTGTGAATGACAGTACATAAATTCCTTCCCGCTTAAATTATACAGACAAAATAGATCCCCAGCCAGTTGCTAAGCATGGCGGGTTTTTTTTACTGCAAAATACCTTTTATTTTATATTGATGGGCAACATCAACATAATAGGGATTATTAGAGGGCCTTAGAACAGAGTGTATCGATAATAGTTATTTCAGAAACTCTCTGAAGGAGAGAAATTTCACATCAAAAACCTAAAAGAAAGGTTTTCAAAATTCCCTTTTATCGCCGTTTATCTCTAAAGAAAATAAATAAAGATTTTATTACGCTCTCCGTAGCGACCGTTAAGCTCCATAAACGGAGTTAAGGCCAGTTAGGATCTGTAACTACATTTTAACGTGTCACTTGCAGATACGGGCTGCCGAATTGCCAATATCAAGCAAAGGTCAACCTTTTTTTTGAGATTCAAATGCTCGTAAGTATTTTATGGCTGCCTACTAACTTCTGCTATTTAAAGTCGACACTTAATTTTAAAATTAAACATCTTTATGTCACTGGTTAAAAATAGATGGGTATGCCAAATACAGCAAATGTGTTGGAATTTTTTCCCGATCCGAAGGTTTTTAGAGAAATTCCTCATCCATGATGTTAGAAAAAATCATCTGCTCATTAACGTAAATTACGCAATGAATGTTGTTGAATGGTCAAAATCAAAGGCATTGCAACTCTTAGTGTTTCTCAATTACCCCGTAATAATTGTTTTATTTACTACGTATAACGTTCTAGTTGAATAGAGTGCAACCATAGAAGTTTTTATATTTGTATGAGTGCAACACACTAAACACACCCCATAATGCTCACCTATTAAATGAGGATCTCAAAAAAAAGGCACCATGGCGAGTTAATCGGTTCCGTCGTAGGCAAATCGTAAATATGTGAACGATGCGTAGGTAGGCTGGCTATCTTTTACGACATTGCATTGTAAAACCTTTCATTGGTGGCAGTTTTTAGTACCGACTCTTATTATTCAGCTTCTTAAGTTCGACTCTGTGACCTCGACCTTCTTTTTGTTTGCGTTCCAGCACACAACAAATTCAAGATTTGGAGCATTTAATTTTATAAAAAAACTCGCTTTTTTGGACCATTTATTAAAAACGTCGTTAATCAAAATAGTTCGATTCGCTATTCGATCGATTGCTATGATTCTCTAAAGGGAAAGCTACAAAATGGTAGTTTGTGGTAAAAATTGTTTACGAGGTAAACAAATTAATATTACTAACTTACGTGTTACTTTAAATTAAACATAATATTGTGGTTTATTAAAAAAAGCAAACAATTAGTAACGTTTTACAATAAACTTTCTTTCTATACGGCAGTGAAATAAACCATGGAATTAGTAAGTACAGACGCCAGCAGGTCAAGCTATCCGAAACTGTCAAATTTTTCCAATTAACCTTGAACGTTAAAACTTTAGAGATAAAGTTGAAAATCTATTAAAGAAATTTGACAGATTGTAGTAGCTTAATGTGCTGGCGTCTGTACAATATTGAAAGTTACCTTATTCAACATTGATAATTTTAATCTAAATATTGAATAGAACACAGAAACAGAATTTTTCTTACAGCATTATTATATTATTTTAATTATACACCCAATTAAGCACATCTAATAATATTTAATTGTTTGAATTACCACTTGGGTCTCTTTCTCTCTCCTAAATTTTGCTGTGCCCGACAGGGTCCATATTGATCTTTTACCTTGTATATACCATCTATGTAACACATATGGAATGCAATAAAGATTTGAGTAAGTATTTCTTTTGTCAAAACATGATTACTTCGAATAACGCTTAATAAAATTAGTTAACAATATTTTTAATTTGTAGGCATCTATTTGTCTTTAATAAACTAATAATAAAGCTGAGGAGTTTGTTTGTTAGTTTAAAAGCGCTAATTTCGGGAACTACCAGTCGGATTTGAAAAATAATTTTAACATTTGATAGCTATAAGCTACTGAACATCACGCTACGATCCTTAGGAGCCGGGCAAAAAGATAAAAGTCAAGAAGGACGTTAAGAAAACGAAGTGATACCGCGGACATTGATGCGGCGCGACGGGGTGGGTACAGACGCCAGCACATCAAGCTACTACAATCAGTCAAATCTCTTTAATAGATTTTCAAATTTATCGCAGAAGCATTAAGGTTCAAGGTTGATTGGAAAAATTTGACAGTTTTCGGTAGCTTGACCTGCTGGCGTCCGTACAAAAAAATTCACACAGACGCAGTCACGAGCAGAAGCTACTTTTGAATGTTGCTGTACAAGTTTCAGACATCCGACTTGCTCTCGACTGCAAACAGCTGTCGGAAGAATTTACGTCTTCATAACGATTTGTACTGTCAATGTCTTCTGATTGTCGATTAGTAAATATTGTCAGCGGCGTTAGTTCAGCTTTTCGACACGCACCAAACGATACTTGTGCACCTATAGCAACCTTCTTTACTAAAGAGACCGTAGAAAAAAGGTTTGTTATCTGAGTTGGTATATACCAAATGCGTTTCAGCACCCAAGAAATTTAATATTTGGAGCTTTTGATTGAATAAAAACTTACGCTTCGCAACCTCTTTCGAAAACTTCCAAGCGTTTCCGAAACATTTCATAAAACAGTTACGTCTGCTGATTGATCAAAGACGAAGCCAAAACAAAACCTACAACAACAAAAACAAAACCAAAAACATAAACCTACATGAACATAACATACACCTACATGAACTTAGCAGGCTTCAACCAATTGATTTTATAAGAATAGGTACGGCTTCTTTCAAAATCAACAAAATACGAAACTAATTTGTGTTATACTAGCTTCTGCCCGCGACTTCGTCCGCGTGGAACTTTTGGTTCCTCCGACCCGATCCGTCGTACCTACCGCGTCGCCTGCCCGCGCTATAACTTTGTCTTCGCTTAGCGTTCTTTCTTCTTTCTGCTCGGCTCCAAAGAGTCGTACCGTGATGTTAATTAACCTTTCTCAAGATTTGGGCTATCAATCAATTGCAAAAATATTTTTTCATAATAATATCAGAATGGTAGTTCCAGAGATCGCGTTCAAAGAAACTCTTCAGTTTTATTATTACCTCAACTTGAGATAGAAACAATCTTAAACCAGAATTACAAAGAGGAGAAGGAACGATGAGAAATAATCGACTGGACGACCCTTCCCCAAGTTTCTTTTGACAACTCACTGGTTTCCTTTAGTGATAAAGTTAAAAACTTAAGGATTGATAAGACCTTTTCTTGGACTGCCCTTTGAAGAGATTGCATAATTTCCTACCGACTGCCACCAAAATTGCGCTTGCACAATTGCTTCTTCTACCCATCCTTGACTATGCCTATGCCAGCTATCTTGATCTTACCTCAAAATTTTTGTATAAGGTTCATATTCGGTTTGCGCAAATATGACCATGTTTCCGAATTTCGTGTGAAGCTCAAGTGGTTACCGATTCGCCTTCGCCGGAATGCTCATATTCTTCTGTTCAATGTGCTCTTTTCCCCTTCCACCCCTCTCTATCTCAAGAAACGTTTTCAGTTTCTTTGCGACTCCCATACGAATTTGTTAAGGTCATCAGATAACTTGAAGCTCAAAATGCATATGCATTATGCATTCCACAACTTTCCTTGATAAATCCTTTACTGTCCAGGTCCCTCGTTTGTGGAATGCATTGCCAGTTGAAATAAAACGCGCGCAGTGGTTACTGGTGTTCAAAAGACTCGTAAAGGAACACTTCTTGTCGTTGTGATCTTGTTGTCCTATTACTGTAATCATCTACAGTTCTTTTATTTTTTGTTGCATAATTTTGAACATGTATATATTTGTGTATCTATTTTAGTGTATTGTATACATAATATTTACACTAACGACAGTCCCATTTTATGTCCAGGAAAATCACTGTCCATAATATGTTTGCCTGGAAGAGATCGCAGTAATGCGAAAAGGCCGCCCATTGAATATTTTGTAGTGTTTAATGTATTTTTTATGCTATGTATTTTTGTGGTGTACAATAAAGTATATATAAATAAATAAATATACGGCAGAAAAAGAAATAGTAAGTTTATTTTTATTACGTTGTTTTTAGGGTTCCGTACCTCAGTAGGAAAAACGGAACCCTTATAAGATCACTTCGTTGTCCGTCTGTCAAGACCTTTTTTTCTCAGGAACGCGTTGAGTTATCAAATTGAAATTAATATCAAATACTCAGGGCTAGAATCCCTTGAAGCAGTGAAAAAATCAAAGTTCTAAGTAAATGCAATCAAAAGACACGGGCGTTTATGTTCCGTTTATGCCGCATATTTTGACACTCGCAAGGGAATCAAAACCTATAGGGTACTTCCCGTTGACCTAAAATCATCAAACTTGGTAAGAAGAATGTCATCATGTCATGTAGCACAAGTAAAGGAAAAAATCCGAAAATTGTAAATTTGTACGGAACCCTCGGTGCGCGAGTCCAACTCGCACTTGACCGGTTTTTTTTAAGTTCGTGCATCAGTCTGTGACTGCGACTTACGAGTTGTAGGTCGTAGGTTCGATCCCAGAAAGGCGCTTTACTTTGTGTAAATTATTTCATCATCACTGCTCTCAAAATGGTGAAGGAAAACATCGTGAGGAAACCGGCGGTGGCCGGTGACATTTACCAACCGGCACTGGGCCCAGGTGGTGGATTTATGGCCTACTCCCTCTCAGCGAGAGGGGGCCTCTGTCCCAGCAGTGGGGACATTATTGGCTGATTATGCATCGGTCTGTTACTAATAGGAACTCGGTAATGAGACCGCGTGGCGCGCACGTTATGCCAATAACGTAATGTACATAATTAGATCATAAATAAGCAATTATAATTGCCTACTGATAAACTACGATCTTTGCAGTCAAAGGTGAGCATTCTTGAGAATATAAAGACATTCAGACATTATATTGTACATGCAATCAGTAAATAAATATGTGTAATTTTTGTTAGTCACCCCTAGCATCATCATCTGCCTAGGCTGTTCCCAACTATGTTGGGGTCGTTGTAAGACTGGTTGTCACAGTTTCGGGCTACTGATGACCCGTAACGACTGTCAAAGATCTACGAATGACAGCCGGTTCTGAAGTACGGAGGGGGTCTCGATTTGTAATGTACGGTCACCCAACCACGAACCGATCGCGGGAAGCGTGGCTTCCTACCGTCATAATAAAGAACCTATTGTTGGCACATATCTTTTGTTTTTTTTTCTGGTGGGAAATCATCAAATGACCCCTCCCGCTCTGGGTGGAGCGGAAGGGAGTGTCAGACTCTTACTGACTAAAACCCACCCATGTTCCTTCCTTCGCCCTTTATGTTCCGGGGTAGCGGTAACCCTTTCGGACAATCCCGCTGACCCGGCAGGCTTCGGCCCGAAGGGGCCCCTCGGATTATTGGCACATACCTTAAATTAAGATCAGTTGCTTTAACTTGAACGGAATTTCAATACCACGTTTGCTCACTCGGTGTTCATGGTTTTGCGAAACCTTCTGTTTTGGCTCATGGTATGGAGAAACTGGCCCCTCCGGGCTCCAAGAACTATGAAAATTTCAATCGATCGCAGTGCCTTCCATAGTGGCATGATGGCATCCATTGATTTATAGGTTGGCAAAGTTGGTCTGCTCTACAATGTAAATAATACATTGAACGTGGATGAACTGTCAAAATGAAAGGCACTGCGATCGATTGCCATTTTACATAGTCTGCCTGGATTTAGCACCTATAGAAGACAAGAGGTCATCACTATAATGATAGCACCTATAGAAGACAAGCTCACTCACAATGGGCCTTATTACAAGAGCAAAGGGCAATGGAAAGGGCTATGCTTGGAGTTTCCCTGCGTGATCGAATCAGAAATGAAGAGATCCGCAGGAGTACCAAGATAATCGACATAACCCGAAGAATTGCCAAACTTAAGTGGTAGTGGGCAGGGCACATTGCTCGCAGAACAGATGGCCGATGGGGCCGAAAGGTTCTGAGGGTCTACTACGAAGTGCAAAGTGCGAATGATCGGATCGGACCGACACATGGCCGAACCGAATATTATTGAAAAATGCGAAAAAAGTTCGGATCGGCTCAATTGGGTCGGTACCATAGTCAATATTCGAAAGAGTATAGGAGTGTAGGATCGGGACCGACCGAACCAAATAGTAACTTCGTGGCAGGAAACGTCCGAACATTCGGCCGATACCACTTCGGAGTAGACCCCCTGGAGTGGGGACCGCGTACCGGAAGACGTAGCGTTGGAAGGCCTTTTTTTTTTTTTTTTTTTTTTTCTCGGGGTGGAAAATCCTCATGGATGTCCGCCGCCCTGGGGCGGGCGACGGGGTCTGTCAGACTCTTACTGACTAAAAACCACCCCAGTGTTCCATCTCACACCTACGCCGGGGGTCGCGGGAACGTCAGATCCTTCCGCAACCCCCGACTGGTGCCGGCCCGCCATCGCGGGCCTCCTCGGGTCAGGGGGGGAGTGAGGTGTTTGACTCCCCCCGCGACGTCTAAGAGGGGCGCGCGTGGAACACTACGCGCCGCCACCTCGGGTCCTGATGTGTGGGGGGCGACGGACGTCCCCGAGTCCGTCGTCCCTGGACCCATTTAGGGGGGCTGGAAGAGGGCGTTGTCCGCCCTCCGCCGACGCCCGGTGCGCCTGCTGCGGGCCGGGTGAGAGGACGAGATCTCCCTCTCCCTTTCCGCAGCCTCCTTCTGCGAGACGACCGTTTCGCAGATGGAAACCACCGCGTCCCAGGACTCTTCGCTGCCGACCATCGACTCGACCACGGCCGGCAGCGGCAGGTCACTGCCTACTTCTGAGATGAGGGCACGGCGCGGCTCCTCCCAGGCGGCACACTCTGCCAGCGTATGCCGCGCCTATGCAGCGCCTATGCGCGCGTATGTGGAAGGCCTCCCACAAGGTGGACCGACGACCTTGTGAAGGCCGCACTTACACGCGATGCGAGAAGCACAGAACCGGTCGAAGTGGAGATGCTTGGGGGAGGCCTATGTCTCCACGTCTGACGTCTTTTTTTTTTTTTTACCGGATGGGAAATCATCAAATGACCCCTCCGCTCTGTGTGGAGCGGGAGGGAGTGTCAGACTCTTACTGACTAAAACCCACCCATGTTCCTTCCTTTGCCCTTTATGTTCCGGGGTAGCGGTAACCCTTTCGGACAATCACGCTGACCCGGCAGGCTTCGGCCCTAAGGGGCCCCTCAAATTATGCTGACAACTCTTTGAGGCGCGCGTGGAATACTTACGCGCCGTCCGGCACGGGCCTGGTCCTGATCGGACGGTGAGCTACCCATTGCTCTCCGCCCGCAGGCCCGCGCAGCAGTGGACGTCTTTGACAAGGGGTCACCGCTATAATAATGATCATAACCTTTCTGTAACCTTATTACACAGTGTGATAATCATACCTAAGACTGACTCATTATACGATGCAAAACGATGGAAATATCTTACGGTACGATAATTATAAACACGGTAGATTGACTGCAGGTGCAATAAATTCGTATTGCGTAGATATCTACGGCGTATTTACGACGTATTTACCTACGTCGTTTACGTGGGAAATATTTATGCTTTAGGTTCGCTAATATACGAAAATACCTAATGAAATTCAGCCGTATGTGGGTGTTTTTTTTTTCTTAGGGAGGGAGTGAGCATATTCTCATCAACCGGACACAAATCCAGAGCAGTGGTGGCCCAGTGGTAATGGCCGCGACATATGACTTGTAGGTCGTAGGTTCGAACCCAGATAGGCGGTTTACTTTGTGTAAATTATTTCATCATCACTGCTCTCAAAACGGTGAAGGAAAACATCGTGAGGAAACCGGCATGTCCTAGAACCAAAAATTCGAAGACATGTGACATCTACCAACCCGCACTGGGCCCGCGTGGTGGATTAGGGCCTACTCCCTCTCAACGAGAGGAGGCCTGTGTCCCAGCAGTGGGAACGTTATAGGCTAATTATGTATGTGAACATAAATCCAGACTCAGGGCTGCTACAGAGAAATTCGCAATTAATCAAACAAAACACTATAACTTTATTATGACTATGCTAAGTTAATATAAACTTCATGTTTTTTTCAATTGAAACCTATTTAGACAATGGCTGAAAGAACACAACTCAGCCTCAAACATTCAAAATTCGAATCATTAATCTTTTTCATTATGGCGTTTTCCCGCCTTATTGCGGAGTTTGCGTTGTTCACTTCTTTTTTTTTGTATAACACTCGAGGCCCAGGTTTTTATGCAGAACGATTGACGTTCGCCCTTTGTAGGGAGATAAAAATGGAAGCATTTATTTGGGAATTTTTAAATTATTATTATTAACAGCCTAGACTTTGTTGGGGTCGGATTTAGGATCGCCAATTTTTTTTTAAATCTAATGTAGTATTTTTGAAGCCATTACCTGTAAAAATATATGTAGTAGATGGCGAAAACAAACAGTATTTGTGTTTCAAATCCAATATGTTATTTTTTAAATGCATATTTTTTGCTACTTTGAGCCTTAATTAAAAGTTTTTTTTTTTACTTAGGTTACAAAATAACATTAATACAGTTTTTATTTACCCCTGTCATCACTGCACTTTGCCAGGTGTCCTGCCCAACTCCATTTGAGTGCCATCGTAAGACCAGCGGGGTAATTGCGTAACTTTATGCTTATGATGAACACACTAACAGTAGCAATGGCTTTCATTTTGACAGTTCAACAACATTCATTGCGTTAATTTGTCTGCTCAAAGTCAAATTTTTCGAACTTATGCAGCAATGGATTAGCAATAACCCTCAAAATGGTTTAGATTGAGAATATTCTAAAGCCGCTTTATTAGACAAGATATTCGGCTGAATAAATATGGAACGTTGTCAGCTACGGTACATTCGTAGGTCGAGTACACATGAGTGATTTAATTTATCTATCTCTTGCATATATTATAAGGCTTGGTACACATTCACGATTCAATTGTGATTGTGTGTGTGTTGTGCATTCGTGGATCTTTGACCACAGATTATAGATATTTCTATGTCTTTGACGTCAGAAGCCCAAAAGTTTGACAACCAGTCTTTTTTTTTTCCGGATGGGAAATCATCAAGTGACCCCTCCCGCTCTGGGTGGAGCGGAAGGGAGTGTCAGACTCTTACTGACTAAAACCCACCCATGTTCCTTCCTTTGCCCTATAAGTTCCGGGGTAGCGGTAACCCTTTCAGACAATCCCGCTGACCCGACAGGCTTCGGCCCTAAGGGGCCCCTCAGATTTGACAACTAGTCTTACAAAGGGTGATCTTGCTCAGTAACTGGGTTGTGAAAGTCAGATAGGAAGCATGTAAAATTTAGCTCCATCCGGTTAGACTGGATGCTGACCCCAAAATAGTTGGAAAAAGGCTAGGCAATTTGCCTAGTCTTTTTGTTGTTGTGTGTTTTGTGTATAAAACAAGTAAATAAGTTGAATACAAAAGGTATTTTAATTGTGCAATCGAAACTAATTAGTAACCTCAGCACCATTAATGGTGCAGGTCAATGGTGTTTTAGAGGTATGAGGAACAGGGTGTAAAGTTCACTCATACTCTATAGAAAAGGAAGGATCCTCCGACCAGACAGGTGTTGTGTCTGGCGGGCAATTGCCCAACGATTGATGTTGGGAAATTGTATCTATGATAATTGCGCGGTAAACTCTGCTTGCGAGATGCAGGATTTGCGTGACGTCAGTATGACGCTTTGTTCGCATGTGGCGTTGTAGATACCGCTACAGTGTATACGGTACAACGGGATTTTATGTACACGAAAAATAATGATTTTAATGCACCCAAGGTCCTGCTATCATCGTATGGGATTTTTTCGGCTCATTTCACCAACTATGGAGCTATTTTTATAGCTCATGCCGACTTAAAAGTAAGAGGTTTTTGATTATATTGTATCCTGTTTTAGCCTATTTCATTTTAAAAGTAATACTTCTAACAAAACCCGAACTACTATCTACGACCGGATCAGTTTATTCAACCATCAGAGTCTCCGGGCATAAGTTACCGTGGCCTACTTGGAAAACCGTAAATAGACTTCGTACCCAAGTAGGCCGCAGCAAGGACAACCTCCACAACCGTTCATGGAAGGCTCAGACCTCCGGTGTGTATGCGGTGTCTCTCCACAGAAAATGGCTCACCTCCCATCTTGCACCGCATGCCCTGTCACATGCACACGTGAGGACCTAATGGCTGCGTCAGCGAGTGCTATCCGCATTGCAGAATTTTGGGCCAAACAAATTAAAAATAAAAATTCCATTGACACGCTAAGATAGAAAACATTACAACCAAATGATAACACAGCCAAATCTACAATGTGCGAATGGTCTATGGTACAGACGCCAGCACATCAAGCTACTACAATCTGTCCCTTAATAGATTTTCAACTTTCTCGTTAAAACATTAAGGTTCAAGGTTGATTGGGAAAATTTGACAGTTTCGGGTAGTCTGACCTGCTGGCGTCTGTACAACATAAATGCAATCGGAGCAGAGAGCACGGAATCATCGCACTGGCAACGTTTAAAGACGGCAGTACCTAAACTCTATTCAAAGTTTCAAATTGATGTTATTTAAAGTTAAACAAATATTAATTTTATTGTAATGAAAATTAAGTTGATTTCAGAGTGACTAGCACCATTGAAAAAATTATAAAAATGTTTGAAGTTGTAGCGTTAACTGAACTTTATTGTGTAGGACTTAAAGTTATTTTCCCATAAACTCATATTTATTTACATTTTTGAAAAATAAATCGCGAATACAGATTACTAATAAAATTCGTGGCGTAAAAACTGCGTTGAGCGCGCAACTTCTGCCATGAACCGCTTTTAAGTTATTAAAAAAGCGGTATTTTCGAAGCACCTACCTATCTAATATTAGAAGTATTTTTCAAAAAACGTCAGTGTACCCTCCTCCCAACAATTTATTTTCACTATATTATTATGATCCAGGCACGAGTTCAGGCACGACTGGGTAGCTCGACTATCACGCACGCCGCACGCGTCACGACACACGCACTGAGGTGTGATCTATTGGAATATAAATATGTTACAGAACTTGCGATATAGGAGTATAGTTTCAAGAAAATCCTTTTTTTTGACAGTTTTTGAATTCATCTACTTTTTAACCGACTTCAAAAAAGGAGGAGGTTTCTCGATTCGACCGTATATACAGGTATATAGGTATATATTTATATATATGTATAGGTATATTTTTTTTTATGTGTGTTCGCGGATAACTTCGTCGTTTATGAACCGATTTTGATCATTCTTTTTTTGTTGGAAAGGAGATATCCCAAGGCTGGTCCCATGATAAGGAAACTAGGATCTGATGATGGAATCCCAGACAAATCGAGGGGAACATTCGAAAATCGTAGGGGCGACTAGTGCGTTTGTTAATTTTTTCAATAAGTAAGTATTTTAAAGCACAATTTAATGAAGGTCTGGAGTCGATTTGATGATGGAGCCGAAAGACAGTCGAGGGGACTACTCAACGATTTACAGCAGTTACCTTGTGTTTGGACTTAATTCATTTTTGGGGTAAGTACCTCTAATCTAGCAAGTATGTACCTATATATGATTTTGGGTGGGGTAGGTAGGTACAGCTAAAAAGTGAAAAATAAAACTTTTTTCCAAAAAAAACAATCGACTTCCAAAAAAAAACACTACAAATACAAAATAAAGTTATTTTTCAGTTTGTAGTGTTTTTTTGGAAGTCTGTTGTTTTTTTTTTTTTTGTCAAAAAGTTCAAGTTCAGTAACTCACTTGGTCAGATAGGCAGTCGCTCCATGTAAAATACTGGTACTCAGCTGCATTCGGTTAGACTTGAAGCCGACCCCAACATAGTTGGGAAAACGCTTGCAGATGATTATATTCAGTGAGATATGTAAGGAGGCCGGCCCCAATATTTGGAAAAAGGTTGGCGGGTTAACGATTATTTTATTCTTATATTTATTTCGCATTCTCGCCCGACATTTTCGGTCATTTTCTCCTTCTTCTGTGTCGATGGTTCGTTTTGTCAAATAGAAGAACCTTATGACCTCGTACCTATAGGGCATTAGGACTTTGTTTTTTTTTCTTGGATATTAAAGAAAGAAAGAAAATGCATTTATTTGGCACAAACTAAAAGACACACAATACACCAGATATGTAGGTACATCAGATAAAACAAACAATAAAATAATAGATGAAATAAAAAGTGTGAAGTCCGATGTAAGAAATTAGCAGGAAAAGCGTGCCTCACGGCTGCGCCAAAAAGGCCCAATTCAGCAAAAATGCCAGACAACTAGTTAAGTGCCTGGCGCTGGTTTTCAACTGGACCTGATGTGTGAGGTGACGGATGTAAATCAGTTTTATACTGCAACGTGACGTGTGTACGGACGCCAGCACATCAAGTTACTACAATCTGTCAAATTTCTTTAATTGATTTTCAACTTTATCGCTAAAGCATTAAGGTTCAAGGTTGATTGGGAAAATTTGACAGTTTCGGGTAGCTTGACCTGCTGGCGTCTGTACATATGCATACTTAAATATATAAATAAAATTAATTTGTTTTAGATAAAAACAGGAACGAATATGTGAATAATTATGTCTGAAAAGTGTCAAAAATAAACAAAAAATAAATAAGTGAGACCGCCGTATGATAGATCTTCCCGTTATTACCGACATCGGTGAAGGAAAAACATCGTGAGGAAACCTGGGGGTCTACTCCGAAGTGGTATCGGCCGAATATTCGGCCGTTTCCTGCTACGAAGTTACTATTTGGTTCGGTCGGACCCGATCCTACACTCCTACACTCTTTCGAATATTGACTATGGTCCCGACTCAACTGAGCCGATCCGAACTTTTTTCGCATTTTTCAATAATATTCGGTTCGGCCATGTGTCGGTCCGATCCGATCATTCGCACTTTGCACTTCGTAGTAGACCCCCAGGATCGTCGGATATAGTTGTAGTTTTTTACGAAACCAATAGATGTTTTCGAATAAAATTTAATTTAAACAGTTCATTTATCAAATTAAATTTCATTCGAAAACATCCATCGGTTTCTTACTAAACTTCAACTATATCCGACGACCCTGGTTACTTATTTCCTTTGGTGACTGTTCATAAGAAAGAGTATTATTTTCTATTTTATTACATAGGCTGTTTACTACTTAATTATTTGTAAGACGACCAGCGTGCTCGATAGATGGCGTTGGCGGCGATTTAGAAGTCGCTTTGGTTTCGTTACCGCGATTAGTATATAGCAAATAGTTTTTTTTTTTAATAAATGAGAGCTATCAAATCAAGTTAGGTCAGTACACGGTGGTTTTATTTACAATTCTCGCTAGTGTACCTTCAGGTCAACCTTCCCCAAATACCAAAAGGGTATTTAACATAGGCACTAGTATTACAATAAGTGGCCACATTAATCGCGGCATCGGTGGTTCTCCTTCCTACCATTTTCTTCTTGGCGCCCATATCTGATCCACACTCCTGTGTCCCCTCACGACGTTTAATAAACCTTAATAAACCTTATCTTAGTCGCATTTCATTAATTCTCCAAGAAGAATTTTTGGTCCAATGGTATCAGCCCCAACTTACTAGTTGTAGGTCGTGGTTTCGGACCCAAGCAGTCGCTTTAATTTGTGTAAATAATTTCATCACCACTGCTCTCAAAACATCGTGAGGAAACGGTGAAGGAAACTCTAGTTCTAGCACCAAAAATTCGAAGACGTGTGACATCTACCAACCCGCACTGGGCCCGCGTGGTAGATTACAGCCCACTCTCTCTCGAAGAGAGGAGGCCTGTGTCCTAACAGTGGGGACATTATAGGCTGATATGCATATAAGCATATTCTTTTCAATTGTACCTACCTATCTATAGTAAGTAATTGACATTTCATGATGAGGATCTTTCATTTCAATCGAGATATATTTTCTCCATTTCTCCATCAAACTTCCCTTAAAAAGTTTTAATGAGAGAATTGAAAAAATACTTTTTTGACGTGTTCAGTAATGATTTCTGAGAGGTTAATGTTCCTTTACTTAATTAAAAAGTTACTGTTTAACTTTTCTATCGACATCTTTCCGATACACGCTCTAAATATCTATACTTAAGGCCATTATTTTATGCAGGGTTATTGGTAAAACATTAACAACCTCTCAGGACTATATTACTAACATCATAAACAACTAGGTACTTTTGTTACGCAATTACCCCGCAGGAATTCTTTTCCCGCGCCATGTACGGACGCCAGCACATCAAGTTACTACAATCTGTCAAATTTCTTTAATAGATTTTCAACATAACGCTAAAGCATTCAGTTTCAAGGTTGATTGGGAAAATTGGACAGTTTCGGGTAGCTTGACCTGCTGGCGTCTGTAACTCTGTACCTTCTGAAACCAGTTAAAGGGTTGCCAAAAGTTCATTTCTTAATCCCACAATCTGACATTTAAGTCTTTTGTGTTTGCGTTTTTGGTATAGAAATTTGACATTACACCTGTCAAATTAGAATTCTAGGTTCAAAGTTGTCAAAAAATAAAAGGCCCGTTTTGACATTTGAGAATGCGTTCTTGACACCTGTCAGTTTCATACAAACGAATACGTGTTTTGCGAATTTGATCTTTATTAACCACTAGAAATGTCAATGTCAAAACGGGCCTTTTATTTTTTTACAAATTTAAAAAAAACGAACTTTAAATAACATTTTTTTAACGTGATTAAAAAGATGACAATGGTTGTCTTTGCCTGCTATGGTACCAAATGCATTAAGGAAAAAATATTATTTAATGCCTTTACCTTTTATATTAGGTATTATAAATAGGGAAAATAATATTGCTACGTGACATAAACAATTACTTAAAAATAGATGTCAATGGTTTGTTATTAACAATAGATTCTCTCACAATACATTATATTCATGTTATTCACGTATACACATAACATCACGACTGTGATCCTGTGCAGTGAACCTATAGTAGGTGTACACCCACATTTCGCAGAAGTCAGTCGGCAATTAGAGGGAATAGGGGGCGAACCTAGTCAGAAGTTCAGACCCCAGGTTGCTACTGAGAAATACCAGATGGAAAAACCCAAAAATACTTTGTCTGACTTGGGAATCGAACTCATGACCTCATGCTCAGCAGTAGCGTTTGCGACCACTAGACGAACGAGGCATCCAAATTATTTATTTAATCATTTATTAAACACTAGCTACGCCCCGCGGTTTCACCCGCATACGTTTCGATCCCGTGGGAATATCGGGATAAAAAGTATCCTATAGGTTAATCCTGGTTATAAACCATCTTTGTGCCAAATTTCATTCAAATCCGTTCAGTAGTTTTTGCGTGAAAGAGTAACAAACATCCATCCATCCATCTATCAATCCATACAAACTTTCACGTTTATAATATTAGTAGGATTATTAATTATTATATTTTTTCGGGAGTGTTCTTTTTCTCAGCTCTTAGGCTGGTTTACTACATTTAAGGGCCAAAGCAAATACAGCGTGTGGTGTGTATTTAATGTGAGGGTGTGGTTTCTTCCTCTAACTGCATGAACTTCCTAACAATTCTGCAGGTGTTTAAGATGGCAGCTTTTTGTAGGTTAATATAGACGGATTCTTCTAAATCTATTAATTTCAGGCTACGGAGAAGATTTATTAAGTAGTAGGAGTAGGATTGCTGGATGAGAACCGTTGTACTAAGTTCTTAGGAGAATTGAAAACCCAATAAATGCACTCTGCCGACTTGGACATCGAATTCAGACCGACATACGCTCAACAGCCTCACTTATTTTTATTAACTAATGAAAATACCAAGTGTGTTTTCTAATAAATATAATGAAAAGTTCACCAAACCGACAGCCAGTGGAAAAAAGTGCAAATTAACATCTCCATGCAGCTATTTATCATAAAATATTACTACAGTTCTCCCAGACATGGAAATATGAAGCTCTAATAAAATGTTCATGTTAATTAAATCGATATTGAACTCATTTTCTCCCTGCCAAAGTTTTAATGTAAACATCTCACTATATTAGACAGTTACATCCGTTTGCGAACGTGTTGTTATCGTAAATAACTAATAACGATATAATAATCTTCATTTAGAACCGTGATCGTGAAATAGGAATTATAAATAATTTTCCTGTGCCCCAATAATGTCCATGTTATCTGTCAAACCATAAAGATTGATAACCCTTCGCGCCAAAACAAACGTCACTTTCGCCGCCGCGTTCCGTCTAATTAAAAACAAAAACATGAAAAATTAAGCGCGTTCCAATTTGCGAATAATGAGAGCATAATTCGATATTTTTGTCCGACGTTTTTCGGTTTCAGTGGCCAGGATAATAAGTGAGAGGGACGGATTATTCGATATGTTTGAAGTTTGAAAGGGACGGAGCTATTGTGTACTTTCTCATATAGATTTGTTGAAAGCTGCGATAGGGACGTACGTTCAGTTTTCCGAGACCGTTTCGCGAGAGAGGTTGTCGCGTTCGTGTTTGTGCGGAAATCTCGCAATTTACTACATGTGATTTATTAGAAAAAAACTAGTCATGTCCCCGAAGGGTGATTTTCGGACAGATACGCATGTAATGAGGGTTCGGTCTCGTTATAATGGTTAAATGTGTAAAAAAAATCGCGCTTGGATATCAAAACAAAGTCGAAACGTTTGATTTATTGGAATTTTGTGCGTACGTATTTATATTGTAAATATTTGAGCCGTATTTTAATTGCTTAAGTGAACCGTTATAAAAAAAAAAAAAAACAAAGTGCAATGTGATGTGTTAAGTTGCTTGCAGGATTTTAATTTTTGAATTTGGAATATTTAATACTGGTGAGTTATCAAAAATGTACCTGCTCTATTTTTTATTTTATTTATTTAAAGTTTTAAATATACTTTTTTTGTGAATACTCTTTCGATTTTCTTTTTGAGTTTCCAATTTACTTTTTTACAGCAACTTTCAGAAGCCGTATTACCATAAATTTTAATTATAAATCCCTGTAATACTTAAATTAACATAAAATTGTTATTCAGACCCGATCTCATAAACCAAACTTATCGATTTCATAATAGTTTCGAAACTTGTTCATGAATTAATCTATGGCAGATTAAGTACTTACCTTTGAACGCTATTCTCTTGTCATAGACAATGTTATGGTATGGGTATGTGTAACGGGCGAATGAGAAAAATGTCTTTGAGTATGAATGTCGATGGCTATAAGAGTAGGGGAAGACCAAAGAAACGATGGATGGACTGTGTGAATGATGATATGGTAAGAAAGGGGGTGACTACCGAGATGACGACTAATAGAGAAGTATGGAAGAAAAAGACATGTTGCGCCGACCCCAAATAAATTGGAATGATGATGTTGTGCTTGTTGTAGGGACGTACTTGACTCCTACCGAAAGGACTGGCCCGCAACGGCAGTGGTAAGTAGTGTGTTGATAAAGGATAGGGAGGCCTTTGCCCAGCAGTATGACTTAACGGGTTAAATAAATAGATTATGTTGTAAATGATTTTCTAAAATACGAAGTACTGTTTTTCCACCTATGGGTGGCGTACAGAGCTCATCATTCTTTGCCCTTATCTCAATTTGTTTGGGGTCGGCGGAACATGTTTTCTCTTCCTCCATACTTCTCGATTAGTCGTCATCTCGGTTGTCACCCTCTATCTAGTTATTATGACCTTTCACACTGTCCATCCATCGTTTCTTTGGTCTTCCCCTATTCTTATAGCCATCCACATTTATAGAAAAACTTTCCTCACACCTTTTTTCTAAAAAGGCGTGAAAGGGATTAGAGAGGGCAGTTCAACAATGTCCTCCTTCCTGTCTGACTGTAACAACACCCTAAGTTCACCTATCCATCTAGCCAGCGTGGTGATTTCCACTTCCCCATTTGACCTTTGATTTTAGCAGTCAATGGGACATTTTAGGGCTCGTGGCTAAATAACAACAGCCGCAAGGGTCGATCTTCAAGGTTAAGCAACGATTGCCGCGGTCGGTTCGTGGATGGGTGACCATCCTCCCGTCCTGCCACCGTCTCGTCCCGTGCCTCGGAAAGCACGTTACGCTGTCGGCCCCGGCTGGCATTCGTAGATATTTTACTGTCGTTATGGGCAGTCAGAAGCCGAAAGTCTGACAACCAGTATTACCAAGGAGTATCGTGGTCACCGAAATAATTTACAGAACTATTTTACACAAAGTAAAATGACTGCTTGGGTTTGAACTCGCGATCTACAACTCATAAGTCGCGCCCGTTACCACTGGGCCACTGGTATATCACAACAAAATTATCACAAGCCTTGGGGGACTCCCTCATTCCGGCGGCACGATAAAAAGCTAATCTGATAACCGGCCACACGTGGGCAATGGCAGTGCCTATCAGCCCTATTCGACTGAGTAGAAAGTTATGTACGGAAACCACGAGTAAAAGCTTATCGGATTGATAATGGTGATTTTAGTGGAAGTGTTATTGACTTGGTGGTCTAGTGGTCGCAAGCGCCTGCTGAGCGTGAGGTCCTGGGTTCAGTTCCCGGTTAGGGCAATAGTGTTTTAGGTTTTTCTATCAGGGATTTCTCAGTAGCAATCCAGAGTCTGGATTTGTTCCCGGTTGATGGAAATATCTTCTCCCCGTATTACATGGGACTGAAAGATTAATGCGAAATGTGGGTATATTATAGGTATGACTCTGCCTAAAACTTCGGGGATTACAGGCGTGGTGATAAGTTATGTAATTGAGTCGGTGGTGTTGTGGTTCTGAACGCGACTGCCGAGAAAGGTCCTGAGTTCGATCAGGCTAATTGTTTTGGGAAAATTCTCGATAGTTTCTGGGTTCTGAATTAGTGTATACGTAGTTAGGAGCTAGCCGTACTTATGTCGAACTAGCCTTTGACCGCGGCTTCGCCTGCGTGGAAATTGAAAAGGATCCCACAGGACGTGTGCAGACGTGTGTGCAGTTTTCTACCGACTGTACTTTGGCTGACGAATTGAATATAACTGGCGAATCGATGAAAACTGGCAGACACTGGAAACTGTCTAACGCAACTGTCTAATCGGCGAAACTGACGAATAAGTGAAACTGACTGATCAACGAAACTGGCGAATTAAATAAACTGACGACTGAGGGAAACTGACCAGTGATACGCGGACTCAGTAATAAAGGTATTATAACAAAATATCCTATGTCCTATCCCAAGTCTTACCTTTGTGCTTATCGAAATCCGGCGTAAAAAAGGTAACAGACAGACAGAGTTCCTTTCGCATTTATAACATTATAGTATATAGTACTAGCTGCGGCCCTCGTTTTCGCCCGCATAAGTTTCAATCCCGTAGGAATATCGGGATAAAAAGTATCCTCTGTGTTAATCCAGGTTATAAACTATCTATGTGCCAAATCTCATCCAAATCCGTTCAGTAGTTTTGGCGTGAAAGAGTAACAAACATCCATCCATCCATCCATCCATACAAACTTTCGCGTTTATAATATTAGCAGGATGGGTTGTGGTTGTAATATTATACGCCTCTGCATACCCAATGATGAATTAAAAACCAATGGCACTTAGCCCTTTTCCCAACTATGTTGGGGTCGGCTTCCAGTCTAACCGGATGCAGCTGAATACCAGTATTTTACATAAAGCGACTGCCTACCTGACCTCCACAACCCAGTTACTGGGTAATACGATACCCCTTGGTAAGAGTGGTTGTCAGAATTTCGGTCTTCTGACGACCCGTTACGACTGTCAAAGATCCACGAATGACAGCCGGGTCCAACGGCTTAACGTGCTTTCCGAGGCACGGAGGGGTCTCGGTATGTAAAGATGGTCACCCATCCACGGACCAACCTTGGCAAGCGTAGCTTAACCTGATCGATCGATCCGTACGGCTGTTATTACTTAGCCACAAGCCCCTCCATCTAGCCCTTTTCGTTCAAACCTAAAAACTGGTTACAAACAACGAAGACACTTAAAAAAAATTGGAGCAAAAATATGACGAAATGGGACGATAAATGGATCAATTTAATGACTGGAATGTGTTCTCTATGATGTGTCACCGAATTGCGGTCGTCACCGATAAAATTGAAATGTCACACGCGAAATACCTGAAATTTCACCTTTGTAACCGGAATTCAGGAATTCTTTTTTTATTTGCTGTTCTGGAACACTGGCTGAAACTACAGTTACACAGGCAATTGTTTCAGCAATTATTGCCCGGTAAAATTTGCCGGTTGCAGAGGAATTTTAATAAATTTTAATGATAAATTATTTTATTTCTGTAGGTAAGTCTTTTACACATCAATCATATTTTTTTTAAACTAGATGAGGTCGACGTTTCTATCTGACTAGTCTGAGAAGAAAGACCGAAACAAACTCAGAGGTCACAGTCTCTTTTCAAGTCCAGACATAATCTGGTCAGATCATGTGAAGATCATGTAGATGAAATGGTCTTTTGAGGAAATCTCAAGAAAGATTGAGTGGACCTGTCCAGTAGTGGACGCATTTGTCAGAAATAGTGAACTAATCCAGTTTAATTCTTTCAAAATGGCCACCACATGATCAATATTGCGCAGCGCTAACTAGGTACACCGTCTTCACATAGAGGTTGCCAGGGACATGACACAGAACTTGTTGCCATGGAATCAGTACATGATTCTAAAAATAAATTCGCTGTTTAATTCGTTTTTACCGCAAAGGTACTTTTATTTATTTATTTATTTATCCATTTATTTCAGGCATCAAGACCCGTATACACACATACAATACAATATTAATATAACTCAAAATACTATAAATACATACAACATTATAATTACACTAAAAAACAAACTAATGCACACGAAGTGTTTGCGTCGTGTTTCGCTGACTAGTGTCATGTAGCCGACCACGAAACCGGCGGTACACAACACCCTTCGGCCAGAACTCTTCCTTGAGGAACTTCTCGAGATGATGTGTCGGAACACGCACCACTTTTCAGCAGTTTTTTTTTTTGATGGGGGACCTAAAATTTCTATGCTATTCACACACGCTACGCGTCTTGAATCATGTGCTGAATTCAAGGTTACAGTTTGCGTATCCATGTCCCTATCATCCTGTATATAATTATAATTATTGTGTACAAAATATTGTAAACCATTTTGAGAGTAACTATGGAGTTTTTTTCGCCATTTTACCGGATAAATGATTTGATTTTGACTTATGGAGTCATCGTAAATGACCCACGTAACCTTGAGCCCTGAAGATATATTAAAAAAGTATTCGAGTTACCAAAACAAAGCCAGCACAGTTCTTATGTGATAACATTTTCGCGACTAAATGAAGTTTCCCATTTGGCGAGCATACCATTGCGGTTAATCACCAAGAGTTGCTAAAACATTCGCTGGTGACGTAGGACTAACAACGCAATGTAATCTAAACAGTTTTTAACGACTTGCATAGCCTATAAACCGTGGTTTATGAATTACGGAGCAGTGGCAGCTCAGTGCGGTGAAGGTCCAGTTTTGAATGGTAAACTTGAGGAAGTTTATTTTTGTTTTGTGCAACAATTGTATGTATTGTTTTGAAATCATAATTTGCCTGTAATGTTCCCACTGCTGGGGCACAGGCCTCCTCTTGTTGAAAGGAAGTTGGCTGTAATCCACTGCGCGGGCCCAGTGCAGGTTGGTAGATGTCACATGTCTTCGAATTTTTGGTCGTCACGATGTTTACCTTCACCGTTTTGAGAGCAGTGGTGATGAAATGATTTACACAAATTAAAGCGACTGTCTGGGTTCGAACCTACGGCCTAGAACTCGTAAGTCACGGCTGCCACCTCTGCACCCGTCAGTGCAAGCAATTGTCAGTAATCGTGTAGCTCTTGTTGAGGGAATTGAAAGCCCTCATCATACAGTTAAAGGAACAAGCATTGATCTCCACGCTTGCTCAATGCAGGGTGGCCAACTCAGACCACTCCTGCCAGATTTCCTCACAACTTTAATGACCCGTAACTACGATGTTTAATCCCGGCTTGCACTAACGTCATACTTACCACCTAATTAATAAAGGACGTAAACATAGCTTTATTGGCACGGAAATAGACGGTTCCTAAATCGAGCAACATTTGGATTGTGAACAAAAGCCTTTTTCAGTTACGCTTGTCCTTGGTTAAGTGTATGCGGTCAGTCGGACATTTAAAAATCCTACTAATATTATAAACGTGAAAGTTTGTTTGATGGATGTTTGTTACTCTTTCACGCAAAAACTACTGAACGGATTTGTATGAAATTTGGCACACAGATAGTTTATAAGCTGGATTAACACATAGGATATGTTTTATCCCGATATTCCTACGGATTAGAAACTTATGCGGGTAAAACCGCGGGGCACAGCTAGTATCTTTATATTTTTTCACTACTTTGATAAAGTCCGTTTCACAAAAGAAGTCTCGTAGACGCGGCGCCACTGTCGTAGGACGGAATCATAAATATTGATTTATTTATTTATCTCGACATCATATATGAGTAGCAGGCTTGATTATTGGTTAATAAAATGCACATTCTTAAATAGAGAAAGGTGTCTGGGGTATTGGAATGTTGCTAACTATATAATAATAATTAGTTCCACTTATTGCCGCGGGACTTCTTTCCGGAAACGGACTCTAGCTCTTGTCGCTGCAACAAACGAGTACTCGCCGGTTGATGTGGTCCTGTGTGAACAGTCAGCGATCAACTATTAATATCTATTTGTATCTCTTTTATTTACACGAGACCTGCAATCTTTCGTGCGTTACTTGAGCGTGTTAGATTTTGTGTATATATGTATGTATCTAGATGTTCAACAATGATATTTAATCTTCGTTACTTATTAGGTAATAAGGGATAATATAAACAACAGGATTCAATTCAGAATAACATTATATTTGTCTTTGTAGTATATAACAACTGACTATCGTAGTAGTGTTCGTTGTAATGTAACGTTACGTTACTATATACCAACCACAATTAATAAACAAGTTATTATGACCCGTATTTTAAATACACCAATCATCATAATAACATTACATTACTCATAAATATAATATAAATATACAATATACATCATCATCAACAATAGATCAAAAATAATTAGTCAGAATCATACCTTAGATGTTATCGTCTTGAAAGTCGAAGAGCAACTGAACTGCTCCAGTGTGGCTCCGCTCTTTTATACCCGTTAACAAACAAGTATGATTCACAAGTGACAGTTGAGTCAAATCAGTGTTTGAATAAGTTTGTTATTAAATCATTTAGTAAATTCATTAATTAATTTTAACATTTGAGTATAAGATACTAAAAAGATAATAATTACATTTATAGGTATATCAAGTATATTATATTTTTAAATATTAGACACCTAATAATTACATTAATATATCAAGCGCGAATAGTTCATAGGTAGGTGTTTCCTCGTCGACGGTGGGGCAAGTGCCTTTACGTGACTGTTTGTCACAGCTCATGACTCACTCAAAATGTCAAAATTATATTATTATTATTATTTGTATAAAATTGTATATATATTTTAGTGTACAGTTTATTCTAATTCTCAATAAACAACCTATTAAATAAAATAAAAAATGTCATAATTAGTAAAAGATCACTTAAGACAAAAATAAAAAAAAAACATTATACAGGATAGCAAACAGAACTAAACACATTGTACACTAGAGAGTTATATATAATTAGACGTGCTTTTAAATAAAAGCACGTCTAATTATATATATTTCCTTTTTGTATTTTCTTTTATAATATATAAGTTGTAGGTATGTATGTAAGATGGTACGGACGCCAGCACATCAAGTTACTACAATATGTCAAATTTCTTTAATAGATTTTCAACTTTATCGCTAAAGCATTAAGGTTCAAGGTTGATTGGGAAAATTTTACAGTTTCGGGTAGCTTGACCTGCTGGCGTCTGTACATTGTTATGTATAAGAGCGCTTCTCGCCATCAAACGTAAAAGTTTGGCGAGTTTAGAATTAAGTAACACTACTGTATTAAAATATCATTAAATAAATAAAATAAAAAAATAATAAAAAACTTATTTGCCTAGATGTAAATCGTCTTTGGGCCGTAATCAATCCTTCACATTGTACGTCTCGGAAGCACATTGATTAGACATTCAGTACAAACCAGACCTATCTAAATGGCTCCCAACTTTCGCCCTGTTTCTATAGACAAGTTGCAGGTCGATTGGGAACCCGATCACGTGCAGGGGAATCATTCGGCTCTTTCGGTAGAGTATTATGAACCAAGGCAGCTGTGTGTGTGGTTCGTTGTGATTGGCTGGTTAATGCATGGGATCATATTATGCTTGATTGCTTTTGGTGGAAGCTTTAGACATGATTGTGCGTGATTTATAATGATTATTGAAGAGACGCTGCGAGACTGGGCCCGCGTGGTGGATTATGGCCCTCTCCCTCTCGCAGATAGGAGGCCTGTGTCCCAGCAGTGGGAACGTATGTAATGTTTGTAACCAGTCTATATACTGGTTATGCTATTGAAGAGACGTGACAAAGAAATGTATGAAGGAAGCATAGCCGCCCGCGCCTCGACTCTACATAGAGACCACGCCTCGACCGTGCCGCGACGCTACCGCGACCGCGCCTCGACTCAGTGAGCGACGCGCCTAATAACAGCTGCACCGGTTGATCGAATGTCGAGCTACGGTTGCCGCGGTCGGTACTTGGACGGATGAACATCCATAACATATCGAGACCCCTCCGTGCAAAGCACGTAAAGCTCCCGGCTGCGGTAGTCAGAAGCCAAAAAGTAACAACCAGTCTTACCAAGGGCTATATAGTGTTACCCTGATACCAGAAGTAAGTTCGTTCTGATTGGCTAGTTAATGTATGAGACTATTATCTTTGATTGCTTTTGGTAGAAGCTTTAGACGTGATTGTGTGTGATTTATACTGATTATTGAAGAGAAGGCAATGACGGTAATAGGCTCGCCCCTATTATATGGGACTTCAACATAACTAGCGAAATGTGGATGTAGTATTAGGGACACCTCTGCCTAACCCTTCGGGGATAGAGGCGTGATGTTATGTTATAATTTAAGAGTATTCTAACTTTATGTAGGTCGTCATCTCGCTTCGGAATTCATCTCACGGAAACGTAAAACGAATTACCTTATCGTGTTATCAGTTGGGTTGTAGAGGACAGATAGGCAGTCGCTGTATGTAAAATACTGGTGTTCAGCTGCATTCGGTAAGACTGGAGGCCGACCCCCACGTAGGCGGGAAAAGGCTAGTGAGATGATGATGACGAAAACACATTTGTATTTACATGAGATTTGAGAAAGAAAAAAATAGTGTGGTCAGCATTTAAAACACACATCCAGAAGATCCAAGATATCCATATTCATGATGATAATAGCACACATAAAAACCTTTGACCGTAAAGCGCAATCTACCGGAAGCCACTATCGGATATGACGTGGCAGTTGGCAGCCCTTTCATTTATCCTTCCTAGTTTGTTATTTTCGTACCATTCATTCCTTGTGGCGTAGGCAGAAAAAAGTACAATAATAAATTTGACAGGCAATAATGAAATAGTTTTGTTTACCTAAATAAAGATAGAGAGGGGCCCGTGGTTAAATAATAACAGCCGCACAGGTCAATCGATCAGGTTAAGCTACGCTTGCCACGGTCGGTCCGTGGATGGGTGACCATCTTTACATACCGAGACCCCTCCGTGCCTCGGAAAGCACGTTAAGTCGTTGGTCCTGGCTGTCATTCTTGGAACTTACAGTCGTTACGGGTCATCAGAAGCTGTGCATATTGTGTTACTGCGTTGTGCAGCACAGATAGGCAGTCGCTCCATGTAAAATACTGGCATTCAGCTGCATCTGATTGCCTGTTAGACTGGAAACCGACCCCAACATAGTTGGGAAAAGGCTAGGCATATTTTTTTTATTAGTCATGGACAAATGTCACGGACATGGCCCCTCTAATCGGTTCTATAAAGACGGTTTCAAAAATAGCCCTAATCACCAATTGTATGTACAATTCGAATGTATATGAACGTAATTTGTATGTACAGTCACCAAAAGAGAAGTAACCAGTGTCTTCGGATATAGTTGAAGTTTAGTAAGAAACTAATGGATGTTTTCGAATGAAAATTAATTTGAAAAATGAACTGTTTGTTTTCTATTAATTAAATTAAATTACATTCGAAAACATCCATCAGTTTCTTACTAAAGTTCAACTCTATATCCGACGACCCTGGTTACTTATCCCCTTTGTTGACCGTACCAAGACACCCACATCGCAGCACCGGATAAGGAATCCTTATGTATCGTTTGTGATACAAGAATCATTAAGGTACTGCACGTATTGAGAGGCCCGTCGATGAACACCAAGGCTATCCCAACTCAACTATGCCAGCCCTCATAAGTAGGGCTTCCAACCTCGCATACATACTCGTACATACATAATCAGCCTATAATGTTCCCACTGCTGGGACACAGGCCTCCTCTCTGCGAGAGGGAGTGGGCTGTAATCCACCACGCGGGCCCAGTGCGGGTTGGTAGATGTCACATGTCTTCGATTTTTTGGTTCTAGGACATGCCGGTTTCCTCACGATGTTTTCCTTCATCGCTTTGAGAGCAGTGGTGATGAAATAATTTTCACAAAGTAAAGCGCCTGTTAGGTTTCGAACCTACGAACTACATCTCGTAAGTCGCGGTCGTTACCACTGGGCCACCACTGATCTCCATCCCACAGGCTATCTTCAATCTCGGTATTTGTGGGATCCTTATTTCAACTGCACCCACAGGTGTGGGTGCAGTTGAAATATGGATCTCTCTCTGTAATCGGTTGTCTGAGGATCGTGGTCAGCTTCGGAGTTGCATCTGGAGCGGATGATCCGCCTCCACCGGTTTCTGTCCAGCGCATCCCATACTACCGTGTAGAATCTAGAGGACGATGATTCCTTCACCTGATCGGCCCATCGTGTTGGTAAACGACCGCACGATCGCTTGCCTTCGGTGTTCCCCACCATAATCAGTTTTTCCAAACTTTCATCGCTTCTGCGTACTATGTGACCGAAATGGGAGAGAATGCGTTGCTAACATATGAAATATGGATATGGAATAGAAAATAATTTAAGATTATTTTGTCCCCAAGATTCATAAAAACCTATCTAGGTCTAAGGCAATGACCACGTTTCATCAGATTAGCCAACAGTTTGTCTACTCGATATTTAAGAGATTTTAGCCATTTCGCTACTAATTTTAAAGTTCCGTACCCAGAGGGTGCCAACGGAACCCTATTACTAAGGCTCCGCTGTCCATCTGTCTGTCAGCGGGCTGTGCTCATGACCTGTAATAGTTAACAGTTGAAATTTTCACACTGTGTATTTCTAATTTTCTATTGCCGCTATACCAACAAATAATAAAAATAAAACAAGGTTATTCAAATTTTAATTCCATCTCCATACAAGAAACGTGTTTTTTGTGCGTTTTATACCTTATGGTAAACGGAACTCTTCGTGTGCGACACGCAATAGGCTGGTTTTTAAAAATTGTTCCGTTATGATATTTTCAGGATATACTCTTATTTAGATATTCCGCCCGAGATCCTGTGCCAACACTAGCATTCCCTATTGCGGATATAGTCCTAGATAAATCTCAAGGCCAAAATCTACACTATCAAAAACTTCACCTCAATTCTCTCACAAATGAATACATCCCAGCAACAGAATAAGACGTTAAAACGCTTACGAAATAACAAAAAATAAACAAAGCATTTGAACCACTCCGGCTTGTTATCACAAAACATACATTCGACGCTGGAATAAGGTTATTTGCGAAGTATTTACGTAATGTACGAGCACAGTCAGTCGAGCTGTTAAAATGTATGATTACACGAATCAAATCACGTGCCTGAAGATCGCGGAAGAATGGAATAGGAGTGTGTTTAAATATAACAGTGACTGAGGAACTTGCTGACAGATAAAACACAGGCTAAACCACAGAGCATAGACTCTGGCTTGAAGCAATTGATCCTAACCATAAGCATAATGAGCCAATACTCTTTACTCTTTCCCCTCCTACTTACCACCAAAAGAGCATTTCCCTGCAGGGTGTATGTAACCTTCCGTGGTCCACTTGGAAGTCCCTGAACCGTCTCCGGACACAAGTGGATATGTAAGTCCAACCTGGTAAAATGGGGTTACCTTGGCGGAAGGACAGTAGGGTGTGATTGTGGAGCTATGTCGCAAACCATGCTCCACCTCCTATCCTACCCTCTGTGTCCCAAAACATGCAGTCAAAGTGACCTCTGCGCTGCCATTGAAAACCGCGTGGAAGTGGCAAAGTTTTGGGCCAACAAGAAAGTCGTGCCAGCGACACTAAGATGAAGATGGGCCTATAACCAGATTTTGCAGACTTCTAAACAATTGTGATGAAGAGATTGATATTTGTTGCATTTCAATTCCAAAATTCAAGCCCCAGGTCCACCAACATAGATAACCATTATATGTAACGTACGATTTCCCCAACTATTGTCAACTCATCTGCCTAGCCTTTTCCCAACTATGTTGGGGTCGGCTTCCAGTCTAAACGGATGCAGCTGAATACCATTATTTTACATGAAGCGACTGCCCATCCGATCTCCACAACCTAGGAGGCTCGGCAAATGATATATTGACCTACAGAAGATCGCGAGGAAGACATGGATGTGACTCCCACAGACCAGGGAAGCATGGTACAAAAGCGAGGAGCCCTATTCTCAGCAATGGGTGGAACAAGGCTTCCGATAATAATGATTTAATTTAATACTTGAATTGTTTTTTTTATCTTTTCATTACGGACGCTTTTAACGTTCTGCATCGTTCTCACATGCATAATTTTTAACATGAATGATGTAACCAATACTTTGTAACCATATTATTGTGATTTAAAAGAGTGTTCATGGAGTTTCTTGCCCGTTCTTCTCCATAGGTACCTACTACGCTTTGGAATGGGCAACTAGCTACATCTTTTTGACTGACCGACCCTTGATAATTTAAAAGTGCCTGTAATTGGTTTAGTTAAATAGTTTGAGTTTGAGAATTGTTATACGAGTGTATATTGATTTCGTAGATGTAATTTATTACACTCGATTACACTTTGATGAAATTAACCACGAATTACAATCAAGATGTATTTTTATCACCGTACACTTCCGGGCAGACAGTGTTGCCCTCTCACTAAAGATAATATACAACAAATCGGATGGTGATGATGAATGAGTTACGAAACCGCTTCAATGAATTGCATTAAAAGAAATATCTTTATGAAAAAGAATTTAATCGTTTTAATGATGGCGGTTTCCACATTTCGTAGCTAATCTTAGAAAAAGAAAATAAAGACTCAAACGACTCGCTTATCGTATGGCGCAGACCGTAAAATTGACTTAGCATGAATACGTTCGTGGTCACGTTTGTACGGAGTGTACGCGAACCTCGAGTCCAGCCAGTTTTTGGGCCGAGAATGCGTTTTCTCCGGTTTTTCATAAGCTTCTTAAGAATAACAATCAGTCTATAATGTTCCCACTGCTGGGACACAGGGCTATAATCTACCACCAGCCCAGTGCGGGTTGGTAGATGTCATACGTCCTCGTATTTTTAGTTCTAGGACATGCCGGTTTCCTCACGATATTTTCCTTCAGAGTTTTGAGAGAAATGACGAAATTATTTGACACAAAGTAAGCGCCTGCCTGGTTCTGTCTGGGACTTACATACAACTCGTAAGTCATTGTTACTACTGGCCACCACTGCTCGCACCCGGTTCTGCATGAATGGGATTAAAAACTGGAAGCTGTCATTTGTGTTTATATATTTAGTTTTAATCACGAACACATTAAAAATAAACGATAAAAATGTGTGCGACTTATAGAGTGACCCAATTTCATTCATTCGTTTATTTTATTCTCTCTTCAGAATATTGGTTTCCTTAAAAAAAAAAATAATGTTTTTGACTAATGTTAAATTCCACCATTGGAAGAGGATGTCCGAAGTACGTTTTTGAAGAAGTCTGTGTTACAGATCACCAGCCCGACAGCAGAACAATACATTACAAGGTTTAAAGACGATTGTTTGAACATCATTCATGGTGCCAAGAAGATCACAAAGAGACGATCAGTTTAAAGTTCAAAATAGTAACAAATAGTAAAAAAAGCGAAATTAAAAATGGAGAACTAGGTAATGATTCATACGAAAGTGTAGTGTCATGTATGTTGGTATGAGTGTATGTGTAAATATGAGTTATGGAAAATAAAATGTCTATCTAAAAGTGCAGATTTATGAAATGTGGATGCCTGGTTTGCCATCAGGCAATAGAATCACCCTCTATTACATGAGACCATAACCCATGAAGGCCTCGTGCAAGCCGCAGGAACCCGTTGGATGCGAGAAGCACAGAACCGGTCGAAGTGGAGGTGCTTGGGGGAGAGGCATATTATGTCCAGTAGTGGACGTCTTTCGACTGAAATGATAAAACATAGCTGACGGAACTCTGTGTAGTGTGTAGCCCATCGGGGAATACAGCCGTGATGGTATGTTATGTACAGTTTCTCTACAAAGGCTAGAGGCTATTATACAAAAACTAACAAACTAATTTCACAAGTTAAAGTAGTCCATTTATTTACATTTACAAACTAACAACATAACTTTACAATCAAGGATAACAATTTATTCATGTACCAATTACGAAGGCAACATAAATTAGAAGACGATATCGGGCTGTCACTTTGACAGGTGACAGTCGATATTGAAAGCGAAAGTTTAAGGGTGGATACAGACGAGCGTCTGAATCTTGCGACGGAAAAAACATGGGATTTTCTAGCGTGTTGGGATTATTCTCGTATTTTTAGAAAGAAAGAAAGAAAATGCATTTATTTGGCACAACCTAAAAGACACACGATACACCAGATACATACATCAGATAAAACACACAATAAAATAAAATAAAAAATTAAATAAAAAGTGTGAAGTCCGATGTAAGAAATTAAAGAAACAAAGAAAAGAAAGAAGAAAGAAAGAAAGAAAAAAGAAAGAAAGTTCTCATTCTAATCTTGGTCTCATTATCATCTACTGCTGTGTATACTGCTCCCCTTTCTTCTGCCATACTTCCCGGTTCTGTGCTTCTCTCATCTAGGTGTTTCCCGCAACTATGACGATATCGTCAACCCAGCGCGCTTAGTTTCAATCTCACAAAAATATAATAAATAAATATAATTTTGTCGCTGAGATGCGATTTATTAAACGTTTGTTGAGTACAGAATTGGCCTTCAGTGGTCGATATTTCAGCTAAAAACTAGATTAAGGCGCATCACACACTACAACGCGCCACGCGACGGGACGCAGATAACGCGCCCCTGCGCGTGATTTTTTGCATACAAATTCAACAAAAACGCACTTTCACGCGGGGAATTGGCCTCCGTTTCCCGCGCCCCGTTGCGTGGCGCGTTGTAGTGTGTGATGCGCCTTAATCGAACAATGATGAATGGACGAAGTTTTATTGGAATGTCAGAAGTACTGTGAAAGGGATTCATGAAAGCGTTGTTGATTATTTGTTTTACGTTTTAAGGGCAATTCTCGTAATTTTCAGAATATCCACAGTCTGATCTCAGTCTGAATCTGTCAAAAATACCTCTCTAATTTCTATACATTTTTGACAAGTTTTTGACATTGATTATCTCTAAGGTGAGACTAGATTTTGAACGTTTTTAATTACGGGAATCGGCTTTCTGATCTTTAAAATGCTTATTTACTTTTTATGTGTATGTGTCCCTGTTACCTGTGAGAGGCCCGTGGCTAAATAATAACAGCCGCACAGGTCGTTCGATCAGGTTAAGCTACGCTTGCCGCGGTTGGTCTGTGGATGGGTGACCATCTTTACATACCGAGACCTCTCAGTGCCTCGCAGAGCACGTTAAATCGTTGGTACCGGATGTAATTCGTGGATCTTTGACAGTCGTTACGGGTAGTCAGAAACCTGAAACTCTGACAAGCGGTCTTACCTAGAGGTATCGTATTACCCAGTAATACGATACGATACGATACTGGGTTGTGGAGCAGTCGCTCCATGTAAAATACTGATATTCAGCTGGAATCCGTTTAGATTGGAAGCCGAACCCAACATAGTAAAAAAAAAAAAACCAGAAAAAAAAAGAAAAAAAAAATAGTTGGGAAAAGGCTAGGCAGATGGCTATGTGTCCCTGTCTTTTAGTTCTGGTTTATAACCGTGTTAATTGAAGTTAATAAATAAAATTAATGGAAAATACCTTCAAAGTTTTCTTTTCCTAAATCAGATTTTACGTTTTCATTTAACCTAGGTCAAGGGATTTCACTTTTATTATAAAATTTTACAACTTTTATGATCATTCTTACATCAAGCAGATCAGTTTACGAGTGCTCATTTCCTTCACTAATAAAAATGAGTGTTGCACAGTTAATAGTTAAAAGCGAAGCGTATACAACGGAATAAAATCTACGTCAGATTTTATGTCTCCTGGTACAAAGAGAGAGAATTAAAAACAGAATGTTTATGTTCGTTCTGGGTTTTATTTCGATTCATTGATTCATTGGATTTACTGGTTTATTTAGTGTTTTGACGAGCCTAAAGACTTTTTATTGGTGTTGATTCTGTTACGAACTTCTTCTTTTGCTTGTGGCTAAACAGCCGCATGGTTTGATCGGTTCGTGGATGGGTGATCTATTACATACCATTACATATCGCTACTACAGCTCACTGCCTCGGAAAGCCGCTGATCCCGGTTGTCATTCGTTCTTTCGATCTTTGACAGTCGTTACGGGGTAGTCGGAAACCCAGAAGTTTGACTACACATTATGCCAATCACTTATTGATTACTGCATCACATCTTGGGAAGGTGCCGCAAAAACACAACTCACCGAAGTTGAAAGGGCACAGCGTGCCATACTCAAGGTTGGAGCTGGTTTCCCTTTTCGTTTTCCGACTACCGACCTACACAAAGGATGGTACACCCTCACTGTCAGACAAACGTTCATACTAGGTACTTACATTACTTAAAAAACATTCTGAAATGGAGTTTGACGCTAAGCTACTCAAAGAGAACTGACGAAAGGGTAGGGTATGTCCCACGGCTCAATTCAAATCCGCACTCCCTAAAATATTCTTGCTTCCTTGGGCATTATCTATAAAATAAATTGAATAAATTCCTAAACCAAAAACTCGATCAAGCTGTATTAAAGAAATACAAACATACCTAAAAACCCTAGACTATCATAAAACCGAGAATCTTCTGACCGTCCTGAAATAAATCTAATTTTGACCAACCCCACACATACATATTATCTGTTCCTCACCTTCTTGCAAATCAACTCTCGCTGCACTCACTCCACAAAAGTCACCTTAACTCACACACTGCTCATCTGAATTACTCACAAACATCTACTAGTTACTAGTCTAACACTTCACACAAGATAAACACTCACTCACACATCGTCTCACAACACGACTCAATAACTTCTGCAGAATTATAGGTAGATATTTTTTTATTGTTATTAATTCTTCTTTTATTTATATTAAGCATATCGTTTGCTCTTACAGAGTTTTAATTTTTGTTATGCATATTGTTTAACTTAGACTCTTGCACGGTATCTCTGTTAAAGCTAATTCTAGCCGTGGAAGGGGCCTGGTGACCTGTAACACAGGTTTTTCCCAAATACCTACATCAGGCACCAGTCTCTCACAAAGGTGGAATACAGCTAAGACATTCTTGTACACGTTAACTTTTAGTCAACTTTGTGAAGAGAGAATAAATGATAAATTATTATTTCATTATTATTACCTAGCAACTGGGTTGTGGAAGTCGAATAGGCAGTCGCTCCATGTAAAATACTGGTATTCCCGTGAGATTGGAAGCCGACCCCAACTTAGTTGGGAAAAGGCTAGTCTGATTGATTGACACACTTCTTCTTTCGTTTTGGCACGAAGTAAGATTAAGTATATAGCTCATGTGTTGTAACAACATTATTATCTCTGCTAGGTTGACTGTGCAAAGTTTTATTTCTACCTGACAGCTAGTCTAAGCCGTTCCGCGCCTCGGAAAGCACGTTAAGCCGTTGGTCCCGACTGTAATTCGTGGATCTTTGACAGCCGTTACGTTACGGGTCATCAGAAGCTCGAAAGTCTGACAATCAGTCTTACCTAGGGGTATTACCCAAGAACAGAGTTGTGGAGGTCAGATAGGCAGTCGCTCCGTGTAAAATACTAGTACTCAGCTGCATCCGGTTAGACTGGAACCCGACCCCAACATAGCTGGGAAAAAGCTAGACAGATGATGATGACGATGAGCTAGTCTAAGCCGCATATATCTTAATTTATCTGCTAAAAAATATGGCGTGATTTTAGTTAAGGAAGTGCCAAAATACCTATTAAGTGTCTTCATCTTTGTTGGATTGTGGCCAGGTGCCTGAACTAAGTTAGGTGCACAACTTGAGTACCTAGAGGTACATTATGTTATACACAAGAAAAGTCACATAGTTTAATAAGTCTATAATATTCCCACTGCTGGGACACAGGCCTCCTCTCTGTGAGAGGGAGTGGGATGCTAGGCAGGTTGGTAGATGTCACATGTCTTCGAATTTTTGGTTCTAGGACATGCCAGTTTGGGTCCGGTGTCTCTAGCAGTCTCATACAAAAAGAAAAGAAAAAGAAAGAAAATGCGTTTAATTGCGGTAGACATGACGCAAAAAAAATCATAAAAAACAATAAGAAATGGTTGATATGCGTCACATCCACGCAAAACGGCTATCGCTCAGCATTATGCTGCGGCCCTATGCAATACAGAGCCCCAGCGCTGGTTTTCAGCGACCGCCGGCCATACCACCCATGAACATCATGCTATATGTATACCCACATAAATAAAGTACTAGAACAAATAAATAATATAAATACATGACACGTACACTTGAATCCAACCCGCTGTTTGATTTGATAGTACTTGACTTTAATGTTGAGATACAAGTCATGGGCGAAAGCGGTTATAAAGACAGAAAGATAGAAAGAATACGTTTATTTGCGGTAAACATGACGTAAAAAAGAACATAAAACACAAACAAAAAGTAAGAAATGTTTGGGGGAAACATGCGTCACATCCACGCAAAACGGCTATTGCTCAGCATTATGCTGTGACCCAGAGATGCAAGACAGAGCCCCAGCGCTAGCGTTGAAAATGAATGAACGTTGGCGTATGAACGAACGTTCATCTGCTCATTTAATTTCATTTTTCGATCATTCGGTAGGCGATTGAAAGATCTATTTGAGTACTATATACATATTTGATATGTCACACGGTGCAGTGTTTTTTTTTAATTTGCTTATTGGCCTCCCAGAACTGACTCCCATATTCAAAATTCATATAATTAAGTTACAACTGTACAAGTCCATGTCAGACTCACAGATGATGATATATGTGTAGCAAATAACAGCTTAATCGTTCCATTAGATTCGGAGCAAATTGGCTTTGGCAGACGGACAGACAGGCGAACAGACAGACAGATACACGAGTGATTACTAAAAAAAAAATGGAACTCTTATAGGATTATATAAGAGTTCCGTTTATTTTCTTTTAAGCTACGGAAGACTAAGAATAAACAAAAATAAAAGCGTCTAATAACAGCAACAATCAAAAGTACTTGGTATAATCAGAGCCAAATAAAAAGATTGACAAGTGGGATTTGTGGCGAGCAATTTGAAACAAAGAAAAAGCACGCGATGCTTAAACTTATAAATTTCAAAGGCGCGCTGCCAGTTTCCGTGAGACTTATGTCCAACAGGTGGCGAAATAATTTCAATCATTTTCCTCAAGTTCTGAGTTGAGCTAATACCATAAAACTTGACATCTTAATTATCATGCAAAATCATCATTGTACACCACTTTATAAATTAAAAAAAAAAAATATATATGTTTATTTCTAGCAGCACAGTAACAACCTTAGGAACATAATATATATATATATATATATATATATATATATATATATATAAAAGAATACAATAAAAATAACATAAGATCTCATGACGAACGTATATGGTTGTTAGAGAGAAATTCACACTGACCTCCGTACTAGTAAAAACTGTATCACGGTAGGTCAGTCTTCCTCGTTCTCCAACAGTCACACACTCAATCAATGAACCTAGTATTTTAAGTTGTTTAGCAGGTACTTCGATAGTAATAATAATAATAAATATATACACATTGAGATTGAGAAATGACATGAATATTTACTTTGTAAAGTTTTTTTTTTCTTTATTTTCCGCTGACTGGAATTAGTAACTAATTCATCTATATTTAGAAGGTTTCAACTTTATATCTCACAACAATTAACAATTATTGTTTGAATAACATTATTAAATTGTAAAAAAAAAATCGAACCTGTTATTATTTTTATTAATCAAGATATGTAATACGAGTATAAGCTAACGGACTTAAAATAATAATATGTATATGAAAAAATAAGCAAAAGAATCATAGGGCATCAAAAAATTCGTCCGCATCGCTGTCAACAGGAACAGTACCCAAAAGGCTGGCAGCATTGCTACGTTGCATGGCGATGCTGATTTTTTAGCCAAGAAATAGGCCAGCCCTCTGGTCACCTGAAGAGTCGACCAACCGCTTGGCGATGTCTCGAAAAACTAAGTGGGCAACCAATTTTTTTTTCAAAGTTCCCTACTCTCTTTCCACCTCTCTCTGCCCAGAGCTGCCAAGGACCAATCTTTATCAAAGGAGTCCAGCTCATCCCGCCACCTCCGTCTGGGCATGCCGCGATATCGTCTAAATCATACTAGTTGATAAATCTCCAATTGAATAATCAATCGCTAATCGCTCCGCTCATAACTTGCACCATAGCAGAAGGTTTTCGATTAAAATATCATTGATTACTCACGAACGCGCTTCAAACTGTAATGAATCAATTCTGCACTATTTATTTATGTTTATTAATATTGATTTTTATGTATTTTTATTTCTATCGTGATTATTTTGAACAAGATAATGTTTCCTTAGTAAATAGATCAGCCTTTATAGTTCCCATTGGCGGGAGACAGGCCTCCTCTCTTCTTGAGAGGGAGTGGGTCTGTAACCTACCACGCGTGCCCAGTTGAAGATGTCACATGTCTTGAAATTTTTAGTTCTAGGACATGACGGTTTCCTCACGACGTTTTCCTTCGCCGTTTTGAAGCTTTTTTCCCAAAACGGTGAAGGAAATCATCATCATCTTCTGCCTAACCTATTCCCAACTATGTTGGGGTCGGCTTCCAGTCTAACCGGATTCAGCTGAATACCAGTATTTTACATGGAGCGACTGCCTATCTGACCTCCACAACCCAGTTACTGGGTAATACGATACCCCTTGGTAAAACTGGTTGTCAGACTTTTGGGCTTCTGACTACCTGAATGACAGGCTGGACCAACGGTTTATTGTGCTCTCCGAGGCATGAAGAGGTCTCGGTATATAAGGATGGTCACCCATCCACAGACCAACCGCGGCAAGAGTAGCTTAACCTGATCGATCCACGTGTGCGGCTTTTGTTATTTAGCCGCAGGCCTCTCTAAAAATGGTGAAGGGGGAAACATCGTGGGGAAATAAGAAGTGCTGCAGAAAATATAAGTTCTATCCATTTAAGGAGAAAGAAAGAAAATACGTTTGTTTGCGGTAAACATGACGCAAAAAAGAACACCAAAAAAACAATAAGAAATGGTTGACATGCGTCACATCCACGCAAAACGGCTATCGCTCAGCATTATGCTGCGACCCTATGCAAGACAGAGCTCCAGCGCTAGTTTTCAGCGACAGTTGGCGCCGACGTAATGACGTCGTCCGGTGCAGCAAACAATAATTATTCATCAACAAGTATTTAAAACAATTATTTTTATTTTTAAAGCAAACAGTTATTAGGACGCTGTACTGGTACAGCGTACTTAAAGCAAAATAATACAATTTAATTTAAATGTGCTAGACACAAACAGAAATATAAAAAAAGAAAAAAAAAGGAATATCATCCTCAATAAACGTTTTACGCTTTATGTAGTTGCAACATTTCGAAAGATCCTATTTGACGTACGCGCACCCAACATGCACCAAAGAAATTATTATGTAATAAATTACAAAATGGCCAATGATGTAATGTGTTATGCAAAAGTTATGTGTCAGTGCTTTATGCGTTTGTGAGTGAATTTGAAAGATGAAAGATGAGATGGACCCGATAAAAATATAAAACCTTTTACTTTTATTTTAATTTACTCATTCATTCATTCACTCTCTCAGCACATAACTTGCGCGGGGCAGACCATTCCAGTAATTGCAAGGGTCATGTTGATACGGTGATACTCCATTTAACCGTACCATATATATGTATATGATTATAGGTATATATCTATCTATCTATACTATTAATAAAGCTGAAGAGTATGTTTGTTTGAACGCTTTGGTCTTTTAAGAGGAACCCGGACCACTCCTATGTGCTGATGGTGGATGATGGTGAATGGTGGATCACCGGGGTGGTTTTAGTGAGGTAAAAATCCCACACTCCCCGACCTGACTCCCCGGAGGTCGGGTGCTTTTTGAAGGTTTCCGCCCGAAAAAAAATGTATGATCTCTGAAATTACCAGTCGGATTTGAAAAATTCTTTTTCATTTGAGCTCAAATCCAAATCAATGGTCATTTATTCAAATTAGGCTGAGAATCAGCACTTTTCGAACGTCAAAATTACATAAGACAGCTCCTCCTCAAAACGCCCACCCTTCATCACTTCCCAGTGCTTCCGCTGGGAAGAAGAAGTGGCGCAACAAATTCCCCAGCTTAGCTTATAGGCTTTTTAACCATGCTATGACCCATAGGAGCAGAGCAAAAAGAAAGAATGACAAGCGAAAACGAAGTGACAGCGCGGGCAGGTGATGCGATGCGAGGGGATGGGTCCGGGGTACAAGAAATTTCACGCGGACGAAGTCGCGGGCAGAAGTCCTACTTAATATTATAAACGCGAATGTTTGTAAGGATGGATGGATGGATGTTATATTTTTTTTTTATGCAAAAACTACTTAACGGATTTGGATCAAATTTGGCACACAGGTAGTTTATAACCAGGATTAACACATAGTATACTTTTTATCCCGATATTTCCACGAGTTCTAAACTTGTGATAAATTATTTATTTTCTGTAAGCAGGTTTGCATAAACACTTTTACACGTCAATCATATTTTTTTTGAACTAGATGAGTTCGGCGTTTTCTGTCTTACTTCTCTGAGAAGAAAGGCTGCAACAAACTCAGAGGACACAGTCTCTTTCAAAGTCCAGACATAATCTTGGTCAGATCACGTGAAGACCATGTAGATTGGTATCTGAAGTCGTCTTTTGAGGAAAGAACCACACAGATTGAGTGGACCTGTCCAGTCAGCGGTTCAGTATGCGGATAAAACCGCGGGGCGCTGCTAGTAATACAAATAAAACAAGCCCTATTTACCGTCACAAACAGCCCTCACGGCCACAAACCCTATTTAGCATTAACATCTAAGGTATTTAGGCACTATAACTAATGAAGACACGTACATAACTGACAAACTCTCATTTACCATTCCTCTCATTAAAATGAGGTTCTATCTATTAGTAATTCAGTATGTTAGATCTCCTTGTGATGTATAATTCAGATGGTTGAGGTAATTCCACCTCTGTCGAGTCAAACAGAAACGTTGTACTCTAACCATTACCTACATAATATGTATTTGGAAATTTCAAGTGTCAATATTGTGGTCGACATCTGAATCCATGATAATGAACTCGGTGAACACTCCGGTGCTGGGAAACAGGCCTCTTCTCGGTGAGAGGGTCGTAATTCACCTGGTGCGGGTGGTGGTCACATGTCTCCGACTATGTATTTTGCTACTTTGTTAATCTTTTTGCATAAGATTCTGTATTATCTCCTATTGGGAGAGGGCACTGGCTCTTGTAACACAGGTCTATCACCTAGCACAGGAGTCAGGGACTTCACTCTATGTTTTTTTTGTAACCACTTTCTTGTGTAATAAAGATTATTATAATTTATTATAATTTACTGTACGAAAACTCGATGCCGTTCCGTTCCGAAATTGATCCCAAAGAACACTTTGCAAATTCTTCTCTTTTATGTATGCGTTGTAATTTTGATATCCTGCAGGGGACAGTACAATGATAGTGAAATTATTGACACGAACGCTGTGACACACGTGCAGCCAACATCAAATTAATATGCCAGGTAGTTAACCACTCATATTTAACTCATGCGTGACTTGGGTAGTTAAATAATTTTGATTTCACTCTCCAAAATGTGTGTTACTTGCGCACACCAGAGTCAGAAAAGTTTCTATGTTCTATGTTATGGGTTTGTTTTCCGCACTAAGTCCTTGAAGTGGACCATTGTGCGTGGGCCATGGCGACCGTCGGCGGTTATTCCAACCAGGCCACCTCCCTCCAGAAGTTGACTACGTCTCCTGGCCTGTTGAAGACATCTGTGTAAGATCTGGGCGTCCCTAGAGTTTCTGACCTAATCTGGGTGACGCCTGTGCACTCAAAGAGCACATGCGCAATGGTTTCCTTAGTCTCCATGCCGGCCCTGCACAAGGACTGTCCGTTATGCCTATTGTGTGAAAGTGTTTGTTTAGCGAGCAGCGTCCCGTGATGGTCTCCGCCACCAGGCGCAGGCCGTTACTGTCCAGGCGTAGTAAACGCCTGTCAGAACAGTTTTCTCCGTAGTAGTTTTCCAGCGGGGTAATTGCGTATAACACATGTAAGATGACAATTGATTGCAATGACTTTCATTGTGACAGTTCAGCCACGTCCATTGCGCTATTTATGTTGCTGAGCAAAAGAATCTTTGTTTTCTGTTTTTTATAGTTTTAAGGTGTATTTATTTTGCTGTAATGCCATCATCAACTGCCTAGCCTTTTCCAAACTATTGGGAAAAGGCATGATGACGTGGTCTGCATACTGCAGTCTTTTGTTGACTACACAATAAACAAGGTCGCCTTATCAGCAAGTTAGCTAACTTAGCGATGTTGATATGTAATGACGCGCATAGATGCGCGGTTGTGCTGATAACGATAGTGAGGAGTAAACAAATGAGGATGCCGAAGTTCAAATGTGAAGAGGTATAGAGTTGGCTTGTTGCTAACGTTAATGTAACTTGCAATGTTCGTGGTAATGTTTCGGGTTTTGTGGCCTTAATTGAAAGAAAAGAACAGAAGAAAGAAAATACATAATAGCGTAACACACTTTCCATTGCTTCTGTAGCCGTATCTACAACTCCACATGCGAACAACGCGCCATACTGACGTCACGCAAATCCTGCATCTCGCAAGCAGAGTTTACCGCGCAATTAGCATATATAAAATTTCCCAACATCAATCGTTGGGCACTTGCCCGCCAGACACAACACCCGTCTGGTCAGGGGATCCTCTCTTTTCTATGGAGGATGAGTGAACTTTATACCCTGTTCCTCATGCCTCTAAACTTCATGTGCTCAAAAAATATGTCTGAACTGTCAAAACGAAAGCCGAAAGCAATGGATTAGCAATCATCATCATCATCTGCCTAGCCTCTTCCCAACTATGTTAGGGTCGGCTTCCAGTCTAACCAGATGCAGCTGAACACCAGTATTTTACATGGAGCGACTGCCTATTTGACCTCCACAATCCAACTGGGTAATACGATACCCTTTGGACACCACCCAAACCCAATGGACCCAATGGACTAGTGATATCCTTTAAAATGATTCAGATTGTGATGGATAGTGTGATCCTTAAAGAATTGTTAATCACATCGCGCCTGTTTTCCCCGAAGGGATAGGCAGAGATGCTCATATAGCACCTACACCCACAATTCACCAGTTATGTTTGAGTCCCATGTCGAATCGCCTGGCTGGTCGATGGCAATGGGGGCGAACCCATTGCCATCGACCAGCACAGATCCAGACTCCGGAATGCTACTGAGAAATTCCTGATGGAAAAACCCTGTTACTCCTACTTTCTATGTTTTGCTGTTTGTTTCATCTTTGTGCCTATTTTTCTGTTCTTTTTTATCTTGTGTGTATGGTCACCAAAGGAGATAAGTGACCAGCGTCGTCGGATATAGTCGAAGTTTAGTAAGAAACCGATGGTGTTTGGATGTTTCCGAATAAAATTTAATCGAATTAATAGAAAACAAACAGTAGTGCTATTTTGTAAAAATCTCACCATGAAAACTTAGGTGAAGTGAGCTCTCAGTGCACATGATCCTAGGGATTGACACACCATTGTTGTCACGGTGAGATTTTTACAGAATAGCTTTACAGTTCATTTATCAAATTAAATTTCATTCGAAAACATCCATCGGTTTCTTACTAAACTTCAACTATATCCAACGACCCAGTTACTTATCTTTTTTGGTGACTGTACATAAATGGTTAAATAAATCAATAACACTTTGCCTGACCTGGGAGTCGAACCCAGGCGACATGCTCAGCAGTAGCGCTTGCACCCAACGAGGTAGACCTCTGAACATCTTCCTACCACTTCCGCATACCACCCACCCATCTTCCACAAACATTATCAAAGTCAAAACTGACTCCCGAATCGTAAATCATCTTCCAAGTACATTTTAACTTGTCTCATTAAATTAAACAAAAGGCTCCCAATTGTTTCTGACCGCTGTATATTAATTGTAGCCCACAACAAAGACAAATGGAGGAAGCTTGTTCGTAGCTCGTTAAAGGGTTCTGTAGGGACTGCGTATAGAACCCCGGGACCCCCAACTAGGGAGGGGACGAGATACCATTGTCTTGTCGAGGACCAAGTTGACTTCAGAAGTGAAATGTGGATTGATTAGTTTAGAGATACGTTAGTTTACAGGGTCAAATTAAATTAGCTAGCGAAACTCTACAGACGTGATGAGTACACGTGTTTGGGAGATGGGCCATTTACAAAATATTTAGATAAACTTGTCTTAGACGAAGTTTGTTCCTTTTTTTTTTTGTTGAAACTGTAAGGTTATTCGACTTTCAGGTAGTAAAATCAGCTTAGTTATTGAGGACATAAAGTCGTTATTTATTCACACTAGTCAGAATCAATAGGTACCCGAGTAGTCGGGCGAAAAAAATAACGTAACAACTTTTACTGGATACTATTAGCTATAGTTAAAAACCTTAAAGTTTCAACAAAAAAAAGGAAACCCAAACACCGCCATTTACTACATAATAATATTAAGCTAACTTAATATATTATTATGTAGTAAATGGCCTAAAATGTCATCCCTTTCAAAATTTGCACTCATCTCCCAAACAGCCTGTATACGTAAACACTATAAAAGGAAAAAAGATTTGATGTTTTTTTTGGAGTTCAACGCCCGCTGAATGTTTTGTTAATTGAATTATGAGTTGAGAAAATCTGTTTTATTCAGTTTTGTCGTGTTGAGATATCGATGGTCGATAACCATCACGTCTGTGAAGTTTACACAATAAAAAGCTGTTTTTTAGACAGATATTTCAAGCGGTCGGTAACTCTACAATTTTTTTGTTTTTTTTTGTTTTATGATATCGATAGAGAGAGAGTTTCGCTAGCCAATTTAATTTGACCCTGTAGATCTAGACCGTCACATCTCTTAACTTTAAGCGTATATAAACGTGTATATACGTCTCTAAGCAACGTTTATAAATAAACCCCTTGATGTTTATGTGTTTAAATTTAGACGGTGGTATCTCTTTGATGTCTTTAAAACTACGTTGTAGATATTTAAGGCTGTCGCACATTTGGCCGGGCCGCGCCGCAACGCAAAATCTTCTGATTTTGCGTTGCGGCGCGGCCCGGCCAGACTTAAATATCTTAATTAAAATATGGTATACGAATATAAAGTTATATTCGTATACCATATTTTGCGCGCAGCTTCGCCCGCGTGTATATCTGAAATTATGCCACGAGAACGTACTACTGGGATAAACAGAGACTAGCTTTGTCAATGCCGTGAAACTCTATTATTGGCTTAAGTGATAATTGTCATCATCTCGCTATCACTGAGCAGTGTGTGCAGACTGTAAGATGCTGTAACTTTGACGCAACTGCATTGAGCCAGTGCCGGATTAGCCACGTAGCAAGTGTAGCAAATAGAAAGAAAAAGAAAGAAAATACGTTTATTTGCGGCACACATGACGCATAAAAAAGAACATAAACACAAAAAAAAGTAACAAGTTGGGGGTAAGCATGCGTCACATTCACGCAAAACGGCCATCGCTCAGCATAATGCTAAGACTCTATACGAGACAGAGCCCCAGCGCTGGTTTTCAGCGGCAGCCGGCGTTAACGTGATGACGTCAACCAGTGTAGCATGCAATTATACACAAATAAATAAAAACAACAATCAAGACAAGAAATAAAATAAACCATTGCAACATAGGTGATTCGAGACAAACAACAATCAAAACATGAAATCAAATAAAGTAAACATAAATTAAAAAAAGAGATGGTGAGACATGACAATACAATGATGATGTGGTAACATTCCGGGCAACGAATCGCCGGGTATTAGTAATCTGTGCGCGTGCGCAGCTGTCACAATGCTATATTTGACGTTTTGACATCCGGAACGTAACAATTAGCAATAACATGGCTCATTCATTATTAATGAATGATAAGATAGAATTATAATTATTATGTGCTAAAAAAAATGGTACAGGCCCCGCGCTTGGACGTACAAAAAACAAGTCATGGTACCCTATACCACCATTAGGTTCATGAAATATTAGGTAAGAATGGTCAAAAGAAACCTAGGGTCTCCGAGGCGGAATGCTAAAAAAATTCGTACAACGTACGTACGGACGCCAGCACATCAAGTTACTACAATCTGTCAAATTTCTTTAATAGATTTTCAACTTTATCGCTAAAGCATTAGGTTCAAGGTTGATTAGGAAAATTCGACAGTTCCGGGTAGCTTGATGTGCTGCCGTCTGTACTTGCGATGTGCTGCGGCGCGTTACGGTTATAATGTGCGCTTAGCCTTAGGGCAATTTAATGTTGTCATGAATGCAGTTTGGCATGCTGGCTCCCGCACGCGTGATTGGCCCGCATGCGTGACATTTCTATTGTTCTTTGATGTTGCGTATTTAAGCACATGGCAGGTTATGTATGTAGTTTACGAGTGATGGTATCTAGGCGGGGGCGGGGGGTCGTGTGATGATATTTGCATGACAGTAAAAACATTAAATCTCTATTTAGGTTCTGATAGATGCCAAGGCCTTAGATAGCTAAATAACATAATGTCACGCCTGCAATTCTCGAAAGGCTAGGCAGAGATGTATAGTACACCCCCATTTTGCCAGTTAGTTTAAGACCTATGTAATAGGAGGCGAGCCTATTGCCGGCAACCGGGCATACATTCAGACTCTGGGCTGCTTTTGAAAAATTCCTTGTAGCGTTGTGGTCAGAGTTCTCAACGGTAAATAGTCGAGTGATGCTAAATATTACATAATTAGTAAGTTGCTATGCACATCACTAAAATCATGGAACAACACTAAATGTCTACGGCTGTTTGTGTATGTGAGTTTAAATGTTTGTAAACGCACCCACGATACAGGAGAAATTCCTAGTGTGGGGCAAAGTTTTCTTAAAAAAAAAAAAAAAGAAAAAAAAAAAAAATAACACTCGGCCATTCGAATATCCGCTTGCTTCTTGATCTAGGGTGAGTTCCCCATTAATTTGGTACAAAGTGACCTTAAATTGGGGTACAGGGTACACAGTGTCTTGAGAGTCAGGGAATAGCTTCAGATAGCTAAGCAAGCGGATATTCGATTACACGATTGAATATCGTTTAAAGATTGTAAAATCCGTTCCGATCCGATGCGATGCGATGCGAGCCGTTTGGTGGTAATCATCCTTTACTCTTTTAAAAATAATTGCCTTTTACAATGGTTTTCAAATTACGATCTAAAATCTGGTGGTACAAGCCACACATTTTGGAGCGACCACCTACACTTCTGCCCAACACTTCGAGGAAAAGAATCATAACGTTGTGTTTTAAATAATACACGAAGAAAAAAAACTACACATTTTCTCCCAATCATAAATATCAGTTGAAACCAACACTTACCTACTCAACTACTAACACCATAAGCCCTCCCAGCTCATAGATCAGCCACGAAGACATCGGAACATCTTTAAATCCTCTCAGACGTTCGAAGCTTCGAGTGGCATCTAATTGGATATCTTGTTGACGGCGGTAAGCTCTGATAAACCATACACTTGTAATAGTACGACGAATGGACGGTATAATATAAGCTTCTTCTTATACCGTCCGATTATCGGATAACGAAATAATCGGCGGAGATTGGAAGACGGTAATGGACACACGTTAAAGGGGATGGAGGGGTCGACAAAGTACCTTTGGGGTTTTGTCGCGTATAGGGTCTTAGCATTATGCTGAGCGCATGTTTTCCCCGAACTTGTTATTATTTTTTTTGTGTTCGTGTTCTGTTTATGCGTCATGTTTGCCGTAAATAAACGTATTTTCTTTTTCCCTTCCGCCACTTCGACCGGTTCTGAGCTTCTCGCATCCAGCTGATTCCTGTGCTCTTCACAAGGTCAGTTCAACCTTGTGGGAAGCTTGCCGGTACGAAAAACTTAAAGATTTAAATTCTAAACCTTCAACTCCCAACGAAACATTTAAAAATTAAAAATTATCAATATTATTGTAACGTCACACCAGGGGGGCAACATAAATATATAACCACCTGTGACAAGGACGGAAAATTTCACGACGTAATGTGACTTGTGACGTAATTTATGGATCCGGCGCCGGATATCCGGCAGCTAGAGCGTCTGAAAAGGGTCTCAATAATCGAAAATGAAGTGAAGCTGCGTCCATTCAATCATACTAGTCATGATTGACGCAGTGGCTAAATTATTGGTTAGCTTGAATGCTGTTTCGACAGCCGTAAGCTCTCGTGAAGCTATAAACACACTTGGGATAGTGAATGAATGAGTGAATGAAACGGTAAAGTCAATCATATTAGACGCAAGACGGTTACTATTATGATCGAAGGATTTGCATTCTTGGCAGTGAGCAAGAAGGATGGATCAACAAAACATTCTTCCTTTATGTAAAGAAAGATGTAGTTTATTTTTATGTTATTAGGTGAGTCGGTGGGTGGTGGAAGTAGGTAAGTGATCACGTCTGCCATACCAAAAGCATTGTAGACCTGCTGCCATCTCAGAAAGCAAGCTGGAATGTGTACTGTGCCTGTAATTACACCGGTACTTATACCCTTCGAACCAAAACACTTCAGCACTGCTTACTAGCAGGAATAGGTGTGGTGAAGTACTTCCCAGGACGAGCTCCTTCACAAAGAGCTCTTCTAGTGATATTTATCTCTAGCTCGAAAGTCTTACGTCGCCGATTAGCGCCGACAAGTTTCTATCTTCTTAGCGGCGGTTCGCGCTGATTGGGCAAGAAATATGAAAACTGCCTGCGCCGACCATCGTTGACAACCAGCGTTTGTCGGCAGCGCCAATGCGTAGATAATGATGGTTCATTTGTTTTTACTGCAATAAAAAACAATAGATCTGCGATGCTCATTTGTTTTTTAAAGTTCCCAAAAGCTGTGACCACATTATCGTAACTTTTACGCTTTTTACTCAAGCCGTATTTTAGAGAGCAGTGGTGGCCCAGTGGTAAAGACCGCGACTTACGAGTTGTACATAGGTCGCGGGTTCGAACTCAGGCAGGCACTTTACTTTGTATAAATTATTTCATCACCACTGCTCTCAAAACGGTGAAGGAAAACATCGTGAAGAAACCGGCATGTCCTAGAACCAAAAATTCGAAGACATGTGACATCTCCCAACCCGCACTGGGCCCGAGGCCCACTCCCTCTCACCGATAGGAGGCCCACGTCCCAGCAGTGGGAACATTTCAGGCTGATATAACTACTCCTAGCTAGGCAGATGAAGATAAATATAATTAATTTGTTATACTGCAGTAAAAAAACAATTGAATTTCGTTGTTCACTTGTTTTTAAAACTCCCCAAAAGTTGTGACCGAATTATCGTATCTTTTATGCTTCTAACTGAAGCCCTACGTTACCGCATATGATTCAACGCCACTGTTTACCTGTGGGATCTCGGTCAAATGTAGCTCCATCTATTTCGGTACGTAACATGCGTACGACCAACTATTTTTCTAACTACTGTTCGTAACGGATCGGAATTACGATCCGTTTTTGTGTTGGTAGGTGAGAATGTTCTACTGCTATTTTTTTTTTGGTAAAAGAAGGTCTGAAAAAACGCTAAGTGAAAACGAAATACTATGCGATGCGACGGGGTAGGTCGGGGGAACAAAACAGACGCGGTCTAAGTCGCGGGCAGAAGCTAGTATAATAACATACCTACACACATTTAAAACACTCAGAGACGAACTTTTATCGTGATTAAGCTAACTTAATTGTAATGCATCTGTCATTCTTTTTTTTTTTATTTGAATGCCGAATACAGAATTGTGCCAGGAACAAGTTGACGTTTAAATCTTTTTTTTATATGGCCAATATTTTTAAAGTAATGATACTAAACTAGAAGACCAATTCTCGTAATTTAAAACGTTCAGAATTTAGTCACAGTCTCATCTCTGCGACAAACAAATGTCAAAATGTAGGGAAATTAGAGGTTTTTTTGACAGATTGATACTGAGATTAGACTGTGAACGTTCCTAAAATTACGAGAATTGCCCCTCTGAAATATCCCTATAGCAATGTCAATAATCTAAGATAATTTATATTCTATCGCCTCTTACTCGGTTATCTACTTTAGTGAAATGTATTCTGAGTTGATTTTTGATTGACCATTTGTAACAAAAGGGTCCTAATTAGTCTTTGGTTGTAATGGAATTTGAACTTTGTAAAGTTATGACCTTCTGTTTGTTGTTCAGTCATTCAGTCAGCGAAAGACGACGCAGACACGTCGTGTGCGTTAGTTAGTATTCATAATGTTGTATAGTATATTTATAGTATTTTTAATTTATATTAATATTGTATTGTATGTGTTTATATGGGCCTTGATGCCTGAAATAAATGGATAAATAAATAACTTGAAAATTATCTCAAATCCTTAATTTAGACACTGTTGATATGTGTAGTTTACGTAATGTATATTTTCGTACGTTCAGTAACTGAATAGTTTCGTAAGCTAGCGTATAGTCACGTGCAAGAACTTAGGATGGTAACAATCTTCTTTTATGTCAGCAGGAGGCAAGCTAGACGAGATTTAATTACATATTTAATAAAAAAAATAATTATGTTGGTGATTCCTTGACAGCAAAAATTCAAAAGGAAACTATTTATGTAAGTGATCCTCTAAAAACCTTTTGCGCGTCTAATGATGCACACTTTTTCAAATAAAAGAGCCTCTTTTTATCTTTCTGGTCTTTTCTTACAGTTAGTCGCGCAGTAACTAAGCTCGGGCACCCCGACCAGGTTAGGTCCACCAGATACTACACCCGTCTGGTCGGTGGATCCTCCCTTTTCTATAGAGGATGATTGAACTTTACACCCTGTTCCTCATACCTAAGTCGCAAGCGCTACTGCTGATCATGAGGTCCACGGTTCGATTCCCAGGTCGGGCAAAGTGTTATTAAGTTTTTCTGTCTAGAATTTTTCAGTAGCAGCCTGAAGTGGATTTGTGCCCGGTTGTAGGCAACAGGCTCGCCCACTTAAACATAATCAGCAAAATAGAGGTGTACTATAGGTACACCGCTGCCTAACCCTTCGAGGATTACAGGCGTGATGTTATGAAAGTAGGTCCAGTAGTAATTCCGTAACATACTAACAGTAGCAATGGGTTTCATTTTGACAGTTCAATAACATTCATTGCGTTATTTACGTTGTTGAGCGGACAAATTTTTCGAACATATGAAGCAATGGATTAGCAATATCCTTCAAAATGATTCAGGCTTATACAGGATACTTAAGCCTTCTTAACTTACTAGTGAACTTTCAAACTGAGCATTTAGCTGTTTAATACCCCTTTTAGTGTTCAACATTAATGCCTAACATGAGCTACAGAGCTACTTTCAAAGATTTATATCCTAAATTAGTTTTAATACTAAAGTACTTCGAATTGTATTTTCTAGTACCATTAAAAATTTAAGATGAACCAATAAAGTGCTCTGGCCTGTCGGTGTTCGTTTTAATCTAAGGGCTATACATTATATGCCAGGGCCACGGGTTGTTCGAAAGAGATACCGTGGCTCCTGGCACAGGTAACTAAAGGAACACGGGTGGGTTTTAGTCAGTAAAAGTCTGACACGAAGAGCGGGAGAACGTGTCTACTGATATTATAAACGTGAAAGTTTGTATGGATAGATGGATGGATGAATGGATGTTTGTATGGATGTTTGTTACTCTTTCACGCCGAAACTTCTGAACGGATTTAGATGAAATTTGGCACATAGATGACTTATAACCAGGATTAACATATAGGATACTTTTTATCCCGATAATCCCACGGGACCGAAACTTATGCGGGTGAAACCGCGGGGCGCAAATCTTAAATAAACTCCGTAAATAAATATCAATAAAGCACAAACAAGGAAACAGGATTCCAACATCGAATCTCTTTCCTTCGAGTGTCGAAGTTATTGAGTTAAGAACCTTCTTCACGAATTACTTGAGTCTAAAGAGAAAAATCAGGGAAAAAGCTCGTGAATTCGGAAGAAGCTAAAAGCTAGACTGAATTCTAGACTCAATTAAAGTTGGGAAACATATAAAGAGCTAATGTATCGAAGTATCTTTTTTTTAAAAAAGTAGCGTTAGACGGGGATTGTGGCTAAATAATAACAGTCGCACGGGTCGACCGAACGTTAAGCTACGCTTGCCGCGGCCGGTTCGTGGATGGGTGACCATTCATTACATATGAGATCCCTCCGTTCCTCGAAACGTTGGTCCCGGCTGTCATTCGTAGATCTTTGACAGTCGTTACGGGTAGTCAGAAGCCCGAAAGTCAGACAACCAATCTTACCAAGGGGCAAGTGTTACCCAGTAACTGGGTTGTGGAGCTGAAATCGGCATTCGCTCCATGTAATAAACTGGTATTCATCCGGTTAGACTGGAAACCGACTCCAACATAGTTGGGAAAATGCTAGACAGATGGATAGTCTTAGACGGCTCACCCTTGCAGTATAATTTGGATTATCATCGTCAACATACCAGTCCACTACTGGACGTGGTTTCTCCAATTGCACGCCATTTAGCTCGATTCTTGGCAACTCTCATCCAGCTGCTACCAGCCAGCCCGCGAAGATCGTCGCTCTACCTATACTGAGGGTGTCCTACCTTACGTTTGCCGATTCGCGGTCTCCACTAAAGAACACGTCTACCCCAACGGTCATCGGTTCTACGGCCAATATGGCCGGCCCTGGATGAATCGAACAAATTGAATTGCGTACACATAAAAGTGAATCATTGAAATTCGGCAATACTTTCGATTGGCACAGCTTTCCATTAAAGATAATTAATTGATTGAACCGTATGTTCTGGAATTTATTTTAAAATATCACGATTCGAAATCCGTACGATATCGAGATGGGAATCCGCGATGATTTATTTATAAAAACAAATGGGTTCGATTCGCGATGATTTATTTTAAAAACAAATGAATTCACGATGACTTATTTTTAAAGCAAATGGTTCCGTCGTGTGAATAGTGTCGCTGCAACTTTTTTATCAGATCCGTATGCATTTGGTCCCCCAAAGACTTTGAAACTGTACGAGGATATTTTGTCAGTCTACCCCGCTATTTTAAGCCCGAAAGGCTACCCACCGTTTTTAAATTAGGATCTCGGGACAACACAACAAAAATAAAAACTTTTCTAATTCCCGAAGTCACCATAGCAACGGATCCCCAAAGCTTTATCCTATAACCTTTTGAACGAGATAAAAATAAATGATATTAAATTAGGGGCTAAAATTGCGCTCCGACGTAATTACTCTCATACGGGCATTGTGAGGACAATGAAGAAAGCTTTCAGAGAATTTTGATCTCTATTGTTGGTCGCACAAAGGAAATTATTGCGAAAACATGCCAAGGACAAAGGGAGCCCCCTTAGTAAGAAGAACCGTGTCAAATAGAAATGTAAGCACAGAAGGTTTGGGTAAGAGAAAATGGCATACTCAGTCTTAAATGTTCCCACTGCTGGGACACAGGCCTCCTCCCCGTGTGAGGGAATGGGCCGTAATCCACAACGCGGGCCCAGTGCGGGTTGGTAGGAGTCACATGTCTCCGAATTTTTGGTCCTAGGACGGTTTCCTCACGATGTTTTCCTTCACCGTTTTGACAGTGATGAATAATTTACACAAAGTTAAGCACTTCTCTGGGTTCGAACCTACGACCTACAAGTCGTAAGTCGTGGCCTTTACCACTGGGCCACCACTGGTCCTCACAGAGAAATCTGGCCTACGCAAAAATGTTGTGTCTCCAGGACAGTTTTCAGCGAATAATAATCTGTGGATAGGCTATGCTATGGTGCACCAAATTAAACCTTTTTTCCAAAACCGTCGAAACTGAAAAAAAATAAAAATTTCATCAGCACCCTCTGGAACCCCCATAAACACAGCAACGCTGCTTGAAGGCAAAAAATGCTTTAGTTGTATTGATATACATGTCGCAGCGTCAACACTGACCCGCCATCTTTATTTTTGACATGCTTCTGCCCGCGACTTCGGCCGCGTGAAATTTCTTGTTCCCCTGACCCACCTCGTCGGTCGCATTACCTACCCGCACGGTCATTACGTTTTCGCTTAGCGTTCTTTTTTATTTATTTTTCTTTTTGCTCGGCTCCTAAGTGCCATAGCGTGATGTTAAATACCCTATAGCCTTCATCAAACATTGGACTATCAAATGCAAAAAGAATTTTTCAAATCCGTCTGACAGTTCCAGAGATTCCCCCCTACATACATACAAACAAACAAACAAACAAACAAATTTTGCCTCTTTATAATATTAGTAAGTATAGATTATTACTAACGTCATCTAATTATTGACAGTAATTTTACTAAAGAGGATAAAACTATATATGTACAGACGCCAGCACATCAAGCTACTACAATCTGCCAAATTTCTTTAATAGATTTTCAACTTTATTGTTAAAGCATTAAGGTTCAAGGTTGATTGGGAAAATTTGACAGTTTCGAATACCGTGACCTGCTGGCGTCTGTACACTGGATAAACTACTTATATTAGATTAACTAACAAAGTATTAAAATAAAAATATAATAACCTTGGTACTACTAATTACTAACTAAAATATGACGTCGAAAAATTCTTCCGCATCGCTGTGGATTGGTAATATATTCCAGAGGCTGGCGGCATTGTCACATTGTATGGCAATGCTTAGCTTCTGCCCAAGGTTAAAGCCAGCCCTTGGGCCACGGGAAGTGTCAACCAGTCGTTTGGAGATTTCGTTCAACAAACCATGAGCACTCGGTCCCCATGACTCGAGGGTGGCGACCCCAAACGGTCCGAATATATAATTATCGTCCTTTATTTCATTTAAATACCTACAAATTACATTTTTAAATATTTTTATAAACAAAAAGATAAAAAATCATATAAAAATATAAAAAATAGTAGCCCACCGGTATCGGGAACAGGGTCCAAGCTACCGGCGGTGGTCAGCGGGATTGTCCGAAAGGGTTACCGCTGCCCCGGAACATAAAGGGCGAAGGAAGGAACATGGGTGGGTTTTAGTCAGTAAGAGTCTGACACTCCCTTCCGCTCCACCCAGAGCGGGAGGGGTCATTTGATGATTTCCCATCCCAAAAAAAAAAAAAAAAGCTACCGGCGGTCAGGGCTCCAGAGAGAGGAACCTCCTGACAATGCGAGCCGTGTCCAGAAGTACCGCTTTCTGAATCAAGCCCTTGATCCAGCTGCCCAACGAGAGCCTCCTCAGGTGTCGGTCGAGGCTCTTGGCTATTCAGCCATTGGCTGTCACGACTATCGGCACAATGATCGCTGAGTCCACATCCCACATGTCGACAACCTCGCGAGCCAAGTCAAGATACTATATCATATCATTATCGTAATTATTAGTGAACGGACATGTCTACTAAGCATTTCGACTATTATTTCCGTGACCCATCATGGTCGCACATTCTGGTAACGAAGAAATCCAAATGCCTTCGTTATACATTTTAGTATATACCAATGTTTGGTGGTATTGCTTTCACGGAAGAATTCCTTTATTAGGAGGGGGACTATTACTTGTGGCCCGATTGGAATGCCATTTTGCTTTTATCTCTATTGTAGACCATTATACTGACAGTCGGTAAAATAGGTTGAAAAATGCAGGACTAAATAGCCTGAAAACGTCAAAACGTAATGAGAAAGTGATCAAAGAAAGAAAGGAAGAAACTACGATTATTTGCGGTAAACATGACGCAGAGAAAGAACACAAACACAGAAAATAACAATTTAGGGAAAAATATACATCATATCCACGCAAAACAGACATAGCTCAGCATAATGCTACGACCCTATGCGAGACAGAGCCCCGGCGGTGGTTTTCAGCGATAGTCGGGTCATGGATCAATTTTTTTTCTAGCCTACACTGTCCCACTCCTGGTCAAAAGCCTCCCTCCATTAATTCCATCTTTCGCGAGCCCGCGGGTCCTCCTTCCAGTTTTGACGGAACCTATCCAGCTCGTCCTGCCATCTCCTACGTGGTCTGCCGCGATCCCGCCTCACTGTCTCAGGGCACCAATTCCGTGCTATTTGGGTCCACAGTTTGTCCGTTTCTTCTCTTAATGGGCTTTTTTTACAGTGACCCCGTTTTATGCCTTGTTTTTGCTCGCATATTTATGCTTCGGAGTTGTCTTTCTAAAGATTGTCTTCGTTGTGATGGAAAGCCTTTTGAAAATATGTTTTGATAAGTAAGGGATTATGGGTTTGGGTTGATTCAATGAGGTTTCCACCAAACTTTTATACTTGAATATGTCTTATTTATATAAATATGGGAGAATTTTTTAAAAATTTTTGACTTTACCCTATACTAGAACTGTCAGACGTCAATTTGATTCCACGATTAAAAGATACCAACCATAATAATAACCGCAAAGAAGGAGGGTTCTCCTTGGGTGCACTTGCATTGTGCATACAGGGATAATCGTCAGTTGGTTGATGCCTCCTCACCATTTAAAATTGTTTAAAGGGCCTCTGCGAGTTGACTTCGGCCCCTGGTACGCCTTTCAAACGTCCGAGACCCTATGGTCCCGACTTCCCGAGATGTGTTAAAAACCGATAAAAATAACTTTGGTAAAATCAGCCCTTTTTACCGTATCGTTCGGAATTGCCTCCGAATCTTCGATCTTATTGATCGAAGCTCCGAATGGAACCGAATACACGAACCTTCGCTGACGATACACGACACCCTAAATTGATTATGTAAATATTTATTAGGCTACCCATCACATTTTATGAATGTGCGTTAATTAAGAGAGTTGTATAAAAAACTCGTATGTTGACGCCATCCATTATTTTTATATGATTGTTTATTAAAGGTCTACTGCAGGAAATGCTCAAATCACCATTATTAATCTGCCTAGCTTTTTTCCCGACTACGTTGGGTCTGCTTCCAGTCTAACCGGATGCAGCTGAATACTAGTATTATTCATGGAGCGACTGCCTATCTGACCTCCGCAACCCACTTACTGGGTAATATGATAGTCCTTAGTAAGGCTGGTTTTGTCAGACAACAGTACATCCGTACTATACGTAAATACTAAAATTATAAAGAGATTTTTTTTTGCTTATATGTGAGTACTATGTACATACTATAAAGCTACCATTTACTGGGTACGTCTCTCATTGTTTTGAATGTGCCTTGGCAGCTCAGAGTATGTCATGCTCACTCTAATGTCTCGCTGATGGTGGCGCATGTGGTTGGATCATTTAGATCCCTTCAAAACGGTTGAGCTCACAGAGCACTTTATAATACGGGTATAGAGTGCCATCTCACGGTATTTTTATGCCAACCTGTCGCGAGTGGCGCCATCTGGAAATCTTGTTCCTAACTAACCATACTATACATACCTATACTATATAATATCCTTCATTTTCATTTGATTGCTCTTAGCAAATATTTCCCAGTTATAGATTGATTTATGTAAAACCATGTTTGGCAGTCTGAAATTAATTTTACAGTAGTTTGAAAATAAAAACCGCTCCACATGAATTTTAACCAATCTACACGTATGGAAAATATGCACATTTATTCTCCTAAATCGTTTTTAAAGGTTAATTTAGTTTTTAATTAAACAAGCTTGTTTTTGAATACTCAATGCATAGATTTATTTGTCTGTTATTGTTCACGTTTAAGTACCTACTTTAGTGCACATTTTTCACTTCAAACATGTCGACAATTCTATTTACAATAATTATGTAGGAATAATATTATTAATTAATACATATTAGCAAAATAAAATATGGTGGTGTTAAGAATAATAAAATATGTTGGTCAATACACATTATTTTGTGACTAAAACAATGTTATATACCTACTTAAATATAGTTAGTGCCAAATGAAGATTATAAGTCAAAATGAAATATGATGATGATGATGATATGAAATATTGGATAAACATTATTTTGTCACCAAAACCTTGTTTTGTGATCTTCACAGTTATCAACAGAAATGAAAAAAATGTCGACAGTTTCAATTAATATTATTAATAATAAATTACATACATATAAAAATGTTGATAAGTTAAGATTACTTAAAAATATATTTATTTTTCAATTCCATATTTTTTTCGTTTATTACAATATTATTGAGCATATTTTTTCATTTCCAATCATATTTTAAACACTTTGTGATGACCCATCCACAAACGTAACCTCTTTATCCAGCTCCTTCCATTTGTTGAACATTTGGAGCATCGAACAATAACTCTTCATTTAAAACGATTTCTTCATTTGGAAAATTGTCATCCTGCTCAACATATTTTTTTTCATGTATCATCAAAACACTTAACTAATAGCGTCCAAATATCGCAGAGACCGATTCAGTCGGCCTTCGCCCCGCGGATAAACTCAACGCAAGGACATACTGACGAATCTGATGAATCTCTTCAAGCTTTTACGGAGGAGAAGAGCTTCAACTCAACGTATTAGCAGCAAAGAATACTATGAAGAATACAGTATAAACAATACGAAAACCACTCAGCGCACACGCAAGTTGCACAACGTACCGGCCATAATGTTTCAGAAAACAATAACAACGGTTTCGACAACTTCGAATTTTGACATTTGTTTTTTTTTATAGCAGTCGATAAAATAAATCAAAAAAATATATTTATCCGTAATTTAATTCTTTAAAATTAAACTAAAATAATAAAAAATTATTAGAAATTAAAATAGTCATTTTCAACAATTATATAGTCTAAGTCGTTCTGTAGAGACATCTAGTACGTCTATGTGAATTATTTGCCTTAAGTTTAAGGAACAAGATTAATAGATGGCGCACCTAAAAAAATAGCTGTGAACATGTATGGAAGTTTACCCCCCCTGGTTGAGCTGAATGGTGCTAATCTATGCGTCATGTTCTCTTTGCTGCATGGCTTATTTTAATTTAAATTAATATTTGAATTTTTTTTGTTATCTTTTCATTATGGACGCTTTTAACGTTCTGCATCATTCTCACATGCATATTTTTTAACATGAATGATGTAACCAATACTTTGTAACAATATTATTGTGATTTAAAAGAGTGTCCATGGAGTTTCTTGCCCGTTCTTCTCCATAGGTACCTACTACGCTTTGGAAAGGGCAACTAGCTTCATCTTTTTGACTGACCGACCCTTGACAATTCAAAAGTACCTGTAATTGGTTTAGTTGAAATAAATAGATAGAGTTTGAGATTGTATGTAGGGGGTAATATTCGGAACTCCTAATCCGATTCCTGGAAATTCTTCCGCTAATTGGAAGTTAGTATTGCCGAGTATCATAATGATAATATTTTATGTTAAAAGAAGAAATTTCACGCGGACGAAGTTGCAGACAGCAGCTAGTTGCATACTAATTAAAGACCGTATTGATTTATCCATCTCAACATCCCTTTATCACACAAAAACAAACATATTTGCAGCTAAAAACCACGACATTCAATATAAGAGACACCGGCGCCGAATGGGCCATCAAAACGTCCACATATAATAATATGGTAATACATAATATACTGTGCTGGCTCTTGGCTAAATAATAACAATTACACGGGTCGATCGAAGGTTATGCTACACTTGCCGCTATTGGTTCATAGATGGGTGACCATCCATTACATATCGAGAGCGCTCCGTGTCTCGGAAAGCTCTTTAAGCCGTTGGTCCTAGGTGTCATTCGTCGATATTTGACAGTCGTTACGGGTAGTCAGAAGCTCAAAAGTCTTACTTACTCTTACACAAGGGTATCATGTTACCCAGTAACTTGCTGTGGAGGTCAGATAGGCAGTCACTCTATGTAAATTGTGAATTCTGAATCCGGTTAGATTTGAAACCGAACCCAATATATTTGGGAAAAAGCTAGGCAGATGATGGAGGTATTGAAGATTATTCAATGGCTTATAGTATCTCAGCGATTTCCAATGCTCCCATCCGTCTCAACATCTCTTTAGCACCATTTACACACACAAAATATGCCATTGGTAGCCAAAAGCCATCGCACATGTTACACACTTAATCCAGTGGTTTATACCTTCAATATAAGAGACACCTGCGCCGAATGGGCCATCAAAACGTCCACATGTAATGATATAATAATAAATACATGCTGTGCTGCAATAAAAATGCCGTTATTACGGGATTCGCGGTGTTATTTCGTAAGATACACGTTAGTAGTAAGATGTAAATGTAATGTGCAGTTTACGAGTACCGTAGCTTTTGTTTTGGTAGGTGCAGTCACCATAAAAAATAAGTATCTAGGCGGTCTACTCCGAAGTGGTAAATGTATCGTATCGGCCGAATATTCGGCCGTTTCCTGCTACGAAGTTACTACTTGGTTCCGTCGGTCCCGATCCTACACTCCTACACTCTTTCGAATATTGACTATGGTCCCGACCCAACTGCGCCGATCGGAACTTTTTTCGCATTTTTCAATAATATTCGGTTCGGCCTGTGTCGGTCCGATCCGATCATTCGAATGTGTCATTTCGGAGTAGACCTCCTGGGTCGTCGGATATAGTTGAAGTTTAGTAAGAAACCGATGGATGTTTTCGGATCAAATTTTATTTAATTAATAGAAAACAAACAGATCTTATTTCAAACTAAATTTCATTCGAAAACATCGATCGGTTTCTTAATAAACTTCAACTATATCTGACGATCCTGGGGACTTATTTCCTTTGGTGACGGTACATGGTTTTATAATGACATTTCCTATGTCAACATTTTCAACTGCCTCCTTGGTCTCGTGTGCAAGTCCTACTTCAGAGAATGAGGTCATTGGTGCGATCCGGGTCGGGAAAAGTGTTGAGCTTTTCCATCAGGTTTTTATCAGAAAGATAAAAACATTTTGCCTGACACGGGAATCGAACCCAAGACCTCATACTCAGCAGTAGTACTTGCGACCACTAGATAAACGAGGCAGTCTGTGTCTATCTGTGAGTACAATAGTTTTAATAACACGACCGTGCCTCTAAAAACACGTTAAGCCGTTGGTCCCGGCTGTCTTTTTTGGATCTTTGATAGTCGTTACGGGTCTTCAGTAGCCCGAAAGCCAGACCACCAGTTTTACCAAGGAATATCGCATTATCCAGTAACTGGTTTTGGAGGTCAGATAGGCAGTCGCTCCATGTAAAATACTGGTATTCAGCTGTATCCGGTTAGACTGGAAGCCGACCCCAACATAGTTGGGAAAAGCTTAGGAAGATGATGATTACATTCAATTATCACGAATAAAAAGGACAGGCTGTGTTTTACAGCTGAAATCACAGTCGATCCATAATCATTTCTGAAAACAATGTATTTTATGTCTTGATAGGTAGGTAGGTAGAAGGGCTCGTGGCTAAATAATAACGTGGGTCGATCGAAGGCCAAGCTAGGATTCGTGTATGGGTGATCATACATATGAAGACCCCTCGGTGCCTCGGAAAACATGTGAAGCCATTGGTCCCGGCTGTCATTCGTAGATCTTTGACAGTCAGAAACCTGAAAGTCTGACAACATTCTTACTAAGAGGTATCATGTTACAGAGCAACTGGGTTGTGGAGGTCAGAAAGCAAATTCTCGTAATTTAAAACGTTCAAAATCTAGTCGCAGTCTCATCTCGGCTACAAGAAAATGTCAAAAACTTGTCAAAATGTAGGGAAATTAGAGGTATTTATGACAGATTGAGACTTAGTTCTTAAAATTACGAAAATTGCCCCTCAGATAGTCGCTCCATGCAAAATACTGGTATTCATTCATCCGGTTAGACTGGAAGCTGACCCCAACATAGTTGAGAAAAGGCTAGACAGATTGATTGATAAGTAGATCGGTTTATAGTCCGCTGACCTACTCAACATAAACAGTCAACCGTTGGCCTATATAAACAGTTTATCTCTATTTACTTTATCTTTGCAATAACAACAACAGATATCTATACTAATTTATATTAAAGCTAAAGAGTTTGTTTATTTGGACGCGCTAATCTCTGGAACCACCATTGCCCTTTTACCACCGGACAACCAGACGTACTGCAGTGTACCATCCACACTTGGTTGATATCCCGACGAGTCGTACCCAGCGCTTCTCCTCCACGTTTATTATGCGCAAAGCCAAAGTGTGGAACTCTACCGGCTTCTGTGTTCCCTCCCACAATTAGCCCGTCTGCTTTCAAAGCAAGAGTGAACAGGCATCTTCTGGGCACGCTCGTTCCATCATAGACCTCATCCATCGCTTTCCATCAGGCGTGATCGAGGTCAAGAGCAGGACCATTTAGCAATTAAAAAATTAAAAAAGTAACAGTAACATTTAAAAAATTCTTTTTGCGTTTGATAGCCCACAATTTTATCCCGATATTCCCACGGAATCCAAACTTATGCGGGTGAAACCGCGGAACGCAACTAGTTCCTATATGGAAATATTACATATTTTACATCTGAATCCATTTGCTTGTCAACCTAATCTCCTAATCTCTTCTTAGCTTAAATCCTTTATGTTTGTCTCGTCTTTTACGCCAATCACCTATTAACAAACTGGCGGAGGTTGCTTGTTAGCACCAAGTACTCGTAGATAGCCTACTTGGTGCTAACAGGTTACATGGTACTTGGTTTACATGGTACTGTAGAGTATAGACTCCACAGTACAGTCGCCTGCAGAGAAAACGGGACCCCTCAACGCTCACTTTTGTAAGGCGGGGGGGGTCGTTTTCTCTGCAGGCGTCCGTACCATGTAAACTGGAAGCCGATCTAACATAGTTGGTAAAAGGCTAGGCAGATGATGATGATGACTCTAAACAGCCTAAGTTTAAAGCCAGATCCTAAACATAACATAAAACCTGTTTTTCCCTACGGATATAAATCTGCACTCAAGGCCGTACTTAAGTAATAAAAAAGCTATTAAACATGTACTTAAAGCTTTAAGTACTGAAAGCCGTTTCTTTACAAGTTAATAACTAGTGTTTAAGGGATTTAAACATGCTGCCAACTTAACGGCAAGAACACGAGTAGGTGTTACAGTTAGACCAGATCAGGTATGCGCTTCGGTAAACTTCGTATTTCCGAATTAGTACGAACGTCAAAATCAAAAGTCATTTATTGAAATTAGGCTGAGAAATCAGCATCAGCACTTTTCGAACGTCAAAATTATTTCTTATGAAATTTTCCCAAAACGCCCGCCCTTCACCACTTCCTAGTACTTTGGGAAGAAGAAGTGGCGCAACAAACACCCCAGCAGCACAGCACACGTCGGTCGATGGCCGGTAGAGTAGACGAGTCCAGATGGTCTACTCCGAAGTGGTATCGGCCGAATGTTCGGCCGTTTCCTGCTACGAAGTTACTATTTGGTTCGGTCGGTCCCGATCCTACAAACCTACACTCTTTCGAATATTGACTATGGTCCCGACCCAACTGAGCCGATCCGAACTTTTTTCGAATTTTTCAATAATATTCGGTTCGGCCATGTGTCGGTCCGATCCGATCATTCGCACTTCGCACTTCGTAGTAGACCCCCTGGAGTGGAGACGGCGTATCGGCAAGCGTAGTTTGGGTTTAACATGGTTTTGGAACCATGGTTATACACAACAAGTAAGTACTTCTATGGTAGTAACATCTCTATATTAGATCTCATCATCACGTCCGTATTTCCGAAGATAGGCGATAGTTGCCGAAGCGTATACTTTTACTGGGAGAACTTTTCTTGAAAAAGCAAAGTAGACTTTTTTCTTATGTTGGTAAAAGGTGCACCTGTTCGAAAGTATTCAAGGAGCTTGTAGTTGGGTTGCCAATCTTAATAAATGAATTTAAAAAGTCCTCTGTGCCTGTAAATAAGACCGTATATTTATTTTTTCATCCTTCTTTACCGTATTTATTTAAAGGAAACCGTAATTTGTTTTTGCTAACACTCCAATACTGTTTAAATCGATACTGGCAAACTGGATTGTGTGTTTGTTTACATAGCTCAGTATATTAGGGATAGTACTATATTTAATTCTTTTCAAGTAATTTATTTGGGGTCGGCGCAACATGTCTTTTTCTTCCATACTTCTCTATTAGTCGTCATCTCGGTAGTCACCCCCTTTCTAACCATATCATCTTTCACACAGTCCATCCATCGTTACTTTGGTCTTTCCCTACTTTTATAACCATCGACATTCAAGCTCAAAACTTTCTTCAAGACATTTTCCTCATTCCTCTGCATCACATGCCTGCAGAGGAATGATGAAAATGTTGCGAAAAGTTGTGTGGAAATCAGAAGTCATGGTATAATAATAATAATAATAATAGGGCAATGGCCTGATGGCCGAAAGCCTCGATCAACATCTATCGAGGCTCTCGTTAGGCGGTTGGATCAAGGGCCTGATTCAAAAGGCTCCTCGATACGGCTCGCATTGTGAGGAGGTTCCCGTCTCTGGAGCCCTAACCACCGGTAACTTGGATTGGACCGTGCTCCCGACATCGGTGGATCACTATTTTTTTATATTTTTAAATGTTTTTTTTTTTCCTAATCTTTATACTTAAAAAACTATTTAAAAATGTAATAAAATAAGATAAGTAAATAAATAAACGAAATAATAATAGTTTATTTCTCTTAGCTCTTAGCTTTTTTACCGGTGCCACTTTAAGACTTCCTTTCCTTTAAGAATCGGAAATACAAGTTTCGCACATAATATTGATTTAGTTTGAAGACTTTATTCACATCTATGGTTGATACTTTATGATGCTTGTCACATTAAAAAAAAATACTTTACTATAGTCGGTAGTACTATTAGTTATTCTGTGACTATAGTTGTATTTTCAAATCAAAAACCGTTGGAATTAACGTTACATTTTACTCCGCGCGGTCGCAGCACTAGGCCTAATACATGGTTTTTGGAACCCGAAATCACTCGCTCAATTTCATTGTCATTCTCTTGCTGTATCACGTATATTTAACACGTGTAACAAAAATTAAACTTTTTACAAAATGGCCTATGGAATGTGTCAGGGCCAGATAATTAAGAAGGAATGCTGATCCCTCTCGAGGGGCCAATCCTTCAACATTGATTTAGGAGTAAAACAATATGACACAGAAGGGTTCAGTTTGATTGAAAACAAAATAGCGGGACCCATGGAGTATTTGTTTTGGATCTGCCATTATAGTTTTAGGACAATAAGGTAAGTTTGAAGAGTGAGAGCAGTGTAGCCCAGTGGTAACGACCCCGACTTACGAATTGTACGTCGTGGGTTCGAACCCAGGCTCTTTACTTTGTGTAATTTATTTCATCACCACTGCTTTCAAAAAGGTGAAGGAACACATGGTGAGGAACCCGACAAGCCCTAGAACAAGAAAATTGAAGGCATGTGACATCTACCAACCCGCACTGGGCCCTCGTGGTGGATCGTGTCCCATTCCCTCTCACAGAGAGGAGGCCTGTGTCCCAGCAGTGGGACATTATAGGCTGATTATGCTTTATCTATTATGTATATTAAGTTTTGGTGTTGGTGTTGACCTTTGAATAATTAAAGATGCAGTGCATTAAAATAGCCTCTATGAGTGGCAATACTTAGGTAGTCTGCGTACTTCTAACAATCTTCTCTTACTCTGTCCTTCTCATACGTCTGACTTTGTTCATTCTTCTTTTCATATTCAGTCCATTCTTCTATGGAATGCGGTTCCTCTTGATATCAGGACGGCCACCAGTCGGTATGCATTTAAGCGGAAATTGCAGAGTTATTTTCAAAACAAATAGCTTAGAGTCATCTCAATACCTCTCTCCCTTGATTTTGTATATATATATGTATATTATAAGTATATATTATAGTAATGGTATGTATGTGTATATAACCTATTTATGTATTTGTTTACCTAGTTTTAAAAGTTTTTTTTTATCATTGTCCCTCTCAACCAAAGCACCTGCCATCCAATCTCTGCACCACCCTTGGTTGACTGGTAGAGAATGCCTAAGGCATTAAGTCCGCCTTTGTACCTTTTTGTGCGAGAAGATTAAATAAATAAATAAATAAAATGTGTCCCCCCCCTGTAACTTCTAAAATAAGAGAATTATAAAAGTAAAAAAAAATATATGATGTACATTACCATGCAAACTTCCACCGAAAATTGGTTTGAACGAGATCTAGTAAGTAGTTTTTTTAATACGTCATATATCGTAAACCGCAATTTGCTGCTACGGAACCCTTCATGGGCGAGTTCGACTCACACTTGGCCGCTTTTTTTATAAATTATGCATCCGGGTAGCAGGTTCCCGTGGGATAATTTCCGACATCCACGCGAGCGAAGCCGCGAGCAGAAGTTCTCAAAAGCATCAAACGGATGACGCGTTAGTAGCTGCCTTGAGTTAACAAGCGTACTAATGATATTTCATATTTTTCAGAATAAAATTCACTACATAAAATTGATAATTAAATTATTCAGTAATAATTACTCAAGGTCTGCCAACGAGCAATGGAGCGCAGTATACTAGGCGTTAAGTTAACGGATCGTGTTCGAAAAACAATACTGCACTCCAAAGTAAAGGTAGCTGACGTGGCTCAAAAGGCTGCCCAACTTAAATGGGACTGGGCAGGACATGTCTGCCGTATGCTGGACAATCTGTGGGTCCAAATAGCTCAGAATTGGTGCCTTGAGACAGCGAGGCGAGGTCGCGGCAGACCATGTGGGAGATGGCGGGACGAGCTGGATAGGTTCCGTCAAAATTGGAAGGAGGACGCGCGGGCTCGCGAAGATGGAAGGAGTAGGCTAACATAAAAAAAAAAATATTAAGTTAAAATTGTAGTTAATACAAACTTTCGTTTGAATTTCAGTTGAACAATTGAAACAAAATTCTGCTCAATGAATCACAAACGAGCATATTTCAACGACTAGCCCAACCGATCGATCGAATCGACATTTAAAAAAGACAGTTACATGAACCTACATAATTTACACGAGTGACAAGTAGAGAATCCGAATTTAAGGAGACAAGACATATCTCAATATCGTTTTAAAATTGGAATTTTAGACGGAAGAGTCATAGGACCTTTTGAGTTGCCAGAGGTGTTGAATGCTGAAATTTATTTAGATTTTTTACAAAACCATTTACCTAATTTATTTGAAGACGTGCCACTAAGTATTTTCAGAGAGATGTGGTATCAGCAAGATGGCTGCCCAGCTCATTATGCCCGCTCCGTGACACAATATCTCAATGAAGAATATCCGGGCAGATGGCTAGGGCGGTCTGGTACGATCTCGTGGCCAGCCCGTTCCCCGGATCTAAATCCATTAGATTTTTTTTTACTGGGGAGCAGTGAAAGAGAGTTTATTTAAAGCCAATTGAAATTTAGTTGAGCTTCGGCAAAGAATTACGGAAGCAGCTGTATTTGTCAACAACGGAAGATTTGCCCGTCTGATAACCCGGTCTTTTTTAAGAAGATGTCGAGCTTGTATTGCAGCTGAAGGAAAGCAATTTGAACACCTTTTGTAATAAATCTCAGCATCCAAATAATTATTGTTTCATTTTAAACTTAAGGAAGAAAAAGTATGACTCGAAAGCGTCACACTTCATGGAATTAAATTGTTCTTCCTCTCGCTAAAACTAGAATCTTAGATACGCTCAAGCAAGCTTTGGTTACACTAAAATCATTTTTAGTAGATATTTTTTTTTTCCAAACTGGGATTCTTGAAGAATTTTTTTTTTCCTATAATCTAAGAAATAATGTAGCAAGTGGTTTACCATTTTAGAATCCTTATTAAATGCGTCAACGTTTAAGGTTACTTGCCAAACGCGCGTAGTACATTTTTTTTTTTAGTACGTTCCGGTGCGGATAAATGTGACATTTTTTTCTAATTTGGAGCAGTTAACTAAGAATTTAAAACAACAGGTTACACAAGCACTACTCAAGATTACACAAAAAAAAAAAATGAAAAAAAAGTAAAGAAGTGTAGCTAAAGGACATAAAAAAAACCATCACAGGGTGTACATTTTTCGAAAAAAAAAAAGAAATTACTGTAATTTAAAAAATAACATGACTAGGATTTTTTTTTATATTTTTCTGGTAACTATTATGATTTGACCTATCACCCGATTCCGGCTTGACGTCGACTTCTGGGACACCTTATATACCCTAAATTAAGGTTACACTCAAAATACCATTAATTCAGCTTTCATTAATCGCCATTTTGTATTTTTTTACATATATTTTAGCCAATAATAATGTATTTATGACAGACTGAGACTGAGATCAGACTGTGAACGTTCCTAAAATATAATTGCCCCTCTGATCTGGAGTCGATTTTCTATTGCAGAAGACAAATGTACTCAAATACAGTAAAATAAACCGTCTTACAATGTCTTACTTTAATCTACAAAAACTCACCACATTGATTGATGAACTGACAACAGTTTCGACGCAGTAATCAGCCATCTTTCAGCACACAAAGAGTACACAAACATAATAAGAAGCTATCTACTCGAGCTGTCATGTAAACAGACTTGCCGCTTAGCATTCTGACCGCGTACCCGCGGTCTCGTACAGGGTGAACGCACGGTGGCTGGGGCGGTAGCGGGCGCGGTGGCGGGCGCGTAATGCACGATCAGCACACAGGCCTCCACTCGGTGAGAGGGAGTGGGCCGTGAAGTACCACGCGGGCCCAGTCCGGGTTGGTAGATGTCACATGTCTTTGAATTTTTGGTTCTAGGACTTGCCGGTTTCCTCATGATATTTCCTTTGTCGTTTTGAAAGTAGCGGAGTCTGGAGTTGTGCCCGGTTGATGGCAATAGGGTCGCCTCCTATTAGATGGGACTTAAACATGATTGGCGACATATAGGTGTTCTATACGTACACCTCTGCCTAATCTTTCGGTGATTACAGTCGTGATGTTGTGTTATGTTAGCATGAAGCGACAAATTTGAACCTAATAAATCATTTTTATACTCAAAAGTTATTCTATAAGGGCTGATTTTTCCAACGCCAGATAATTTTATCCGAGGAATAATTTTGAATTTTTGACAGTTCTTCGATACAAAATTTGTCGGACGTCAATTTTATTCCACTATGGGCTGATTTCTCAATCGACAGATAATTTTTATTCGTGGAATAAAATTGACGTCTGACAGATTTTGTATGGAGGAACTGTCAAAAATTCAAAACGATGCCCCCGATAAAATTATCTGGCGTTGGAAAAATCAGCCCTAATAAAAATTATCTGTCTATTGAAAATCGATCATCCCTACTTAAGTTGTTTTTCTTTTTAGCGTATCTGTTAGAATAAATACTTATACATCTGTAACCTTGTTTACGTGACACTAAATATGTTTTTGTATAATCTGTGGCAGGCGATGCGATGCCAGATGGTGGGTGGAGGGAACAAGTAATTTCACACGGATGAAGTCGTGGGCAGAAGCTAGTAGTTTGACATATCGCGCCCGCCTCAGCAACCGCGCGAGCTCGTCACCCTAGACAAGGCCTTAGTCGTTTGTAGGGTACCTCAGTCAAATGAAGCACGTGGGTTATTATAGAAGTAGGGATTATTATGTCAACGAGAGGCTGCTCTGTGTTAATATGGTTCATCATCAGCCTACAGAAGTCCACTGGTGGACATTGGCATCTAGAAGAAAGAAAGAAAATACGTTTATTTGCGGCAAACATGACGCATAAAAAAAGAACATAAACACACAAAAAAAGTAACAAGTTGGGGGTAAACATGCGTCACATTCACGCAAAACGGCCATCGCTCAGCATAATGCTAAGACTCTTTACGAGACAGAGCCCCAGCGCTGGCTTTCAGCGGCAGCCGGCGTTAACGTGATGACGTCAACCAGTGTAGCATGCAATTATACACAAATAAATAAAAACAACAATCAAGACAAGAAATAAAATAAACCATTGCAACATATGATTCGAGACAAACAACAATCAAAACATGAAATCAAATAAAGTAAACATCTCATCAGTACGCATCTCCAATTGCACGCCATTTACCTCGATTCTCGGCAACTCTTAAGCATCTAGTTGTTAATATGGCTAGCCACATTGATGTATTTGGGGTTACCATTTGGAAATGTAAAAGTCCTGACAAAAAATCCCGGGTATTTTACTTTTAAATCTTTCTTTTTTAGGGTTTCGTATCTTGAAAGAAAAAAACGGAACCCTTATAGGATCATTTCGTTATCCTATAAGGGTTCTATCCTTTTTTCTCATTAACACGTGGAGATATCAAGTTGAAATTAATATCAAATACGTAGGTCAATGCAATAACAAAAAACCTCCATTTATGCGACATATTTTGACTACTCGCAAATAAATCAAAACCGCGTACTTTCCTTTGATCTGGAATCATGAAACGCAAAAAACAAGGTCTCACAGTACAAGTAAAAGAGTACGTCCGACAATCGTTCATTTGTAGTTTTGTCATAAAAAATAAGAAATTGCGATTACAAACATACATTTACTTGGAGAATTGACTTTGACGTCTATCGATGTATGTGAGAACATTTTTTCAACTACAAAGTTAAGTTTGTTCTTGGCATAAATTCAACCCAACTACGGAACCATTCATTGTGCGTGGTCCGACACGCCCTTGGCGTTTTTTTTTTTCAGTATCCATTTTCATTATTTTATTTTATAAAAGAAATCCCCTTACCTCGAAACTTCAGGTCAAATGAAAAAGCCGGACAAAGTCTGGGGGGCCAAACAGCCGGACATGACCTGCCAAATCCGAACAGATCCTTGCAACACATTAAATTTATAGAGAAAAGTTTTGTTATGGAAAATTTTGTGTTAGCAACTTCAGACATATACGGTTTCTACGCCGTCCCGAAGATAAATGGTTTCTACTGAAACTAAACGTTTTGTAATTACGGAGTTAATTAATATTCTAAATAGCTCCCACACATGCCTAGGAAAATGATTACATTACAGGCTTCGCTACTAAAGAAACTTGAGTAGGACGTGTCATTTTGCGCAAAAACAAAATTACATAAAGATGTAATTTGAATTTTGCGCGAAATACCTTTTACTTAACACACATACATCTATAATGTTCTATAATGATCCCACACACAGGCCTTCTCTCTGTGAGAGGGAGGGGTCCATAATCCACCACGCGGGCTCAGTTGGTGGATGTCACATGTCATGTCTACGAATTTTTGGTTGTGGGGTTTTGGGTTTGGTTTCACATTTATACATACTAGGGTGTCCCTTATATAGGCGAAAAAAAATTTTTTTCAGATATCGAAATGCATACCCCTTAATTATTTTTAAACTACCTAAACTTAACCAAATACAAAAGTTTATCTTTATATGTCAACATTAACCCGTGCCGACAGAGCCTTGAAGATTTTAAAAATCGTTGTCTTTAACTGTCTTTAACGCTTATCGTTGTGTATGTGTAATAAAATGAAATAAAATGTTTATATTGTATAAAAATAATAATCTAAGAGAAAGTTAGAAAATAGGTATTTATTAATCAAAAGTACATCACAAATCAGCAAGGATATTTTCTTTTAAGGGTCTCTTTTTTACAATCTGGGTACAGATATCTATGCTTTTGTACACAGCGCAGCAAAAATTGTTTTTGTTCTTCCTTTGCAGTGACTAGACCATGGAAATCTTGCATAAGTTTTACAGCTCTTTCAGCTGTATCATTCACGGCCCTTAAAGAAAGAACCCTTCTTTTTGCCTGCAAATAGGTTACATCTTCTTCCCATGTAGAAACGGGTCTCTTCAAGAAGTTTGTATCAATGTTTAAACGCGCAAATAAATTTGTGCTCTTAACAGACACAAAATCATTAAATGATTTTCCTGCAACAAAAGACAAGATAATATTATTATCAGTTTATTAAGAAGGATATAAGACATAAAACTATGTATTTTCATTTAAATTAAATAACTTAATACGGTTTTATCGCGTTTATTACATTTTTCGTCAGGTCAGTTCTAGATATAAAAATGTGATAAACGCGATAAAACCGTATTAAGTTATTTAATTTAAATGTGTAACAATCGCGAAAAAATATGAAAACATTATGTATTTCCACTTACCATACAAATAATCAGACATATCTTCTTTTGATGGAATGTATCTCTTTACAGAATCATACAAACTCTCTCTTTGTAGGTTCGCTACAATATTTGTCTTAGCTTGTTCATCTACTTCATCATCAATGAGTGATAAAACAGCTATTTCTTCTGACAAGTACCAAAGATGTTGACTAAACTTGCTCAGGGCTGCTTTGGAGATCTCTTTGTTAACAGTTTTATATTCCATAAGACTTTAAAAAGCACAAATCTTGATTTAGTGCCTTGACCGCCAGACTACATCCAAGCCATGGTTTTACATACATAACCGCAATGAATAAACAAATATCTTGTATGGTGCGTTTATCCTTGGCGCTAATTTTGAACTGAGATTGCAACAAACATATTTTCAAAGAGTAAATGGCTCTAGCCATGCATTTTTGAAGTTGTTACAGAACTTACCATTTGAGATGTCGATGGCAAGGGTTCCTCAAGGCTTTCGTCAGAGCTGGTAGGTTGATTGGGATTTTCTTGCGTTTCGATAAAATCTGCTGTAGTTAAAGATGACGACAAACTTTCGGAACACATTTGCTCTTGTCTTTATTTCTCTTCTTTTAATTTTCTCTGTCTTGTTCTTTCTTCTTTCTCGGCTAACTTTTTATCTACTCCCGCTAAACATCCTGGACGCCCTGGTTCTCTTTGTTTTTGCAAAAAGATTTTATCTTCTTCTATTTTTATCCATTCCAAAGCATTTGCGTGTGCTATATCGAATAAATTATCTAAATTGTTTTGAAAGTCCTCCTCAAGGCGCTTGTAAACATCTTGCGTTTTTTTTGAATTTTTTTGTAACTCTCTCCAAGCACGGTGAAGATCCACAAGTTTTTTTACACAGTTAGGCACAGCTCTGGTGGGGATTCTAGCTTTTTCCCAGAATATAATACACTCTCGAACGGCAAGATTTGCGCTTTCATTAACAGTCAATTTAACTTCGCGAATGTTAAAAAAGAGGACTGCAAGAACTTGTCGATTAGACGGTAACTTTGCTCCAGTTATTTGATGGTTCACGTCACCAACTAAGAAAATACTTTTTTTATTGCTTCTTAATTCCACTGTCATTTTTTTAACATAAAAACAATATGTTAATCACGAGAGTTACTGTGAACAAATGACAAATACGACGGGTGCGCGCCGCTAGTGCAGCGTTACTTGTAAGAACATGTTTCGATGCAAGTCGGCACGGGTTATCGTTCTCCAAATGAGGTAAAAATGTATTTTCGAGTGTTTTAGGAACATATGAACAAAACTAAGACGTATGCGTTAAAAAATAAAAACTTTGAAAAATAAGGGACACCCTAATACATACACAATCTAAAGAAACAAGCTGTTGCCTGGTTCACTTGCATTCAGCTTCCAAAGAGAGGGGGTATCCTGGTGCCTACAGAAGTTCCGTTAGGGAGGGCGCCCACGAGTTGACCAGCAATTTTTTTGTCTCTCATATCGAAAGTATGGCAACTAAGTTGCTCATGGGCGCCCGCCCTCCCTTCTGTAGGCATCAGGATAACAATCTTCTTTGTGTTTCTAGGGGACATAATATCTATTTTATTCCATCAATCAACTCGGCCTATCGCAGTTCACTGCTGGACATAGGCCTCTCCCAGGCTGCGCCACAACACCCTGTCCTCCGCCTTCCGCATCCAGTCTGTCACAGCCACCTTCTTTAGGTCGTCCGTAAATCTAGCTAGGGGGCTTATTTTATTCCATGTGTGAGTCAAATTGATATTCAAATTCCAAGGGTATCGTATTACCCAGCCACTGGGCTGTGGAGGTCAGATAGGCAGTCGCTACATGTAAAATACTGGTATTCAGCTGCATCCGGTTAGACTGGAAGCCAACCCTAACATAGTTGGGAAAAAGCTAGGCAGATTGATTGTGTGTGTCAAATTCATCTGGCTTAACTCATTTACGCGTGATTGAGTAGGAAACATTTCTAAAACCTTACCTTTATCATATTAACTTTTGCCTGCAGCTTCGCCCGCTTGGAGGTTGGAAATTATCTCTCAGAAACGTTCTACCGGAATGAAAAGCTATGTCCCGGGACATGCTATTCCTTATACACTCTTCTACTTCTTCGTAGCACTCTTGTCAGAGCGGTCGTGGTCCTCATGGAGTTCGCCTCACGATTTCTCGCCACCTACTCCTACTACTACTCACATTTTTGGTATTTTTTGTGCACTCATACAAGGGATCCCCCATTGCTGAGTTAATTTGGTCAGACCATCTCATGAGTGAGCGTCCGCGTGGTCTAGTGCCCTCCACTCTACCCTGCACGACAAGGCGCTCTATAGAGTCTCCCTCACGTCTCGAGACATGTCCGAAGTATTTGAGGATATGCTGAAATAGCGTATAGGGGTGTTGGTGCGAAACTCAGTTAACGATACCCCAAGCATTCTTCTCCAGCATTACATTTCCAGGGGTCTACTCCGAAGTGGTATCGGCCGAATGTTCGGCCGTTTCCTGCTACGAAGTTACTATTTGGTTCGGTCGGTCCTGAACCTACACTCCTACACTCTTTCGAATATTGACGATGGTCCCGATCCAACTAAACCGTTCCGAACTTTTTTCGCATTTTTTTAGCAATATTCGGTTCGGCCATGTGTCGGTCCGATCCGAACATTCACACTTAGCACTTCATAGTAGACCCCCAGATCGTCTATCTTCTTCCCGATGTCACGCAGCGTCCACGTCTCAGCAGCGTATAGGAACATAGGGAAAACCAGTGACAGAACGAGCCGGATCTTGGTGGCTTTTGTAAGATCTCTGTTCCTCCATATTTTTCCAGCTTATACACAAGGGCACTGTAGAAGTAGCGCAAACTTTATTGTCTTACAAGAGACGTAAGGACTAGAAGAAGTTCTATAGATTTTATTTTCCTAGCTCCCGAAAAACCGCAGCACACGGAATTCAAATTTTCGACGCAAACGAACGTTTATAACACAATGTTATATTACGTAGGAACTACGGCTTCAAATCATTGTTGTTTGCACGTAGTCTCTCGTAAATCATGGAAACAGTAGGAGATAGCTACAAATATTAGTTGTTTAATGAGGAAACGCGGTTACGTGGTCGTGGTTGTGGTCGTTGGCATTCATTTTATACAAACGTATTCCATTGTTTTCGCCCTTGGTAATGGCGTTGGCATTCTTCTCTTTCTGGGGATTACTCGCGATGAGACAGAGCAGTGGTGGCCTAGAGGTAACGTCCCCGACTTACGAGATATATGTAGGTCGTGGATTCGAACTTAAGCAAGCGCTTTACTTTGTGTAAATAATTTCATCACCGCTGCTCTCAAAACGGTGAAGAAAAACATCATGAGGAAACCGGCATCTGACATGTTCACGAAGACGTGTCATCTACCAACCCGCACAGGGCCCGCGTGGTTGATTACAGCCAACTCCCCGTCAAAAGGAGACCTGTGTGCCTTTGTCCCAGCAGTGGGAACATTATAGGCTGATTATGTAATGCCATTAGAGCAAAACTGTATACGATATAATACAAGTATTGTCTAACTAACTGAACAGACAGCTGTGCTGCTGGGGAGTTTTTTGCGCCACTTCTTCCCAGCGAAAGCACTAGGAAGTGGTGAAGGGCGGGCATTTTGGGGGACTGTCTTGTGTAATGTGTCTGACAGCGTGTGAGTTAAAGTAATCACTGAATATAAATCAATGTTATAAAGACATTGGGATCAATTGCGATTGAATGTGTGTTACGATATAACCCCGCAGATTTCACGTATTTTGTGTATGTGGACGGGGTTTACGGGGTAAAGCCTGTTGTGGTTGATAGATCAGTTTGTCTATCCTTTTGATGTAAGTAATCCTCTTTTCGTCAGACTCCAGTGAGATAGGTTTATTTGTTGGCGGGATCAAATAAGATGCTGTTTGTCTTGTACTGGGGCTCGTGGCTAAGTGATAACAGCGGCACTGGTCTAACGATGAGGTTAAGCTACGCTTGCCTTTACATACCAAGACTCCTCCGTGCCTCGGAAAGCACGGTAAGCCGTTGGTCCCGGCTGTCATTCTTGATCTTTGACAGTCGTTACGGGTCGTCAGAAGCTCGAAAATGTGACAACCAGTCTTATCAAGGGGTATAGTAGTACTCAGTAACTAGTTTGTGATTGTGGAGATCAGATAGGCAGTCGCTCCATGTAAAATACTGGTATTCAGCTGCATCCGGTTAGACTGGAAGCCGACCCCAACATAATTGGAAAAATTGGAAGGCTAGGCAGATCATGACGAGCCAACCTCAACATTTAACGAAAATTACTTGAACACATTGAAGCAAACATCATAAAAAAATTAAATGCTTGTAGAACTGTGTGCTTATCAAAAGCATTCAAACTAAAAAAAATAACAGAAAAAGCGGCCAAATGCGAGTCGGACTCGAAACGATGGGTTCCGTACCACCGTACAATATTTAACACTACATTTTTTTTAATACACACTTCGTTTAAAAACACATTTCTTGCATGGCTTTTAATTGTTAACTTTGTTTTATTATTTGTTGTTATAGCGACCATAGTACTCATAGTAGTACACACTCTGTTTCGAGTGTCTACTTGTATTTTAGATCTTGTTGGTCCAAAACTTAGCCACTACCACTACGTCGTCGGTGGCAGCGCAGACGTCACTTTGGCTGCATGTTTTGACATAAAGAGCTAGATAAAAGCTGGGGCATAGTTTGCGACATAGCTACACATTCACATCCTGCTGCCGTTCAGCCGAGGCAACCCCACTTTACCAGGTTGGAGATACATCTTTCCATTTGTGTCCGTAGGCGGTTCAGTGACTTAATTTGATCTGAAATACAGACGTTCCAGCGTTCACGAAGAAGAAGGTCTACCTATTATGATTCAAAAGATACAGCCCTGTGACAGCGGATCCTTAGTAATAAATAGGGTCCTGTTGGCACCCTCTGGGTCGTAATCAGCCTATATTGTTCCCACTATTAGGACACAGGCCTCCTGTCTGTGAGAGGGAGTGGGCCGTAATCCACCACGCGGACCCAGTACGAGTTGTTGGATGTCACATGTCTTCAAATTTTTCGGTTCGAGGATATGCCGGTTTCCTCACGATGTTTTCCTTCACCGTTTTGAGAGCAGTGGTGATGAAATAATTTACACAAAGTAAAGCGCCTGTCTGGGTTCGAACCTAGGACCTACAACTCGTAAGTCGCGGCCGTTACCACTGGGCGACCAGTGCCACCACTGCAAGCCCTTTGGTTACGGAACCCTAAAAACTGGTTATTTCAGTCTAGTATGTTTATTAGTTTGAAAATAAAATTATATATTAATCGGAGTAGGCGTTTTATTATACACAAAGAAGATGGGACGCAGTACGAGATCGTGACTCATGTAATATATAATAATGTTTATGATAATAAATAATAGTAAGTGGTTGCACCTGCGAGGGGCTCGTGGCTAAACAATAACAGCCGCACGGGTTAAGCTACACTTGCCGCGGTTGGTTCGTGGATGGGTGACCATATTTATATACCAAGACCTGCCACGGAAAGCACGTTAAGCCGTTGGGCCCGGCTGTAATTGTTACATCTTTGACAGTCGCTACGGGCCGTCAGAAGCCCGGAAATCTGACAACCGGTCTTACCAAGGGGTATCGTATTACCCAGTAACTATGTTGTGGAGGTCAGACAGGCAGTCGCTCCATGTAAAGTACTGGTATTTATTTATTTATTTACCATTTATGTACACACATATATAAACAGACAAGAAAAACAGAACAGAAAAAATAGGTACAGAGGTGATGCTTATTTCACAAGAAATCTCTTCCAGCACACCCGATACAGGACAATAGATACAGAGATGTAGACAGCGTGTGAAATTGTAAAGGAGACAAAAAATAATACATACAATCAAAACATTAAAAAAATTTAGCCGCACTTACTTTCGATTTGCTTTAGATATCTACTTTAATTTTTTAGGGTTCGGTACCCAAAAGGTGGCAACGGGAGCCTATTACTAAGCCTCTGCTGTCCGTCCGTCCGTCTGTCAGCGGGCTGTATCTCATGAACCCTAATAGGTAGACAGTTGATTTTTTTACAGAGTGTGTATTATTATTTCGGACGGACCCGTTGGTACCCTTTGGGTACAAAACCCTAAAAACAAGATGGCGACGTTAGTTTCGATTTCCACCACTCTCCAATAGACCTTTAACAATATTTAATTTTACAACGCCTGTCATTTGTCTTCAATTTTTGTAATAAGGGCTGATTTTTCCAACGCCAGATAATTTTATCGGAAGAACAATTTTGAATTTTGACAGTTCTGCCATACAGAATCTGTCAGACGTCAATTTTATTCAGCAAATAAAAAATATCACTCCATTGAAAAATCAGCCCTATGTGGTTTATACATAGTTAGGCCAATGAGTGGTTTCTCCGTTCCAAGGTAGAGAGAGATTCAGCGGGATTGTCCGAAAGGGTTACCGCTACCCCGGAACATAAAGGGCGAAGGAAGGAACATGGGTGGGTTTTAGTCAGTAAGAGTCTGACACTCCCTCCCGCTCCACCCAGAGCGGGAGGAGTCATTTGATGACTTCCCACCAGAAAAAAAAAAGGCAGAGAGAGATGCTTTGAGGAAAAAGTAAAATAGATGAATGTAGAATGTCAACACGCTTATCAACAGTACTCTACCTACTGACAATGAGGAAAATTGTGTACAAATCAAATAGTCATAAATATTTCTCTAAAATCACATGTTTTAAATCTACCAACCCGCACTGGGCCCGCGTGGTGGATTACGGCCCACTCCGTCTCAATGAGAGGAGGCCTGTGTCCCAGCAGTGGGAACGTTATAGGCTGATTATGACGAGCAGTGAGCGTTGAGCAGTGGTGACCCAGAAGTAACGGCCGCGACTTACGTGTTGCAGGTCATAGGTTTGAAGACAGACAAGCGCTTTATTTTCATCACGCACTGCTCTTAAAACCGCGAAGGAAAACATCGTGAGGAAACCTGCATGTTCTAGAACCAAAAATTCGAAGACATGTGACATCTCCACACCCGCACTGGGCCTTTGTGGTGTATTACGGCCCAGGGCTTAGAAGGTTTAGAGTAGCTACCGAATATTTAAAAAAAAAAACTGCTTTTTCATACTACATTGCAATAACTACGCGGTTAAATGTATGGACAGCTGATTTTTGCATGGGGGGTCCAGAATCATGTAGTGAATCCGTTATCATGGATTCAGTACATGATTCTGGAACTCCCTGCGTTAAAATTTTTGTTGCCCGTTGATGTCACCCTGAATACTTTTGGAACAGAACAGGCCATGTGTAAGTACACAAATAATGCACCTCTGTCTACCACTTTATGGAATACAGTTGTTATGTTATGAATAACAAAGCTAACAACACTTTTTCGTCTGCTAATAATTTTGCGTACGATTGTATCAGCTGCGTATTCTGAAATGCTACTTCAGCACGCGGAAATCGGGGCTGGATTTGTTTTCAATTTATGTGCAGATAGGTTGTGCTTGAAATGGTCCCTACTTTGCTACCTAGGTTACGTCTAGAAACGAGGTATACCAGGATTTGTTCAGCAAGAGAATTTAAAATTCGCTACGTTGGTAACGAATGCTACCTTAAAATAATCAAACAGCCTTTAACGTTGTCACTGTTGGGGTACAGGCGTCTTTTCTGTGAGAGGGAGTGGGCCGTAAACCACCACACGACCCCAGTACAAGTTAGGTAGGAATGGAATCCTATTTTTTTGGAGAAATATTGCTGTCAGGGCTGCAAAATGTACATTTGCATAACATTTGCTGGGGCACAGCCAACCAGCCAGGCTTTTTGGCTGGCCAATATTGTTACTGCGGTATGGGATTTTTATTATAAACTCTGTAGATAAGAAAGAAGAACAATTATTTATATATAAAGGGACACCAACAGCTTCTGTATATCTTAGGTACCATAGGTAACAATAGGGTTATGCGTATGTATAAGTATTATATGGATTTTGTAATAAAATCATTATTATTAAAAGCCTCCCTACTGTTATGAGCTTCGGGGTTCGTGACAATTAAAACTGCCGATAAAAGTTACCAAAAATTACACTTTAATTAAACAACACTAATAACAACTCAAACACACTAATTATAAAGCACAATTGCACTTAAGTCGCACTTGAAGATCGCTTTCGATGTATTCGCTTGTATCGCTTATCCAACTCTGTGTCGGTCGTCGAGAGCTCGCGTCTTATATAGTGCCGCAGATAGTTCTAGAACCTTAATAACAATTGTAAAAGCGACACAGAGCAATAAATAGAATAGCAAGAAAATGTGCCTCACGGCTGCACCAAAAAGGCCCGGTTCAGCAAAAATACCAGACAACTAGTGCCTGACACTGGTTTTCAACTGGACCTGATGAGTGAGGTGACGAATGTAAATCAGTTTTGTTTTGCGCTTGAGGAAGGCCTATGTCCAGTGTGGACATATTCTTGAGGTTGAAATGATCATGATGATAATATAATGATTCAACAATACGCCTCCCATCCATTAAGAGCACACATCTGCATATTTATCAAATCCGTGAACATCTTTATTGTAGTTTTCTCTGAAAGCGCCCACGAAGTCTGACATAAAATTATTTTTATTGTTAATTCGGGATTAGGCTGAAACGTATCGATGTCTTGGCTTTTGTGATTATAATGCTGTTATAAAAATGTTTGCTTTGTTGTATTATACATATATTTATAGTTTCATGTCTAGCTAGAGTGTGCGCAAGGTAAGAGCCGGAGGAGCACACGAAGCGTTGCGGCGCCGCACTGCGAAGATTTCGCCGTGTCGGCGTGCACACGCCGCAGCACATCGTGTGACATGCCACAGATATTTCTATGTAAGACGACTCATGACAAGCCAGCATGCCACAGATACATATTTCTATGTCAGACGACTCAGCGACACCGCTCCGGCGCGCCGGCGCCGGGGCTCCGCCGCATCGCATCGTGTGCTCCGGCTCTAAGTCTACGCACGACGTTTGACTTCAAGACTATATCCCTGCCATCACTTTCGGCGTAATCCTACTTCCTACTATCCTATCCTACTATATCCTACTTCCTACTTAATATTATAAACGTGAAAGTTTGTATGGATGGATGGATGGATGGACGAATGGATGTTTGTTACTCTTTCACGCAAAAACTACTGAACCAATTTGGATGAAATTTAGCACACATGGTTTATAACCAGGATTAACATATATATATATACTTTTTATCATATACTTTTTATCCCGATATTTCAACGGGATCGAAACTTATGCGGGCGAAAAACCGCGGGGCACAGCTAGTAAATAAATAAAACTTTAATTCAGACTGAACCGATTTGGATGAAATTTGGCACACAGATGGTTTATAACCAGGATTAACATATAAGATACTTTTTATCCCGACATTCCCACGGAATCAAAACTTATGCGGGTGAAACCGCGGGGCGGAGCTAGTAAATAAATAAAACTTTAATTCAGACTAGGTCCACAAAATAATGATGTACTTTGGAAAACACGGATCACATCACACTTTTTTGACATCTGAAATAAACGTCCAGATGACAGCAACCGATTATTTCCGATTTTGGCCGCGCGCAGACTTATTTTGCGCGCACTCTTTCTAAGAAGCCAAAAGTTCAGCTAAAGTACGCTTTGACAGGCAAAATAAAAATGGCGTTCAAATCGCGGCGTCTCTCACGCAACATATAACCACGACCAGCACACTGGCCTCTAAATATACAGGGTTATTTTAAATTAGCTAGCTAAACTCCGCAGACGCGATGGCTATCGATATCTAAACACGATAAAGTAACTCTTCAGTTAAAAACTTGAGCGAAATAAAAAAATCTGTGAAACGTCTCATAAAGGATTAGTTTTAAGTCAATTTTATGCTCCAAGTTTATTATTTAATATTTGTTATCTGCCGCGAGGGAGGAGGGCCCCGTGGCTAAATAATAACAGCCGCACCGGTCGATCGATCAGGTTAAGCTACGCTTGCTGCGGTTGGTCCGTGGATGGGCGACCAATTTTGCCGTTGCCGCCGTTGCCGTTGGTCCCGGCTGTCACTCGTGGGTCTTTGACAGTCTTTACAGAAGCCCGAAAGTCTGACAACCAGTATTACCAAGGGGTATCGCATTACCCAGTAACTGGGTTGTGGAGGTCAGATAGGCAGTCGCTCCATAGGTAATAGGTAGGTAATAAGTAATACGGGCTGGTAACTCCATGTCAATGCGCTTATTTTGCGTACCAGTCGCTCCATGTAAAGTTCTAAAAATAAATTACTGGTATTTAGCTGAATCCGGTTAGACTAGATGCCGACCCCAACATAGTTGGTAAAAGGCAGGCAGATGATTTGTTATTTGTCGCGACTTACGAGTTCTAGGTCGTAGGTTCGAACCCAGGCAGGCGCTTTGCTTTGTGTTAATTACTTCATCACCACTGTTCTCAAAACGGTGAAGGAAAACATCGTGAGGAAACCGTCATGTCCTAGAGCCAAAAATTCAAAGACATGTGAGATCTACCAACCCGCACTTTTAGGTAAATTGTTACTATATGTATGTATTCAAATTGATGTTAATTCAAGTTAAACAAAAATCAATTTTATTTTAAGGTAGGTAATTAGGTTGATTTCAGAGTGATTAGCACTATTGAAAAGTTATAAACATGTTTGAAGTTGTAGCGTTAACTGAACTCTATTGTGTAGGAATTAAAGTTATTTTTCCATAAACTCATATTTGTTTACATTTCTGGCAAATAAATAGCGAATGCAGATTTGAGAGGAACTCTAGAGATTAATGACTAATATACATCTTTCTGTTTCAGGTAAGCACTCCTCCGAACGTATCGATCTACTTCTTTATTCAGTAGCGTCTCAACCGTTTGCGAAGTAAGAGGTTCTAGTATTATTTAAATTAACTTAATTATTAAAGGCACTCTATTAATTTTAAAGCAAATATAATTTTTGACTCGCAGGGCAGCATGTGGCGAGCTGTTGTGCAGTAGCGACCCTACGGACGCTATCTCCCGGGAGAAGTCTTGTTCCTCACCTCTGGCTTGCCTTTATTGACCGGCTGGAGTGAAGAAGGACGAGGAACAGAGCTCCCACCTCTTTTTTGCCTTTATTGGCCGGCTTGAGTGGAGATTCGCACTATGTCGTTACGACACTATGTGCTAGCGACCGTTTTCGGGGGCCCATTATTGAGTGTGCAAATTACCCCTCCCGCTCTGGGTGGAGCGGAAGGGAGTGTCAGACTCTTACTGACTAAAATCCACCCATGTTCCTTCCTTTGCCCTTTATGTTCCGGGGTAGCGGTGACCCTTTCGGACAATCCCGCTGACCCGGCAGGCTTCGGCCCTAAGGGGCCCCTCAAATTATGCTGACAACTCTTTGAGGCGCGCGTGGAACACTTACGCGCCGTCCAGCACGGGCCTGGTCCTGATCGGACGGTGAGCTACCCATTGCTCTCCGTCCGCAGGCCCGCGCCTACGGTGGCCGGGAGTCGTCACGCGGCTCCCGACGCCCGGAGCGTCTCCCGCGGCGCAAGTCACCCCCTGCCATTATATCAGTGTAATTTATATAGAACAGTGATCAGCCAGGGGCTATAGTTTTTCAATAGTCCTAGATAACTAGTTCACTTTAGCCACCCAAACTGATGTCTGACAGATTTTGTAGGGAAGAACTGTCAAAAATTCAAAATTATTCCTCCGATTAAGTTATCTGGCGTTGGAAAAATCAATGTTATGAGAACAGATTTTTCCAACGCTAGATAACTTATTAACGAAACAACTTATAAATTATTAACGATAAAAGATTGAAAAATTAGCCCTTAGTCTTGTAATCTCGATGACGCTAACTAGCTTAACTGTAGCCAATTTCAACTTTATTTTTTACTTATTTTGTCTAAAATTATCAAAATGGTGCCCAAGATACAGGCTGTGCCTAGTTTGGGACCAACGATACCTACAAATTGGAATTTTGAATTATGAAATAACCGATTTTTACTTTACTTCATATATGAGTACGTTTACCTAGGACAAACTGTCCAGTTAGGTAGGTCCAACTTCCAGAAAGTGGTCCATCGTCGAACCCGATTCCGCTGGGTAGACTTAGGGAAGCTACGCAATATCTTCTCGTCCCACATACCGCAGTGTCTCAAGACGAAAGTCTTTGACCAGTGCGTGTTGCCAGTGGTACTGAAACGTGGTCGCTCACAATGGGCCGGACGGCGCGTGGAACTCTTACGCGCCGTCCGGCACGGGCCTGGTCCTGATCGGGCGGTGAGCTACCCATTGCTCTCCGCCCGCAGGCCCGCGCCTACTGTGGCCGGGAGTCGTCACGCGGCTCCCGACGCCCGGAGCGTCTCCCGCGGCGGCTGGGACGGGAGGCTCTCTCCCTCATCCGTCCCGCCACCTCCTTCGCTAGCATGACTGCTTCGCAGAAGGAGGCGACTGCCTCCCATTCCCTATCGCTCCGGACCATGGCTTGCACCAGGGCTGGACGCGAGAGGCCGCCGCTGCTGCCGATCGCCTCTACGAGGACACGGCGGTGCTCCGCCCAAGCGGGGCAGACCTCCACCGTGTGCTCCACCGTGTCCTCTGGGCGATCCTGGCAATGGTGACACCCGGGCGTTTCCTCCCGCCTAATGATGTGCAGGAACCTTCCGAAACTTCCGTGTCCGGTGAGGACCTGCGTCAGGCGGTAGGTGAGGGCGCCGTGGCGCCTCTCTAGCCACTCCTCAAAGAGGGGTCTTGTCGCCGCTATCGCGGCGTGCCCTGCGCTGGATTGCGACAGTCGCTTTTTCCATTTCGCCATGAGATGGAGAAGGCTACGCTTAGAGTTTCCCTTCGTGATCGAATTAGAAATTAAGAGATCCGCAGGAGTACCAAGGTAACCAGGGACCAAGGTAACAAAGGGATATAACCCGATGAAATGCCAAACTTCAGTTCAGGTAGTGGGCAGGGCACATTGCTCGCAGAACAGATGGCCGATGGGGCCGAAAGGTTCTGGAGTGGCGACCGCGTACCGGAAGATGTAGCGTTGGAAGACCTCCCACAAGGCGGACCGACGACCTTGTGAAGGCCGTAGGAACCCGTTGGATGCGAGAAGCACAGATCCGGTTGAAGTGGAGGTGCTTGGGGGAGGCCCATGTCCAGCAGTGGACGTCTTTCGGCTGAAATGATGATGATGATGATCATAGATGTACTGCATAGCGGCGTTAACTATTACTGTATAAACTATATTTATCTCCCTCTAACATATTTACGTCAATCTAACTATCTCACGAGTGTTTTGTTTCAGTAACTGACGTATGGCAGATACATTTATTTTAATTAAACAACCAATGAAAGGTAATGGAAAACAGACAATCGACAAAATGGGTTATGATATGAACCACTTGTAAACCGACTGTTAATCTGTGCATTATAAAAAAAATCAAATAATTGTTTTTTTTTTCCGGAATTTGCGTTTGGTGCTGTTCTTCGGAAAGTTCAGCGGGGTAATTGCGTAGCACACTATCAGTAGCAATGGCCTTCATTTTGCCAGTTCAACAACATTCATTCTGTTATTTACGTTGCTGAGCAGACGAATTTTTCGAATATATGAAGTAATTAGCAATATCAATTTCATCCACATTCGTGTCGATCCCGTGGGAATATCGGGATAAAAAGAGTCCTATGTGTCTTCGGAAGTAATCTTCGGAACTAATAATCCGATTGCGAAAATTCTGTCACTAATGGGAAGCTGCAGTATTGCTGTGTGTCATATTTGTAGCGGTATCTACAACGCCACATGCGAACAACGCGTCATACTGACGTCACGCAAATTCTGCATCTCGCAAGCAGAGTTTACCGCGCAATTAGCATAGATACAATTTCCCAACATCAATCGTTGGGCAATTGCCCGCCAGACACAACACCCGTCTGGTCGTCTGGCCCCTCCCTTTTCTATGGAGGATGAGTGAAGTTTACACCCTGTTCCTCATACCTCTAAATATTTAATGTTAAAACAAGAAATTTGGAATTGTTCCGGTCGGTTCACATGGTCGAAGTCGCGGGCAGAACCTAGTGAAGTATACGAGACGTAAACAATACTACATTATTGTTTTAACTTCCAAAAGTTATGATTTTCTTTTGTTCCTACACAAAGAGCCATAAAAATTGTTTATTTTATACTAAACATTGTGTACGCATGGAGATTTTTATGATTCCGATGCGTAAGCAAGATTTCGAGAGGGCAAAAGGTTGGCAACCCATGGTAACCTTTGGTTTTTGATGTGTTCTAGGTCACGGAATCGAATTTGAACCGGCGGGGTGACAAGTGATAGTACGTAAATAGTTTTTTTTTATAATTAGTACTAGCTGCGCCCCGCGGTTTCACCCGCATAAGTTTCGATCCCGTTGGAATATCGGGATAAAAAGTATCCTATATGTTAATCCTGGTTATAAACTATCTGTGTACCAAATTTCATCATAATTGGTTTGAGCGTTTGAGCGTGAAGAAGTAACAAACATACAAACACACGCACACTCATTCACTCACTCATTCACTCACTCACAAACTTTCGCCTTTAAAATATTAGTGTGATCTTAATTACTATAGATCACTATAGTCTCGGTCTTACACAGTCGCCAATGTTTAATGTCGCCAAGGTTTACCAGCAAACTCAGAAATAAGTGATCACAGATAATAATTTGATTTTTTGCATTACTATGAAAAAGATGCAGAAAAAGACAAAGATAAATATAAATATAATGAATATAATATATACACATAAAGATGCAGTTGAGGTTTTTAGAGTTGGCAAGTTATTTTTTAAATGAATTGGACCACGGAACACTCAAATGGTGCTGTGGTCCAACTATTTTTAAAGTTGAACAACTGCCCCTAGTAAAGCCCCATGGTCCAACTAGTTGGACAGGGCAGTTGGACCACTGCCCCGGACTGGATAATAACAAAACTAAAGGCTAGAGAACTTGAAAATTATGGCAAAATACTAATAATAAGTAATTGAAAGAAAAATAAAGAAAAGAAAGAAAACAATTTTATCCTGCACAAACAAAACGCACAATTACAAATGAAAAAATAATAATAATAATTGCGTTATTTACGTTGTTGAGTAACGTAACGTACATTCAAACAATGGAAATAAATACTCGTTTCGCACATACAGCTGTGTATGCGAAACGAGCGTTTCCATTTTTAACGACTTCAATAAAAGGAAGAGGTTCTCAATTCAGTTGAATATATATTTTTTTTAAGTTTGTTACCTCCTTAATCCGTTATTTATAAGCCGATTTGCAAAATTCTTTTTTTTATTTTAAAGGATTTACTTTCAGATTGGTCCCATAGAAATTTCATACATTTTTCATCGATTTAGTAGTTTGGTTTTCATTCTGACTGTACGTTTTTATCGTTTCGTGTAGAGTTGGAACTTTTTGTTACGTCATTTTAAATCGTGTAGAGTCGGGATCGGTGAGAGTTGGGACGGAGCCAAAATTACTGGTAAAAACTTTTATGTTGTAACATAAAAGTGAAAAAAAAAATACAGTCGAATTGAGAACCTCGTCCTTTTTTGAAGTCGGTTAAAAATAAAAACTTTATACAAAAAAAAAAAAAACAAAACAACCGACTTCCAATAAAGACACTACAAAGTGAAAAATAACTTTAATTTCGGAAGTCGGTGGCAAACAACGAAAATGCGAACCCAACGGCACCGACTTCCGAAATTAAAGTTATTTTTCACTTTGTAGTGTCTTTTTTAGAAGTCGGTTGTTTTTTTTTTTGTACTTATACAGTTTATATTTGAATTTACGTTTCGTTTCGACTTTCGATACTCCGCGCGGTCGTGCTAAGCCTGGGGGTCTACTATGAAGTGCAAAGTGCGAATGATCGGATCGGACCGACACATGGCCGAACCGAATATTATTAAAAAAAGCGAAAAAAGTTCTGATCGGGTCAATTGGCTCGGGACCATAGTCAATATTCGAAAGAGTGTAGGATCGGGACCGACCGAACCAAATAGTAACTTCGTAGCAGGAAACGGCCGAACGTTCGGCCGATATCACTTCGGAGTCGACCCCCTGGGCAATCTGACGTTTCCAATTTCACGTTTTTCTATGTACAGACGCCAGCACATCAAGCTACTACAATCTGTCAAATTTCTTTAATAGATTTTCAACTTTATCGCTAAATCATTAAGGTTCAAGGTTGATTGGGATAATTTGACAGTTTCGGGTAGCTTGACCTGCTGGCGTCTGTACCTAATTGGAATGGAAACCATTGATTGATGGTGAAGGAAAACATTCGTCAAAAAACTTGGACTCGTATTACCTATTAGACAAAAAGTAAGCAAGCAAGCGTGGTGATCAATCGTTCCTTCTCGGTTTTCCTGTAGCGGGATAGTTACCGGCTATTTTAACATACATACATACGTATCTATGTATGTGGAGGGGCGTGTGGCTAAGTAATAACAGCCGCACGGGTCGATCGATCAGGTTAAGCTACGCTGGCCACGGTGGGTCCGTGGATGGGTGGCCATCTGACCATCTTTACATACCAAGAACCTCCGTGCCTCGGAAAGCACGTTAAGCTGTTGATCCCGGTTGTCATTCGTGGATCTTTGACAGTCGTTACGGGTCGTCAGAAGCCCGAAAGTCTGACAATCAGTCTTACCAAGGGGTATCCGTATTACCCGGTAACTGGATTATGGAGGTCAGATAGGAAGTCGCTCCATGTAAGACACTGGTACTTAGCTGCATCCGGCTAGACTGGAAGCCGACCCCAACATATTTGGGAAAAAGGCAAGGCAGAGGATGATGAATGACAACTTCTTTATAAAAAAAACATTGAAATTGTATGAAAACGTTCTAATTGCAATATGATAATGCTTCATTTTGCTCCGACATACAACTAGCCTAAATGAAAAAAAAAACCGGCCAAGTGCGAGTCGGACTCGCGCACGAAGGGTTTCGTACCATTATCTATAAAAATCACGTCTGTTGTATGGGAGCCCCCCTTAAATATTTACCTATTTTATTTTAATTATTTATTTTTGAAGTGAATATACACCTAAATAATCTGTGAATATTTCGAGCGTCTACCTGTTGCCGTTATTAATATCGAGCAAAAAAAAAATCACGTTTGTTGTATGGGAGCCCCACTTAAATATTTATTTTATTCTGTTTTTACTATTTGTTCTTATAGCAGCAGCAGAAATACATCATCTGTAAAAATTTCAACTGTCTAGCTATAGCTGTAGCTGTCACGGTTCATGAGATACAGCCTGGTGACAGACAGACAGACAGACGGACAGTGGAGTCTTAGTAATAGGGTCCCGTTTATACCCTATGGGCACGGAACCCTAAAAAAAGATTGCCAACACTGCCAAGGAGACCGCAAGGCAAACAAAAAGACACGACCTTTTTTAAAAAAAAGAAGTTGTAAATTGAGCCCCTTAATAAGGGCCAGACGAGCCCTCCTGGAAGTGTCGCCATGCATATAAAGAAGGATTGGTATTGACTTGAGCCCCCTTTTAACTTTTAAATTGGTATCTCGTAATTTCTTCGCGGTGGATTCTCTTTGTGTATTTTTTATAATAATGGAAAGTGGATAATTAATGACAATTTGTCAGATTCGTGTTACCCTGTAAAGTACTGGTATTCAGCTGCATCAGGTTAGACTAGAAGCCGACCGCAGCATACGTAGTCGGGAAAAGTCTAGGCAGATTGTTTGCTGCTCCGCTGCGGAAAGCTTACAACCCGATATTATTAATGCGATGTGTCACTTATTTACGCCATAAAGCACACAGATGTGCATATAAACGACAAACACATCGGGACATCAGCTGACTCTGGCTGTGTGCACGGTACTCACATACTTATAGTAACGATGTAGATTTAATTCCCTGGCACCGTTCCAAAGTCATAAATGTTCCTGATAAGCGAATTGTTTAGGGTAATTCGTGGACTATATCAAATAAACTGCACTAAGGCGGGCCCGATAGAGCTGTCGAATCAGGGGGTCTACTACGAAGTGCAAAGTGCGAATGATCGGATCGGACCGACATATGGCCGAACCGAATATTATTGAAAAATGCGAAAAAAGATCGGTTCGGCTTAGTTAGGTCGGGACCATAGTCAATATTCGAAAGAGTGTAGGAGTGTAGGATCAGGACCAATCGAAGCAAATAGTAACTTCGTAGCAGGAAACGGCCGAACATTGGGCCAATACCACTTCAGAGTAGACCCCAAGGTTCTGGTGTCGTGTTATGACGGCTTTATTCAAATTCAAATTGCCATCACGTTTCCAGTGTAAGGGAGAGACGGAGCTATACATGACTGATAGCACCATCCCTTTTTCGCACTGGAATCATGGCATTAATACTACTACGTCTACGTCTACTTCATCCTGCCTCGTTGGTCTAGTGGTCGCAAGTGCCACTGCTGAGCATGAGGTTCTGGGTTCGATTCCCGGGGCGGACAAAGTGTTATTGAGAATTTTCCATATGGTATTTGTCACTAGCGGCCCGGAGTCTAAATTCGTGGGGGATTGATGGCAATAGGATCGCCCCCTTTGGGCTTGTGGCTAAGTAATAACAGCCGCACGTGTCGATCGCTCAGGTTAAGCTACAGTTGCCGCGGTTGGTCCGTGGATGGGTGACCTTTACATACCAAGATTCCTCGGTGTCTCGGAAAGCAGCTTAAACCGTTGGTCCTGGCTGTCATTCGTGGATCTTTGACAGTCGTTACGGGTCATCAGAAGCCCGAAAATCTGACCTTCACACAGGTTGTTTTGAAATATTTTATGTTTTTTACTAACGTTATCTAAAAAAAACGAAACGACGAACGTTAGAATAAACTAGCGATTCAAACCTGATAGATGCACGATTGATTGAGTTCCATTTACGTCAAAGTTAATTCGATAAAAACCCCTTTGTATTTTTACTGCCACATTTTTCACATTTAATTTGCCAACCTTTTGGAAAGGGTAAACATTTTTTACACATCATTTATGTTGGTATATTGTGTCATCAGCATCACCCTGTACATCTAAATTTGGTTCTAAATTAATTGGAAATAGTGTGTTTGCTTTTTAGATCTGCAGAATGAAAATGGAATTCGAAATCCTACAATGACTGTGCGAAAAGACAGTTGAAGATATGCGATTTCCTGAAACCAGAATTCTCTTATCTGATCATATTCTTAAAAGGAACAGTGGAAGTATGAAATGCGATTTCACCTAAATTCGGAATACGTAATGTCTTCAGCAGTGCGATTCTGTAACCATCTCACCATGAAAACTTAGGTGACGTGAGCGTGGAGTGAGCTGTCATTCCAACTAATGCTGGGGATTGACACTATTGACAGCTCACTCTAAGCTCACTTCACCTAACTTTTCACGGTGAGATTTTTCCAGAATAGCTCGGCTGGACTGTTTTTAATCGGAATATATGTGAAGCTGTGGATTTAACAACAAACAACCTACAAAATTCCTTCGCATCACATGCCCATACCGTGACAAATACTAGTCTTCTTCTGAGTGTGTCGATAGCAATCTAAATGGACTCGGCCCAGAATTCGGCCACTTGTTTCTGTTCCTGTAACGTGCAGCTGACAGGACACGCAGGACACGATATTAAGTGTCCCATCTTTTGTAGAACAGCACCACATTTACACTCTAAGGCGGAGTCGTCTATGAATTTCCATCTGAACATGTTGTCCTTGCTTCGGCCAACCTGGTTCCATAGTCTATTTAAAGACTTCCAGGTTACCGAAGGCAACTCAACAAATACTGGTGAAAATTACAGATTTTCATGATTGCCGTTAAGATATGACAGAACTGCTTTTCTAAGACACAAAAGCTTTAGTTCAATGTTCAGAATGCGTAGATGACGGCTCTGTGATGTGTCACTTTACAACAGTATCATTTGCATATAAATTCTGCGTATTTCTTGGCTTGCAATCCGATCGATCTTGCTCAAGGCTATCTTATATCACAGGGGGATTGAGTTACTATCGACCGCTGTAACATTTAATATCATTGCTTGACCGACAGATTGTAACTAGCAATTACGGTTCTTATCCGTGCCATTATACCTCGTTAGTCGATGTTGTAATGGTGGCAAGCGCTACTGCTGGGCATGAGGTCCTGGGTGAGTTCCATTGTCGGGTCGGGCAAAGTGTTGTTGGATTTTTCCATCTGGAATTTCTCAGTAGCAATTTTAGATGTAGAATTTAGATATAGAATTTCTCAGTTGTTGGCAATAGGCTCGCCTATTACATGGGACACACGGGCAAGCCCGTGCCGTTTAAAAATATAAAAAAATGCACTAGATCTCACACATCACTTAATATCAAAATATGTTTACTTCTACATAAAATATCGAAAATCTAATAACCGACGTCCATAATGAAGTCAACGAACCGTTCAGGTCCGTCGGCCGATGTGATTGGACGCGTGAACCTGAAAGTCATGGGATTTCATTATTGGGGCAAAATGTTTTGCGGGATGGATTTTGAAAGACCTAAAAAAAAAAACATTGTAACAAAAATAATAATGTCACCGAGACCTAATTTCGGCCATGGAGACCAATCTCAGCGGATCATCACACCGCCAACTTCCAAACTGTTACTAAGAAATTCCCAATGGAAAAATCCAATACGGAAAACCAAGTGCCAAGACTAACAGGGCATCATTATAACATAACATCACACTTCTATTTCCCGAAGGGTTAAAGCGGTTCTGCACTGCATCTGATCCGAATCCGAGAAATTACGATCCGAAGTAGCCATAGTAATATTTGTATGAGGGGTTAAAGTCTTCAGCGGGATTGTCCGAAAGGGTTACCGCTACCCCGGAACATAAAGGGCAAAGGAAGGAACATGGGTGGGTTTTAGTCAGTAAGAGTCTGCCACTCCCTTTCGCTCCACCCAGAGCGGAAGGGGTCACTTGATAATTTCCCATCCGAAAAAAAGGGGTTAAACTCAAAGTATTTATTAGTACGAGTTTTGGTGATATAACAGGTCTTACAGATATTTTATAGAAACTCAAAAATCTACCCTTTAGAGCATACACTATTAGTTTAACAATATTAGAAATTAAATAAAACATTATATACGATACAATTCAAATAAATTAAAAGTCTTCAGATAGGAATATTACATTATAAATCATAAATACAGAATCAGTCACAAGAAATTTTGTCAGCAAGAAATTCGTCAATGGTATAGTAGCATTTGTCTATTAAAAAAATATTTAGTGTGCGTTTAAATTGAGCCAAGTTTAGATCTTTTATGTCATTTGGTAGCTTATTAAAAATTTTCGAAGCCATGCAAAGTATGCTTTTGTACATAAGGGCGGTTTTTGATCTTCTTAGGCATAATTAATGTCGGTATGTTAGTCGTATAGATCGATAACTTTGCTCTGAAGCTTTTTTAAATAGATCACCGTTTTTTTACGAACAATGCGGTCTCGTAAATGTAAAGACAAGGCAGCGTTAGTATTTTGAGGGAAGTAAAATGTGGTTTGCAACTTTCTATTGATTTAAGGTTGCATATAGACCTAATGAACCTCTTTTGTGCTTTAAAGATATCATGCTTTTCGCATGAGTTTGCCCAGAAAATGACTCCGTAACGTAGTATGGAGTCTACATAAACATTATACGCGGTTACGACAGCTGCTTGATTTACAATTTTTGTTGCGCACTACATCCGAACTTAGTCCGTGCGAATTTAGAACATTTCCAATTCGGATTGAACTCGGATCTTGAATTCGGATTCGGATCGGACGTAGTGCAAAACCGCTCTTATACTGCCATCAAATGCTTGTCAAATCATTCTCAAATAACGGGTTTAGGAAATTTGAGGAAAAGCATCGGCATTTAGATTTGGGTCCTCTTCGGACAATGCCATCCGGATCCGGATAAAGATTCTTGTATACAAAGAATTTAATTTAACTTGTTAAAGATTCAAAGTTTAATCTTATAACAGCCTGACAAAATGAGAAAAGTAGAAATCGGCCCATAAATTAATTAATATTATTATGAGATAGAATAGATATTATACAGAATGAAATTGAATAGATATGCGATAAATTAACATATCTAATTCAGCGTGCTATAAACTAAATTCAGAGCATGTTATTAAGTAAAGGGTGTCGTGTAGCGACAAGAAACTAAGTCTAAATTAAGAAATTAAAGAAAGGGAAGTAAAATCAATTAAAGATTTATTCATAAGATAAGGATGGAGATGAAATGACAGTGGTGTGTAGTGTGTGGGTGAGGAAGGATGAAGATGAGTGATAGGAGGGTTGAGGAGGCTGAAGAGGTAGACGCGACGCGAGGCAGGTGCCGGTGACAGGTGCAGGTGGAGGCGTGGTCAGGTGCTGGTGCGCAGCACGGCCGCACGAGACAGCAGGCACGGCAGCACGAGAGAGCAGGCACGGCAGCACGAGAGAGCAGGCACGGCAGCACGAGAGAGCAGGCACGGCAGCACGAGAGAGCAGGCACGGCGGCACGAGAGAGCAGGCACGGCAGCACGCGGTCAGCCCGCCAGGAGAGGCGGCCCTCGGTTGAGGCGCGGCCCAGTAGTTTCAGGAGGTTCCGGCGAGGCACGCCAGCGGTCCGACTGGTACGGAGGACGGAGGACGGAGGTGTAGCGCTAGTCCGTCAGGTACCGGAGTCAGAGAGGGACACGCCAAGAGTTCCCTGGATAAGTGACTCCGGAGTACCAGCTCTATCTTGAGGGTTCGCTTTAGAGGCGAAACTCGAACTCGAACTGATCCTTGCATTGCTTGGATTCATAGGTAAACTCGTAGAATAGCAACATGTAGAAATAAATATGAATTTGAAATATGCTGACGGCCAGTATTGATTTGCAGAAGTATTAATATATTTTCAGCTAAAAGTTACAGGCTGATAAGAATTTATAAGCAAACTTGTCATGACGACGTATTAAACGTCGTTGTCAGAACTGTCATAATAAAATATATAAATAAAATACAATTAAATATATAGTTATTTCGTATTAAAAGTATAGTGTTTATAGGAAAAAATGATATCAATCAATGTGGGCGAAATTTCCAGCCCTTGGATGTCACTAAATCGTCGTAGTGTTATGTTAAAGTTTGATGACTGTCTGTGTACTGATTATGGATTAAACGTGACCTGGTGTCGTGAGGAATAGTCAGATCAGCGCCTAACGGTAACGGAATGCTTGTCTGACCTGGAGGAATGAATGTAGATAACTGTGAGTATGTACATTATGTTACAAGGGATGCACATACGTGTGCGTCGGTGAGCAATTTGCAACGTCGTCGCGCACTCTTTTTTTCGTAGGAACGGTTAATTTTCTTATTTGATTTGATCATTTTGAAAAAAAAAAGTACTTACTACTGCACCTCCTATTACGATTTGTCGCAAGTTTTCAATTTCATCCTGTATTTTATATTATTTTGCACCTATTTAAGGTTGATCAATTTTAAGAGCAATTCAGCTTGTGTTCTGTAGGCCCTGAGAAAAGGATTTGTGCAATCTTATAACGCGAACCTATTGTCAACCGCTCCCACTACAATCCGCGCTTCTGGAGGAAACGCCTCTCGTTCCCGCTCCGTTAATAAGGCCGAGCCGAAGTTTCTAGAACATTCTAAAGGGTAGCCTTTATACTTTTGTACGATCGTACCGAAGACCCCGTGCTCAGCGGTCGTGCTATCGCCCAAGGCTGATGATAATTATATTTACCCATGTTCCTTCCTTCGCCCTTTATGTTCCGGGGTAGCGGTAACCCTTTCGGACAATCCCGCTGAGAATGGACAGTGATTGCGCTGATATAAAAAATAATGTATGTATAGCTAACTATTACTATAGAATTATTTAATTAAACTCAGCCTATCGCAGTCCACTGCTGGATATAGGCCTCTCGCAGGCTGCACCGCAACACCCTGTCCTCCGCCTTCCGCATCTAGTCCGCCCCAACCACCTTCTTTAGGTTGTCGGTCCATCTAGCTGGGGGCGTCCCACACGCTTGCCGATACGCGGATTGTAATAATTACTGTATACAATATTGTAAAACATTTTAAAGAGTAACTATAGATTTTCTTGCCCATTATTCTCCATACGAAAGACCCTTTGGAAGGGGGGCATCATCATTATTCTCCTGCCCCTATCACAATTTATTTGGGGTCGGGGCAACATGTATTTTTTTCAATATTTCTCAATTAGTCGTCATCTCGATAGTCACCCCCTTTCTAACCATATCATCATTCACACAGTCCATCCATCGTTTCTTTGGCCTTCCCCTACTCTTGTAGCCATCGACATTCATACTCAAATCAATTATAACTAATTTTATTTTCTTGTAAATGATGCCTTTCAACAGTGCCTTTTAACTTTTAATGGGAGTAAAAGTCAAATCGATTCGATCGATTTGACTTTGACTTTAAACGGTGCTCCTTTTACGATTAAGCCATCGTCGATTTACCGTTAAATCTATTAATTTATGCCACCAGCCGCCATAAGCCGAAGCAACGTTCCCCTATTCTAATTAGTAAATGTCTATCCCTAAGGCACCTGTCCCATCACCGGCGATTGACGACCAGCGAGTAGAAGTAGGCTTAGAGCAGTGGTGGCCCAGTGGAAACGGCCGTGACTTACAAGTCGGTCGTAGGCTTGAACGCAGACAAGCGCTTTACTTTGTGTGAAACCGGCATGTCCTAGACCCAAAAATTCGAAGACATGTGAGATCTATCAACCCGCACTAGGCCCGCGTGGTATCTTACGTCCCGCTGCCTCTCACAGAGAGGAGGCCTGTGTACCAGCAGTGGGAACATTATAGGCTGATTATGTGATCAGAACTAGCAACCAAAAACAAGTTGGCGAGCAACGAACAGCGAGTGCGTGACGACGATGAGCGATTATTCGCTGTTATGCGTATGTGCATATACGCCTAAGTGGAGTTGGGCAGGACATCTAGCTAGACGAAGATCTCTTCTTCTAGCGTCATCGGCAAGAGCTGTCAATAAGAGTACTTGCCCAGACGACTCACGCTTAGCACTTACAGTCAGTAATCGCTCATCGCCGTCGCAAACTCGCTACTCGTTGCTAGCTCTGCTCATCATCATCAGCCTATAGGAGTCCACTGCTGGACATAGGCCTCTCCTATTGCCATTCGACTTTAACCTAGCCTGGTAAACGTAAGGGACGCCCTCCTACGTTTACCGATTCGCGGTCTCCAATCAAGAACACGTCTACCCCAACGGTCATCAGTTCTACGGCTAATATGGCCGGCCCATTGCCACTCCAGCTTGCTTATTCTATGAGCTATGACTACTTTGGTTCATATTTGTAGCTCTGCTCAATCAACTCAGCCTATCGCAGTCCACTGCTGGATAGGCCTCTCCCAGGCTGCGCCACAACACCCTGTCCTTTGCCTTCCGCATCCAGTCTGTCCCAGCCATCTTCTTAAGATCAGCCTAGTAGCTCTGCTCGCTTCTCGTTAATCGCTGTCATTGGGACAGGTGCCTTAAGCCCTGTATATGCAAATGCGTTGCTACGCAGTCACTCTCAAATGACATCCGACACGAATGTCAAGGCTATCGCGATTAACATAAGATTTACATCGCTAATCTTCTTTGTGATAGCGATTTATTGATATATCTTTGGAGATTTATCCGTAAGGGATATATGATGGATATTTGTATTAGTATTAACAGGGGCCCGTGGCTAAATAATAACAGCCGCACAGGTCCATCGATCAGGTTAAGCTGCGCTTGCTGCGGTCGGTCTGTGGATGGGTGACCGTCTTGACATACCGAGAACCCTCCGTGCCTCGGAAAGCACGTTAAGTGGTTGGTCCCGGCTGTAATTCGTGGATATATGACAGTCGTTACGGGTAGTCAGAAACCCGAAAGTCTGACAACCAGTCTTACCAAGGGCTATCGTATTACCCAGTAACTGGGTTGTGGAGGTCAGATAGACAGTCGCTCCATGTAAAATACTGGTATTCAGCTGCATCCGGCTAGACTGGAAGCCGACCCCAACATAGTTGAGAATACAATTTTCGTCTTTAGATCTTCGCCGAGATCTTCGCCGAGAATTTACAAGTATCTCCCGGGCCCCCGACTCCTGGTACTAGAAGGAACAGCGGGGTTTTAGTCCGTAGGAGTCTGACTTATGTCAGACTCCTACGGACTCCCTCCGTTCTTCCCAGACGGAGCAGGGCCCCTTTAAGACAATCTCCGCCACTGTCCGGCAGAGAACTGGATTAATTTCGTGCGTAAATCAATTAAACTACAACTTACACACAGACGGATCCTTTAACTTACATCAGGGATTCCGTAACTGTGCTAAACGGAATTGCGTAGAATCTTATTAGCATATTCAGAGCTGATGCCGCGGTTAATATTAGATACGGCTTACAACATATTAAATGGGGCGATTATATTGTATGTGCTTAGCTTTAAGATCAGGGTCGTTTAGCTATGACTTAGTGTTAGTGACGCAGTCGTAGCAAAAAATTAATGGCAATGGGTCGACCATATTAGCCACGGAACGGATGACCGTTGGGGTAGATGTGTTCTTGAGTGGAGACCGCGAATCGGTAAACGTAAGGAGGGACGCCCTCAGGCTAGGTGGAGCGACGATCTTCGCAGGATGGCTGGTAGCAGCTGGATGAGAGTTGCCGAAAATCGAGTTGAATGGCGTGCTATAGGAGAGGTCTATGTCCAGCAGTGGACTGCTAGAGGCTGATGATGATGATGTATAAGAAACTATATTTTACGCTAAAAAATAAAGTGGATTCCTATTTGATCTACTTTAATTTAAAACTTCATTTTATTTGTATTATTTGTTGTTATATACAACGTGTCCCAGAAATCAACGTCAAGCCGAAAACGGGCAATAGGCCAAGTCGTGACAGCTATTAGAAAAATATAAAAAAAAATCTTGGTCATGTACTTTTCGAATTATAAGCATTCAAAAATAAATCTCAAAAAGTGACACCCTGTGATGATTTTTCAAGTCCTGTGACTACATTATTAACATTTCGGTAGTTTTTTTCTCTGTGATCTAACCATGAATAACCCTTCTGTAAATTACAGTTAAAAGTTAAAACGTAACTGCCTCAGTTTTAAATTAAATGTTAGATTTTTGCCCAATATTGAATTCAAAATAATGACATCACCCAACTTTAACCGACTGTACTGAAAAAAAAATCTACTACACTATTTTGGCAAGTAACTTTAAAAGATGGCGCGTTTAGTCAGGATTCCAAAATGGTATAACACATACTAATTGCTACTTCTTAATTGAGGAAAAAAAGTACATTGTTGGTTTTAGGTGCATTTGAAATAAAATTCAGTCGTTGGATTTCTTTTATTATAATTTTTATTAAATCAGATTTACGAAGTTTTATAACAAATGTTCAAACTGTTTTCCTTCAGCTGCAATGCAAGTTCTACATCTCTTTAAAAATGATCGCATAATAAGACCGGCGTATCTTCTTGAGTTGATGTATTCAGCGGCTTCTGCAATTCTTTGGCGCAGCTCGTCTAAATCTTGAATTGGTTTAGAGTACACTTTATCCTTTATCGTACCCCAGTAAAAAAAATCTATGGGGTTTAAATCGGGTGAACGGGCAGGCCACGAAATTGTACCACCCCGCCCAATCCACCTATCGGGGTATTCTCGATTGAGAAACTCTCGTACAGTGAGAGCATAATGCGCTGGGCAGCCATCTTGTTGATACCACATGCTGCCGTAAATGTTCAGTGGCACTTCTTCCAATAATTCTGGTAATTGGTTCTGTAAGAAGTTCAAATAACCCTGGGCATTTAAATTCTCCGGCAGCTCGATTGGACCAATAACTTTACCATTCAAAATTCCCGTCCACATATTTACTTTAAACTGGTACTGAGATCTATCTTCCCGCATCAAATTTGGATTTTCCACGTGCCATTCGTGCAAATTGTGGAGGTTCATGTAACCGTCCTTTTTAAATGTTGATTCATCGGACCATAGAATTTTTTCAAAGAATCGCGGGTCCTCTCGGTGCCTCTGCAACATCGTTCGACAAAATCGTACTCTCTCTGGGTAGTCTCGGGGTAGCAGACTTTGTACTCGTCGTACATGGTATGGGTGAAACTCGTTCTTTTTTAAAATACGATGTGCAGTACTTTTGGGGACTCCTATGCTCTGTTCAATTCCACGTACTGAGATACTTCTGTCTTCTTCAACTGCTTGCAAGACTTCGGCTTCGTAGGGCATAACGGGTCTTCCCTCGCTAACCATTTGGCTAGGAAATCGACCCTCTGATAATGACCGATGCACATTAATAAATACTCGATGATCGGGATGACGCTCAGCATTCGGGTATCTCTCACGATACACTCTTGCTGCAGCATTGGCGTTGCATAAGCATTCTCCATAAATGAGATGCATGTTGGCGTATTCCTGTGCGGTGTATCGAGATGGCATGATAAAACACTACACAAACACGGGGTTGCGATTAAAACAAGTCCGGGGTTGTCAGAAACGGTGCAGATAAATCCAAATCACAATGCAAATCAAGTCCAATAAACAAAGCCACAGTTGTAAGTACGAAGTCAATACGAATACAAAAAGATGTGCAGTCAACGAAAGAGCGTAACGTACTGCAGTATTGCACAATTTGCCGACGCATCCCTGTTTAGCCAGAGTAGCGTCTCTATCTGTTTCACTCACACATATGAAATGATGTGTCAATCCGTCTCCCTCTTAGTTAGATAAAAGTAGCGTCACTATCTATCTCGCTCCCACTTGTCAAAGTAGCGTCACCTCACATTAGTTAAAATAAATCTTTCTCGCTCACACTAGTCAAAATAACGTCACTCTTCGTCTCAATCGAACTTTTATGAAATACGGCTTCATAAAAAAAAATGTTTTTTCTCAATTAAGAAGTAGCAATTAGTATGTGTTATACCATTTTGGAATCCTGACTAAACGCGCCATCTTTTAAAGTTACTTGCCAAAATAGTGTAGTAGATTTTTTTTTCAGTACAGTCGGTTAAAGTTGGGTGATGTCATTATTTTGAATTCAATATTGGGCAAAAATCTAACATTTAATTTAGAACTGAGGCAGTTACGTTTTACTTTTAACTGTAATTTACAGAAGGGTTATTCATGGTTACATCACAGAGAAAAAAACTACCGAAATGTTAATAATGTAGTCACAGGACTTGAAAAATCATCACAGGGTGTCACTTTTTGAGATTTATTTTTGAATGCTTATAATTCGAAAAGTACATGACCAAGATTTTTTTTTATATTTTTCTAATAGCTGTCACGACTTGGCCTATTGCCCGTTTTCGGCTTGACGTTGATTTCTGGGACACGTTGTATATTGAATCCGAATTCAAGATCCGAGTTCAATCCGAATTGGGAATGTTCTAAATTCGAACGGACTAAGTTCGGATGTAGTGCGCAACCCCTCATACAAATAGTGGCTACTTCGGACCGTCATTTCTCGAATTCGGATCCGATGCAGTGCAGAACCTCTCTTACGGTTCAAAAGATAGCCTTGTGACAGACGGACGGGAGCCTTTAGTAATAGGGTCCCGTTGGCACCCTATGGGTACGAAACCCTAAAAACAAAATAAAATCGACTAACTTAACGCACGAGTGAACCCGGGATAAACAACGAACTAAGCAATACTTTTATGAAAACAAATGAATAATATTATTATTCGTTACGTCAAAAGCCCGCTGTATTTATGGCCGCACAACAAAGATGGCCACGTAACTAGGTATTAAGAATGTGCGCAGACCAGCCCATCTATTCTGTAAAAATCTCACTGAGAACAGGTTCCATGTTATGGGTTTGGTTTCCGCACTTAGTCCTTCAAGTGGACCATTGTGCGTGGGCCATGGCGGCCATCGATGGTTATTCAAACCAGCCCACCTCCCTCCAGAAATTTATTAAGTATGTTGAGAACATCTGTGTAAGATCTAAGTATCCCGAGGGTATATGACCTAATCTGGGTGACGCCTGTGCACTCAAAGAGCACATGCGTAAACGTTTCATCAGCCTCCATGCAAGCCCTACACAGGGGACTGTCCGTTATGCTTATTGTGTGGAAGTGTTTGTTTAGCGAGCAGTGTCCCGTGATGGTATCCTTCACCAGGCGCAGGCCTTTCCTGTCCAGGCGTAGTAACCGACTGCCTGCAGCTCGGTCACGAGGTCCACCAACTCTCTCTCCAACACAATGAATAAGTATTGTTGAATTATTTAAAAGCCTAATCTCATTGTCAAAGTTGTAAAAAGTCATAAGACTAAACTTTTCTATTTACCTTTACATAATCATCCTATAATGTTCCCACTGCTGGGACACAGGCCTCCTCTCTGTGAGAGGAAGTGGGCTATTATCCACCACGCGGGTCCAGTGCGGGTTTGAAGATGTCACATTTCTTCAAATTTTTTGTTCTAGGACATGCCGGTTTCTTCACGATGTTTTCCTTTACAGTTTTGAGAGAGCAGTGGTGATGAAATAATTTACACAAAGTTAAGGGTCTGTCTTGGTTCGAACCCGCGACTTACAACTCGTAAATCACGGCCATTACCACCCTTTTTACATTTAGTGCAATATCTTAAAGTAACGTCAAACTTTTACAAGAAAGAAATTTTGATTTTTGGGTTCCGTAATTTTGTAGTTTATCCTTTAAGGCATTGACTGATACCGCGGTCACCTGTGAAATGGATAGCAAATATTTTATTTTCTGTTATGTAATAAACATTACATAACGCCTGTAGCGGTATCTACAACGCCCCATGCGAACAACGCGTCATACTGACGACACGCAAATCCTGCATCTCGCAAGCAGAGTTTACCGCGCAATTGGCATACATACAAACTTCCCGACATCAGTCGTTGGGCAATTGCCCGCCAGACAACACCCGTCTGGTCGAAGGATCCTCCCTTTTCTATAGAGGATGAGTGGGCTTTAGACCCTGTTCCTCATACCTCTATACGCCTGTATTCCTCAAAGGGTTAGGCAGAGAAGCACCTATAATAGTAGTTAGCTGTGTATAAGTCGTGTATCGTTTGTCGGTGTTATACCTGGGAAAGGTGGAAAGAGTAGAGGGAGGCCTTATCCCAGGAGTGGGACAAGGTAGTCTAGTGATAGTATAAAATAAAGCTCTTGCCCTTCGTTCGTGTGTATTTTGTATTTAATCAGTTTTAATTCAAATAACCTGAATGAAAAGTTGCCTATGTCCTTTCAAGATCTCAGGCTACTTTTTCGTAAAACACAACGATTGGCTCAGTGGTTTAGGCGTGAAAATTTAACGGATAGGAAGGCAGACAGTTTCTTTTTTATCCCGGTAGTACGTTCCCATGGGGTTTTATCCAATATCCACGCGGGCGAAGCCGCAGGCAAATGCTAGTTTATAACATTCATCATCATCATCATCATTTCAGCCGAAAGACGTCCACTGCTGGACATAGGCCTCCCCCAGGCACCTCCACTTCGACCGGTTCTGTGCTTCTCGCATCCAACGGGTTCCTGCGGCCTTCACAAGGTCGTCGGTCTTTGTGGGAGGCTTCCAACGCTACGTCTTCCGGTACGCGGTCGCCACTCCGGAACCTTTCGGCCCCATCGGCCATCTGTTCTGCGAGCAATGTGCCCTGCCCACTGCCACTTAAGTTTGGCAATTCTTCGGGCTGTGTGTGTTTATAACATTAGTATGGAAGTGTGGATGGATGTTATGTACATGGATTTATACAGAACCACTTCGACTGTCCGACATTTATCAAAAAAAAAAACAATTTGTTAAAATGACAAAAAGTTCTCTAAGATTTATGTCTTGTATCTTTTTCTTTTCTTTTGAAATATCTTGTAAAATATGGCTGGCTGTAAATTAGAATGCTTGGTCTTGTTGATAAATGGCGACAGTAGTTACAATTTCCAGCATAATCTGCGGGGTAATTATTCCTCAAGGTTCATGATTGCACCTCCCAAAGGTTGACTGGTAGAGTATGCCTATGGCATTAAGTACGACTCTGAACAGACGCCAGCACATCAAGTTACTACAATCTGTCAAATTTCTTTAATAGATTTTCAACTTTATAGCTAAAGTGTTAAGGTTCAAGGTTGATTGGGAAAATTTGACAGTTTCGGGTAGCTTGACCTGCTGGCGCCCGTACATTTGTGTGCAGGAAGTGTTGAATAAAATAAATAATTAATTGCGTAGCACACTATCAGTAGCAATGGTTTTCATTTTGACAGTTCAACAACATTCATTGCGTTATTTACGTTGTTGAGCGGACACATTTTTCGAACATGTGAAGCAATGGATTAGCAATATCCTTCAAAATGATTCAGATTGAGATTGATCGTGTGTTACGCAATTAGGGTGCTGGTCCACGGAAAAAATAATAGATACCATTATAGTAAAGATGAAGAGTTTGTATTTTGTTTGAACACGCTAATCTCTGGAAATACCAGTCAGATTTGATAAAAATCTTTTTGTATTAGATAGCTTAATTCTTGAGGAAGGTTATGGGCTATTTAACATCAGACAGCAGTGGTTTTAAATGTTCAAAGAAAAGACTTATTCAAACTTATTTAATAGTGATGATTAATAGTGGTGTCTTTTTATTTTATTTTGTTTTTTAATTTTTTTTACTACTAACACTAGTTTTCGTAAATTTTGCTATAATAACATTATATGGATTTAAAAAAGTCAGAATTAAAAAGTTTTTTTTGTTTTTATTTTATTTTTTAAAGCAGTCGTAAAACAGAGCTCAAAAAAGATTTTTTTTGTCGCATAATTCTCAAAATTTTGAGCGTAAAGTAACATATTTTATGTAATTGTAATAAAGAGAATTCTTTCAAGTAAAGAAGTACCTAAAAGTTATTACACTGAGCAGTGCATTTATTTCTTCATTTAATGACTGATTTTTCCATCGCCAGATAACTTTTATTCGAGGAATAAAATTGACGTTTAACACTTTTTATATGAAATAACTGTCAAAATTTCAAAAGTGTTCCTCGAATAAAGTTCTCAGATGATTGAAAAGTCAGCCCTAAATAAAACTGCAATGTTACTTTTATTCCATTCAAGTCACATCAAACGCATTGCTCTTTTGAACCTAATTTGTCGCCACGATGCTCTATTTATTGTCAATTACCTAAAAATTTGCTTCTTACCGCGCCTTTAAGGGTTAAATAATAAATGATTTTATTTTGTAAGTAGGTTTGTAATTACAAAAACACAAAACTCATTTTAGATAAGCAATATTTACCCGCTTGGCGTAATAACCGCTTGAAACAAAAGTGCCAACATTTAATTAGTTTCTCATAAATGATTACAGATGAAAACTTTACTCATTTGAGTTAGTACTTGGTGAGTACTGTCTATTCTGTGGTACAAAGGGATTGTAGTTATGTAGCTTAGCGTTTATTGGTTGGTATATATATCTACGATAGTGTAGACATGCGTCACTAATGACGAGGTGTACGTCATGGGCTGAAGCGATTTTATATTGTTTAAAGACGAAATCTCTTCTGTAGTTTCTGCCCAACCCCACGGTAAAAAACGTCTTTACGTTATTTTTTGCCTAAATACATTATAATTGCATGTTCAATTGTCAACTCTCGACGCTGAGGTTAGCGTTCAAAATTCAACAGTGGCGCCGATTCCCTTGTTCACAAACTACACTAAATTGAAGTCAGTGCATCTTTTTATTTCATTAAGAAAAGGACAGAAGATAAATATTGGTTTAGTCCTGTCAAATTAGTCAGCGCGTGACGTAAATTGACGTATTTTTAGTAGCCATGTTTTGAAACACGTCTAATTTGTCTATGGAGTATCTTAATTTGACAGGACTAAACTAATGTTTATTTTTATTTTTATTTTTTATTTTATTTATTTATTTAATTCAGACACAGTGATCCATATTCATGTTAGTAGGTATACTTAAAAATTATGTTAGCAACCAAAGATTAAAATATAATATAAATAGAAATATAAAATAAAATAACCGTATCATCCGCAATCACGGTTCTTATTGACATGCAACTGTACACAATGCCACAATATTGGACAGTCAATTTTGTCAGCTACGACACTAAGAATGCTGTTGCCACTGCCGCGGACACGACTGAGCAATGATGCCGCTCTCTTTCTGAGGATGGCATGAAAGCCATCAATACGAGCGTCGGCAAACATGCCCGACGCGCTGCAGTGCCTCGGCAGCCGCATCAGCATCCTAAATGCATCGTTATACTGAACGCGCAGGGCGTTGATTGTCTTCTGCGTATATTTGACCCATAGACTGCACGTATAAAAAGATTGGCAAAACGCCCGAAACAATGTTATTTTTACTGCTTTACTGCAGCGTGCAAATCTACGAGCCAACATATTGCATCGGACAGCCAACGCCCGGCGCTCCCTCTCAATATCCTCGTGGTCTGAGAGGTCATCCGAGACCCAGTGACCCAGGTACTTGAAACGCGAAACTCTGCGTAGGGAATCACCGTCTATTAGGACAGGTGGTACGTGGGTGATCTTATGACCTGGTGATTGGAACACCAAAAGCTCGCTCTTTTTTACATTATACCTGAGCCCATGAGCCTCGGCGTACTCAACACATATAGCGAGGAGTTTTCGAACGGCACTTATGGAGGGGCCCAACAACACCATATCGTCAGCGTAGCTGATGTTGTTAACATATTTTCCGTCTATAGAGCAGCCGACTTTGGTGCTGCTGAGTCCCTCGATAAGTCCGTTTACATAGAGATTGAAGAGACGAGGTGAAGTTAAACCTCCCTGCCTTACACCACACCTCAGTCTGTACTCATCGGAGATCGCGCCCGCCCACTTTATCACATTGATTTGGTTGTTGTACCAATAATCAAAAATGCTAACGACTTCTTCAGGGAGGCTGGTTTCTGACCTCAATTTGTACCATAGCACATCATAGGACACCAAATCGAAAGCTTTCGAAAGGTCTAAAAAACAGGCGTAGACCGGAGTCTTTCTATCGGTGTAGTACCGGACAGTGTGCTTGAGGCATAGAACTGCCGTTTCTGTCGACAGCCCGCGTCTGAAACCGAATTGAGCGTCGTTCAGCTTTATGTGACTGTTCAAAATACGATCAAGCAGACTGTCAAGCACCTTCGCCACGGTAGTAGCTAGCGAAATGGGCCTATAATTGCTGTTGTCTGACGCATCTCCAGTTTTATTTTTGATTATTGGCACAACCACGGTCCTCATACATTCATCCGGCAGGTAAGAGTGTCTTAAACAAAAGGTATAAAACATAGCCAGAAGCCTTGGCAGATGAAGCCCTGCATGCTGCAAATGCTCAATACTAATTCCATCATGGCCTGGGGACTTACCCCTCGTCATATGCTTTATAACGGCAGATATTTGCTTAGCAGTAAAGGCTGGGAATACTGCCGGCCCAAGCGAATTTTGCCTGATTTCACCAGTACTGAGCATCCCCGACACACAGGAAGGAGGTTCTATCTGAAAAAGCCTTTTAAACATGTTCGCAATGTCACGCGCCTCAGTTACTCCGTTAACATTTAGAGGGACAGAAGGTCTACTATTGAGTTTTCTCGTGCCTTTCCAAAAGCTTTTAAAATTTTTGTCTGCGTGGTGTGATGCGAGAATATCCATCTTAATTTGCTCGGCGTTATTTTGACACCATCTTAGCTTATATTTGAAACGACGCCGAGACTCCACCATGTTATTATAGATAGGTCCACTTGCAGGCTTACCGTACAGTAACCAGGTTTGAAAGTTTAGCCTGGCAACCTCGTGATCACCACGAACATGCTCATTCCAGCCTAACACAACACGTTTTCGTTTTATTATATTACCCATACAATTCGAACTAATCACAGCCGCTTCAGACATAGTCATAACAATATCTTTGTACATTCTGTCTATAACTTTTCTGTGATCTTTATTGTGACATAAATCATCACAGCATCCCGACAATTCTGATGGAAAATCTATGGTCTTAAAAAGATCATTGCATATCTTACTATAAAGTTGTTTTTGTTGCTCATCCCTACCGGCCCACAGTATGCCATTAGAGTATCTTTCAAGTATCAGAAGCTGTGGTTTCATTACAGAAAGATTACAAGATACTTCTAGGGGATAGTGGTCGGACCAAGTACAGTCATAGAACACCCTCACACTCAGTACAGACTGCCACGCAGACTCCGTTACCATACAATGGTCAAGCCAGCTTGTGCTGCCGTGGGCATCACTAACGAAAGTAAAGGTGTCCGACGAACTTCCCAACTTTTCTATATCCGCACATACCCATTGCTGATCGTTACAAAATTTTAGAAGTTCCTTTCCAAACAACGCACAAGGACTAGCATTAAAGTGTCCTAAAATGTACACATTCGCAACTTCGATGTTTTCAATTATAGCACTTATTTCACTAAGACAGTCAGTAAATTCTATTAAATTCTCAACGCAGTTCACAGGCATGTACACGGAGACTACCACGAAGGAACGATCGCACACAACTACCTTAATTGCCGTGAGACGCACACTATTGCACGGGATCACTGTCACTGAGCTAAATGCACTTTTACGCCAGAGCAGAGCAACACCGCCATGTGGTCTGCCTCGTATTAGGCCCGCAGACGAGTCTATAGCCGATCTACCACAGTAGTCAAAGTCTTGGTCGACTGTTCCAAGAATAGGCAAGTCGTGCGGGAACAACCACGTCTCCTGTAGGGCTATTATGTCTGCTTGACGACACAAGGTTCTTACATAGTCCACAGAACGTACTAGTGACTTACAGTTAAATGTGATAAAACTACTAAGTGAGGGTACTCTTGATGATTGACTGTTCATTTTGATTTTTAGGAATGTATCTTCTATTTCCAAAGTCTATGAAACGCCGAAACGATATCCCTTCAGGCCATATACGGTTGTCCATGAACGTATCCAACTTGTGCCTAGGGACTAGTACCTTATAAGCATCATACTCCTTATGTTGTTTCATTATAATTTTTTCCAAAGTTACACAAACGTTTGTTTTCTTCATAACATAATTAGCAATGTCTGCAGGTGAAGTTCCTTTGTCAACGTTGTTTATAAACAAAGGGAGTCTGACATCTGCAGCCCTAAACTTACATTGTGGTGAGGTGACAGCCACGCCTTTTTGTCCTATAAACCTATTCTTTTGTCTATTTCTCCGTACCTCAGTCCATTCTCCATCATTCATTAACGATTTCCATTCACCCGGCGCACGCGCAATATCTGCAAACGTGTGACAAGGCTTAGGCGCCACAGCTGACACATCACTCGAATTGCAAGTGGGCCTCAATATATCACACTCAAGATGCTCTGTCTTTCTCGCACCCCCCGCTATCAACACCTCTCTCGCTATGTTCTTATCAACCTCCTGGCTCGCTATTTGTTTATTAGGTGTAAACAAACCCGTTTCCTCGCACTCAGTCACAACATCTATGCTATCGCGCAACGGGGACAGCCGATTACACTCATACTTATCAGGCCCACCATTCGTACTATTTATCTGCTTTGGAGAGATCAGTGATATTGACGACATGTGCGGAAGACCCATGGGTCCGCTATCATAAGCAAAGCTAGCTTGCATACATGATGCACCTCTCCTCAGATTAATGTTTCTAAAGTCATTCTCAACGATAGTTTTATTTAAACTGTCAACAGGTACGCCTCTAACATCTCCGTCAGTGTTAAGCTTTAACAATTCCTGTTTTGTTTGTAAGAGCTGATCTACAGTTACATACGTACTTTTGAACAATTTGATCTCGTTTTGCAGGATAACGATATCTTTCAAAAGTCTACTGACGTCTACATGATCAAACGTAATTGGAGGTAGTTTGTTTAAATCATGAGCTACGAAAATAGGAATCTTCTCAGGGTCTACATTCTTAATAACTTCTATAATATCAAATAGGTCTTTCTTACCTTTTCCTTCTTTGTTTTTACGTTTTATTTGACGCATATCAGTTGAAACAGATTGAAACAATAATGACTTTGCTTTTTCGATGTCTTCTGTTGAAAAGGCAGAACTACATATCCTCACCAGGCTTTCACTGTCCATCACTTCATGTTTATGTTGCACAAACGTTAACAGTTCATTAACTACGAGATTACAATTTTTACATTTAAGCACATTAGCCGACGACATTATTAACAACGATTAGTATTACGCTTCAACACCTGCATGCATCGAGCGCTCGGCGGAGACTGAGTTTTAGTCCTTTTCCTAATGAAATAGAAAGAAAAAGATGCCCTGAACTTAAATTTAGTTTAGTTTGTGAACAAAGGAATCGGCGCCATTGTGCTTTTGTTTAGGCATTACATTTAAGTGTCACTTAGTGTTAGTAAAAAACAGACACTAAACCTAGCTCCAGGAGGAGTTTTCAAAGAAAAATTAACGAAATCTCAACTCATTTTAACCTAAATCTAAAAATACAAAGGGGCTGTAAGCCTCATTGAATGATTATTGGATTGGCTTTTTTTGATTTTCAAGAGACTTGGTAAGGATACTTGGACCCAAATCACTTGAGTTGATCCGTGGCTTAAGTTAAAAGCGTATGCCTATTTTTTACAATGTTCAGGTATTACTACACAGAATTGTGTATGAAATTATCTCACAGTTAAGTAAACTGATACTATGAAGGGTCCTGCCAGGGCCGCGGGTTGTTCGAAAGAGATACCGTGGTCCCTGGCATAGGCAACTGAAGGAACACGGGTGGGTTTTAGTCAGTAAAAGTCTGACATGCCCTCCTGCTCCGCCCAGAGCGGGAGAATTCATATGATGATTCCCACTCAGAAAAAAAAAATACTATGGGGGTTACAACGGGGATAGTGGAGAACGTACCCATTAAGCCATAAAGACTCATTTGCGTTTTGGCGTGCATTGAAAAACAAACCTTCTGATCATGGGACATAACTATATATATTATACAGGCTGCAACCAAACAACCAACGTAAACTTAAACCATGGATTCAGTTCATGATTCTGCGGGGTAATTGCGTACTTAAAACACTAACAGTAGCAATGGCTTTTATTTACGTTGTCTCGCTTTCGAACATAGGAAGCAATGGATTAGCAATATCCTTCAAAATGATTCAGATTGTGCATTACGCAATTAGGGTGCTGAACGCCACTGCATTAAAATTTCGGTTGTCGTTTATAAAAAAAAAATACAAGGGGTCTACTCCGAAGTGGTATCGGCCGAATGTTCGGCCGTTTCCTGCTACGAAGTTACTATTTGGTTCGGTCGGTCCCGTCCTACACTCCTACACTCTTTCGAATATTGACTGTGGTCCCGACCCAAATGAGCCGATCCGAACTTTTTTCGCATTTTTCAATAATAATCGGTTCGGCCATGTGTCGGTCCGATCCGATCATTCGCATTTAGCACTTCGTAGTAGACCCCTGTTCCATACGTTTGATCGCGTAGGTATTCTACTTTTCTAAGAAACTGACGATCAATATTTAAATGCTGAGGGGTTCAGAATCATGTACTGAGTCGCGTCGATTTCCCTGCCTATCTGTATCTTCTGACGAGCTATTTCTTTCTTGTTCATGATTGATTTGTATGGATTAATTTGTATGGCATTGTTGTTTTGTTTTTGTGTGATAACATTATTATAAAAATATCAAACTCAAAATCAAAACATTTATTTCAATGAAACCATTTACAGGCACTTTTGAATTGTCAAAATTAAATAGTCGGTCAGTTAGTCAGAAAGTTGAAGCTAGTTGCTCATTCCAAAACGAAGATCTCTATGGAGAAGAACAGACAAGAAACTCCACGGACAGTCTTTTAATCAATTATTAAATTATCCTCTTTCGTAACTGATTTTACCAGTTTGAAGATGGAGGAGCATACCTCATATTCTTTCATTGAAAAGGGGGCAGCAGCCTGACGTGGATGTGGCAATCAATCAATACAAAATTAACAGAGCATTATCTCATGTTCAACACGCGTAGCCACCATAGTAATGGGGTTTGTTGACGGAAGAATACAAAATTACAGATTGTAGAAAGATTTCTACCGTCATAAGCAAGGCAACTGATGGACGCTGGTGATGGTGCCAAACAAGTGCCCGAATTCTGCCGTCATAAGCAAGGCAACTGATGGACGCTGGTGATGGTGCCAAACAAGTGCCCGAATTCTGCCGTCATAAGCAAGGCAACTGATGGACGCTGGTGATGGTGCCAAACAAGTGCCCGAATTCTGCCGTCATAAGCAAGGCAACTGATGGACGCTGGTGATGGTGCCAAACAAGTGCCCGAATTCTGCCGTCATAAGCAAGGCAACTGATGGACGCTGGTGATGGTGCCAAACAAGTGCCCGAATTCTGCCGTCATAAGCAAGGCAACTGATGGACGCTGGTGATGGCGCCAAACAAGTGTCCGAATTCTGCGCCGAGTCCATTTAGATTGCTATCGACACGCTAAGAAAAAGCAAAGCAATGAAGAGAAAAAATGCTTCTATTCTTCAGTCGACAAAAGTCTACAATGTCAAGCATGACGACCAATTTTTCTCTAATTTTTGGAGTTTGTTGCGCCACTTCTCCTTCCCAGCGATAGCACTAGGAAGTGGTGAAGGGCGGGCATTTTTGGGGGACTGTCTTTTATAATATTGACGTTCGAAAAGTGCTGATTCTCAGCCTAATTTGAATAAATTTAACTTTTGATTTTTGATTTTGACACTTGGGAATATAATCATTTCATCTCAATAAGTGTCAAAATAGTCTACATCACATTGCACTTGGATCAAGATATAATAATGTATATTGATTTTAAAATTTTCTCCCCGTTGCTATGGAAAGAATAACTATGTATTTGTCTTAATTTTATAGAAACGCGAGTCTACGGGTCGCCCCGTGCTCGCGCAGAAGAGATGTCGAGTGGGATAGAAAGAAATTTGCTTATTCTTCGTAGAATAGAGATAGGATTGGTCCTCCTACGTGAGCCGGACAGGCGCTTTACTTTGTGTAAATTATTTCATCACCACAGAAAAACATCGTGAGGAAACCGACATGTCCTAGAACCAAAAGTTCGAAGACATGTGACATCTACCAACCCGCACCGGGCCCGCGTGGTAGATTACAGTCCCGCTCCCTCTCACAGAGAGGAAGCCTGTTTAAAGGATAATTATATATGTTATGTATGCTACGCGAGCCATACTTTCCAACAATAACAAAGAAACATTCTCCCAAACTGAGCCAATTTTGAAACCTCAACCGTTACGTTACGATCCGTGAAAAGCGATGAAAATTATTTGAAAATGTTTTCTTTGAGTTAAAAAGCGAATCGAATGGATTCCAATAAATGGCGCTCCGCAATTGTTTCGACATAACGGCATTCGAACCGACTCTCTGGAGTACTATTGAGATTATTGTGGAACAAGTGAGGAGGTCGTAGCGAGTTTAAAATTTAAAAATACCTTTTATAAAGACTCTGAGACTGCCTCGTTGGTGTAGTGGTCGCAAGCGCTCAAATCAAAAGGCATTTATCCAAATTAGGCTGAGAATTAATAATTACAAAAGACAGTCCCCCTAAACTAAAAATTGATTAAAAAATACTTTTTGCAAAAATTTAACCATTAGTTACTATTTTTAACATGGTTGAGTTTAACTACGGATCAAAAAAGCGGCCAAGTGCGAGTCGGACTCGCCCATGAAGGGTTCCGTAGCAGCAAATTACGGTTTACGGTTCACAGAATACATTTACTTACCAAGTTTCAACAGTATAGTTCTTATAGTTTCGGAAAAAAGTGGCTGTGATATACGGACGGACAGACAGACGACGAATCCATAAGGGTCCCGTTTTTTGCCATTTGGCTATGGAACCGTAAGACACACAGGCAGTCGAACTTTTGTTTTGTCTTGTTTGTGCGCGGTTGATGGCAATTGGCTCGCCCTATATTACATGGGACTTAAAAATAACTGGCGAAATGCAGGTGTACTATGGGTACACCTCTGCCCAACCCTTTTTCGAAACCAGCCGTGATGTTATGTTTCATCATCATCTGCCTGCCTTTCCCCAACTATGTTAGGGTCGGCTTCCAGTCTAACCGGATGCAGCTGAATCCCAGTATTTTACATGGAGCGACTGCCTATCTCACCTCCACAACCCAGTTACTGGGTAATACGAAACCCCTTGGTAAGACTAGTTGTCAGAATTTCGGGCTTCTGACGACCCGTAACGACTGTCATAGATCTACGAATGACAGCCGGGACCAACGGCTTACCGTGCTTTCCGAAGCACGGAGGGGTCTTGGTATGTAAAGATGGTCACCCATCCACGGACCAACCGCGGCAAGCGTAGCTTAACCTGATCGATCGACCTGTGTGGCTGTTATTATTTTTGAATGCGTTGACTTAGAAGCTTTAATTTTTTTAGAGCCCCAAGGGTCATCAAACCTACGTATTTGATATTAAACTTAATTCCTATAAGCGTACCTGAGAAAAAGGGTCTTGACAGACGGACAGACTGACAGACGGACAGACGAACGGACAACAAAGTGATCCTATAAGAATTCCATTTTTTCCTTTGAAGGTACGGAACCCTAATAGTCGTACTTATCATTATTTATATGGATCAAACCGGACATACGACCCACGTCAGTTTCATCATGAATGCTTTCGAAGTGACTCCGGAAGGCACCGAAATTCTGTTCCGGAATTGTAAATGAGGTTATGAAAACATTAACATGAAATGTATGCAACCACGAATGAGGCTCGTATTGATATGTAGTGTGTTTCGAAATCAAGATGTAGATTTAAGAACGTAAACGAAGAAAAGGAGTCTGTAAGGATCATCAGGTGGCGTTCTGTAGTTTCTGCCTACCCCATGTAGAAGGCGTGTTCAAGTTTATGTGTTAACGAATACGTCGCTTTTCTAATATATTATTTACAAACATTAACGTCTAATACATATATTTCTGTCGGCGGCGCCGTCAAGACCTTTGACGTCGAACCATGCTGACGTGATGAGTGACGTCAGTACGATAGTATATCGTACGGCGCTGTATAATTACATCATCTTATTGCCCCTGTTTTATAAATAATATTGGATGAAAATCACTTTCTGGGTGAAATAAAGATGTTTTAGGCAAGCTGGAGAAACACTGAACAGTTTCAAAGTAAATGTGTGCGTTACAATTTTGATTCACAATGTAACGGTTTCCATCAACGGCATGCAGCAGAATACCAGCGTCAGGTATTGTACCTGGTATATGCTGAGCTGGACTCCCATTTGGTGCAACCATGAGACACATACCGCCCAGTATTGATCGACCGTTATAGAATTACTTATACGAGGTGTCTATGGGTCAATTTATCTTTTTAATCTTTGTTTTCTTTTTTGCTTCACCTTTTTTTTATGTTTTTTTTAATAAATAAATAAATAAATAAATAAATAAATCCCTGGACATTTCACACAGCACCATTTGTCCCAAGCTAAGCAACCTAATGCTTGTGTTATGGTAACAAGATGGCTGATAAACTACTTATATACAATTTTTTTTTTTTTGTAAATACATACATATTATAGATAGAAAAACACCCAGACTCGGAACAAATACATGTATAGGTCATACAAATATTTGTTCCGTGCGGGAATCGAACCCGCGACACGCAGCGCAGCAGTCAATCGCTTAACCACTGCACCAACCGTGCCGTCGTATTGTGTCTTTTGTTGCACTGAATAAACTTTTCATCTATCTATCTTTAAGTCAAAGTTAAAGCGTTTATTTCAAATAGGCACATCGAACATCAAAATCTATACTAATAATAAGATTGAAGAGTTTTTTTGTTTGAACGCGCTGATCTCTGAAACGGTTTACTAATGATAAGCATAAAATATGTTATCATAATTTACATTGGCATAACAAAATTCAGCATAATGATCATTACGCATAATATTATTAGCCATAAATGTTTTGCCATAATGCTTGTTGCCATCAATATTGCTAGCGTAATAATAAGGAAGCATAATTTTATAAAGCATAATGTTAAAAACGCATTCTAACCCAAACCACAACACCAACAATAGAGGGAATCTGGCGTTATTGGTCACTGTTCTAACCTAACCTAACCCATATGATTCAATAACAGTAGTAAATATCAGGAAACATCATACCTAACAATTGTATGCCTAAATACTATTATGCAACTCCAACTTTAAAATTTATGCAACTCCAACTTAAGCCAAAACATATTAGACTAAATGATAGTTATGCTAACCTTTGCATTATGCTAAAGTATTATTATGCAAGCAGTATTATTATGCTAATAAAAGTTATGCGAAAACGTTATGCCAAACTATATTATGCCTTAAAATTTTATGCCAACAGGGGTATTAACCCTCTGGAACTACCAGTCGGATTTGAATTTCTTGAGGAAGGCTATTGGCTACTTAACGTCGCGATAGGATCGACGCTAAACGACGCTATGGGGAAACGAAGTAATAGTGCGGATAGGCGATGCGATGCGACGGATTTTAATGAATTTCGATGAAGCAGAAAATACAGGATAATTATTTAAATATCTAAATAATGACCACTCTGCCACACATGCCATCATTCCAAAGCCAAACTTTCAACCAACACAAGACCTCAAAAAATTACCGCGTACAGCTCCCAGAAACACCACAAATAGTATTACAAGACTTCCTGCCCATACTATTATGGTTACGTACGACATAAAACTCCGAGATTGTAATAAAATCATAATATCTGCTATTTATTTGTCCGGGTTGAACGCACGGGTCAGATGCACTGAAATAGAATTGTGTCACTGTTGAGGTGAGATGAGTATTTCAATTCGAAGCAAGAATGTAATGAGTGGAAACTTTTTTCGCTTAGGCACAAATATACATTTTGTACTTAGTTATTTAGATTGGTATCTAAATAATAGAAAATTGATTTAAAAACATAAAGTAAATTAAAATCTCATTAGAGGGAGAAATGTATTTATTTAATTAAATACTTCAAGCACACAAATGTACAGAGGTGGACTTATCGCCATAAGAAATTCAAAGACGAATAAAACAGCAAATTCATTTTGCAAGACCTCACGTACTACTTATGAATACAGAAATAATGATGTTGTTATTGTGTAAATAATGAGTCATCCTTCATACTTATAGACAGAATTAGAGATTAGAAATAATTATGTAAGTAACATTCGAATTTATTTAATACGTTCATTGCGGATGACACCATTATTTTTATTTGACGTCGTCATACATTATCTAAACATGACTTAGGGCTGATTTTTCCAACGCGAGATAATTTTATCCGAGGAATAATTTTGAATTTTTGACAGTTCTGCGATACAAAATCTGTCAGACGTCGATTTTGTTCCACGAATAAAAAATATCTGTTGATTGAAAATCGGCCCTTACAATAATTGTCTTGTAATACTTAGAATATTTACTTAAAAGACTTTGCTGGGGAGTTTGTTGCGCCACTTCTTCTTCCCAGCGATAGCACTAGGAAGTAGTGAAGGGCGGGCGTTTTTGGGGGACTGTCTTTTGTAATTTTGACGTTCCAAAAGTGCCGATTCTTAGTCTAATTTGAATAAATGACTTTTGATTTTGAATAGCTCGAAGAAGACTTTTAACGCTGCCAGCCTTGTGTGCAACAACTTCTTAATCAAGTGTCGACATTATTCTGTCTTGTCTTACTTGTTGATCTTCTGCATATACTCGTGCTGTGTCTTCGCCTATATTTAAGGCGTGCTATGAATATGGTGCTCTCAATTCATCATGTGATCGGTATCAATTGATCAGCTGAAGTGAATATTATAATTAGAAGATTTTGTATGGAACTGAGAGCCGTGGTGGCCCAGTGGTATCGGCCGAGACTTACGAGTTGCAGGTCGTAGGTTCGAACACAGGCGCTTTACTTTGTGTAAATTATTTCATCACCATTCCTCTCAAAACGGTGAAGGAAAACATCGTGAGGAAACCGGCATGTCCTAGAAGCAAAAATTCGAAGACATGTGACATCTACCAACCCGCACTGGGCCCGCGTGGTGGATTACGGCCCGCTCCCTCTCACCAGAGGAGGCCTGTGTCCCAGCAGTGGGAACATTATAGGCTAATTATGTATGTATGGAACTGAACTTACATAACATTACGCTTCTATTCCCCGGAGAGGTAGGCAGTTGTGTATGTATATTACACAGTTACACATATTGCACTGTCTTTTTTTATTTTTTTAAGGACAACCAACAAAGCATACACCATAATACATGCTAAAGATTCCATATTTTTTTTACATTTTATAGTGAAGCCTTAATGAAAGGCTGCCATAGAAGGAGAAAATGCTGTAACAAAACCGATTTTACTTATAAGCTAGATAGATTGATTGTTAATTTTTTTTTTGTTGGTAGACTCGCGTTTATCCACTATTTCATCTGATCATCTGCCTGTCAACCATGTTGGGGTCGGCTACCGGTCTAAACGGATGCAGCTGAATACCAGTATTTTACATGGAGCTACTGCCTATCTGACTTCCACAACCCAGTTTCTAGATAATACGATACTTCTTGAAAAGACTGGCTGTCAGACCTTCGGGCTTCTGATGACCCGTAACGACTGTCAAAGATTCACTATCTCGAATGACAGCCACTATGTCACTAATTATGGTGCATTTTTTTTTTTTTTTGCTATTCTCCTTTACCTGTTGTGCCATATTAGACGCTAAGACGGTTATCACACTGCACCGGGTACTGCTCCGGTGTGTGGTGCTGCGGTTTTTAACTTTGACAGTAGACCTCACGGAGATACTGTGTCAGTGCGTTATAACCCTGCGGTTTTTATATACAAATCAATAATCTGTAGTCAAAGTTACATATACACATACATAATCAGCCTTTAATGTTCCCACTGCTGGGACACAGGCCTCCTCTCTTCGAGAGGGCTGTAATCCACCACGCCGGCCCAGTGCGCGGCTTGGTAGAGGTCACATGTGTTCGAATTTTTGGTTCTAGGAGTTGCCGGTTTCCTCACGACGTTTTCCATTACCGTTTTGAGAGCAGTGGTGATGAAATAAGTTACACAAAGTAAAGCGCCTGCCTGGGTACGAACCCACGACCCACAATTCCTAAATCAGGACTGTTAGCACTGGGCCACCACGTACAATCGGTTAAACGGAACTGCCTTTGTTAATTAACATAACAAAAGGTACCTGTGCATAGACATTTATACGCCTCCGCGTATTCATAAAGTACGATATAAGACAAGAACATTATAATCTACTTCTCATCTTAGATAATGGAGTAAGGTCCTAACACAAGTAATACATCAACATTCACACTGACATCTCACAAGTAATTAAGATGAATAGGGAAATTACGATGTTCTCCTTAAAAAATTAAAGCAATAAGAAGTTGGATTTCATGTTTTTAAATCAGAATAATGGAAATGAGATATAAAAGTATGTTTTGGTGTTAAAATAAAAGTAAAAAAACAATTTGATTTATCACCAAAATACATAATATTTTTTTTTTCAACTTAGACACATATTTTATTATGGGTATTTACATTATATAAGCTAACATTTAATATAATGATATGTACAGACGCCAGCAGGTCAAGCTACCCGAAACTGTCAAATTTTCCCATTCAACCTTGAACCTTAATGCTTTGGCGATAAAGTTGAAAATCTATTAAAGAAATTTGACAGATTGTAGTAACTTGATGTGCTGCCGTCCGTACATGAGAAAAAATAAGCAAAATAATCATTAATATTTATTCATTCCAACATTAATACAACACATATACACATATTATATGTCAATTAAAAACAAGAGAAAAAAAATACAATTTATCTCTGGCCCCCCCACACTAGGATTCCCTGTGTAGTCGGATACAGCCCCTTCCGTAAATTCAAAAAATAAATTTAACATACGGAAAGCATTTGTGTATAATTTTATGCTATCATTATTTTATGTGTAACAAACTTAAAAATATAATTGAATTTAACAATGTAAATGTTAATGTATGTGATTTAAATATGTTTTGTGATTTAAGTTATGAATTTATTTTCCAATTTGTTTTGTTACTAACATAATTCTTAAGTGTACATAATATCATAAATATGGATCACTGGGTCTGACATTATTATTAATATTTTCCTTTATTTCATTTACATACTTACAGCTTATATTTTTAAATATTTTTATAAACAAAAAGATAAAAAAAAACATTTAAAACATTTCATTTTATTATTATTATTATTAAAAGAGAAGTATTCAAAAAACAAGATGAAATACTAAACGAAAAACAAAAAAGATGCATGATGCGCGAAGAGCGTGCGTTGAGAGTGATACGGTATGTTTGGGTGCGTGATATTATGTAATTAAGTAACAATGTTTAAGAGGTTCTCAGTATCGGAATAGTCTTTGGGTATAAGCCATTTCTGGATGGTGATTTTAAGGCGGATGAAGCCATTTTTATTATTTGCATTGTTTGTTTTATAGAATTTACTATATAGATGATTAAAAGTAAAAGATTGATGAGCAAAAGTAGAACGAGCCATCGGTCTGTCCTATTTAAGAGTTCTGTGAGAGCGTGTGGTCTTTGCAAGTTTATGAATATACATACTAACTTGGAAGGTTCCAATGTAGTACATAAGTATATATTCTTTAATGTAATTTTCTCTATTATTTAGCTTTATTTTTTGGCATAATAATACTAATAGACCAATAATTACAGTACCTTCCTACACTATCAATTTCAATAGCTGCATCATTTTGAAGTTTATTGCTAAACCATTGTTTCATATGTTCCAAAAATTTGTCAGTTCAACAACGTAAATAACGCAATGAATGTTGTTGAACTGTTGAACTGTCAAATTGAAACCCATTGCTACTGATAGTGTGATACGCAATCACCCCGCCGCATTGAAATCGCATACCGCAGACACAGAGACGGACAACAGCTTTAAGCTTTTAAACCCCCTCTTTTAAACCCCCTCTTTTAAACTCGATTTGCGGTTGTGTGGCGGCGTTTTAGCGCAAATCCCGTAATCCTCTAATTCCATCGCGGTCAGTTAAACCCGCCAGTGTATTTAAGTCTGTAAAGTTCGCTTCAAAACTCACTCAAGTGACTGCAATTCGACCAAATGAATTTATTAAAACAAATGAATTTGGTCGAATTGTAGACGCGTCAAAGTCTGTCTAAATCTGCCTAGTCTTTTCCCAAGTATGTTGTTTCCCATATTTGTTACAGCAGCGTAATAGTCGCTCTCTGTGATCATTAAAAATGTACGGTTCAAAAGATACAGCCCTGTGACAGACGGACGAACGGACAGCAGAGCCTTAGGTAGTAATAAGGTTTTTACTATTTTTTACCTTTTGGGTTCGGAACCCTAAAAAGAACTTAGGGGCCCGTGGCTAAATAATAACAGCCATACAGGTCGATCGATCAGGTTAAGCTACACTTGCCGCGGTTGATCTGTGGATGGGTGACCATCTTTACATACGCAGACCCCTCTGTGTCTCGGAAAGCACGTTAAGCGGTTGATCCCGGCTGTCAGAAACCCGAAAGATTGTCAACCAGTTTTACTAAGGGGTATCGTATCACTCAGTAACTAGGTTGTGGAGGTCCGATAGGTCGCTCCATGTAAAATACTGGTATTCAGATGAATCTGGTTAGACTGGAAGCCGAACCTAACATAGTTGGGAAAAGGCAAGGCAGATGATGAACCCTGAAAAGAACATAAAGTTGGGGCAAAACATGCATCACATTCGCGCAAATCGGTCGTCGCTCCGCGCTGGTTCCCAGCGACAGCCACTGTAAATCAGGCTTAGTAATCCTGTACATCCACCGCGATCAGTTGTGAGCTCGCCAGTGTAGTTAAGTCGATTATTCGATGAGTTTGACACAATTACTAGATGCAGCCGGTTGTAATCGCGTTTTACGATGCAGCCGAACGTAATCCGATTATATTTAGAGTTTATTTGTTTGTGTGTCGGTTAGATTATAATGTGTCTGGGAACGGTTTGATATGGTAATCATTATAGCTTAGGTGTAGAGAGATCTTGGATATGATGTTATTTATTAGCGTCTCAACTTTGTATACATATATGTATGTATAACTGTTTTTTTTTTTTTTTGAGAGATAACTACCAACAAATTTTGATAGGTAGTCAAATAAAAAAACTTGTTAAAAATATATTTATTTATTGATACACAGTAATATTTTTTTTTTTGACGTGACAACGTCTAATAAATCGATGAACGCCGGCTGCATGCACGAAAAAGGATGACTACCCGTTACGCCCATTGTCCCGTTACGCTCTCGTCTCTAGAATGTCTATGTCATAATAGAACCCTTAAATCTAGATTACATTTACTTATACAGGGTCAAATTCAATTAGGTAGCGAAACTCTACAGACGCGTTTAAATCGTTCTCTAAATACGATAAAACACAGTTTGTCAACTCTAACTTCAAGTTACAGTACACTACACTACCAGCGGTCGTTCACCTCTAAGAAAAAAACATCAAATCTTTTTTATATTTATTTTACCGTGTTTAGATATGGATACTATTAAATCAACGGCTCTGAAATCGCATTCGGCCCTTTTTTAAATCTCAAAGTGATCTCCTGACTAAGGGGCTCTCTCTGAAATCTGAAACTTATCAAATATATTTTCGGTGTTCTCTCCTCATGCCACAACTATCAACTATCAAGTTTTTATATATGCTTGCTCAAAATATGCTTGCTCAAAAACCCTCTGGGATCCCAGGGTACTGTAGAGGTTTGTCTGCCGAAGGCGACCAGGCCGGCTATAATTTAGCGCGGGTTACATTAGAACGTTCAAGCTAGTGTCAAATATTTTAATTAGGGTTTTTGTTTAGAACAATCAGTGTGAATATTGTGAGAAATATGTAAAGACTTTCTTACAATATAATCTAAAAGGAGTCATATAGTTGTTTAATTCCTCCCGTTAACTCAGAGGGCTCAACCAGTTCTCTATAAGTGGTGGAGGCGTAGTACCATATAGATACTTAGGCCGCAGGAACCCGTTGGATGCGAGAAGCACAGAACCGGTCGAAGTGGAGGTGCATGGGGGAACCGTATGTCCAGCAGTGGACGTTTTCGGCTGAAATTATGATGATAAAGATGACTATATATAGATAGTCATATTCATAGATGATTTAAGAATTTTACTATTGTAATAAACGATAAGTTTCCTCGAGTATTTCGGGACATCGCCCAGCGGCTGGTCGACTCTTGGTCTCTCACGTGACCAGAGGGCTGGCCTATTTTTCTGTCAATGAATCAACGTTGCCATACAATGTGGCAACGTTGCCAGCCTTTTGGGCACTTTTCCCACCGACAGCGATGCGCACAAATTTTCTGATGCCCAATGAGCATTTTCCATCTTTTTTTTTCATTTACATACTTGATATTTTAGTGTTAGATTGTATATTGTATTTAAGATTACTTGATAAGCATGTAAATAAATATATTTACACACAAAATGACTAATATCTACATCTTTCTGTTTCAGGTAAGCATTCTTCCGATCGTATCGACCTACTTCTTGATTCAGCAACGTCTCAACTGTTTGCGAAGTAAGAGGTTCTAGTATTATTTAAATTAATGTAGGTAATTAATGTATCTCAACTATATTTGCTGCAAATCGCCATATTTCTTATTGAGAAGCACTCTCCGTAACCTCATATTCATAGCATAATCAGCCTATAACGTTCCCACGGCTGGGACACAGGCCTCCTCTCAGGGAACCATAATCCACCACGCGCGCCCAGTGCAGGTTGGCAGATGTCACATGTCTTCGATTTTTTTGGTTCTAGGACATGCCGGTTTCCTCTCTATGTTTTCCTTCACCATTTTGAGAGTAGTGGTGATGAAATAATTTACACAAAGTATGGCGCCTGACTGGGTTCGATTCTACAACCTACAACTCTTAAATCACAGCCATTACCACTGGTACACCACGCTATAACCTAGCCACCCACAAATTAATATCATAAAAGTTTTCCAACCAGATTTTCTCAACCAAACTTATAAGAAAACTTCAGGAAGTATAAAATATAACAATAGAATCTATTTGTAGCAGCATAACCTATCAGATATAGAATCTGACGTCATCTCTGACGTCATCGGTAATACATCAGATGGCATGGCATTGGAACGGCATATGGCGAATGTAAATATCGTGGATAATGTAGTTCCACAACAGTAGTAGTAGAGATTTAATAATAATAATAATAAGAATGAGAACCTCGTGAAAGATAAACAAATCAAGTATCTTGACTTGGCTCGCGAGGTTGTCGACATGTGGGATGTGGACTCAGCGATCATTGTGCCGATAGTCGTGACAGCCAATGGCTTAATAGCCAAGAGCCTCGACCGACACCTGAGGAGGCTCTCGTTGGGCAGCTGGATCAAGGGCTTGATTCAGAAAGCGGTACTTCTGGACACGGCTCGCATTGTCAGGAGGTTCCTCTCTCTGGAGCCCTGACCGCCGGTAGCTTAGACCCTGTTCCCGATACCGGTGGGCTACTATTTTTTTTTATTTTTAATGTTTTTTTTATCTTTTTGTTTATAAAAATATTTAAAAATGTAATTTGTAGGTATTTAAATGAAATAAAGGACATAATAATAAACGTTTACTTCAGACTTTCTGTCCATAGGTACACTTACAAAAAATAGAACGAAACATACAATAAAATACACATACTAACAATATCTCAAAAAAATACACAACACATAACAAACAATAAAGATAGCAGTGACAACACAGAAGAAGCAACACATTAAATTTGACGAGGAGGAAATGTCCACTGCTCACAAGGCAGTGCGCAAGCGCATCCAGTGGCGCAGCAGGGGAGAGTCCCACCTGTCCGCGAACACGCTTAGTAAACTGTCGTTGTTGTTGATTTACTTCATATCTTTGGGTTTTTGCAAAACATAACGCCTGTATTTCTCGAAAGGGTCGGCAGAGGGGTAATATGTAGCACGGTAGGCCGCACGTTTTTGAGAACAGTGGTGGTATTGTGGTAACACGCTCTTATTCTTTATTAGGGTTCCGTACATCAAAAGGAAAAACGGAATCCTTATAATATCACCTCGTTGTCCGTATGACAAGACAATACTCAGGGCAATGCAATCCCTTGAATCAGTAAAAAAACAAACTTCTAAGTCAACGCAATCAAAAGAGAGAGCGCTTATGTTCCATTTATGCCGCATATTTTGACACTCGCAAGGGAATCAAATCCTATAGGGTACTTCCCGTTGACCTAGAATCATGAAATTTGACAAGAAGCAATGTCATGTAGCACAAGTAAAGGAAAAAATCCGAAAACCGTTTTGTAGTTACATACCTACAAAATTGTACGGAACCGGTGCGCGAGTCGGACTCGTACTTCACCTTTTTTTTTAAAGTTTCTCTTCTATCCCTTTTACGGTGCTGCACGCGCAATTTATAATTTATTTTTTATAACTTTTCACTTAACTGAGCACAAACAAGATTCAGGGTTGCTACAAAAAAAAAACTTCTAATGGAAAAATTCTTTGCTTTACGCGACAATCGAAGCCAGGGGTCTACTCCGAAGTGGCATCGGCCGTTTCCTGCTACGAAGTTACTATTTGGTTCGGTGGGACCCGATCCTACACTCCTACACCCTTTTGAATATAGACTATGGTCCCGACCCAACTGAGACGATCCGAACTTTTTTCGCATTTTTCAATAATATTCGGTTCGGCCATTTGTCGGTCCGATCCGATCATTCGCACTTTGCACTTCGTAGTAGACCCCCAGGACTCCACCCCAACGAGGAAGTCAAAAAAACCGTAATACTGAAATTAATTTCGTTTTAAATAAAATTTCCGACTTCTGAAGGAAAATGACGTCGTGAAGATAATCTACGCTTGTGACGCCATAAAAAACAAGATGAGAAATGAACAAAAACAGACATAAAATTGTATTAAAGATGTCATTTCATTTTAATTTTCAAAGAAATCTATTGATAACTCTTTTCATTTTCCCCGTAAACTAATTGCCATTGTTTTTTTTTTTAAAGATAACCGTGGAGTTTCTTGCCGGATCTTTTCCATAGCAAACGATCTATTGGATCCGTGCACCTAGCTTCTGACGTTTCATAAGTGCCCATGTAGGTTTATGTGAAATAAAATATTTTGAATTTGAAAATGTTTGGATCCGTCACATCCTGGGTGTCGGGGGCGAGAGCAGTGGTGGTCCAGTGGCAACGGCCGCGACTTGCGAGTTTTAGGTCGTAGGTTCCCAGGCGCTTTTCCACTGCTCTCAGAATGGTGAAGGAAAACATCGTGAGGAAACCGGCATGTCCTAGAACGAAAAATTCGAAGACATGTGACATCTACCAACCCGCACTTGGCCCGCGTGGTGAATTACGGCCTACTCCCTCTCACAAAGAGGAGGCCTGTGTCCCAGCCGTGGGTTATTGGCTGATTATGTTATGTATTGTTTAGGAAGCGTAATTTATAAAAATCACGTGCCATTTTGAGCTCAGGAAGAACCTGAGGCACAGTACAGAAAAGAGCATTTCAGGAGGTAATTTTCAAAATTGGCCAAGAACACTTTTTCACTAATTGATGAGTTTTATGTACCTTCATACTATCCTCTCCCAGGAAACTTAGGATACTAGAAATGGTTTAATTAAATGTTCTAGATTATTGATTTCCCATAAAAATAAAAGTATTTCTGGAAGATACAGAGACCCATACAGATAAACCCGATGTTGGATAAGCCTATTTTTTTTTTAAGGAGTGTGTATTTGACTTTTTGTGAATGGAATGATTTGACTAATTTCGACAAGTAGCTACTGATTTGTGCATTTTAGTGTACATCTCACAGAGCACTTTATAATACGGGTATAGAGTGCCATCTCACGGTATTTTTATGCCAACCTGTCGCGAGTGGCGCCATCTGGAAATCTTGTTCCTAACTAACCATACTATACATACCTATACTATATATATCCTTCATTTTCATTTGATTGCTTTAGCAAATATTTCCCAGTTATAGATTGATTTATGTAAAACCATGTTTGGCAGTCTGAAATTAATTTTACAGTAGTTTGAAAATAAAAACCGCTCCACATGAATTTTAACCAATCTATACGCATGGAAAATATGCACATTTATTCTCCTAAATTGTTTTTAAAGGTTAATTTAGTTTTTAATTAAACAAGCTTGTTTTTGAATACTTAATGCATAGATTTATTTGTCTGTTATTGTTCACGTTTACCTACTTTAGTGCACAATTTTCACTTCAAACATGTCGACAATTCTATTAACAATAATTATGTAGGAATAATATTATTAACTAATACATATTAGCAAAATAAAATATGGTGGTGTTAGGAATAATAAAATATGTTGGTCAATACACATTATTTTGTCACTAAAACAATGTTATATACCTACTTAAATATAGTTAGTGCCAAATGAAGATTATAAGTCAAAATGAAATATGATGATGATGATGATATGAAATATTGGATAAACATTATTTTGTCACCAAAACCTTGTTTTGTGATCTTCACAGTTATCAACAGAAATGAAAAAAATGTCGACAGTTTCAATTAATATTATTAATAATTACATAGGTACATATAAAAATGTTGATAAGTTAAGATTACTTAAAAATATATTTATTTTTCAATTCCATATTTTTTTCGTTTATTACAATATTCTTGAGCATATTTTTTCATTTCCAACCATATTTTAAACACTTTGTGATGACCCATCCACAAACGTAACCTCTTTATCTAGCTCCTTCCATTTGTTGAACATTTGTAGCATCGAACAATAACTCTTCATTTAAAACGATTTCTTCATTTGGAAAATCGTCATCCTGCTCAACATAATTTTTTTCGTCTATCATCAAAACACTTAACTAATAGCGTCCAAATATCGCAGAGACTAATTCAGTCGGCCTTCGCCCTGCGGATAAACTCAACGCAAGGACGGACTGACGAATCTGATGATGCTCTCTTCAAGCTTTTACGGAGGAGAAGAGCTTCAACTCAACGTATTAGCAGCAAAGAATACTATGAAGAATACAGTATAAACAATACGAAAACCACTCAGCCCACACGCAAGTTGCACAACGTACCGGCCATAATATTTCAGAAAACAATAACAACGGTTTCGACAACTTCTAATTTTGACATTTGGTTTTTTTTATAGCATTCGATAAAATAAATCAAAAAAATATATTTATCCGTAATTTAATTCATTAAAATTAAACTAAAATAATAAAAATTTATTAGAAATTAAAATAGTCATTTTCAACAATTATAAAGTCTAAGTCGTTCTGTAGAGACATCTAGTACGTCTATGTGAATTATTTGCCTTAAGTTTAAGGAACAAGATTAATAGATGGCGCACCTAAAAAAATAGCTGTGAACATGTATGGAAGTTTACCCCCCCTAAGCCGTCCCCACATGTGCTGACGTTGGCCAGTCAGTACGATAATAAATAAATATTAGTTTAGTTCTGTCAAATTAAGATACTCCATCTACAAATTAGACTTGATTAAAAACATGGCTAAACTAATATTTATCTTCTGTCCTTTTCTTACCAAAATCGAAAGAAAAAGATGCACTGACTTAAATTTAGTTTAGTTCGTGAACAAGGGCATCGGCGCCACTACCGATCTAACTACACTTAAATACATTTTTTTACATCATAAAAACTAATGGCGTCGACATGTCAAAAGGACGTCTCCCACCTGGCCATTGTTTTACCAATGCTCCTTCTACCGTTTCTCGGTATAAATAAGATCGGTACAAAAATGTTCCCACTGCGGTATTCCACCACGCGGCCTAGTGTGTGTTGGTGATGCACATGTCTTCGAATTTTTGGTTCTAGGTGCAAGACTAACAGTATTATATTCACGATTTAGGTTATCCAATTGTTATCAGTGACAAGTACCTATCTGTCAACTGTCATACGTACGTAAACAGTCTCGTATTTTTCATCTGGGAGCATTGACAGATACCCGTCACAAAAGTGGTGATCGACTAATTTAATTAATATTGTTAGGCTGTTAAAAGTTTAGACCTTTGCCACCATTATTTTGAAAGTGTGACTGTTTTTGACTTTTGCATTTTTGGAGGGAATGGAGATTTTTGAACGGTCGAACAGAGCGGGAATATTTCGGTTGTGAAAATTATATAGAAGCATATCCATAAAATCGTTGTTTAATTTCTGAGTTGGAGTCAAGTACTTACATAGGACATGCCGGTTTCCTCACGATGATTTCCGTCACCGTTTTGAGAGCAGTCGTCATGAACTTATTACATGTGGCATACATATCGATCATTAGAAAATGAACGGCGTCCATTTTAAACAAACAGTGGATATAAAATTACAAACAGGTATTGTCGATCGAGGCCAACATTAACATTGCATCACGGTGGTCGCAGGCGATCGATAGTGTTTTGTTATTCATTTGCATGTACAACCAATGAAACGTCGGTTAGTATACCCTTTGTGGTAATTGTTTATTTGTTCATTAAAGGTTGCTTTGCATTTTATAAAATTCTACGTATCCCTGTGTGTTTGACCCGCGGTGAGTGGATTCTTTGCAAAATCACCCATCATCATCTGCGTAGCGTTTTCCCAACTATGTTGGGGTCGGCTTCCAGTCTAACCGGATGCAGCTGAATACCAGTATTTTACATGGAGCGACTGCTTATCTGACCTCCACAACCCAGTTACTGGGTAATACGATACCCCTTGTTATGACTGGTTGTCAAACTTTCGGGTTTCTAACGACCCGTAATGACAGTCAAAGATCCACGAATGACAGCCGGGACCAACGGCTTAACTTTCCGAGGCACAGAGGGATCTTGGTATATGAAGACGGTCTCCTATCTACGGACTAACCGCGGCAAGTGTAGCTTAACCTGATCGATCGACCTGTGCGGCTGTTATGACTTAGCCACAATGAAATGTAATTCACAAATAAGACAACATCACGACCAGATATACACCCTGAAAGGTATGCAAAGTTCTGTAACAGAAATCACCCTGGCGAGTTTGTTGCGCCACTTCTTCACCAACAAAAATACTAGGAAGTGGTGAAGGGCGGGTGGACCGTTATATGTAATTTTGAATTTAAAAAAATGATTTTCCAGATTGCACATCAACATGAACTCTGTAAGATCTAAGATCACACCAAAATGTTATAAGGCGTAAATCAAGATCGGATGTAAATCAAGACCATCCAACGAAGTCGCTTAGATTGGTAGGTTCTTACCATCTATTGACTAGGCAATGATATCAAATATTATAGCGGTCGATAGTAACTCAATCCCCCTGTGATATAAGATAGCCTTGAGCAAGATCGATCGGATTGCAAGCCAAGAAATACGCAGAATTTATATGCAAATGATACTGTTGTAAAGTGACACATCACAAAGCCGTCATCTACGCATTCTGAACATTGAACTAAAGCTTTGGTGTCTTAGAAAAGCAGTTCTGTCATATCTTAACGGCAGTCATGAAAATCTGTAATTTTCACCAGTATTTGTCCTAGTTTGGGCATGTGATTCGAAGGAATGAGGAAAGTTTTGAGTATGAATGTCGATGGCTATAAGAGTAGGGGAAGAAACGATGGATGGGCTGTATGAAAGCTGATATGGTTAAAAAGGGGGTGACTACCGAGATGACGACTAATAGAGAAGTATGGAAGAATTTTTTTTTAAGTAATTTTTCTATTGTCAATCGGCCAGCTCTTGATCTCGATCTCGCCTGGTGGAAAGTGATGGAGGAGGTCTATGATAGAGCGAACAAGCCCAGAAGATGTCCATTAACTCTTGCTATGAAGGCTGACGGGTTATTCGTGGAAGGGAACACAGACGCTGGCAGAGAGTTCCTCACTTTGGCACATGTTCACATCGTTAGAAAGGGGGTGACTACCGAGATGACGACTAATAGAGAAGTATGGAAGAAAAAGACATGTTGCGCCGACCACAAATAAATTGGGATAGGAGGAGGACAATGGCATCTGACATTAAGGTGTCAAAGAAATCTTTGTATTTAGACAGCTGTTATTCTGTGACAGTTCACCGCTTTCCTAGGAAATCAAAGTTGAGTAACATTGTACAACAATAGTCGCTGAGAAACGACTTTTATTTATTGGTCCGGAAAATCGGTGATTACGGTAACGCGCAATTTAGCACGTGTGAGAGCACTGGTGGCCCCATAGAAATTTAATCTTTCCTAAATCTATGGGTGGCCCGGAGAGCAGTGGTGGGCCAGTGGAAACAGCTGTGACTTACGAGTTGTAGGTCGTAGGTTCGAACCCTGACAGGTGCTGTACTTTGTGTAAATGATTTCATCACCACTGCTCTCAAAACGGTGAAGGAAAACATCGTGAGGAAACCGGCATGTCCTAGAACCAAAATATTTGAAGACAAAAATCTAGTAAAACGCATTAATGCTTGGCAACGTTCGAACCTAAAACCTCGTAGTCAACAAGCGAATTCGTAAAACTTTAAACTACAGACTTAGGATCTCTACTTGTTGAATGGGCCAAGGTGAGACGTTATTCGCTTGCCAGGTTTTTAATCCGCTACCTGTAGCTGGTCTAACAAGTTAATTACTCATTTGACAAGGTAATGGATGAGACTGGCTAAATACATAGAAGCGAAAAATTAAAAAGAAAGAAAAAAATAGAAAATACGTTTATTTGCGGTGAACATGACGCATAAAAAGATGCACAAAAATAACAAGTTGCGGGAAAACATGCGTCACATCCACGCAAAACGGCCATTGCTCAGCATAATGCTAAAACCCTATACGATGATGATGTATTCAGTATCTATTTTTGAAAGAAAAAAAAATAACAAGTTGGGGGTAAAAATGCGTCACATCCACGCAAAACGGCCATTGCTCAGCATAATGCTAAGACCCTATACGAGACAGAGCCGTACGCCGTCGCCGACGAAATCCGTAGTTTCGGCCGAAAGTTTCCTACCCGTATCACTTAGATAAAAGATTGTATCTATCACATAATTAATTTATATGTCATGGTTTCATTTTTATTTTTTTTATGTAAAATTACTATACTACAGTATAGTAATTTTATTTTATTTTAGGTGCATCGTCTTCACACATTATTATATAATTTATGTATGAAAAATATTCCAAAACATTTTAAAAGAGTAATGGTGAAGTTTCTTGCCCATTCTTCTCCATACGAAAAACTACCATTTGGAAAGGGCGATTAGAATCAATTCTATTTTACTGTAATTTTTGACGTTCGAAAGTGCCTTTTAAGTGCCTATTTGAAATAAATGCTTTGGCTTTGATTAGTTCGGGGCCCGAACTAAGAATTAATGACAGAACATTTGATAGCTTTCCTTACTCCCGATGTGGTTTTTAATTAATCAGGTGTGGTTCACTCTGAAGTTTCGAACTACTTTCAGAGGGGCCCGTTTCTGCGTTGACAGACTTAGAGAGTTCATAGATCCCTGAGCTTGGTAGCAACTAATCTTTTAAGATATGGGCAAGATGATACGTTAAAGGTGAATAAATAAAAGATCGTCGGAGTTCTGAAGACCGCTGGGGAGTTTGCTGCGCCACTTCTTCTTCCTAGCTAAAGCACTAGGAAGTGATGAAGGGCGGGCGTTCCGGGGAACTGTTTTATGTAATTTTGACGTTCGAAAAGTGCTAAAAAGCCTAGTTTGAATAAATGACTTTTGATTTTAACCTAAAATAATATAAGGACCTTCTTTTACGGAATAACTAAATTGGCTAGTGCAAACTGTATCGAAACACCAACGTTTCTCAAGATGATCACAAACACACATAGGTACATGAAAGTCAAACTAAATATCTTTTTTTTTTCTTGTCAGTCGGTCAATACCCATCCAACTTTGAACCTGACTTCCCAAGTGAACATCTCCGTGTAGCCTTTTAGCTACTTTTAATGAAGTTAATGGACCTGAAGCATGATCCATCGTATTGGTGACATTTGCATCTTAGAAGCAATTCTCGTAATTTTAAGAACGTTCATCACAGTCTGATCTCAGTCTCAATCTGTCCAAAATTTCCCTACATTTTTCACAAGTTTTTGACATTGATTGTCGCTGAAATGAGATTGCAACTAGATTTTGAACGTTTTTAATTACGGGAATTGGCCTTGAGATATAGGTAACTAGGTCACTAGTATATGCACCTAGTACGACCTCAATAGTTCACGAGAACTGACCTTTACAATTTACAGTAAAAAGTGAACTCGTAAATTTTTTATGCAATTACCCCACTGGGCTACCGCGATGATATGTCGGTCCGTGAATGGGTGACCATCTGAACATACCGAGACCCCTGCAGACGCGCCATGTAAAATACTGGTATTCAGCTGCATCTGGTTAGACTGGAAGCCGACTCCAACCTAGTTGGAAAAAGGCTAGGCAGATTGCAGTGCGTGCCTCACAGCTGCGCCAAGAGGCTTCAGTAAGCCATTTAGCCTCTAAACCGTCTACTTTTCATAAAGTTAATGAACCTACTGCCTGATCGATCGTATCAGTGACATTACATCAGATATAGGGTAGTAGGTCACTGGTGCACCGAGTACTACCTGTCAATAGTTCATGAGAACTGACCTTTACAATGTACCGGCGAACTAGCTAGTTGGTACACAGGCAGCTTTTAAATTTTATAACAACGTTGCAACTTTTAAAACAATGTTGTGGGTGTGCTGAATATAACATGGGATAACATCACGCCCGTATTCCCCGAAGGGTTAGGTAGAGGTGACCCACATTTTGCCAGTTATGTTTAACTAGTTTCTGCTTGCGACTTCGTCCGCGTGATGTTTATGTTCCACCGACCCTCTCCGTCACTGGCATTGCATCGCCTGCCCGCGACAAGCATTTTTTCTGTTTTTTTTTTCTTTTTGCTCGGCTCCTAAGGGACCTAGCGTTATGATAAATAGCCTATGGCCTTCCTCAAGAATTAGGCTATCAAACCCAACCAAATATTTTTTTAGCAGCGCCTTACTTTCAGCCGCATAAGTTTCGATCCCGTGGGAATATCGGGATAAAAAGTATCCTATATGTTATTCTGGTGTATAAACTATATTACTGTAAAGTTGCATCAAAATCCGTTCAGTAGTTTTTGCGTGAAACAAACATCCTCACAAATTTTCGCGTTCATAATATTAGTAGGATTAGTTCCAGAGATTAGCGCGTTCAAATAAGCAAATAAACTAACTCTTCAGCTTTATTATGAGTAAGTATAGATAGGGGGTGAGCCTATTGCGGCCAACCAGGCACAAATCCAGCTTTATGCTGCTACTGACAATTTTCTAAAAGAAAAACCCAACAACACTGTCCGCCTTCGAAGTCCCATCAAATATCAAACTTTTTCTATGAATTATACCTATATTCAAATGTTATTTATGTTTCAAATTGATGTTATTTCAAGTAAAACAAATATCAACTTTATTTTAATGGTAATTAAGTTGATTTCAGAGTGACTAGCACTATTGAAAAAGTTATAAAAAGTTAAGTTATAGTTATTTTTCCATAAACTCATATTTGTTTACGTTTTTTGCGAATATGTCGCGAATGCAGATTAAATCCGGCATGATCGATGGTTTCGGTGACATTTACATCATTTATAGGGCAGTAGGTTACTGGTGCACCTAGTATTTCACGAGAACTGACCTTTACAATGTACAGGCGAATCAGCTGCTGGGTGACCAAGCTGCTAGCTTGCAACTACGTTTAAATAATGTTGTGTGCGTTCTGTATTCAGTTCAAATAAGGCATCTATTTAAACGACCCTCAAATACTAAAATATTTGTCACTACACTGCATATATTTTTCACTCTAATATAATGATTGCGCCTCTTTTTGTAAACCTCAAATAATTCCGTGATGAGAAAAGACCAGAAAGTTAACGAGGTTAAATTACCCTTCAAATAATGCTTAAAAGCTTCAATAATTAATTAATTACTCACATTTTATTCTATCCAGTAAACTGCCAGTGGGCTTTTTAGTTTACTTTTAGTTTACTGGAAAGAAAGAAAGAATGAAAGGAAATGTGTTTATTGATATAAAGACAAAAAAAAGCCCTACAAAATATGAATATTTGGTCCTGTATACCAAAGAGCTTGTTCGACTGTAGGTACCTACTGTTGGCTGTGGTCCGGTGACGTAGTTTGGTACTGTACAAACAAAAGTGAAATTGATATGCATCAATTGGGAGCAGTGTTGGCCCTGTGATACCAGCCCCGACTTATCAATTGTAGGTCGTGAGTTCGAACCCAGGCAGGCACTTTACTGTGTGAATTTAATTTCATCACCACTGCTCTCAAAATCGTGAGGAAACCGGCATGTCGTAGAACCCAAAAATTCACCGTGTTTTACTGAACTGATCCGATTCCCAAAAATTCTTTCACTAATGTGAAGCTGTTCTGCGAGCAATGTGCCCTGCCCACTGCCACATAAGTTTGGCAATTCTTCGGGCTATGTCGGTTACCTTGGTTCTCCTGTGGGTCTCTTCTTGCCCTTTGGGTGACTTTGATCTATTTTGCTCGCAGAACAGATGGCCGATGGGGCCGAAAGGTTCTTGAGTGGCGACCGCGTACCGGAAGACGTAGCGTTGGAAGGCCTCCCACAAGGTGGACCGACAACCTTGTGAAGGCCGCAGGAACTCGTTGGATGCGAGAAGCACAGAACCGGTCGAAGTGGAGGTGCTTAGGGGAGGCCTATATCCAGCAGTGGACGTCTTTCTGCTGAAATGATGATGTTAATGATGATGAATGTGAAGGAAGCTATAGTCTTGCCAATTTAATATTAAAATATTTTTTTTTTGCGCGGATGAAGTTCCTGCCAAAGCTACACACAAAACAATATTTGACTAACTGTATTTTAAGAGAAGCAGACAGTCGTTATAATGCCTATCCACCACTTGAGAGCATAACCAAGACTTATCTAAGCAATCTCACTTAATATGAGCCCCGGGGATATGAAATTCCATAGGGTTTGGTTTGAGTCATAGGCGTAGCGAGAGCGGCAAGTATTACTTAAAATAATGCTGGAATTATTGTAATTACTAGCAGCGCCCTGCGGTATCACCCGCATAAGTGTCGATACTGTGGGAACATCGGGATAAAAAGTATCCTATATGTTAATCCTGGTTATAAACCACCTGTGAGTCTAATTTCTTTCGAATCCGTTCAGTAGTTTTTTCGTGAAAGAGTAACAAACATCCATCCATCCAACTTTCACGTTTGTAATATTAGTAGGATTAGGAAGGATGGAGGGGCCGTGGCTAAGTAATAACAGCTGCACAGGTCGATTGATCAGGTTAAGAAGCTATGCTTGCCGCGGTTTGTCCGGTTATCTTTACATACCTCGGTATGTGAAGCTATAGTACGAGGCACGGAGGGGTCTCGACCCCTCCGTGCCTCGGGAAACACGTTAAGCCGTTGGTCCCGGCTGTCACACGTGGATCTTTGACAGTCGTTACGGGTAGTCAGAAGGCCGAAAGTCTGACAACCAGTCTTACCAAGGGGTATCGTATTAGTAAGTAACTGGGTTGTGGAGGTCAGATAGGCAGTCGTTCCACGTATGTAAAATACCGGTATTCAGCTGCATTCTGGTTGGACTGGAAGCCGACCCAAAAACAGATGGGAAAAGCCTAGGCAGATGATGATCCAAGGCGCGAAACTCGAGGGACAAGCGAGATCTTATCTAGGGCTTTTCATTTAGAAATATTAGTTGTCAACCCATCGACCAAAAAGATCTATGAATGACAGCCGGGAGCAACGGCTTAACGTGCTTTACGCACGGAGCACGGGGCATGGAGGGGACTTGATATCTAAAGATGGTCACCCAAACACTGACAAACCGTGGCAAGCGTAACTTAACCTGATCGATCGATCCTTGCGGCTGTTATTTAGGCGCATTCCTGACCGGATCGGCGCGGTTTCGTTTCGGTTTAGATTTTTCCCATGCGCATATACACGTCTCTGTACCGAGTACTACCGGGCCATTCGACTGTACAGATTCGGTACAGAAACGAAAACGAAACGATCCGGTGAGAAAGGCGCCTTAGCCACAAGCCCCTCACAAAAATATTCCATATATGTGTATAAAAAAATGTCAGTCCCCTCTCCCTTGCACCAAACCCTACCCAAACGACATTAAGTTCGGCTCTCTCCGAGTTTTATGGAGGCCTATGGTTTTTGTACAGCAATGACGTGTCATGACGTCACCGAGGAATAGCTACGTCACTGAATGTTCGATGATTACGTTCACGCTACGCGCTTGAAGGAGTGAATTTGGAGGAGGATTAGGATAGTGTACTGTGTGAAGGACTTTCTTGAGACCAGGGTTTCTTTTGCAATTTTAGCGGGTTTTTTCTTATTTTTTTTTTTAATACTTGTAATTGTGCGTTTTGTTTGTGCAGAATAAAATATTTTTCTTTCTTTTCTTTCTTTTCTTTCTTTTCTTTCTTTTCTTTCTTTTCTTTCTTTTCTTTCTTTTCTTTCTTTTCTTTCTTTTCTTTCTTTTCTTTCTTTTCCCTTTTCTTTCTTTTCTTTATTTTCTTTCTTTTCTCTTTTCTTTCTTTTCTTTCTTTTCATTCTTAGCGGGATAATTACGTAATACACAACATAATTAACATATAATGTTCCCACTGCTGGGACACAGGCCTCCTCTCAGAGAAACGGAGTTGGCCGTTATCATCCACGCGGGCCAAGTGCGGGTTGGTAGATGTCACATGTCTTCGAGTTTTTGGTCGGTTGGACGATCAGGGATAGTGTAGTGTGTGAAGGAATTTCTTGAGAGATCAGGGGGTCTACTCCGAAGTGTTATCGGCCGAATGTTCGGCCGTTTCCTGCTACGAAGTTACTAATTGGTTGGGTCGGACCCGATCCTACACTCCTACACTCTTTCGAATATTGACTATGGTCCGATCCAATCATTCGGATTCCTTTACTTCGTTTACATTCATACATCTGCACCCGAATGGCGTAACACACTATCAATCTCAATCTGAATCATTTTGAGGGATATTGGTAATCCATTACTTCACATGTTCGAAAAATGTGTCTGCTCAACAACGGAAATAACGCAATGAATGTTGTTGAACTGTCAAAGTGAAACCCATTGCTACTGATAGTGTGTTACGCAATTACCCCGCTGGTTATACGCGAATACTAAAGTTGTCAAAAAATAAAAGGCCCGTTTTTACATTTGAGAATGCGTTCTTGACAACTGTCAGTTTCATACACCCGAATACGTGTTTTGCGAATTTGATCTTTATTAACTACTAGAACTGTCAATGTCAAAACGGGCCTATTATTTTTTGACGACTTTACGCACTTGATTTTTCAATAAAAATCAAGTGCGTAACCTAATATATCTTCTAGGGTTACATTAACACAATTCATATTTTTAATACAGGCAAATGTCACTGTCTAAGTTATAACAGCCGCACGGGTCGATCAGGTTGAGCTACGCTTGCCGCGGTTGGTCCGTGGATGGGGGATCTTTACATTCTAACACCCCGCTGTGCCTCGGAAAGCACGTTAAGCCGTTGGTCCCGGCTGTCATTCGTGGATCTTTGGCAGTCGTTACGGATGACGCAGGTACTCTCTGGCCACGGCTGCTTTGGGAAGTACCTGTGTCATATAGGTCGGGACCAGACACCGGTGTGTCACCACTGTGAGGCTTGCCTGGAGGATACGGCGCAGCACACGTTGGAGGAGTGCCCAGTTTGGGCAGTGCTGCGCCGTGACCTCATCGTGGCAAAGGCGGGAGCGATTTCTCGCTCCCGGCCGTCGTTCGATCGATGGTCGAGAGCGGAAGCGCATGGGATGGGGTTGCCTCCTATTGCGAGGATGTCATAATAATAATAATAATAACCCTACCGCCGTATCTCTACGTTGACGTCGTGGTGGGGCTTGCGCGCTCCGAACTCTAGGCCTGCGCCGGAAGAGTTTACTTTGCCGAAACAGGCCTATGGTGAGGAGCCAGACCAAGAGAGATACAGAAACCCGCAGGGCAGCATGTGGCGAGCTGTTGGGCAGTAGCGACCCCACGGACCCTATCTCCCGGGAGAAATCTTGTTCCTCACCTCTGGCTTGCCTTTAATGGCCGGCTGGAGTGAACAATGACGAGGAACAGAGCTCCTACCTCATTCTTGCCTTTACTGGCCGGCTTGAGTGGAGACTCGCAAGAGCAAACGTGCTCGGGGGAAGGAAGTATTCCAGTAAGTGCTCGTAGGGATCTTGACCATCTTCCGGGCTCTGGGATTGTTCTGAAAGCCGTGGAATACCTCTCCACTCCTCTTAAGCACCTCAGGACATGTTGCCCCCTTGTTGCTACGTCACTATGTGCTAGCGACAGTTTCCGGGGGTCCATTATTGGGTGTGCAAGTCACCCCCTGCTATTTTATCCGTGTATATATAAAACATTGATCAGGCAGGGGCCATAGTTCTTCCACAGTTATTGGTAATCAGTCCACTTTAGCCACCCAAACCCATAGTCCAAATTTGTATTTTTCCACAATAAAACCATAGTCCTACACCAACCGGGGGTTATCCTTGGGTGCACTTGCATAGTGCATACAGGAATAATCGTCGGTTGGTGCCCCATTTCAATAAAATTTCCTAAGGGGCCTCTGCGAGTTTGCTTCGGCCCCTCGTACGCCTTCCAAAGGACCGGGACCTCTTGGTCCCGAGATATGTTAAAACAAAAAAATAATAATAATAATAATAAGGGGGAGGAGGCTCTCGTTGGGCAGCTGGTTGGACACGGCTCGCATTGTCAGGAGATTCCTCTCTCTGGAGCCCTGACCGCCGGTAGCTTGGACCCTGTTCCCGATACCGGTGGGCTACTATTTTTTATATTTTTAAATGTTTTTATATCTTTTATATTCTAATATTTAAAAATATAATTTATATGTTTACATTTAAATAAAGGAAATAATAATAAATCCCTGGACATTTCACACAGCACCATTTGTCCCAAGCTAAGCAACCTAATGCTTGTGTTATGGTAACAAGATGGCTGATAAACTACTTATATACATTTTTTTTTTGTAAATACATACATATTATAGATAGAAAAACACCCAGACTCGGAACAAATACATGTAGGTCATACAAATATTTGTTCCGTGCGGGAATCGAACCCGCGACACGCAGCGCAGCAGTCAATCGCTTAACCACTGCGCCAACCGTGCCGTCGTAATAATGTCATGTCTGCAAAGGAGACAGCCGAGCGGGAGAGAGAAGCCGCATCCTCTTTCCCCGCCCGCAGGAGACGCACCGGGCGCCCGAGAAGGGTGCAAAACGATCTGCGACCTCCATGAGAGGTGCCCTGCGGGCGGCGGACTAGGGGCGTCCGTCGTCCGACCAGACAGGTTCGAGTTGGCGCCGCAGTGTTCCACGCGCGCCACCCGACAGTGGGTGCGACCATTGTGGGAATGGCCGCACGGGGAGGTGGGACCCGCTGAGGAACAGCGGGTCAAGGCCTGTCAGGGGAGCGGTTAATGATTATATTATGCGAATCCCGCACCCCCGGCCACAGGCAGAGGTGGATTACCGCGGTAGTTTTAGCCGGTAAGAGTCCAGCATACCCCTCCGTCACCCCCACGATGGAGGGAGTCCTTGAGGATGTCCACCGCGAAACCAAAAAAAAAAAGTCGTTACGGATCGTCAGAAGCCAGAAAGTCTGACAACCAGTCTTACCAAGGGTATCGTATAACCCAGTAGGTAACTGGGTTGTGGAGGTCAGATAGGCAGTCGTTCCATGTAAAATACTGGTATTCAGCTGCATCCGGTTAGACTAGAAGCAGATCCCAACATAGTAGGGAAAGGACAAGGCAGATGAAATGCCACTGTCTTTAAATAAAAATACAGCGACTAATCCACTCTGCTCAGTAATGTCTTCACTTCGTGCGAAGGGAGACAATTTCTTATGCCAGTGTCCCGATTTAGAATGGAAAATTAATTAGAAAGGTTTTCTTGTTAGGGTTCCGTATCGAAAGGGTGCCAACGGGACCCTGTTACTAAGGCTCCGCTGTACGTCTGTCACAGGGCTGTATCTTTTGAACCGTAATAGGAAGAAAGTTGAAATTTTCACAGAGACTAGTAGTACTATGGTCGCTATAACAACAATGAATAAAATTTAAATAAAGTAAAAAATTAATTGAAGCCTGTGATAGTATTTTTTACCTTTGTCCGACATTTTGTTTTTTTTTTTTTCAAAATGGCGGCCACGCATGATAGCTAATACGATAGCTGACATCAATGCAAATAGAAAACATAATAGAACCAAACCCCGTAAATGTCACGTTTCCGAGATATTAACGTTCTCGGTATGCCATGGACCTTAAAAACACTCAAAGGATCCGGGTTCTCTGTGGGCCCGATGTAGACTTCTAAAGGTCGAATTAGACCAAACGAGCGAGTGTACAATTTATCTCCACTCTACGAAATTATATTTGTTCTAGCAGCGCCCTGCGGTTTCACCCGCATAAGTTTCGATCCCGCGGGAATATCAGGATAAAAAGTATCCTATGTGTTAATCCTGATTATAAACTATCTGTGTGCCAAATTTCATCCAAATCCGTTCAGTAGTTTTTGCGTGAAAGAGTAACAAACATCTATCCATCCATACAAACTTTCACGTTTATAATATAATATAATATATGTCGCATCTTTGACTATTTATTGGTTTAGACGCTCAGTTGATTTTTGTAATACCGGTAAACGCAGAGACGTCACATGTCACATGAACGGAATCGGTTGGAGGGGTGTCGATTTTAAAGTTATAAAAGCGCGAGTCGCAAGAGAACTTGGCTCAGAACGATACTTCAGATCGGACTTCCAATTGGGATTGTTGGTTCACAGGTACCTTATTAGTATTGTGTCTAACTATTATAACCATTATTATTTAAACTGTGCTGTCCTATTATTCAAATAAACCTTTGTGCAAGTATTTGGAATTGTTACTGTGTTGCATGAGACCTACGCCATGGAATCTCTACCTCAAGGCCATACTGATGATGGGCGAGCTGCGCAGACCTCTCAGCCGTCGACATATATAATATATAGTAGGAGTAGGATAATAATATAATAATAAATAATTATTATAATAATAAGTAGGATAGTAGGAAGTAAGATAAACAGCGACAGAACATTCCCTCGTTGGTCTCTCTCCCCATACAAGAAACATGTTAAAGTAATTTGCAGTGTTCAATATTGTACGGTGGTACCCTTGTATGCGAGTCCGACTCGCACTTGGCCGCTTTTCTATTTGTAAGTCCAGTTGTGCTGCCTTTAACTAAGAATAGGCGGTGTTGTTCGAACCTGTGTGGGTGTTGCTGTGAGACAGGGAGTCTAACTTTATACATATAAGGTAGATTTAAAAAGCAAATTGCAATTTGCAAAATTATTTCACCTTGCCAGTCTACAACTCGACGCTAGTAACTACTCTACTGAAACACTATCTTCGTAAACCGCATTGTGCCAGTGCACTCTCCCACTGTAGTTTTTAAAAGGGGATTGTATATTTTTATACCTGTCCGCAATTTCGTTTTTTTGTTTTTTTCAAAATGGCGGTCAGTTTTGTACGTTAATATCTCGGAAACGTGACTTTTTACGGGATTTGGTCTTATTGTGTTTTCTGTTTGCATTGATGTCAGTTATCGATTTATAGGAACGTGGGTATCTGTATCAGAATCTCTCATCTTAAAGTGGATAATCGTGCGAGGTATTCTAGAAATAAGTTGACAGGTCTTCGGTCACTGTACTTTACCACTGCACCCTCACATTCTACTCGACCACTGCACTCTCCCACTATACTCTTCCACTGCACTCTTCTATTATAGTCTCCCACTCTATTCTCTCACAGCACTCTCTCACTGTACTCTCTTACTCTACTCTCCCACTATAATCGCTTACTACACTCTCCCATTATACTCGCCCACCACGTCCCGATTATTTATCAATTTCTAAGAATGAAGGCCAGTGCATCTCGTATAGCGGTAACAAACACTAGCTATAAAACCGTGACAAGGATAAACCGGGCAAGTGAACGATAGCGGTAACCGGATATTACCGGTTATAACAAGCTCCGGCTACTGACGTCAGCTGGGGAGTGAAGCTAATGGACAATTTTTTTTTTTAAGATTGTGGTCTTTCTTTTTTATCTTTTGTTTTGGGGTTCCGTATCCAAAGGATGAAAACTGGGACCCTATTTCAAGACATAGTTCTGTCCGTCCATCCATCTCTTTGTCACCATAAAAACATTAACACACAACACAAACAAACAGCAAAAGTAATTTCTTTTGCTGTTTGTTTTTTGAAGGAAAATCTTTTTTAATGTTAGTGTGTTTTGGCGGCTTATTTTTTTTGTCGATTCGCACGAAGTTACTCGCCCGAAATAGGCGAATCGATCATCATAATCAGCCTATATTGTTCCCACTGCTGGACACGCCTCCTCTCTGTGATAGGGAGTGGGCCGTAATCCACCACGCGGAACCAGTGCGGATTGGTAGATGTCACATGTCATGTCTTCGAATTTTTGGTTCAAGGACATGCCGGTTTCCTCACGATGTTTTCGTTATAGGTAGCTAGTTTATTCTTCACAGAATACGTATTAATATGATTCACCATGGCAAGTAAAAAATTTCAGCTTAATCGGATACCAACAAATGGCCTAAAATGGTTTGCAAATATTGACGGACAACTTACAAACATACATACGAACAGTGCAAGTTAAATAAAAGCTTTTAATAAAAAAAAGGTAAACAATTATACTTTAGTGGTACGGTACCCTTTTTTTTCTGGGTCATCATATGACTTCTCCCGCTCTGTGCGGAGCAGGAGGGCGTGTCAGACTTTTACTGACAAAAACCCACCCGTATTCCTTCAGTTGCCTATGCCAGGGACCACGGTATCTCTTTCGAACAACCCGCAGCCCTGGCAGGATCACCCAACAGCCTTGATGCCTTACAAAAACTGGACCTGGCATCGGCCCTAGCGGACCCCGTCAGTTTGTGCTGACGTCTCTCTGAGGCGCGCGTAGAACACAACGCGCCGTCGACTCGGGCCTGGTCCTTGCCGGGCGGTGAGCTGCCTGTCCGCGCCTACGGTGGCCTGGAGTCGGCTGGTGACTCCCGACGTCCAGGGCGGCTCCTGCGGCGACTAAGGGCGTGAGGGCGCAGAGATTGCCTCTCCCTCACGCGCTCCGCCTCCTCCTTTGCGAGCATTACTGCTTCGCAGAAGGGGGTGACGGCTTCCCAGGCACTCTCGCTCTGTACCATGGCCTGGACCAGGGCCGGACGCGAGAGATTGCCGCCGCCGATCGCCGCCACGAGGACGCGGCGGTGCTCTGCCCAAGCCTGGTACGGTACCCTTAGTACCTTAGTACTCCATAATCTTGCGTCGTGAAGCTAAACTTTGCCGTTTTTTTTAATATTATAAAATATACCTAGGTATATTTTATAAAAAAAAAAAAAATTACTTTGACAGTGTATTAGTTTAATACATAAATATAAAACAATTTAAAATATAAAAAGCTTATTCGAAGTGGTCTCCATTGGCTGCAATACAGTCCTTTAAACGTTGAGGCCAGTTATCAAGAAGCACGCACTATTGCCATGGGAAAATTCTTCACTGCTAATCGTATGGATTGTTTTAGGGACTCCAAATTATCATGGCGTTTAGAGCAAGCCGTACTCTCTAAAACTGACTATAAGTCATAATCCAGCGGATTAAGATCGGGATAGACGACAGCCAGTCTTCAGCTCTGATAAAGTCCGAAACGTTCACTTCCAACCAAGACTGCGTGGACCGAGCTTTATGACCCGGCGCGAGTCTTGTTGGAAAGACCATACTTGGTTATTGAACATGGTGTTGTTAATGGGCTTAACTACCTTCTCAAGAATGGTATCTTGATACACTTGTGCCGATGTTTTGATACCTTTTTCACAAAAATATGGCTCAGTCACTCCTTCATAGCTAACACCCCACCAAACCATCACTGAAGTCGGATAATGCCCACGTTGCACTCTGTCGACTAATTGGGAAGCTTCCTTAGAGCTTTGAGCATAAATACGGTCATTTTGTTTGTTAAAATGTTGCTCAATTGTAAAGATTTTCTCATCCGTAAACAAAATTTTTCTGTGACCTCCCTTTGCGTACCGCTTCAGTAGTTGTTTCGATTTTACCACCCTATTCTTTTTTAAATTATCAGTTAAAAAATGACCAGTGCGTCTCCTATAGGTTGCAAGTCCTAAGTCATCTTTTAAAATACGCGACATGGTTCTGGGTGCTATCTTCATCTCCCGAGGAATCCCGAGAAAATAAAATCTTTTGCTTTCGGACGGGATTTCTTCGAATTCTTTCCCTTGCTTTGACCACCTTTTTCGTACGAACACTACGTGGACGGCCAGATATTTTTGTCACAAACAGAGGAGGTCTTATTGTACCTATTAATAGCCCGGTACACAAACATTTGACTAATACCAAGCGTATGGAGTGTTTTAAAAATTGCATTTGGCTCCATACCAACTTTGTGTAATGCAATCACAGCGATTCGGTTCTATTTATCACCCCACTCCATTTTAATATCGTAAAATATTGTACAATGTATTGGCGCCAAAATTAGGAAAATCAATGAACAATCGTATAAAAATGTCAGATTCCATATTCAAATGTAATATCTTTCTTATTTTTAATTGTAACAGTATTTATGGCCAGACTGTGTATATTCGCAGAATATTCAACGAACTAACACAAAGTTGATTACTCTAGATAATGTTACTACTAAACTACTTTCACTTAAATATTCACGTGATGTTGTTGACATAATGTTGTGGATTCATGGGCGGCATACATATTATAAAATTAAAGTCGCTTTTTATGTCTGTGAGAAAAACAACGTAGTCAGCGTTGTTTTTCTTAACTGCGCAACGGATTTTGATTCGGATCTCGGCATTATTCAAAGAATCAAAATCAAAAGTCATCTATTGAAACTAAGCAGAGAATTAGCAGTTTTTGAACTTAAAAATTACATAAGACAGTCCCCCAAAACGCCAACCCTTCCTAGTGATTTATCTGGAAGAAAAAGTGTCGCAACAAATTCCCCAGCAGCACAGCTGTCTGTTCAGTTAGAAGACCTTCAATCAATCAATAATCAACTAAGCCTATTGCAGTACACTGCTGGACATAGGCTTCTCCCAGGCTGCGCCACAACACCCTGTCCTCCGCCTTCCGCATCCAGTCTACCGCAGCCACCTTCTTTAGGTCGTCCGTCCATTTAGCTGGGGGGCGTCCCACATTACGCTTGCCGATACGTGATCTCCACTCCAGGACTTGTCTACTCCAGCGGCCAACATTCTTTCGACAGACATGGTCAGCCACAGATATAGATAGACATAGATAACGCAAGTATCACGATCTGTATGAAAACCAAGCGTGCCATTTTTTGACTACCTACCTACTATGACGTCACAAGCACTCTTTCTCACTCACGCTCACCCAGCCTGCAGTACAAAGGACTGAGCGCGAAAGTGGCGGCTTATGATTCTGCATCATAAGCTGGGCACGCGAAGTGGCACGCGAAGTAGTTGCTTTTGCGTTATCTATGTCTATCTATATCTGTGTGGTCAGCCCACTGCCACTTCAGTGTACTTACTCTGCAAGCTATGTCGGTAACTCGTGGATATAAAAAAAAAAAACGATATTACAAATAGATTTCTAACCGCTCATCCTAGGGACCAAATGAAAAGCAAACAAACCAGCTACTGCTCTAAAATGTGCATACACTGAGCACACTGAATTGAAAACAGCATACAATGTTGTCACATGGAAATTACTCGCCATTTCTCATTAAACTTCATTCAGTAGAATTTATCTTCCATTTTAAATTGTACTGCAACATCTGTCAACATATTTTGTAGATAAAACGCATTTGTGAATGCGATACGGATTAATCCACAATGAACTTCAAAGGGGATTGTATATTTTTATACCTGTCCTTTTTTTTCAAAATGGCGGTCAACTTTGAACGTTGGTATTTTGGAAATGTGACACTTAATGGGGTTTGATCTTATTGTGTTTTCTGTTGGCATTGATGTCAGCTATCGATTTATATAGGTTTCATGCGTGGCCGCCATTTTGAAAAAAAAAACAAAATGGTGGACAGGTAGATTTGCCACGGACCTTCAAAGTCCTTTTAATGCCTTTACATGATTCTGAATTCAGTATTTTAAATTACTGCAGGTAAGATCTTTTAAAGACTGACTGATTCGTTGGTCTACTTGTCGCAAGCGCTACTGCTGAGCATGAGGTCCTGGGTATGATTCCCAGGTCGAGCAATGTTTTTACATTTCTCAGTAATAGCCGAGAGTCTGGATTTGTGCCCGGGTGATGGCAACAGGCTCGCCTCCTATTACATGGGACTTAAACATAACTGGTAACTGGCGAACTGTGGGTGTACTATAGGTACACCTCTGCCCAACCCTTCGGGAAATACAAGTGTGATGTTATGTTCTGTGTTTAAATTGTACTCCAAAATCTGTCAATACATTATTTCGCACCACGTGTATTTCAGAATATAAGCAGACAGGAAAATAAATGATGAATGCGATACGGATTCATTCACAATGAACTTAAAATGTTAATGCTGTTACACGATTATGAATTCTGTTTTTGAAATGACTGCAGGTAAGCTCTGTTTAATTATTCAAACAGGTTTTTTGTGACCACTTTTTGCTACACCTACAGTTCGCTTTATGATGTAATTGTAGAATGTATTGTAGGTACTGCGGGGTAATTGCGTAACACACTATCAGTGTAACGGGTTTCATTTTGACAGTTGAACAACATTCATTGCGTTATTTACGTTGTTGAGCAGACAAATTTTTCAAACATATGAAGCAATGGATTAGCAATATCGCATGTTTTACGCAGTTAGGGTACTGTATTGTCCCAGGATGTGGGTGGTGGTACTTAGTAGTGAAAGATAGAAAGAATATAAGTTTATTCGACACCTGTTGAGGCTATACACACAAAAACAGAAATACACACTGTGTAAATTACAACTGTCTATCTGTTACGGTTCATGAGATACAGCCCGCTGACAGATAGACGGACAGACAGCGGAGGCATAGTAACAGGGTTCCGTTGGCACCCTTTTGGTACTGAATCATAAAAACCAAGTTATGTATGGTGTGTCTGACGGCATCGGCACGGTGGTGGTGGGAGTCTTATGCATCTATACAGGACAAGTGAATAATATTGTACAATGGATGGTTTTATCAGAAAAGCGTCTTAAGACAATCTCCTCTTGTCTTTTGGTACAAATTTGGCTTTACTTCATCATCATCATTCACAGGCTGATCCAACAAAAATAACAACAAAATAAAACAAAAATAAAATAAAAATAACAACAAAAATAACAACAAAAATAACAACGAAAATAACAACGAAAATAACATAAAAATAAAACAAAAATAACAACAAAAATAACAACAAAAATAACAACGAAAATAACACCGAAAATAAAAACGAAAATAACAACAAAAATAACAACAAAAATAACAGTAAAAATAACAACAAAAATAACAACCAAAATAACAACAAAAATAACATAAAATAAAACAAAAATAAAATAAAAACATTTTCTGCAAACAAAAAAGACCAACACTATACCTACCACAACAAATTAAAAATTTAAAAAACCCCCGACACAAAACGTGTTAAAAAAATTATGAAAAAATAGCCACAAATAGAACAAAAAAGGCATTTAAAACGTGAAACGCTATAAAACGAAAAAAATAACCATGAAATTATGGTTGATATTTTTTTATTGATTTTTATTTTATTATTATGATTATGATTAAATTTTGTCACACAACACACACACCCTCACAGACAGAGACACGTCAAACTTATAGCACCCCGTCGTTTTTGCGTCGGGGGTTAAAAAAGACATTAAAACCGGTATCAACCGGATTGATCCAGTAAATTAACAAGCAGACCTCGTCCAATAATGCAGGGACACGGATTAATGCATCCACTGGGAGCGATCGCGGCACGGAAACCGGATATTATTGGATATAACTAGTTACGACTGGATATAGCCGCTCTGTTCGCGCCATTGTCGCCGGGACAATTTATTGGCGCAAAGAATAATTTTTTGCGTAGTAATATTTTATTGTTATTTAAATAACATTTTTATTCACCCGCAACCGGCAAACGGCGTGCGTGAAAGCAAAATGGAAAACCTTTTTTTGTGGGTCTATACTGTCCCACTGCTGGGCAAAGCCTCCCCCAAATCCTTCCAGGAACTCTTCCCATGCCACCTCGAACCAGCCCTCGTGGTACGCGTCCAGTTCATCTCGCCATCTCTTACTGGGCTGGCCTCGGCGGCGACGTCCATCTTCAGGCACCCATTGTGTAGACATTTGGCCAACTTTTTTTTGGAAAATCTTTAAGCCTTTATTTAGTCAAAATCACGTGTTTATTTTGGCAAAGAGATGAGCTTATTTTAACGTACTCAACACAACAGTAGACAGACAACAGACAACAGTATTAAAGTCATTTGGAACTTTTCTTGTCTACCTGGGTACCTTCCCTTGGGTACCCTTCATTCCACCACGATCACCACACATTATTTATGTACTCTAACTTAGCCGGGACGATATTGCACCTTGGGGACCTATCTGTAGGTAGTCTGGTACACAGAGTATTATAATATATGCATTAAAAGCTAGTCTGGTCATTAGTCTACGGTGCTGGCAAGTAGACTTGATTCCAGGACATCTGTCTAGTCTTAACAGGGGTGACCCAGTGGTGATTTACGAGTTGTAGGCTCGAACCCTGACAGGTTACTTTGTTTAAATTATTTCATCACCACTGCTCTGAAACGGTGAAGAAAAATATCGTGAGAAAACAGCATCGGCATATCGTGCAGCATCAAGAGTTCTACACAAAACGCGAAGACATCCAATCACAGTACGCACTTAGGCACCGATCTAGGCTACACATACCAACATCCAAGCTAAAAAAGCATTTTACAAGTCTCTACGTAATGTATATAAAAATATATAACAAACTCCCTGACATAATAAAGAATGAAGAAAAGCTAAATCCTACTAATATTATAAACGTGAAAGTTTGTGTGGATGGATGGATGTTTGTTACTCTTTCACGCAAAAACTACTGAACAGATTTGGATGAAATTTGGTACATGTATAGTTTATAACCAGGATTGACATATAGGACACTTTTTATCCCGATATTCCCACGAGATCAAAACTTATACTGGTGAAACCGCGGGGCGCAGCTAGTATATTTATAAAAAAACTTAAAAGTTACTGATAAACAAATGCTCTCGTTAGACGAATATTTAAATGATAAACATAAATAGAAAAAAAAAGGAATAAAATGAATGATAACCACGCAATTTATACGCAATTTTTTATATTATATTAATGATACGGTAATAATTAATAAGTCATATTATAAAAATAATTAATAAATAATATAATAATTGACTTGGTCGCGAGGTTCGACATGTGACAGCCAATGGCTTAATAGCCAAGAGCCTCGACCAACACCTGAGGAGGCTCTCGTTGGGCAGCTGGATCAAGGGCTTGATTCAGAAAGCGGTTCTTCTGGACACGGCTCGCATTGTCGCAGGAAGTTCCTCTCTCTGGAGCCCTGACCGCCGGTAGCTTAGACCCTCTTCCCGATACCGGTGGGCTATTTTTAAATATTTTTAAATGTTTTTTTTTTATCTTTTTGTTTATAAAAATATTCAAAAATGTAATTTGTAAGTATTTAGATTAAATAAAGGAGATAATAAATATAATAAAGAATTATTGTTATTCAAAGAATAACAATTTATATAAATGAATATACAGAATTATAATACTATAGGTACTATACTATTATGAATAAATATAATTATAGTACAGGTATATAAAAATAATCTAAAATATTTAAGTACATTTCCTAAAACAGGGCTTCCTCTCTTCTACCCTTTTGCTGTGCCCTACAGGGTCCATAATGCTTCAAATTATATAGTTACCACCTAAGTACATATTATGGTAAAGCAATAAAGATATTGAGTATCGTAAAACCAAAAATTCGAAGACATTTGACATCTACCAATCCGCACTGGGCCTGCGTGGTGGATTACGGCCCACTCCCTCTCGCCGAGAGGAGGCCTGTGTCCCAACAGTGGGAACATTATAGGCTGATTATGCCTAGTCTTTTCCCAACTATGTTGGGGTCGACTTCCAGTCTAACCGGATGAAGCTGAGTACCAATATTTTACATGGAGCGACTGCCTATCTCACCTCCACAACCCAGTTACTGGGTAATACGAAACCCTTGGTAAGACTAGTTGTCAGACTTTCGGCCTTCTGACGACCCGTAACGATTTTCAAAGATCCGAGAATGACAACCGGGACCAACGGCTTAACGTGCTTTTTGAAGCACGCCCCTCCGTGCTTCAAAAAGGTCTTGGTATGTGAAGAAAGTCACCCATCCACGGACCAACCGCGGCAAGTGCAGCTTAACTTGATCGATCGATCCGTGCGGCTGTTTTTGCTTAGCTTAACAAACAAACAAACTCTTCATCTTTATTATTAGTTATAGTTAGTAATAATAAAGCTGAATGATTTGTTTGTGAAGGGCGTGCGTTTTTGGGAGACTATCTTTTGTAATTTAGACTAAATGACTTTTGATTTTGACTTTGTATGTTTGTTTGAACGCGCTAATCTCGTAAACTACCGGTTGGATTTGAAAAAATATTTTTACATTAGACAGCCCAATTCTTGAGGAAGGCTATAGGCTATTTAACATCACGCTATGACCCTCAGGAGCCGAGCAAACGGAAAAAAAGTCAGAAAGAAAGCTAAGCTAAAACGAAGTAATTGCGCGGGCAGGCGATATGATGCGACGAGTTGCGTTGGGGGAGCAAGAAATTTCACGCGGACGGAGTCGCAGGCAGAAGCTTGTCAAATAATAACAGTCTCTAACTTCAAACTGTAGGTAGTTTGATATTAACTGTAATGAAATATGACCCTCTTGGGAGAGAGGATACTGTACGTGGGCGGTATCCGATGAATATAATATTGGTGATATAAAGTCGAAGATTGACTGGCAGAAAATATGTTTTATTAGTTATCGCTTTACTTGTATTGAAAGGAATAAGGCAACCCACGTGGGCAGTAGATAGATACATACTAAAACATCACGCTTGCATTTTCTAAGGAGGTAGACAGAAAGCGAAGAGCTCTCTCACAGTTTGGCAGTTATGTTTATAATTAAGTCCATTTGAATTTGTATATTTATTCAGATTCAAAATAATATACACAAAAATAACAAAATTAAATCCTAACTTAACTAAAACTATTCACAAATTAAATATTGCGTCGAAACATTCCTCCGCATCGCTGTCGACTGGTAATGTACAGACGCCAGCACATCAAGCTACTACAATCTGTCAAATTTCTTTAATAGATTTTCAATTTTATCGCTAAAGTAGTAACGTTCAAGGTTGATTGCGAAAATTTGACAGTTTCGGGTAGCTTGACCTGCTGGCGTCTGTACCCAAGACACTGGCGGCTTTGCCACGTTGTATGGCAATGCTTAGCCTCTGGCCAAGGTAAACGCCAGTCCTTGGGACACGGGAAGTGTCAACCAACCTTTTCGATTTCCACCCCACGATCACCAACCGTGGCGACCGTGGCAACCTGATCGATTGACCTGTGCCTTATATTATATTATTTTTGACTTATTCAACTATCTATGACATACTCGTATCATAAAAAATAATCAGGTAATCCTAAGGGCTTTTTTTTTTCTGGTGGGAAATCATCAAATGACCCCTCCCGCTCTGGATGGAGCGGAAGGGAGTGTCAGACTCCTACTGACTAAAACCCACCCATGTTCCTTCCTTCGCCCTTTATGTTCCGGGGTAGCAGTAACCCTTTCGGACAATTCCGCTGACTTGGTAGGGCCCTAAGGGCTTACCTGACATTTATTTTTATTTTAAATCATAATGTGGCATCACATCTGAAATGGAAAAAATGTCAACTAACTTTTGGACGGCACTGTACATATTTTCGTGTATCTTCTTAACACAAGAGAATTCGGGAATAATTTAGTACATAGTAAGTACATGTGAACATAAAGAAAATAAAAGTAGAGAGTACACGCAACGCCACGCATCTCTGCGTAGCAGCCTGCTACGTAATGGCTGACGATATGCTACGCCGTAGCACTCGTATCGTAACCCTACCTATGTAACTACGATTACGGGTAGCCGCATTCGCCTTTACTGTGAACTTTATTTTTCTTCATAATAATAAGTGGATCGTGGATTATTTGATGATTTTTATCGAATACTACATCGTTTAATATTTTTATTGCTAAATGGGCCTGCCCTTGACCTCGATCACGCCTGATGGAAAGCGATGGATGAGGTCTACGATGGAACGAGCGTGCTCAGAAGATGCCTGTTCACTCTTCCTTTGAAGGCAGACGGATTAAATGTGGGAGGGAACAGAAGCCGGCAGAGTTCCACACTTTGGCTGTGCGCATAATAAACGTGGAGGAGAAGCGCTTAATACGACTCGTCGGGATATCAACCAAGTGTGGATGGTAAGCTGCAGTACGTCTGGTTGTCCGGTGGTAAAAGGGATTTCTTTCATAAATGTATTTTAGTTAAAATAAAAATAAACAGGATAATGATATTGATTATTTCCGATTAGTATTGCGGGCAACAGCTAGTTTATAATATGTATTTATTTATAACTAGCTGCACCCCGCGGTTTCACCCGCATAAGTTTCGATCCCGTGGGAATATCGGGATAAAAGGTGTCCTATATGTTAATCCTGGCTATAAACCATCTGTGTGCCAAATTTCATCCAAATCCGTTCAGTAGTTTTTGCGTGAAAGAGTAACAAACATCCACCCATCCATGCAAACTTTCACGTTTATAATATTGGTAGGAGATGTAGTTTGTTATTCAAATAAGGCTGAGAATCAGCACTTTTCGAACGTCAAAATTACATAAGACAGTCCCCCAAAACGCCCGCCCTTCACCACTTCCTAGTGCTTTCTCTGGGAAGAAGAAGTGGCGCAACAAACTCCCCAGCACCGTTCAGTAAACCGGTCGTATATTACCAAGCTCGCAAGATAACCCCAATCGGTCCATAAAGTTATTAGCGATATTAGATTTGCTACAGGGCACAGGATCTTCTCAGTTAACGAGATTTGGTTAACCAACTTCCTGTTCACTTAGAGGGATTAAAGGTAGTTTGTTATGCTGTGGTTTACTGGGATATATGTAGGGGGTTATTTTTGTTAAAATGTTTTTTAACGGACTACAAAAAAGGAGGAGGTTCTCAATTAGATTGAATATTTTTGTATTATACACTCACTCACTTATTATACATTTTTTGTACTCTTTACTCGATGATAAAAATTAAAAGAAAGGGTTATCAATTCCCTTTCGGACAATCCCGCTGAATCAATTCTACTGCTTCAACGCGGGACTTCGTATAGCTTAAACTACTATTCTGATTTTAACAAAAAAATAAATGAGGTAATTTCGTTTATCCACCCCAAAAATCCAACCTAAGGTGGAGACGCGTACGCGGGGGTCGTGCGGTCCATGGCCCTATACGGGGCCCCGGTGTGGGCGCGTTCACTGCGGCGTTGAGCCGCCCACTACCTGAACGCGCCCCAGAAGGTGGTAGCCGTAAGGCTTATCCGGGGCTACCGCACGATCTCGCGCGAGGCGGCAAACCTCCTTGCCGGACTGCCGCCATGGGATCTGGAGGCGATAGTCCTCGCGCGCCTGTATGAGTGGCGCGCGGAGGCACTGCGCCGGGGGGAAAGTCGGACAACTCTTCAGCTTTATTACAGAAGCCAGCACATCAAGCTACCCGAAACTGTCAAATTTTCCCAATCTACCTTGAACCTAATGCTTTAGCGATAAAGTTGAAAATCTATTAAAGAAATTTGACAGATTGTAGTAGCTTGATGTGCTGGCGTCTGTACAGAATACAGATTAAATCGATACTAACGATTCGAATAACATTTTCACAACAATAAAAACCTTTCACATCTCAATGTTATTCAAATATGAAAGTTCTTCATACTGCGTTCTTCCGCGATCTCGGAGTCTGCTTTGTTTAAAGTTCAAAACTTTGGCGTGCTTATTTCAGATCCATTACTTCATCAGTTATTTATCGCGTTATTCTTAGTATTATGGACTGAATATACCTTTGTCTGCCACTCCAAGTTCGGTAGGGATTTTCTCTAAGCATCACTTTCGCTTCTGAACTCGAAAGGTGGAACCTTGGTTATTAACTTTAGCATAATCAGTTCCCACTGCGGGAGACAGGCCCTCCTCTCGGTGAGAGGGAATGGGCCGTATTTCAAGCGAGCCCAGTGCGGGTTGGTAGATGTCACGTCTTCGAATGTTTGGTTCTAGGACACGCCGGTTTCCTCACGATGTTTTCCTTCACCGTTTTGAGAGCAGTTGTGATTTAATAATTTACACAAAGTAAAGCGCCTGTCTGGGTTCGAACCTACGAACTACAAGTCGCGGCCGTTACCACTCGGCAACCACTGCTTACTTACGAATAACACATGAGTTTGCATTCGACTGCTTCAGTAAGATTGGAATTAAATGCATTTTTACAGAATACTACTACTCACTCAGATTAGAAAAAAAAACTTCAATATTTCAGTTTTCCCAAATAATCCACCCTTTTTTTTCTGGTGGGAAATCATCAAATGACCCCTCCCGCTCTGGGTGGAGCGGAAGGGAGTGTCAGACTCTTACTGACTAAAACCCACCCATGTTCCTTCCTTCACCCTTTATGTTCCGGGGTAGCGGTAACCCTTTCGGAAAATCCCGCTGACCCGGCAGGCTTCGGCCCTAAGGGGCCCCTCGAATTATGCTGACATCTCTTTGAGGCGCGCGTGGAACACTTACGCGCCTTCCGGCACGGGCCTGGTCCTGATCGGGCGGTGAGCTACCCAGTGTACATAGATAATCGACATTTTATTATTCTACAACAAAAATATTCGAATACACACTTCGCTAAAGTTAACTTTTAACTTTTAGGAAACATTTCTCCTAAATATCTTAAACATTTTCTTACGGAAAACCAATTACTGCGGTGTCGGAGTTACCTACTTGTTGAACTTCGTTTTGTTATAACACCGCACTGTATTAGGAGAAGATCTTTACATTTTAGCCTTTTTGGGAAGCCCTGACTTGCTTTATTATATACCCCTTGTTGCTTCATTTTATTTCTAGGTTATGTTTTATAATGTTATTTGCTACTTAGCTTTTGTCCAGTTTTTCAAAGAGATCAATGCTGTTGGGTGATCCTGCCAGGGCCGCGGGTTGTTCGGAAGAGCCTATGCCCCTGGCCTAGGCAGCTGAAGGAACACTGGTGGGTTTTAGTCAGTAAAAGTCTGACACGCTCTGCCCCTCCGCCCAGATCGGGAGAAGTCATATGATGAAAAAAAAAAAGGCTGTTTGGTGATTGCTATAATAACTTGTCAAAAATGTAGGTTAACCAAAACAATTTTGGACAGATTACAAAAGCGAGCCAACTGAAAAAACAACTTAACCAACATAATTGAATTTATCCCATATCTCAAAAACAAAAACAAATCTTCAATAAAGAAAATATGAAAGTAAAAAGAGAAACAATTTGTCTGACGTTTTCCTTATCTGTCGGCATTTGAGACCAGTAGTAGCGGTAAGAACCCGGTAAGAAACTGACTCGAAAGGTTCAGAGAATTCGGAAAGTTACTAACTCGGTATTAAGTAGAGTTCGACCGAATTTCATTTTCGGTTTTCGGCAATTATGTTGGCCGAAATATTCATTTTCGGCAATTTCTGTTTTCGGCCAATAAAATTATTCAGGGAAAATTGTTAGTTACAATAATTAAAATCAAAATAACTGCGAAATTGCAGAAAAATTGCTTCTTCGTGAAAATAACATGTCTTTAAGTAAAGTATACAATTTCGTGTATACATAAAGCATAATCAGCCTATTATGTTCCCACTGCTGGGACACAGGCCTCTTCTCTGTGAAAGGCAGTGTGCCGTAATCCACCACGCGGGCCCATTACGGGTTGGTATTTAGTCACATGTCTGTGATTTTTTGGATCTAGGACATGCCAGTTTCCTCACGATGTTTTCCTTCACCGCTTTGATAGCAGTGGTGATAAAGTGAAAAAAAAAATGATTTATCAGTAAAGCCTGGGTTCGAACCTACGGCCTAAAACACATAAGTCGGAGCAGAGGCATGGGCCACCACTGCTCCTCTAGTTTAGTGTGATTTAAGTTTAAGTGTAATTCAATTTTATAAGGAAAAGTATCGACAAACAAAATGACGTTATTAATTTCGGTTTTTGGCCGAAAATACAAATAAGGCCGAATTTCGATTTCGGCTAAAATAATAACCCATTGTCGGTCGGACTCTAGTATTAAGTTACATTTAAACACTTGAGTTTTCGTTTTCATTTGTTTTCAGATAAAGACTTTTTTCTACGAAGTCATTAATTAGCATCAGGTTTAAAAGGTTTTGGGCTCGTATATTGAGGATCGGGATACCGGTTAAAAACCTGGCAAGTTCTGAGAAAAAATGTCAATATTATTAAGAAAACTAGTGCCCTGCCCCTGCTTCGTTTGCTTAGTGTTTGTCTCTCCATCCCCTTTTTAATCCATCCAAAGGTTGTCTTTAAAAGATCGCTCTTAGCGATAAGACCGCCCATTGTGAAAATTTATATATTTATGTCTGTAATTTATATGGTGTACATAATAATATTACTTTTTTCTGTAGGCGATTCGCATTTGTACTAGCAGCGCCACGCGGTTTCACTCGCATAAGTTTCGACCCCGTGGGAATATTAGGATAAAAAGTATTCTATGTATTAATCCTGGTTATAAACTATCTGTGTGCCAAATTTCATCCAAATCCGTGCAGTAGTTTTTGCGTAAAAGAATAACAAACATCCATCCATCCATACAAAATTTCGCGTTTATAATATAGTAGGATAATTAAATCCGTGCGAATCGCTTTCAGAAAAAAAAATATTTACACCAGTTTCGGGCGAGTCAATTCGTGTGAATCGACCAAAATATAAGCCGTCAAAATACATCACATAAAAAAGAATTTCCTTCAAAAAACAAACAGTAAAAGAAATCTGTTTAATATTTCGTTTCGTCTCATAAAGCGGGCGCGACCGTGGTGGATGACGACAATTCACACAATTACTGGAGATACTCCACCGATATTAAGTTTCATTGATACTCTTTGTGTATTTTCTTTACTTATTTCTTGAGGAAAAAACGAATTCTCATGGTCCATGGATTTGGATAAGGATCACTGCGCTTTTCTTTTTCCTTAACTTAGAAACTTGGAAGCCGTAAGAGACAGTTACTAATATAAAACGCAAAAGGCGGTTTAATCTTTTAAGGCAAATCGTTTTTACCTTTAAAATTAAGTAGGTATATACACAGTCTGGCCATAAATACTGTTACAGTTAAAAATAAGGAAGATATTACATTTGAATTTGGAATCTGTCATTTTTATACGATTGTTCATTGAGTTTTCTAATTTTGGTGCCAATACATTGTACAATATTTTGCGATATTAAAATGGAGTGGGGTGATAAAGAGAACCGAATCGCTGTGATTGCTTTACACAAAGTTGGTATGGAGCCAAATGCAATTTTTAAACCCTCCATACGCTTGGTATTAGTCAAATGTTTGTGTACCGGGCTATTAATAGGTACAATGAGACCTGCTCTGTTTGTGACAGAAAAAGATCTGGCCGTCCACGTAGTGTTCGTACGAAAAAGGTGGTCAAAGCAGTAAGGGAAAGAATTCGAAGAAATCCTGTCCGAAAGCAAAAGATTTTATCTCGAAAGATGAAGATAGCACCCAGAACAATGTCGCGTATTTTAAAATATGACTTAGGACTTGCAGCCTATAAGAGACGCACTGGTCATTTTTAACTGATAATTTAAAAAAGAATAGGGTGGTAAAATCGAAACAACTACAGAAGCGGTACGCAAAGGGAGGTCACAGAAAATTTTTGTTTACGGATGAGAAAATCTTTACAATTGAGCAACATTTTAACAAACAAAATGACCGTATTTATGCTCAAAGCTCTAAGGAAGCTTCCCAATTAGTCGACAGAGTGCAACGTGGGCATTATCCGACTTCAGTGATGGTTTGGTGGGGTGTTAGTTATGGAGGAGTGACTGAGCCATATTTTTTTTCGGAAAAAATATACAAGTGTTTCGTTTCGTCATCTAATGCGCGGAAAGTAAACAAAATGTCAGGCAAAAATAATAAAATTTGATTGGCGTCTACTAAGGTAAGGTATCCACGAAAAATATGGCAACAAAATACGCCACTTCTTCTTCTCAGCGAAAGCACTAGAAAGTGGTAAAGTGTGGGCGTTTTGTAGGACTGTCTTTTGTAATTTTGACGTTCGAAAATTGAAAACAGAACAGTCTGCTGATTCTCAGCCTAATTTGAATAAATGACTGTTGATTTTGATTTTGAAATACTGGTATTTACCTGCATTCGGTTAGACTGGAGGCCGACGCCCTGGGAAAAGGTTAGGTAGCATAGCTGAAAATAGCCTTCGCAGAGACCCACAACGCGAATTATTTCATAAAAAAAAACCATATGCAATAGTTTAATTGTGATTGCATGTGACCAAATATTTTGTTAAGAATATAGTTTGTAGAAATACGCCAGAAGAATTCAGAACATTTTTTCAACAGACTGTGTTTTGTTGAACAAATTCCATCCCGTTTTTTTTTTCAAGTTTGAAACAAAAATACAGGGACAGTGTTATTGTGACGTCACACCCAGGTATGGCCGTATATTATTCGGGTATATAAATTATGACCTGTCATGGACCGGACAAAGTGCGTTATTCTATTGTATTTTATTCTCTTTTAGGTTACAAAACGGGTTAAAATTGTCTTTATTTCTGTATTATGGTGGGGTTTTTCGGTATAATAAAATGAAGAGCTTTAAAAATTTATTAAGTATCCGAATTTATATTTGGGGTCGGCGCAACATGTCTTTTCTGTCCATGCTTCTCTATTAGTCTTCCTCTCGGTAGTCACCCCTTGTAGTGGTTAGTGGTGGTGATATAGCTATATCATCTTTCACACAATCGAAGTCAGAAAGAACGCTAAGCGATAACGGTGTTTCGGGGCATAGCTATAGGAAATATTATAAGTTAATACAAGAAATTTCACGCCGATTTTATTTTTATTTATTTATTTTTGAATTGAAACTTCTTTACGCACGCTTGACTTGGGGAGTAAGCTGGCGAACGCGTGACGTAAGCGTTACGAAAAGTGTGATCGGGCGAGGCGAACGGGAGTTGAGTGGGGGATATAAGCAAGAGAAAGCAGTGCGCGCGCACATTTTCTTTCTCTCTTCCTCTCATAGCCAAATACGTACCGTATATCTAAGCACAGTGCAGGCCTATTGTCTGTATCACAGTGTAGGAGCAAGAGAGAGCAGGGCGCGCGCACATTTTATTTCTCTCTTTCTCTTATAGCTAGTAAGTGAAATATGTATATATCTCAGTCAGTAGTTCGTTTGCGAGTTTACTAACGTTACGCGAACGGTGATTCTTTGGTTATTTTTCGTAATTCTATTTCGTTTTGAACAATTTAATTAATTAATATTTTGAGAAAGAAGTTTCACTTCAGTCGTGTGGTCATAAGCACACTCGGTTTTTATTAATTAAAACGGTTTTAAAACCAATTACAGAAATTAAAGACACCGTTTGTATATACACATACACAAAATATAAAATCATCAAGTAAAACGTTCACAACACTTTAATAAATCCCTCACACAGTACGTTTGACATGCCGACAAAATCTTCGTCCATTCGTCCGCCAACTGACCGTTTGTTGGAGTAGAGCCCAGGAGATCATTAAGTGCGGCCAGAGTACGTGGTACTGGGGACTTAGCACGCGCAATGGTGTGACATGGAGGCACAGCAAACAGTCTGCACTTTCTGCCGTGAAAGTACAAGTCTAGGACAAGGAAGCGAGTCAGCACAGCATGTAGATTCCCGATGAAGGCGCGGTGCGCTGTGTCCCAGCAGTGGGAATATCATAGGCTGATTATGTGACATGTGTGTGAAGTCACGGACAGAAGCTGGTGTATTGATAAACAAAGTATCCAGTAGGTAGGAAATAATGTTCACCAGAAACAGTATTGCAACACTGGCCACGATTTACCGATGCGTGTTCAACGACGCGTCGTCACGTGAACAAATGTGGCCAAATGACACGCGCTGGCGCGTCTGTTGTTACAAGTATGCTTTGCTCTTAATTTACATTAAAGGGCAATTTGAATTTATGTATCTACTTTCCTACTGTTTGGTAGGTCGGTATTTTGTAAAATACAAAAGAACATTGTAAATTTTAATGGAAAGCTACCTGACTGAGAGCAGTGGTGGTCCAGTGGTAACGGACCTGACTTACGAGCGTTAGGTCGTGGGTTCAAACCCAGGCTGGCGCTTTACTGTGTGTAAATAAATAAAATAATAATAAATAAATAAAATTTTATTTTCTCACCACAATATTTAAAAGACAACAAGTACTGCTTAGTTATTAATAGCTTATTAGCTATTAATACACGTTACAATATTGTGAGAGACTGGTGCCTGAGCTAGGCCGAAACCTGTGTTTCAGGACACCTGAAGGCCGATTCTCGTAATTTAAAACGTTCAAAATCTAGTCGCAGTCTCATCTCGGCGACAAACTAATGTCAAAAACTTGTCAAAATGTAGGGACATTAGACGTATTTTTGACAGATTGAGACTGAGATCAGACTGTGAACGTTCTTAAAATTACGAGAGTTGCCCCTCAGGTCTCCACCCCGAGGAATAATGTATGGGCGTACTAAAGCGGTACACCATATATTATGCGGCGAGTACAGCATTGTGGAAAGTTGTGCGATTGTGTACGAGAGTGAGTGTGTGATTATGTACGAGATGTGATTATGTATGTGTGTACGTGTGTGTGCTGTGGGTAATTTTAGTAGGTGTAATTTCCATTTTTTTTTAATAAATTAAAGGTTTATGAGTTTATTAAAAGGACACCTTCGGTATTCTCGTATGACAGCTTCAATGATTATGATTATTATTAAGCATTTCATAATATATTATATTTTGCAAGATATGTGGTAAGACTCTTGCTGAGTATCCGTTCTAAAATTTTAGACAGAGAGCTCAAAACTGAAATTGGTCTGTAGTTGGTAACGTAAATAATTTCATCATCACTGCTCTCAAAACGGTGAAGGAAAACATCGTGAGGAAACCGGCATGTCCTAGGACCCAGCTAAAGCGCTAGGAAGTGGTGAAGGGCGGGCGTTTCGCGGGACTGTCTTATGTAATTTTGTCGTTCGAAAGGTGCTAATTCTCTGCCTAATTTGAATAAATGACGGTTGATTTTGATTTTTAACCAAAAGCTCGAAGACAGGAGAAATCTATCAAAATCAAAAGTCATTTATTCAAATTAGGCTGATATCCAGCACTTTTCGAACTTCAAAATTGCAAAAAAGTCCCCCAAAACGCCCGCCCTTCACCACTTCCTAGTGCTTTCGCTAGGAAGAAGAAGCGGCGCAACAAACTCCCCAGCAGCACAGCTGAGCACAGCTGAATAGACATTCAGTTAGATAATACTTGATTGAATACAATACTAGGTATACAAAGTAATTACATTACAAGACACAGAACATTAAATTAAATTATTTGCCCATGTCAGCTAGCTACGCCAATATACCAACAAATACAATACAAAACTATACTTACTCAAGCAAAAAAATAAATAAACAACCATTTAAAATATAATAAACACACAGAGCCCGCATGGTGTATATACTCTCACAGAAAGGATGCCTGCGACCCAGCAGTGGGAAGGTTTTACATTCTCTGCCTACTCCCTCGGGGAAATCCGGGTAGGAAAGCAGAATTATCGAGGAATTCCGGTATGTAAAACCTGTGACGTTAAGTTATCGTCACCCTTTAAAACCCACATAAAGTAAAACTACCCAAAACAACCCTTAGTCCGCTGACGTCACCCCACTGGACCACTATAATCGATTCATAGATCAAATAAAACAGCGCGTGACATAGGTAGCAAAACGAATAAAACCGGTACAGGTACGGACGGGAAACGGTACAAAAAGGGTCGGTGAGTTAGGGTTGGCAATTGTTCGAATGATTTGTGAAATAAAGAAAGAAAGAAAAATACGTTTATTTGTGGTAACAATGACGCAGAGAAAGAGCACAAACACAAAAAATAACACGTTGGGGGGAAATATACGTCACATTCGCGCAATACGGCCATCGCTCATCATAATGCTAAGACCCTATGCGAGACAGAGACCCTAGCACACGGTTTATAAGACTTGACAAAACATCAATCAATTTATTACACACATAAATCTTCCGAAATAAAATCTATAAACGATTGTGAAAACTGTATCAAAATCGGTTGCGTAGCTTAAAAGGAAAACGCAGTTACACACCGCTACGAAAAGTGACTTTAATTTATAATAAGTACGTAAATTTATGTATTTAAAAAAAGCACAGCCACATCACGTACAGTCAAAAGCAAAAGTAGATGATCAAAATCAGAAATTCAATACTAATGAATGGAGTTCGCGTCAGAACTGTGTGGCGTCGAAGTGATTCAAAAATATGTGATTTACAATCGCAACCTTTTGAATCACTTCGACGCCACACAGTTCTGACGCGAACTCCGTTCATTAGTATTGAATTTCTGATTTTGATCATCTATTTTTGCCCATTGACTGTACATTAAACTTATGCCAGAATAATCTTAATAACTAAAGGACTAATGTACATGACAATTACGGCGTACATAGCATTGATTATATATCTTGCTGCCTTGAAAAGTATATTAAGCTAAACAAAAACCAATATATACTAAAACAGACTAAAGTAAGTAAGATGGGTAATAAAAATGAACAAAAGTTAAGAATAAAAACAATAATTGAAATTAAAAAATAATAATGGCTGGCTTGAGTGGAGATTCGCAAGAGCAAACGTGCTCGGAAGAAGGAAGTATTTCAGTAAGATGCTGGTAGGGATCTTGACCGTACTTCCGGGATTGTCCTGATAGCCGTGGAATACCTCTCCACTCCTGACAAGCACCTCAGGACATGTTGCCCCCTTGTTGCTAGCGACCGTTTCCGGGGGCCCATTATTGAGTGTACAAGTCACCCCCTGCCATTTAATCTGTGAATATTATATTATCATTGGTCAGGCAGGGGACATAGACCTTCCAGAGTTCAAGGTAACCGATCCACTATAGCCACCCAAACCCATAGCCCGGTATATTTTGTTTCCATGTTCTGCAATAGTCCTGCACCAACAGGGGGTTGTCCTTGGGTCCACTTGCATGGTGCATACAGGGATAATCGTCGGTTGGTGCCCCTTCATCATTTAAAATTGTGTAAAGGGCTTCTGCGAGTTGGCTTCGGCCCCTAGTACGCCTTTCATAGGTCCGGGACCCCAGGGTCCCGAAATATGTCAAATAATAATAATAATATAAAAATTAAAATTAAAAGCAACTTGGCAAGGATAGCGTGATTTTCTTTCTGAATATCGGTAGCTTGTCGCTGAATATATCAAGGTCAGATGTGTTTAATACAGTATTATTGTATTCCTTGCTCATTCGTGAGGATTGGGGATTGTAAATCGAGATTAGTTTTTACAAAAGGTGTATCAAATACCCATTTATTTTTTTTTAGACCTTGGGTAAATTCTTGGAAGCACTAGACTGGAACACCAGAGAAACACTTTGCAAAAGGCAACTGTTAAAAAATGTGTGTAAATATTATACTAATATTAAGATAATATTAGTATAATAAAATAAATAAACATGTATTTCAGAATCACTTCCATATTTGTTAGTAACAATGTAAACTTATAGACTAGTGTTAGTAATATTTAATCTAAACTGCGTGAGGCACGCTGATCCTGGGGAACGTCTACTTGAGTGCGTGCAGTCGTATCCATCGCCCCAGGATCGGAGAGTCCCACCTATCAGCCAATGTTCTAAGAATGGTGTAACTGGGTCATTATTACGGTTGTTGGATGTTTGCCAGTCATATTTATGACCGGTTTTACCATTACTGAATAAATACTTATCGATTTACTTCTGGGTTTAACAGATAATTTCAGAAAAATGTAAAAATCTCAATCTGTGTGAATAATAACTGAAAGTTTGAGTTTAACTAAAACAAAATCGAACAATGAAACTCAGAAAACAGACTGTATTCTGATACTGCATGTTGACAGCCCTGAAAAACAGTTCACGCCTTCGTTCCGTGTTCCATCCCTGGAGTATCCAACGTTTACAAGATTACATAGTAAATATTTACCAAATTGATAGTAAACAAAGTTTATTTGAGGGTATACAATTCGATACATTTTCATTACCGTCCAACGGATTGGAAGGGTACTTAGAAAGCTTGTTTTGTGTATAGTCGAGTTGATTTCTTTGAGAACACCCCATTTGGCTGAAGCCAATGAAAAGTCAATTATTCAAACTGGGCTGAGAATTGGCACTTTTTGAAAGTCAAAATTACATAAGACAGTCCCCCAAAACGCCCTCCATTCACTTTTTTCTAGTACTTGGGAAGAATAAGTGGAGCAACGAATTCTCCAGCAGATGTTAAAAAAAACGTACATCATTAGAAAACCTAAAAGTTTTTATAGGATAAATGAAATCATCATTTTCATCATTTTCCTGTCCTTATCCCAAATTTATTTGGGGTCGGCGCAACATGTCTTTTTCTTCCATACTTCTCTATTAGTCGTCATCTCGGTAGTCACCCCCTTTCTAACCATATCATCATTCACACATTCCATCCATCGTTTCTTTGGTCTTCCCCTACTGTTATACCCATCGACATCCATACTCAAAACTCTCCTCACGACATTTTCCTCATTTCTCCGTAACACATGCCCATACCATGACAACCGATTTCCACACAACTTTTCAGCTATCGGTGCCAATTTCAGACTTCCTCTTATGTACTCATTTCTTATTCTATCCATTCGTGTAACACCACACATCCCTCAGCATTCTCATCTCAGCTGCATGCAATTGCCTTTCATTCATCCCTTTTGTGGCCCAACATGAAATGAAATATTACCCACAAAAAATCAAAAGTCCACGTTGACAGCCCTTAAAAACAGCTCGCACCTTCGTTCCATCCCTGGAGTATCCAACGTTTACAAGATTACATGGTAAATATTTACCAATTTGATAGTAAACTAGGTTTATTTGAGGGTACACAATTCAATACATTTTCATTACTGTTCAACGGATTAGAAGGGTACTTATGAATGCCTAGCGTATGCTTGAGTTAATTTATTTGAGAATGGTGGGCTCAGCTTCAATGCGCGGTAAAATAATCAGCCTATAATGTTCCCACTGCTGGGACTCAGGTCTGCTCTTGGTGAGAGGGAGTGAGCCGTAAGCCGTAATCCACCAAGGCACAGTGCGGGTTGGTAGAAGTCACATGTCTTTGAATTTTTTTGTCCTAGGACATGCCGGTTTCCTCACGATGTTTTCCTTCACCGTTTTGAGAGTAGTGTGGTGATGAAATAATTTACAAAAAGTAAAGTGCCTGCCTGGGTTCAAACTCACGACCTACAACTCGTAAGTCGGGTCCATTGGGGATGTTGTCAAGCTTCGTTTTCATGCCACTCAATTATTTCTTGAATCTGTAATTTCCTTACTTATGATAGGAATTAATGAAAGACTCAGAAATCGTAGTAAATAAGTACTTAATATAAAGGAAAGTGATAAAATGTCTTCTCATACATAATTATATTAATTTTATCTCACGAAGCGACGCGCGCTTTACTCTCGGCACCGTCCGAGACAATGGCGAAGTCGGAAGTGTGTGTGTGTGTGTTACGTGCTAACGCTTTTCGTCTTCACCCACACATTCATAGCGTGTTTGTACACTTGGTTACCACAAGTAAGGAGCTTGTCGCTTCGTGAGATAAAAATACTGTAGCACCTAAATTAAATTGATACCTTCATATAACTGTGTATCTTTTTTTCCAGATGATGACGGAATCAATATTAACATGAGATACTGAGGTCACCAAGATGACTGCAACTAAAGTAAGTGCTCCTTATAATAATAATAATAATATTTTTTTATTGAGAGTAACCATGAGACTCATAGAGCGTTAGTAACAATACAATAAACTTACAACTATGTTATCACTAACATAGTTGTAAGTTTATTGTATTGTAGGTACAATTACAGCAATAATTACACAAAAACACACAACAAAACAATCACTGCTTCCGCATTCCAGCTGAGATACTGGAGCAACGACTTACAATAGAGCAGTCCAACCTGTCCGCAATAACTCTCAGGATTCTGTTGGAACTGGCTCGCACCATGCGCAACAAGGACGCACATCTTTTACGCATTAATGCATAAAAGCAATCAACACGCAATTCCGCAAATATCCCTGATGCGCTACAGACGCGAGGCAGCCCCATCAACACCCTGAAGGCATTATTGTACTGCACCCGAAGGGCACTGTACGATCTCTGCGTAAAATGTACCCACAGGCCGCAGGGGTAAAATGAGGAGCAGAAGGTTCTTATGTTACTGCATATAAAATACGAGCTTCGGCTTGCGACTTTGTCCGCGTGGAATTTCTTGCTCCCCGACCCACCCCGTCGCATCACCTGTCCGCTCTATTACTTTCCGACGTTATTGCTCAGCTCCTACGAGTCTTAGCGTGATGTTAAGTAACCATCCTCAACAACTGAGCTGTCAAATGCAAGAATAATTTTTCAAATCCAACCGTTAGTTCCAGAGATTAGCGCAAACTCTTCAGCTTTATTATTAGTATCTATATTTTCTTGAGGAAGGATATAGGCAATTTAGCATCACCCGTAGAAGCCGAACAAAAACAAGAAAAGTAAAAAAAAAGGAAGCACTAGCGCGGGAAAGCGATGCGATGCGACGGGGTGAGTCAGGGGAACAAGAAATTTCACGCGAACGAAGTCGTGGACAGGATTATTCAATGATTAATAAACATAATAAACGTGAAAGTTTGTATGGATGGGTGGATGGATGTTTGTTACTCTTTCACGCAAAAACTACTGAACGGATTTGGATGAAATTTTGCACACAGATGGTTTATAACCAGGATTAAGATATAGGTTACTTTTTATCCCGATATTCCCACGGGATCGAAACTTATGCGGGTGAAACTGTGGGCGCAGCTAGTAATTAATAAACATAAACTTTTTAATATAAACTGTCTTTGGAGACATCTTGTGTAGTGATTAGAAGATTGACGCTGCACTTCTTTTTCTTTTACAAAAGAAAAACCTTCCGCCAAACAAAAGAAAGCGTGTTTTAGTTTTCGTTTTTCGGCCTAAAATGCAAATCAGATCGAATTTCGATTTCGGCCAAAAAAAAAAACATATCCAATCAGTAAATCTACCTATAAATTGACAAAATATACAAAACATTTTTTTTTTATTAGCTAGGCGTCGAAACGAACACATTTTGATGAAATTGTGTATTTTGTTGCCATATTTTTCGTGGATACCTTCCCGTGTCGCAAATAGAATGTTATTTTACTTGCGTATTTTGTTCATTTTCCGCGCAAAAGATGGCGAAACGAAATACTTGTATATTTTTTCGTTTATCACAAGCAATTTTTTATATAAAGTAATTTATGGAATAAGTAACAAAGCATTAGGGTTATGTAAGGATCGTAGTTGGTGGCATACCGTAGTTTCTGCCTTCCCCCAGGGGAAGATGGCGTGAATTTATGTATGTATGTTATAGGGAATATGCAGATATAGTTTTTAATTTTTTCATTCGATAGTTTACATCGCCATATAATAGTAAAAAAAAAAATTAACGCCAAAAAAGCAAAGTACAGATGCCAGACGCCAGCAGGTCAACCTACCCAAAACTGTCAAAGTTTCCCAATCAACCTTAAACCTTAATGCTTTAGCGATAAAGTTGAAAATCTATTTAAAAAAATTGACAGATTGTAGTAGCTTGATGTGCTAGCGTCTGTACTTAAAAAAAAAGGTTAAAATAGCCAACCGTCACGGCACTTAAACTCCGTCCATTTTGGCGCGCTTGGTGTGCCGTCATAATCTATGACATTCACAACGGACCACTGACCTATAACAAACCAGTACGCTGGACTGCATACTATCGATGACAAAATTTTCGCCATTTTGGCGCTGACAGCAAAGTGAGCGTCTGTGGAACTGATGCTTTTGATAGCGAGTTTTACAAGAGGCGCATACTTTAATGATAAAAATGTTCTAAATATCTCGTAGTAAACACAAAAAAGTCTTATTCCACGATTTAGACCTAAATCATGAGAGACGTACCAATACAAAACGACGGCCATTTGCGGCAATGTGTCAATTTTAGTTCTTGAGACGCTCGAGCGGGGGCGCTTTGAATCGGCACAAAAACAACTGTCATTTCGTATATTATAGTTAGTCCAGAGTACTTGTATATTACAGGTCAATGCAACGGACTAAATCGCAAACTCTTTTAATAAACCTATTGTCGTTATTGTTGTTATGGCGCGTGGTGGATCACGGCCCACTCCCTCTTACAGAGAGGAGGCCAGTGTCCCAGTAGTGGGATCATTATAGGCTAGTTATGCTTCTGTCATGCACCAAAAACTGAAACATTTAGACCCCTACACCACCATTTTTCCTTAAACTTTCAAGTCACGAACCGAAGTCAAACTAAATATACCACAAAACATACGATAAAAACCCACATGAGACATTAAATTGTTCCCATACTGTATTTTCGTTGACAGTTTTATGGGTATACCCGTGTCTTGTACGGGAAAATCGAATGAAACATCTTTCACCTAACACGGGTGGGGTATATCCAAAATATGACACCAACTAGAAAAAAAAGGCAGTATATTTTACTCCTGTTATTTTTTACATAAATTCATAATAGTCCTTTGTCTCCAAAGAAGGAGGCAGAGATAGATTATACCTACGTTTTGCTATATTTAGGCCTATGTAATAAGAGAGCAGAAAGAGAGAAAAGAAGCACAATCGGTGTTAAAAGAAAGGACCGAAAAAAAATTCTTAAAAAAAACTCGTTAAAAAAATCGTAAAATAGGAGTGAGTTCTAGATTTGGAATGATAGGGGAGAGAAGAATGAAGTAACGAGTAAGAACTGTATTTTTTATTTATATTCTACTAGCTGCGCCCTGCGGTTTCACCCGCTTAATTAAGTTTCAATCCCGTGGGTATATCGGGATACAAAGTATGCCTACGTATTAATCCTGGTTATAAACTATCTGTGTACCAAATTTCATCCAAATTCGTTCAGTAGTTTTTGCGTGAAAGAGTAACAAACATCCATCCATCCACACAACAGTCCATCCATCCATCCATACAAACTTTCACGTTTATAATATTAATAGGATTGTAGTAGGATAAAAGAAGTTAACCGTATTTTTAAGTCTCATTTCGATTCAGCGGGATTTTCCGAAAGGGTTACCGCTACCCCGGAACATAAAGGGCGAAGGAAGGAACATGGGTGGGTTTTAGTCAGTAAGAGTCTTACACTCCCTTCCGCTCCACCCAGAGCGGGAGGGGTCATTTGATGATTTCCCACCCGGAAAAAAAAAAAGTATCGTCGATCTGCACCCTTACATTTATTTACATTAGGGGCTGATTTTTCAATTGCGTCGCGTGGCGTTGGCGTTGGAGAAATCAGCCCTTAGTATAATATACTTTATGTATTTATTGTATTTTGTTCTCCTTTTTAATCCATCCAAAGGTTGTCTTTAAAAGATCGCTCTTAGCGATAAGACCGCCCATTGTGTCACCCTTTGTAAAATTTCTATTTTTACGTCTGTAATGTATATGATGTACATGATAAAAAGTCATCTGCATCATCTGCCTAGTCTAACCGGATGCAGCTGAATACCAGTATTTTACAAGGAGCGACTGCCTATCTGACCTCCACAACTCAGTTACCGTGTAACACGATACTCCTTGGTAAGACTGGCTGTCAGACTTTCGGGCTTCTGACGACCCGTAACGACTGTCAAAGATCCACGAATGACAGCCGGGACCAACGTCTTAAGATGCTTTCCGAGACACGGAGGGGGTCTGTGAAGATGGTCACCCATCCACGGTCCAACGGCGGCAAGCGCAGCTTAACCTGATCGTTCGACCCGTGCGGCTGTTATTACTTAGCCACAAGCCTCTCGTACATAATATAGAGTAGTCTATTCTATTCTATGTGCGTGTTTCTCTGAAAAATGAACCTAGCTATCTTTATTTCTGTCTTCCAAGTCCTCGCCAGCAACACGCCAAATGAGCCATTTTATTTCATTATCACAATTTAAGACGCCTTAATGAAAAGCCCTGTCCGAGGCCTCAAGGCTTTCCCAAGATCGTTTATTATCTCATCCTATAAATAAATACCGTCCTTCAACGAGCACTCCCGAAGTTTCACGAAGGTTCCCGAAATGTTTCCGTCGAGAACCTTGATCGCTATACAGAACAACTTTTGACTGGGGATGAAATATAAACAGTCTATAATGCCCGAGCGAAACCAGCGGGGTAATTGCGTAACAAACAAACAGTAGCAATGGCTTTCATTTTGACAGATCAACAATATTCATTGCGTTGTTTACGTTGTTGAGCAAACACATTTTTCGAGCATATGAAGCAATGGATTAGCAATATCCTTCAAAATGATTCAGATTGTGAATGATAGTGCGTTACGCAATGAGGGTACTGGATAGTACTATCCAGTATTTTATTTCAGTATACTATTCAATAGTTGATTTGAAGAAAACAATTGGTACCTATTCTTCTTTTTCAAGTCACATCCACCACGCGAGCCCATTGCGGGTTGGTAGATGACACGAGTTCGAATTTTGGGTTCTAGGACATGCCGGTATCCTCTCAATGTTTTCCTTCGCCGTTTTGAGAGCAGTGATGATGAAATAATTTACACAAAGTAAAGCGCCTGTCAGGGCTTGAACCAATGACCTACAGCTCGTAAGTCGTAAGTCGCGGCCGTTACCACAAGGCCACTGCTCCTAAATAAATAAATAAAAGTCCTGCAGACCATTTTCGACGGAGACCAATCTCAACGGAGACTAGCCTTCGGCGCGGGAGATATTATTTTATTTTATTTTATTTTATTTTATTTTATTTTATTAGGTCTACCAACAATTGTTTACACGAATTTACAATAAAAAATGCGCTTAAACTCTACACAGTGCAACAATTACTTAAAGGTAAACACCACATGGACAAAAAAGAAAACAATAAAAAGTAATTTCGTAAGCTACATATTGCACAAGTAAACTAAGCTAGATATAATATCTATGTATAAATAACATAACTAAATACAAAATATTAAAAGCATCGTTTCTTTAATAAAGTTACGTACAGACGCCAGCAGGTCAAGCTACCCGAAACTGTCAAATTTTCCCAATCAACCTTGAAACTTAATACTTTAGCGATAAAGTTGAAAATCTATTAAAGAAATTTGACAGATTGTAGTAGCTTAATGTGCTGGCGTCCGTACATAGTCCAAAAACTTTTACTTTTTTAACAAATTGTGTGTGCGCAAACACAGGCGCACTCTTTCTTCCCTCATATTCCGATGGGACGGCAATCCGACACGACCTGAGAGAGAGCAGGCGCAGGACCAAAGGCTTAACGTGCGCTCCGAAGCACGGGGGTATCACATCGCCAACTTTACTAAGAAATTCCTAATGGAAAAACTCAACTCACTGCTCCTAGCCAGGATAGTAAGCCAGCATATGTATGTCTTGTTTGCTATTCTAGCTTAAAAACCCTGGTCTTATGTAACCCAGGGTTTAGTCACACGGAAATTGTCAAAGCTCAAAAGCTTTGACAATTTCCATAACAAATGAAGAAACCTTGCTTACCGTATCACAGAATTGAAAGCCATTGTTTGTATCCAATTTGTCTGAGTTTAAAATCTTGGAGGAAAATTCTATAGGATTCCTTTTTTTAACCTACAGAATGTTTCGTAAGAAAGAAAGAGACGTGTATATTTTAGTGATTATTTTTTTAATGACTACCTCTATGTTCATATTATTTGTTTCAAATTGACGTTATTTCAAGTTAAACAAATATCAACATTATAGTAATTGTAATTAAGTTGATTTCAGAGTGACTAGCACTATTGAAAAAGTTATAAAAATGTTTGAAGTTTATTGTGTAATAATTGAGAAACTGAACTTTATTGTGTAATAATTAAAGTTATTTTTCCATAAAATCATATTTGTTTACATTTTTGGCGAATATGTCGTGAATGCAGTTGCATACAAAAATGGCAAAGAAGGAATCCTTATAGTTTGACACCGTCTATCTGTCACAGCTGCTCATCTCATGAACCACCAATGCTATCGACCTTGACGGAACGGCAGTAGGGTGTGATTGTGGAGCTATGTCGCAAACCATGCTCCACCTCCTATCTTGCCCTCTGTGTCCCAAAACATGCAGTCAAAGTGACCTCTGCGCTGCCACTGACCACGCCGTGGAAGTGGCAAAGCTTTGCGCCAACAAGATTTAAAATCCAGTCATGTCAGCGACACGAAGAAGAATAATGCTATCGACTTGAAATTTGGCGTAGTTATTATATAAAATGATTATTCACTTAAGTCACGATCGATTTAATACCATTAGTAAGTCATTGCAATGTAACTTAAGTAACTCTTGTCTCGGTAAGATAAGGTATAAATTAGAATGACCGCATTGCAGAAACGTTGTAATTTATACTTTACGACAATGAGCTAAAAGACTTACTTACTGTGGCCCTGTGGGACAAGTTCCGATCTCCACGCGTGCGAACCCGCGGACAAAAGCTTGTTAAATTTAAGAGGTAAAATTTGTGAGTTTGTATGTCGGAGGTAATCTTCGAAACTACTGACCCAATTACGAAAATTTTTTCACTAATGTAAAGCTGCAAAATTGCGGAGTGTCATAGGATATTAAAACAAGAAACACGCGGATGAAGTGGCGTGTAGAAGCTTGTGGACAATATTTGTCCAATCAAGGTACAGGTGGTCTACTACGAAGTGCAAAGTGCAAATGATCGGATCGGACCGACACATGGCCGAAACGAATATTATTGAAAAATGCGAAAAAAGTTCTGATCGGGTCAATTGGGTCGGGACGTAGAGCGAGTGTAGGAGTGTAGGATCGGGACCGAACCAAATAGTAACTTCGTAGCAGGAAACGGCCGAACATTCGGCCGATACCACTTCGGAGTAGACCCCCAGAAACCTCGGTGTGCGAGTCCGACTCGCTCTTTGCCGGTTACTGTGAGGCTCATCCCACGCAGGATGAAAGATCTGGGTGTATCAGCATAGCGTGGTCTGCCTGGCTACAGAGTTCTATTTTTGAATACATTAATGGCAGCTGAAAATAGAATGGCGCGAAATTGGGTTTTGTTTTCAATGTTTCTGTTTACAGATAGATTAGGGATTTACATCGAACTTCACACTTTTTATTTAATCTTTTTTTTTTTTTTTTTTTATTTTATTGTGTGTTTTATCTGATGTATGTATCTGGTGTATTGTGTGTATTTTAGTTTGTGCCAAATAAATGCATTTTCTTTCTTCTTTCTTTCCTTTCTTTAGGGTAGAGTGGTGTGCCAGAACGCAAATCGAAAACGAAATAATAGCGTGGGCTGAAGGGATGCGACGCTGTGGTTCGGGACCGAAATTTCACGCGGACGAATTCGCGGGTAGAAGCTATTTTATATTATATATTATTAGCCTGTGATGTCCCACTGCAGGGCATAGGCCTCCCTACTCTCTTTGCACTTGACTCTGTTTAAAGCTGCGACGGAACAGTTCTTGTTGAAGGAGTCCAGCTCATCCCGCCATCTCCTTCTGGGCCGCGATGTCGCTTGCCATTGAGAAGGACCTATTGGGTCGTAAGGAGCTAATAGTGTAATATATATCTCTTTAACTAACACGCGAAACTACGATCTTTCATCATCATCATCACCATTTCAGCCGAAAGACGTCCACTGCTGGACATAGGCCTCCCTCAAGCACCTCCACTTCGACCGGTTCTGTGCTTCTCGCATCCAACGGGTTCCTGCGGCCTTCACAAGGTCGTCGGTCCACCTTGTGGGAGGCCTTCCAACGCTACGTCTTCCGGTACGCGGTCGCCACTCCAGAACCTTTCGGCCCATCGGCCATCTGTTTAGTTATAGCAATATGTTTGGCGATTATTCGGGTTATGCCGGTTACCTTGGTTCTCTTGCGGATCTCTTCATTTCTGATTCGATCACGCAGGGAAACTTCAATCATAGCTCTCTCCATTGCCCTTTGGGTGACTTTAAGCCAGTCATAATCTTTATTCTGATCTTATTTTCAACTGAAAATCGTTGATAGCCTATCGCTTCTTCGTCAGCGGTAGGACAGGTGCCAAAGACGAAGAAGAAGCTGCTTAGACTTGAGGAGCCTTTGAGCATTTGTCCGCAACCCTTAGATTTTTTCAAATACCCCAAAAATTTGCTTACCGTTTACCTACAGATGTCTGTACCAACCAAATGAGATCAAACGGTAGAAGCATGAAAATGACGAGGGAAAGCGGAAAAGGCTGTCAAAAAATCAACAACAAGATGGCTTCATCCGTAAAAAAATTGATTTATTTTGTTTAAAAGCAAAGAAATAACATCTTTGACGTGAAGATTTTCTTTGAGACTGGAGATCAAACCATAGAGCGCTTTTATTTTTTCTAACGCGTTAGGGGCTCGACAAACTTATCGGAGGAAAATCGCATTAAATCTTTCATAACGTCAAGGCTGACTCTTATTGCCTTTAGAAAGGAGAAATAAATCAGTATGTAGTCGTCTTATTGCCGGGCCTGCTTTTGTACAGAAAAGGACTTGGTTTAATACTAAGACCTGCACCTATTTACTAATCATTTTAACAATTCAAATTGCACTATTCGAACCATTAACTTTTTACCAAAAATAAAAACCCTTTAATGAATGGGTATCATTTAAGCTATCACCAATTTAATTAGTTTTGTGTTTCTTAAATAATAGGGTTTGTCCTCAAAATAGTAGATCTGTCACCAAAATGTAGTCACCAAACAATGCAAAATCAGTTCCACAATAAATCACCTAAAATTCTGAGATATAAGGTCTAGTACCAAATAAATGTTTTTGTATGTATTATAATAGGTGTGTCCTAATAAGTATTTAAGCAAACTAATTTAAAGAGATCACCAATAAATCATTAATGTGACCTAACCTAACTTAACTGTTTCCTTTTACAAAAGCGATTCGCTTCTGGCACATCGCCGGCCGCTGCCGCGGCACGCTCGCTTCGCTCGCTCGGCTCGTGCGTTGTTTGTCATACTCTAACCTAACCTAACCTAACTGTTTCCTTTTACAAAAGCGATTCGCTTCTGGCACATCGCCATTCTGAGCACAGAGCTATTATTTAAGTAACAAAACTGTTATTATAAGAACGAAGTTTATATTCATGTAATGCAATATAATTTTATTGGTTATCGATCTCTTATTTTACACATATATTAACATTAATTTGATAATTCATACCTGGGAACAATTTTTGTTTATCTGAGAACGAAAATATTTCGTGGCGATAGATCTATTTATTAGGTGATACAACTTGATGACAAATATAAATTTTGGTGATAGAAAATATAGTTCCCTTAATGAATTTCTCTTTAAACTTTATAACCTACCATTTATATTTGAATTTTGTTGTGCATGCTGTATCCTACTTCCTACTAATATTATATATGTGAAAGTTTGTATCGATGGATGGTTGGATGGATGGATGGATGGATGTTTGTTACTCTTTCACGCAAAAACTACTGAACGGATTTGGATGAAATTTGGCACACAGATGGTTTATAACCAGGATTAACATATAGTATACTTTTTATCCCCATATTCGCACGTGACCGAATGTTATGCGGGTGAAACCTCGGGGCGCAGCTAGTTCTCCTATAAGTGAAGGAATACACCTACTCAATATCAATACACACAGGGGCAATTCTCGTAATTCTAAGAACGTTCACAGTCTAATCTCAGTCTCAATTTGTCAAAAATACCTCTAATTTCCCTACATTTTTGACAAGTTTTTGACATTGATTGTCGCTGAGATGAGATTGCGACTATATTTTGAACGTTTTTAATTACGGGAACTGGCCTTCTCATGTTATCCTTTATTCATGTGTCATGAATTGTGTATAATTCTTCAATCTTTTGTTGGAGATCCTAAATAAATATAAAACTAATATTATAAATAGTTTTTTTTTTTTGTTTTTTTTTTTTGTTACGCTTTCTCGCTAAAACGGCTAAACGGATTTGGATGAAATTTTACACACTGAGAGAGACATCTAGACCATGTACCTGAATTAGTATATAGGATACTTTTTGTCCCGATATTCCCACGGGATCGAGACTTTGGGGCGGCCCACACTGGGAATTTCTCCTGTATCGTGGGTAGGTTTACAAACATTTAAACTCACATACACAAACAGCCAGACCGGGAACAACTACTTGTAGGTCATACAAATATTTGTTCCGTTCGGGAATTGAACCAGCGACACGCAGCGCAGCAGTCAATCGCTTAACCACTGCGCCAACCGTGCCGTCAAATTATACTTTGTTTGTGTTGCTAAAATAAAAGTGATTGTCTTAACAAATGACTTACCTAATAAGGTGTATATTTCTCAACGTTGTTGCAGCGATATTTTGTTATATCGTAAGAGGGATGATTTCCCTAAGGCGAACGCAAATCTAATAAATAAGGTAGCCTGGCTCAAAATAAATGTTTAGACTCCCTGTTAGGCAAGTATTTACTGAAGAGGGTGGATGGGTGGACCGTTTTTACATTCCTCGACCCCTCCGTGCCTCGAAATGCGCCTCAAGGCGTTGGTCCATCAGCGGGATTGTCCGAAAGGGTTACCGCTACTCCGGAACATAAAGGGCGAAGGAAGGAACATGGGTGGGTTTTAGTCAGTAAGAGTCTGACACTCCCTTCCGCTCCACCCAGAGCATTCTGCAGTTATTTGATGATTTCCCACCAGAAAAAAAAAGGCGTTGGTCCAGCCATTCGTGGATCTTTGACAGTCGTTATGGGTCGTCAGAAGCCCGAAAGTCTGACAAACAGTCTTACCAAGGGGTATCGTATTACCCAGTAACTGGGTTGTGGTGGTCAGATAGGCATGCTGATTTTCAGCTGCATCCGGTTTGACTGGAAGTCGACCCCAACATAGTTGGGAAAAGGCTAGGGGTAATGGGGTAATAAGAATGAGACTGTATTGTCAAAGAAGATGCTCAACAAAGTCGAAATTTTCCTAAACCTCGATAATAAGCCATATCGGTCGCATACGTACTGCACCTAAGAGCGTTTTTTTTCTTCTTAAAAGATGGCTGTTTTTCCTCTCTACCGATTTATTCTTAACTTGTCTTTAATACCTTGCGTCTAAAAGTCAGTTGACATTTTCCCTCTTCATCTGTGAGCATTCTGATTTGAAATAAAATAAAAAATCAGGTACTCCTAAGGGATTACTTGATATTTTTTTATGATAAGTCAAAGTAGAATTTGTCAATAAAAAAGTTATAGCAGTACATACATTTGGATCACTAGAATTTTATATTTTTATTATATTTATACAGGAGCAATGGTGGCCCCAGTGGTATCCCTTCCGACTTATGAGTTGTAGGTCAAAGGTTCGAACCCACACAGGCACTTTACTTTGAGTAAATTATTTCATCAGCACTGCTCTCAAAACGGTAAAGGAAAACACCGTGAGGAAACCGGCACGTCCTAGAACCAAAAGAAGACATTTGACACCTACCAACCCGCATTGGGCCCGCATGGTGAATTATGGCACACTTCCTCACAGAGAGGAGGCCGCGTCCCAGCAGTGGGAACATTATAGGCTGATTATGTTGTACATATATACAGCGTGTACCAGAAATGTGTGGTCATATTTACGGGTGTGGTACGGACCATCAAACTGAACAACTTTCTCCATGGGACCAACATCGTAATCACGAACGCCTTATAAATAAAAGCCTTATAAATAACAATTTCTACAAACTTGTGGGTGAGCACTGCTCTCCTAGCTAGGTTATGGAAACCTTTGTTAAGGAGAAGCAGTCCGGTCCCCTAAAGTACAATGACATAAAAGTTACATAGTGTTTCAGAAGCACTATGTAGCTTTTATGTCATTGTAACAATTTCGAAGAATTGAGTTAGACAATTAAAAGTTTAATTAAGATACGTTTTGTTATCGTTAAAATAAAATCATTTAAGACAAATATGTGTGTGTGTGTGTGTGTGAATATGTGAAGATATAGGAACAAGCGACAACATATGTCATAAGCGCCAGTACATTTGCAGCTTACGTAACGCCGTGAAAGCCATCCGATCCATCCATCACGCTGACCGGACGAGATGTACCACTTATATGGTATTAAACTTACCTCGTGTTTGGCGCGGCTTTTTCCTTATTTTTCTCGCATTTTTATGTTTATGTTTTTCTTATATTTTGGAATAGTACTAGATTTATTTATTTATTTAGGTTAGCCAACAATTGTTTACACAATACATTTAACAAATCATTTCGTAATACATTTATAAGTGCAACAATTACTTATAGACTAACACAACATGCACCATTAATGGTTTTACTTATTTCAAAGCCAAAAAGGACATTTACAATTATAGTTATTCAATATTTCACTAGATGAACTTATACTTAAATAAGTTTTTGATTGGCAAGATGAGTCTTGTTGTTGTGACGGTTTTTTGCAGTTTAGGATTCTTTTTGTAGCTATATTTTAATTTAAACATGTATGTGTAAAAGAGTTTATAGCACGGTGTGACCTAAACCCGCATTTAAGTCAGGCTAATCTGTGACTTCTCCCTCTCACAGAGAGGAGGCCTACACACCACGCCTGGGACACACCCCAGCAGTGGTAACGTTAAAGGCTGATTATGAAATTTTATTTGATAAATGAACTGTTTGTTTTCTATTAATTAAATTAAATTATATTCGAAAACATCCATTGGTTTCTTACTAAACTTCAACTATATCCGACGACCCTGTTTACTTATCTCCTTTGGTGACCATACATTGTAAAATCCTACTTCCTTCCTACCATATATATACAAACCTATATATAAAGCGAAAGTTTGTAAGGATGAATGGATGGATGAATGTTTGTTACTCTTTCACGCAAAAAGTACTGAACGGATTTGGATGAAATTTGGCACACAGATAGTTTATAACCAGGGATAACACATAGGATACTTTATATTCCCATATTCCTACGGGATCGAAATTTTTGCGATTGGAACCGCGGGGTGCAGCTAGTTAGACATATTTATTTAACTTTTTACTATATTGTTCCAGACGGAAATGGTCCACGCGGGCAGCAGCTTCCAATGGGACAAGCTGTCGCCCGCAGAGTTCCAGCAGTTGCAGGAGTTGACCTCGTGTGAGTACACCCTTAATTAAGCAATCATTAAACCTACCTCTTCATTATCATCACTCTCCTGCCCTTATCCCAATTTATTTGGGATCGGCGTAACATACATTTTTCTTCGATACTTTCTTTCATCCTTTCTCTATTAGTCGTCATCTCGGTAGTCACCCCCTTTCTAGCATTTGTTATCATTCACACAGTCCATCCATATTCTCTTTGATCATTTCTGTTCTACATTACTGCAAAAACAAAAAACAAAACAAAACTGTCTTTTTGACATAATCTCTACTAAGTCGAGTTTCACAAGAACGTTCAGGACCGACCAGTAAAAATACTTTAATATTCAAAATAATAAAAAAAAGATTTATTATTATTATTAAAGTAGAGACAGATTATTTTTGTACCACTTAGATGGCAGTTTTATATCATAATTCAATGCCGTAAGACGCAAATTAGGCAGTCAAACTCTTTTAGTTCCGTTGTACACACGTTTTTCTTGCCGTAAAAGTCTACGGTTTGGCCGTGAAAAACTACGGTTGATTCGCTGTATGTAGGCACGGCCGTCAGTGTTGTATGGATCACTATGGAAGCTTATTGACAGAAAAAAAAGAAAGAAAATACGTTTATTGGCAGTAAACATGACGCATAAAAAGAACATAAACCCAAAAAAAACAAGTTCGGGGAAAACATGCGTCACATCCACGCAAAACGGCCATCGCTCAGCATAATGCTAAGACCCTATACGAGACAGAGCCCCAGCGCTGGTTTTCAGCGACAGCTGGCGTTGACCTGATGACGTCAATCAGTGCAGCATATGATTAGACATAAATAAAAACAACAGTCAAAATATAAAATAAAATAAACATACGTACCTACATTACTAAAATATGGTTTTCTGGGTACTGACTTTTTTTTTTGGTGGTTGGTTTAAATACGAAATAAAATAAATATACATTACAAAAATATGGTATAAACATCAAATATATGAAGTGGTAACATTCCGGGCAACAGCTCAGCGGTTTATACGCCACAACACTACCGGGACCAACGGCTTAATGTACTTTCTGAGGCACGGAGGCGTCTTGATATGTGAAGATGGTCACCCATCCACGTACCAACCGCAGCAAGCGCAGCTTAACCTGATCGAGCGACCCATGCGGCTGTTATTGCTTAGCCACAAGCCGCTCTTTTCTTTTTGTATGCCTCTAATAACAGCGGCGACCTTTCAAACCTCACCAGAAACTGTGCCACCCCTATTCCCTGCCCCTTCACCTTAAGCTTTCAGCTATTCACGAAAACCCAGCGCGAATATCACGAAAATCACCTGACCTTTCCTAAACCTAACAAAATGAAGCCACTGAACATCGCGTCCGAAGTGTCCTTCCAATAATAACATTATGCCCTTACATGTTCCGATTTTACACCGGATGTTGGGCGTCGGTCGGTAACTGATCTAACCAATTTAGTTAATACTATTAGCTCTCCCTCTACATGTGTGCCGTTTACCGCCTCACACACAAACATCGTTTAACGTTAACGGGAATGCGCTAAGGTAGAGGAAAATTCAAATTTTCTTACGTTTTTTGCAATTTTGGCACTGCTGGGCTTTTTTTTTCCGGATTGGAAATCATCAAATGACCCCTCCCGCTCTGGGTGGAGCGGAAGGGAGTGTCAGACTCTTACTGACTAAAACCCTCCCATGTTCCTTCCTTTGCCCTTTATGTTCCGGGGTAGCGGTAACCCTTTCGGACAATCCCGCTGACCCGGCAGGCTTCGGCCCTAAGGGGCCCCTCAAATTATGCTGACAACTCTTTGAGGCGCGCGTGGAACACTTGCACTGCTGGGCTTGGGCCTCTCTTTTCGTATGCCAATCCCCACGCTCCTGTGCCAACCTCATCCAGGTTTTGCCCGCGATTGCAACAATGTCATCTGCCCATCTCGCCGCCGGACGACCGACATCTCAAATCCTTCAGCACTTCACACTGACAGTAGTAGTTGGTAGTTTCAGAGATTAGCGCATTCAAACAGTCTTCGGCTTTATTATTATCTAGTATAGATACTCGTAGATGTACCTGTAGTGGTATCTACAACGCCATATGCGAACAACGCGTCATACTGACGTCACGCAAATCCTGCATCTCGCAGGCAGAGTTTACCGCGCAATTAGCATAGATACAATTTCCCAACATAAATCGTTGGGCAATTGCCCTCCAGACACAACACCCGTCTGGTCGGAGGATCCTCCCTTTTCTATAGAGTATAAGTGGACTTTACACCCTGTTCTTCATACCTCTAAATACCCTAAGCCAATTAAAATCATGCCACTTAACTCATCGTGAAGAAGGTATAAAATCAACCAAAACAAACCCGAAAATGCCTATTCCCCAAAGGTAAAATTTGCCTGAGTATTACCCGATTACCTCCGTCATATCAGGCCACTAACGTAATAGCACGGCTCAGTGTTCCAATTCAATTAGACATATGGCCCAGGGACTATGTATTAGCAAATTAAACTTTTGCACTTAGTGAATTTCGATAGGGGTGGCCAATTTCTGGTAAGGCTTGAAAAGTCGCTGCTGTTATGACAGGCATACAAAAAGAAAAGAGGGGCTTGTGGCTAAGTAATAACAGCAGCACGGGTCGCTCGATCAGGTTAAGCTACGCTTGCTGCGGTTGGTCCGTGGATGGGTGACCATCTTCACATACCAAGACCCCTCCGTGCCTCGGAAAGTACGTTAAGCCATTGGTCCCGGTAGTCATTCGTGAATCTTTGACAGTCGTTACGGGTCGTCAGTAGCCCGAAAGTCTGACAACTAGTTTTACCAAGGGTATCGTATTACCCTGTAACTGGGTTGTGGAGGTCAGATAGGCAGCCGCTCCATGTAAAATGCTGGTATACAGCTACATCCGGTGAGACTGGAAGCCGACCCCAACACTAAGACTGATTGTTAGATTTTCGGGCTTCTGACTACCCGTATAACGACCGTCAAAGATTCACGAATGACAGCCGGTACCAACAGCTTCACGTGCTTTCCGTGGCACGAAACAGATACGATACGAGATAATACTTTAAAAAATCGTCAGAATTTCGCAATCTTTTTTTTTCTACCCTAGTCCTACTAGATAATTCAATGTCCTTTTCTTCTCATAAATTTCTTTACGGGTTTCAAGACAGCTGAATAATTTATCTGGGATTCGTCGCTTTTATTTATTTTATTATTTATGAACACACAGTAAGCTACATTGCGAAGCGACATGTTCCTTTAGGCAGAGCAGCGGTGGCCCAGTGGTTACGGTCGCGACTTACGAGTTCTATCTAGGTCTTGGGTTCGAACCCAAGCAGGCACTTTACTTAGTGTAAGTTTTCATCACCACTGCTCTCAAAAATGTGAAAGAAAACATCGTGACCAAACTTGCATGTCTTAGAACTAAAAATTCAGACATGTGACATCCGCCAACCCGCACTGGGCCTGCGTGGTGGATTATGGCCCACTTCCTCTCACAAAGAGGAGGCCTGTGTCCCAGCAGTGGGAACATTATAGGCTGACTATGCTATGTATATAACTTTTGAGTACAAAAATATTGCTTATTTCTTGAGAAAATTTCTTCCGCTTGTCTGATGGTCGTAGATTCTGTCTTGCAGGAGTTGGAATGGTTGGGGGTAGTGGAAGTTGTGCCCTATTTTCCTGTTACTTATGTAGTCGGTGCAAATTGTAAAATGGGAGAAATCGTCACATAAGGAAAAAGCTTTATGCGCCCCCTTCATGCGAGTTTTCATTAATGTAATAGAAAGAGAAAGACAGAGATCATTTTCATGGTTTTCGAGGGTGCTGAAGCCGATAGTGTGGTCAAAATGAAAATCCAAGATGGCGACTGCAATTTTTTTTTAATTTTCGTAGCGGCCATCTTGGATTTTTATTTTGATCTTCGTTCCTGCCGGGGGTCCCCCGACCCCACACGTTTTTTTTTCTATTCCGTTTTTCTTTGCAGGTATGAAGTAGAAAGGAGTGAATGATAGCGTGACGGTTGACAGGGGAGAACCGACTACAAGTCACAAGGAACAAGGGCGATTTCCCTGCCTCCTACGGCTCCTACTTAATCATTTATTTTTAACCGAAATTTCTAAAAGTTCTTCCTTAACGTTGCTTGGGTAGTTTTTGAGTTAGCTACAATAATACGTATTTTTGCCACTTAGTTTATATTTATATACAGAAAAATAAAAACAATTTTACAAAAAAAAAAAAAAAACAAGGGACTTCTAAAAAAGACAAAAGACCCCACAAAGCGAACAATTACTTTAATCTCGGAAGTCGGTGTCGTTAGGTTCGCATTTTCGTTATATGCCACCGACTTCCAAAATTAAAGTTATGTCTCACTTTGTAGTTGTAGAGTGTCTTTTTTGGAAGTCGATTGTTTTTTTTTTTTTTGTAAATAGTTTCTTTACATACATACTCGTACATCTCTCTCACCATCCATCAGCCCTAAGTGGAATAATACCGAAATAGCACTATTCTTAATATACTTTAGGTTCCTACTACAGAACTGTTAGCATATTGAACTTAGCCTGATCAACATGGACTAATTGGGATTAATAGCTTTTATGTAAATACGACTATATTCGTATATTATCAACTTATGTCACACAAGAGCCAATCACTTTGCAAAATGTGTGCTACATGCAAAACTATCCTAATTTTTTCCACTATGGTAATTAGACCAGAGAAGTCCACATTATCATTGGTCAGGGCTTAGGCAAAGTGGAACAAATATTTGTATGACCTACAAGTAGTTGTTCCGGGTCTGGCTGTTTGTGTATGTGAGTTTAAATGTTTGTAAACGCACCCACGATACAGGAGAAATTCCTAGTGTGGGGCAATGTTTTTTTTTTTTTAAAAAAAAGAAAGAAAACAAAGAAAGTGACTTTCTTTCGTCGTTGTCGAAATACTTACACTGAATGCGATTGTCACTTGCCTAAACCCCCAGTTCCTTAAATTCTAAACCTATTAATCTGCCTAGCCTGTTGCCTGCCTGTTGGGGTCGGCTTCCAGGTTAAATTATTAAGAATATTAACGACACGCACTGTTTTCCTTAAGAGGCAGTGGGCAGGGCACATTGCTCGCATAGAGCTCGGTGCCGAAAAGTTCAGGAGTAGCGACCGCGTACCGGATGACATAGCGTTGGAAATCCTCCCACAAGGTGGACCGACGACCTTGTGAAGGCCGCAGGAATCCGTTGGATGCGAGAAGCACGGAAACGGTCGAAGTGGAGGTGCTTGGGGGAGGCCTATGTCCAGCAGTGGACGTCTTTCGGCTGAAATGATGATGATGATGATGATTGTTTTCCCGTATTTGATGGTCCACTAGTTCTCCTGTTTATTCTAAGTAATGCTACTCGTGGAGACCATGTTCAGGATTGTTCTGTCTCTTATATCTTCACTATAAAATTTTATATTTCTTTTCCAGATTCAACCAAGAAGCTTCAGGATGTCCTCAAAGAGTTCTGTGAGGTCAAGAAACAGAGTTCGGATGGGGTGAGTTTCTTACTCCATTCTTTCGTTTTATTCCAGGCATCATTTCATATTTGTTACGAATTTTCTTGTCAGGTACATACTCGTATATGGAAATAAATAATTCACACACGGTTTTTGGAACTACCAAATTGGTAATAATATTTTGGATAGATGTTAAATGACCCTTGACCACAGAGCTCGTATCGGAAACTCATTATCTGCCTAGCCAAGCCGGTTAGTCCGTAGATGGGTGACCATATATACATACCAAGACCCCTCCGTGCCTCGGAAAGCATGTTAAGCTGTCATTCGTGGATCTTTGACAGTCGTTGTGGGTAGTCAGAAGCCCCATAGACTGTCAAGCAGTTTTACCAAGTAACTGGTTTGTGGAGGTCAGATAGGCAGTCGCTCCATGTAAAATCCTGGTATCAGCTGCATCTGGTTAGACTGGAAGCCGAACCCAACATAGTTGGGAAAAGGCTCGGCAGATTGTTAACGACCTAAAGAAGGTGGCTGGGACAGACTGGATGTGGAAGGTGGAGGACAGGGTGTTTTTCCACAGCCTGGGCGAGGCCTATGTCCAGCAGTGGACTGCGATAGGCTAAGGTGATTGAGTTGATTGGCTGATTGTTTTAATAATAGAAAACAAAAACGAGCATTTCACTTTTTATCCTGGTACTCAGACGAAGTCATCATTAGAAGCTATATAGTTAGTTATAAATAGAACTCAATGAGGAATGTCCTAGAAAGTTGAGACAGGCAGCACTATACCGCATTAGAGTTTACGAACTAATATTAGTTCGCCACAATGTCTGACCTCGTGCTCGTACTGTTGTTGCGAACTCGCTCCTCAGGTACAATAATTATCTAAAGTGGATTGCTTTTTATACTGGGAAATAAACATACATTATTTTTTTGTTAGCCTACATTGTGTCCCATTGCTGGGCAAAGACCTCCCCTTTTCCCTTCCAAACCGGGATGTCTTGTGCGATCTCTGGCCATGTTGGCCCTGCAAATTTTACCAGATCGTCACACCATCTTCGCCGTGGTCTACCCCGACAGCGATGTCCGCCCTCAGGCGTCCAGTGAGTGGCGAACTTTGCCCATCTCTCGGGGTGGTTAAACATACATACATGGTTATAATTTTAACAAAAACCTTGGTTTTTGGTGTTGTAGTCTAAGTACTCGTTTAAACGAGCGACACGCGTTAGCGGCAGAGGCAACTGCAGTCGTCGATAACATGCCGCTCGTGTATATGAGTACGGTGCTCAAATACACGAGCGGCATTTTGTCGATGGCTGCAGAAGACGCGTGTCGCTCGTGTGTATAAGCACTTAAAAGTGTAAAGGATGGAAAGAAAGAAAAATAGGTTTTTTTGTCACACTCCCGTGCCCTAGCCTTTTTCCAACTATGTTGGTGTCGGCTTATAGTCTAATGCAGCTGCAAACCAGTATTTTATATGGAACGACTGCCTATCTGACCTCCTCAACTCTGTGAATGGGTAACACAATACTCCTTGGTAAGACAGGATGTCAGTATTTTTTTTTTTTACCCGTAACGACTGTCAAAGATCTAAGAATGACAGCCGGGACCAACGGCTTAGAGGGCTTTCCGGGGCTTCGAGTAATCTCTATATGTAATGGAAGGTCACCGATCCACGAACTAACCGCATCGACCCGTGCGGCTGTTATTATTTAGCCACGAGCCCTTACATATCATATCTGGTACTTGAAAAGCGTATTTATAAACCTCCAAAATCACATTAAAATCGGTAAAATCATTACAAAGCCAATATTTCCGAAGCCAACGGTTTTCGAAATTAACTCGACAATGTCATGATAATGAAATCTGATTAAATGGCATCCTCGATAATAATATAGTGGAGAGATAAGGTTATCTATCACCGATATTGGCACCTCATTATAAGAGATAAAGTGTTTTAATACATGATGGCCGTTGGCGTGGCTTGGTTCGTATAGGAGTAGTACGAGTGGACTCTCAGAAAATAATGTTATTTTGGAGCTGCATTTTTAATTGTGAGGTGGAGGTGCTTTTTATTAGAGAGGCCCGTGGCTAAATAATAACAGCCGCACAGGTCGAACGATCAGGTTAAGCTACGCTTGCCGCGGTTGGTCTGTGGATGGGTGAACATCTTTACATACCAAGACCGGAAAGCACGTTAAGCAGTTGCTTCCGGCTGGCATTCGTGGATCTTTGACAACGGTGCTTTGGTTTTTCTTTTTCGTTACGGGTAGTCAGAACCCCGAAAGTCTGACAACCAGTCTTACCAAGGGGTATCGTAATCCCCAGTTATTGGGTTGTGGAGGTCAGATAGGCAGTCGCTCCATGTAAAATACTGGTATTCAGCTGCATCCGGTTAGACTGGATCTCCACAAATTACTTTCACAAGGAAAAATTTTCAATTTTTTTTTATGAAATATCTGTCAACTTGTTAAAGTTAACAGATATTTTATAAAATTTTGTAATTTGTGGGATGGTGCATCTCACTCTCTTTCTCAACCGGTATCTATTCTATGCAGAGTGTATGTTTATGTCACCGATCATTTCTACGTACGCCACTCTTCCCGAACTGGAACTTTCCACAGCCAATTCAGGTGGTGATGCTTGCAGGAATTGGGAAATTGTCTAGGCCTTGAAAGAATCAAAATAATTTATTTCACATAAATCAAAATGGGCACTTATGAAACGTCAGAAGCTAGGTGCACGGTTCTAATTGGTCGTTTCCTTTGGAGAAGAGCCGGCAAGAATCTCCACGGTTACTCTTTTAAAAATAATTGGCTTTTACAATCTTTTCAAATTGCAGTAGGTATGGGAGGACAGCGTAGGCCTGTCAAGAAGTACCAGGTACTTGATAAAATAAAAAAATGGAAAAATCTTATGTATATACAACTTGTCCCGGAATTAACGCACACCACCAGACACCCCAATTAGAATGTTATGTTATAATCATAATACATACACTGATTTTTTATTATTATGTAATAAACATTGTTTTTCTCATAAATTAGTTACACTGATTGTGGGAGAAAATTGTGGTCACATTACAAATCTACGCATGCAAACAGTCGCACTCGTTTAGGGGTCTAGCGCAGTAGGTACTTCATCTATTTTGGTTTGTTTTGACTGTACAGCGGAAGTGTGACAGTAATTTACGTAGTTTTAATTATTTTTGGGATAAAATATTACCTATATTAAAAATTACAGAAATCGATTCAGTAAACGATTCTGAACAAACTACTTTCATAATGTGCATTAATTCAGTTACACATTGTATATATATTATATTTGTTTTGCCCAGAAACGTGTGTACAAACACCAAATTTTTAGACCCAATCATTTCTGTGTTCCAAATGTAAGATATTTTTAATGACTTCTTCGATAAATCTAACGGAATTTTGGAAACCAGAAACCTCTCCATATATAATAACACGCTAGCACTTACAATACTGCCTACTTTTTACGACTAGAGACGGTAGATAACGGGAGAACTCCATTTTTATTCCCGAATACCCATCAAAATAGCCATTATTATGAAAACACAAAAACTTTTTATGAACCTTCATCTTAATCTGTGTGAGCGAGCCTGCGAATATGACGTCATATCTCCTGTCTCCCTCTCTCTTTATGACGTCACATGCTGCTTGACAATCGATGATAACCTTTTACTTTAGCAAAGAATAACCGACTTTACTTGGATTGGAATAGAACTCAAACTCGAACTAAACCATTCGGATAAGGAACCATGACGTCACAGAAAAGGGGTGTAAAGAAGAAAAATAAATATTTATTACCGATTCTACTTTGGACTTTATTACGCTCGTGATAAGGTTAGATTTCGTGTGCAGTCTATAAATAAACTTGATGCCCCACTAAAGTTTCGCCAAGGATTCCGAGGCCTATTTGCTTGGCATTAAGTGTTTTCCCTTGTAAAAACCTACGTGGGGATCAAAAAGGGGAAGGGGTTTGAAAGGGGGGATGTTTTGTACCTTCCGGGGTTAGTAGAGGTCGAAATGTCATTGTGGAGTTAAAGAGGCATTCAGTAGGTAGTTTACATAGAGCTTCATTGCCTACGGTACTACTTGAAAGTCAGAATAACTCATGTATAAGATATTCCAGCCCAAAAAACTAACAAAGTTTATCGCTATTCAATATTTTGAACTCAACTTGTATTACATAATTATATCTATTTTATTATTTATTTATTACCGTGATTGCCCGTGACATCACAGCGGGCCCTATCAGAATACCAGCGCTGCGACATTTATTTTTAAATGTCGAAACATCATGCTGAGATAGAAGCCTTTTGGCCTCGTATAGGATTTTCTGTTTCATTTTTCCTTTTATTACTTTTTTTACATATAATTTGTTTTATTTTTATTTTTTACTGTGTTTAGTTTAGTTTATAATCCTGTACGAGTCGCAATAAATACTTTTTCTTTTCTTTTCTTTACATAATCAGCCTACATGTTGGGAACATTACAGGCTGATTTTTAGAGCCCACCACGAATTAAAAAAAGCCAAGACGTTGTTCGGAAAAACAGAGTAATTCGTCCCTTTTTCCCGGACAATAATCGATATAAACAAGTCGATAAATTGCACGAACGCGTCGTAATCCCTCCCTTGTCGATCGTTTGTAGTCACATTAGTCCCCTAAAGCCTATATTTATCGTTTAAATTGCATAGTATGAACGTGAATAGATTTCCGTGATGTTGCCAAAAAAGTCCTTCAGAGATTTACAAGGGCTCATAACAAACGAGCCTTGACGTGGACTTGCGGACTAGCTTCTGCCCGTGATTTCGTCCGCGTGAAATTTCTTGTTCCCCCGACCCACCCCGTCGCATCGCATCGCCTGCCCGCGCTATTACATCATTTTCGCTTTTAATAAAAGAATAATCTTATATCCCCTCGTCTGTTAGGCTTATTAAGTTTGATAATAATAGAAAAATTAATTGTGTCTTATTAGTGACAGCTGAGCTCATAACAACGATGTTTCTTGGGAAACACTCAAAAACCTTATAAATAAAGAAAGAAAGAAAATACATTTATTTGCGGCAAACAAGACGCATAAAAAAGAAACACAAACACAAAAAAAAAATAACAAGTTGGGGGTAAACATGCGTCACATCCACGCAAAACAGCCATCGCTCAGCATAATGCTAAGACACTATACGAGACAGAGCCCCAGCGCTGGTTAAATAAATGATAATGGTGGTTCCTTGGTAAATATCTCATCGATGGAATAACAGGCAGAATGCCAGGCAGCATTCTACAATGCAGGCATTCTGCCGTTCATGAACGTGAACGTTCAGTCTGATCTCAGTCTCAATCTGTCAAAAATACCTCAAATTTCCCTACATTTTTGACGAGTTTTTGACATTGATTGTCGCTGAGGTGAGATCGCGACTAGATTTGGAACGTTTTTAATTAGGTACGGGAATTGGCCTTCTGTTCTGTTCTTTGGGATTTTCCATTCGGAATTTGTCGATATTAGGTACGGGAATACAGCGATATTTTTCAAAGGGAAAACCATACAGATCGCCTAAAAACCTTATAAATCCTACTATTATTACACACGTATATTATAAACGTGAAAGGCTGTGAGCAAGGATGGATGGATGTTTGTTACTCTTTCACGCAAAAACTACTGAACAGATTTTGATGAAACTTTACAGTAATATTGCTATTTATACATCAGAATAACACAGGATATTTTTTTTATCCCGATATTCCCACGGGATCGACACTTATGCGGGTAAAACCACGGGGCGCTGCTAGTGGACTCTAAATGTTTCCATCGATGGTATCACAGAGAAAATACCTGCATTATACACAACAAATGAGCTAAATATGACCCCATAGTGAATGCAAGAGCGCATAATGACAATGTTTCTTCACGAAAACCGATAGAAAACCTTATAAATGTTCTCATCTATATTTTAAGAGGCAAAATGCCTGCATTGTAGACAATAACGGAGCTAAATAGGAGAACTTCAGACGATTGAGCCTCGAAGGGGGGGATTTCTGGTTCAAGAGCTGACGGCAATAGGGTTGCCACACTTAAGTTTTAAGGAATATTTATGGAATGGGTTTGGAACCTGCGTCCTAGATAGAAACTAACATTAGTAGGTAAGTTGCGAGTTTAAACCTAGTGTTTTTAAGTTTAAATCAATCTAAGCTGCGCCCCGCGGTCTCACACGCATAAGTTTCGATCCCGTGGGAATGTCGGGATAGAAAGTATCGAATGTGTTAATCCTGGTTATAAACCATCTGTGTGCCAAATTTCATCTAAATCCGTTCAGTAGTTTTTGCGTGAAAGTCTAACAAACATACATACATCCATAAAAATTTTCACGTTTACATATAATATTAGTAGGATTTTTATCTCACGAAGCGATGCGCGTTTTACTTGTACTTACCAAGTGTACAAACACGCTGTGAATGTTTGAGCTGTCAGTTTCAATAATACACACAACAATTTTGACAGTGACAGCTCTTGAACTCGTTTTAAATGTGCTGAACGCGTTCAGTTTCATTGGTGAAATTCAATTCACCCTTTGTGTGCAATAAACTATTTAACGTTAACCGTCAGTGAAAGAGCGTGGATTTTTTTTTTATGGTGATTTTTATTCAAAACTGACTTGAGCAAAATTGAGGATTTTGAATGAAAAACTTACCTTTAATACCTTTTGATTCAATAAATTATACACATACGTAAACTTACCTCTTCTTCCCATGGGGGTAGAAGTACGATCCTTACATACTCCTTTTGCTTCGTTTACGATCATACATCTGGTCATACACGCACGCTGGTTTCGAGTACTACGCACCTGAGGGTCTACTACAAAGTGGTATCGGCCAAATGTTCGGCCGTTTCCTGCTACGAAGTTACTATTTGGTTCGGTCGGTCCCGATCCTACACTCCTACACTCTTTCGAATATTGACTATGGTCCCGACCCAACTGAGCCGATCCGAACTTTTTTCGCATTTTTCAATAATATTCGGTACGCCCATGTGTTGGTCCGATCCGGTCATTCGCACTTTGCACTTCGTAGTAGACCCCCTGACCTTTCTGAAGAACATCACCAATAGGGTAACTATACATATACCTTCTAAAGTCTGACAACCAGTCTTACCAAGGGGTATCGTATTATCCAGTAACTGGGTTGTGAAGGTCTGATAGGCAGTCGCTCTATGTAAAATACTGGTACTCAGCTGCATCAGGTTAGACTGGAAGTCGACCCCAACATAGTTGGGAAAAGGCTAGACAGATTTATGTCCTTCTAAACTAGTATATTAATTCTCAATATACAGCTGTCTCCCGCGGTTTTGTTCAACGGTCTTAAGCCTGACCTTCGCTCCCGGATATTGCAAACAGTTTCCATAACTTAACTTGTAAATTCCTCGCCGGGATGTGTCCGTGGTTTAATATCGGAGATGTGGTGCGCCTACCCGAGTGGGGGATGAGTGTGCTTTGATTATGAGGCGCCGACACGACGCCGGCAGGGTTACCAGGAGATCGGAAATTAAATCGGGATATCAAAAAAATGGCTTCTTACTTAGTGCTTTGCTAGGCTAGTATTTTGTGTAACCTGTCAAATCCATATTATATCTTTTAATAGTATAAAATAACGCGATATTTATCTATCTATACTAATATAAAGCTGAAGATTTTTTTTTTGTTTTGTTTAAACGCTCTAATCTACAACTACTGGTCGGATTTGAAAGAATATTTTAGCAGTTGATAGCCTAATTCTTGAGGAAGGCTATTAATCATCACGCTAAGACCCTTAGGAGCCGAGCAAAAAGAAGCAAAAGTCAGAAAGAATGCTCAGCGAAAACGAAGTAATAGCGCGGGCAGGTGATGCGATGCGACGCAGTAGGGGGGGGGAGGAGCAAGAAATTTCACGCAGACGAAGTCGCGAGCAGAAGGTAAATATTATCCAGCTATCCAACTTATCGTACTTCCTACTATCCTGCTATCCTACTTATCCAACTTCCTACTATCCTACTTCCTACTATCCTACTTCCTACTATCCTACTTCCTACTATCCTACTTCCTACTAATCCTACTTCCTACCATCCTACTTCCTACATATTTGTATAATATTATAAACGCGAAAGTTTGTGTGGATGGATGGATGGATGTTTGTTACTCTTTAATGTAAAAACTACTGAACGGATTTGGATGAAATTTAGCACACAGATGGTTTATAACTAGAACTAGAACTAGACGGCACGGTTGGCGCAGTGGTTAAGCGATTGACTGCTGCGCTGTGTGTCGCGGGTTCGATTCCCGCACGGAACAAATATTTGTATGACCTACAAGTAATTGTTCCTGGTCTGGCTGTTTGTGTATGTGAGTTTAAATGTTTGTAAACGCACCCACGATACAGGAGAAATTCCTAGAGTGGGGCAACGTGTTATTAAAAAAAAAAAAAAAAAACTAGGATTAACATATAGGATACTTTTTATCCCGATATTCCCACGGGATCGAAACTTATGCGGGCGAAACCGCGGGCGCAGCTATTGAAATATAAATTAAGTTTGTGAGATTCAAATCTAAATATGCGGCAATATAACAATGGCCCCAGACCGGTGATCGAAAGTTCGTATCTCTCACTTTTATTTCTATATCTGCCCGTGACACTGGCAAATACTGGTAACTGTCGAGTTAACGCAACTGTCAAATCAACAAAACTGACGAATCAGTGAAACTGACTATTGACTAATCAACGAAACTGGCGAATTAAATTAACTGATGACTAAAGGAAACTGACCAATGATACGCGGACTCGTCACAGCGGGCCCTATCAGAATATCAGCTTAAATGTCGCAGCATCATGCTCAGATCGGAGCCTTTTAGTCTCGTATAGGACTTTCTGTTTCATTTTTCTACCCAGTTTTTGTGTGAAAGAGTAAGAAACATCCATCCGTCCATCCATACAAACTTTCGCGTTTATAATATTAGTAGGAAGTAGTATTTACATTTCCTGTTCTAAAATATAATATTTTTATATTAGCACCTTTTCTAATTTAACAGAAACAACCCTTTAACAGAAACAGGAAATAATATTCCTCAGATATCCATTTTCCTCAATTACGCCTCTGAAATAAATATTAAATGAAATGTTTATTTATGTAAGGGCTGATTTTTCCAACGCCAGACAATTTTATCCGAGGAATAACTTTTGAATTTTTGACAGTTCTTCCATACAAAATCTGTCAGACGTCAATGATTATTTATTCCACGAAGAAAAATTATCGGTCGATTGAAAAATCAGCCCTTGGTAGATCTTTTAAGACACTTTTACACGTCAATATTTTGTTGGACATTAAAAACTAGATGGCTCCTGCATTTCTTATCTGACTGAGAAGAAATGCCGTAGGTATTGCACAGTTCTATAAAACAGCAGATTTTTTTTTATAACCAACAAAAAAGTTCTACCCTTGGTCTAGACCTCCCTAGGGTAGAATTTATATGTTGTACTGTAACCATGAATATTCAGCACATGATTCAAGTATCATGTGTTGAATATTTATGTTAACAGTTTGCTTGTCGATGCCACCCTGTATAGAAATGTTAGTTGTAAGAATGATAAATAAATAAAATAAATATTTTCAGCAACATTTTCTAAATTTTCGCAGGAATCGGAAACCAGATTCCTCAGACCCTTATTTCTCATATTCCGCAATTAAACCTCTAAAATAAAATATATTTCGGTTCAACCCTAAGCGTAAGACTGACGCCCGCAGATTTCCATAGATACGTGTATTCCTCTCAATATTTTTTTTTTTCTTTTGTTTTTCACTGCCTAATCTTGTAATTTACTCGGTAATCTGAAACTGTCTCATTTGATACTTTTCTTAGGATCAAGTCTTTAGATGAGAAGATACTTGATATTTTTAAAGATAAATCAGATGTGATAAAAAGTTTTTCTGTACGTATCTTGTTATATTTTTCTGAGAGTGCTGCTGAGCAAAAATTGGTCTTTGATAAGAATTCTTGTGGGAGTTTTGATAATATAAAGGTTATGTAGAGTGTATATTTACTTAGATCACGTGTTAGTAAATAAGTAGGTGGTATATATTTGAAGAAAATTCTCTATGCTATGATAATAAAATAGTTTTAAGACCTTTGTAACTAACAATTATTATGGATGTACTAACACTAGTGTTTAAATTATGTATGTATCTACTAACAAATTGGATTTTATGATCTGAAAAATAAATGAATTTAATTGAATTGACGTATGTATATTTTCTGCCAACCAAGTTGCGACATTTATTTTTTAAATGTCGTAGCATCATGCTGAGATAGGAGCCTTTTGGCCTCGTATAGGAGTTTCTGTTTCATTTTTCTTTTTGTTACTTTTTTTTATATAATTTGTTTTATTTTTATTTTTAACTGTGTTTAGTATAGTTTATGATCCTGTACGAGTCGCAATAAAAACTTTTTCTTTCTTCCTTTCAAGTAAAGTAAGTGTGACCTGTCTTACCAAGGCGTAGTGTGCAACCCAGTAACTGGGTTGTGGAGGTCTGATAGGCATTCGCTCCATGTAAAATAATGGTACTCAGCTGCATCGGGTTAGACCTGGAAGCCTACTATAGGTATATACTATACTCTGGCCAACCCATAGTTATCTTGTACATATTTCATGCCTCGATTTCATCCATTAGAGGATTTTGGAAAAATCCTTCCTCAGTGCTCATCTTCGTTATAGATGGCAAGCATGTGCTAAATCTCATGCTTCCAGAACATGTGGGTTAGGCTCTGCGTTGGCTGCCAGTGAATTTAAGATTTTTATTAAATATAGAAGATTCCTAGCACGGTGGGCTGTGCTGGAGCGGCTGCTGCTGGTGCAGAAAACCTCAAATGGCGAAAATATTCCAACCTAATTGGGAGTTATATGTTCGAGCCATTTGGGGTTGAAACACTACGTCCGAGTGCCCACATTACGAGGTTTTACGAGATATCGCCAAGCGGTTAGTCAAATCTTCACGTGACCAGAGGGCTGGACTGTTTCTTGGCCAAAGAATTAGCATCGCCATACAACGTGGCAATGCTGTCAGCCTTTTGGGCACTGTTCCTGTTGACAGCGATGCGGACGATTTTTTTGATGCCCTATGATTCTTTTGCTTATTTTTTCACATGTACATAATATTATTTTAAATTTTAGCTTATAGAAAACTAAATAATATAGAAGATAAAAAAAATTGACGAAAGCTAAGTGTTATCTACACCTCTACTTACCCCTAAAAAGAATACAGGCGTAATATATTATTACGTGTTATTTATTTAAAAGAAACTTTCAACACAACATTAAATAGAACAACAGCAGAAAGACCACTGCTGGACATAGGCCACCCCCAAGCTCCTCCACTTTGATCGGGTCTGTGCTTCCCACATCCAGCGGGTTCCTGCGGCCTTCACAAGTTCGTCGGTTCACCTTGTGGGAGGGCTCAACACTACGACTTCCGGTAAATTAATGATACCATACGAAAGGTTAAATAAATTCAAAATCGGACGACAAGACTGTCCATCCTACCTCAAAAATCACGGCCCCTCTTGTACACTCCGCCTACAAAGGCCTGCGTCGTCACTGGAGCACTTATTTCGGGAGATTTCCTCCTAACATCGGCTTAAGATGACATTCAGCGAGTCGAGTGGCTAATGTCATAACCTCTTTTATCTGTTCTGTGGTCATAATGTCCGGATGTGTTACTGAGAGATGAGGACTGAAATGATGCTGGTGATAATGTTTAGTTGGTGCTTGTTGACATTTTAGTGACTAAAGTATTTTTATCTCACGAACTTGTGTACAAACACCCTGTGAATGTGTGTGTTAATACAGGAGCTCTCGGTACCGCCCGAGATAATGGCGAAGTCAGAACTGTTTGTGTGTGTTATGTGCTCACGCTACTCGTCTTCACGCACACAATGACAGCGTGTTTGTACACTTGGTAATCACAAGTAAAGTGCGCGTCGGTTCGTGAGATAAAAATACTAAACAAGCTGTTTGCCTGATCATATTTCTCATCGGCTTTATTCACGTTACTAACTTAAAAAATTACGAAATTCCATACAATCCTTGATGGCGAATTTTCGAAATCCTTCCTAATGCTGCGGCCACATTGTCGCGATAACTTCGTGCGGTCTCTCTCGCACACCACTCGACGTCTCGCTGTGTAACAGAGAATGCGCGAAGTGTATCATTAGTACTACGCTTCGTGCTGGGTGATATAATTGTGCTTCTAGCGAACTAACGCATAGTTTCAATGGCCACAAAAGTCGTCGACCCCTAAGAAAAAATCACCATTTTTTATTTTTTTTATTTTATCATGTTTAGAAAGCGGTACCCATCACGTCTGCAGAGTTTCGCTAGCTAATTTGATTTGACCCTGTATTTCCATAGCAACTAATCCTGCCGCCTGTTCAAACCCACGTCATCATCATCTGCCTAGCCTTTTCCCAACTATGTTGGAGTCGGCTTCCAGTCTAACCAAATGCAGCTGAATACCAGTATTTTACATGGAGCGACTGCCTATCTGACCTCCACAACCCAGTTACTGGGTAACACGATACCCCTTGGTAAGACTGATTCTCAGACTTTCGGGCAGAAAAAGTATTCCCGTAACGACTGTCAAAGATCCAAGAATGACAACGGGGACCAACGGATTAACGTGCTTTCCGAGGCGCAGAGGGGTCTTGGTATGTGAAGATGGTCACCCATCCACGGACCAACCGCGGCAAGCCTAGCTTAACCTGATCGATCGACCCGTGCAGCTGTTATTACTTAGCCAAACCCACGTATAGAAAAATATCAGCTGTTAGTACCAGGAATACAACCACCAACACATACAATGTTATCCTAACCTCCGGAAAATTCACACAGCCATTATCTTGACTAAGCTATATTTAGCCCGAGGGGCTGAAAGATCGCTTGCCAAGATACAACCACGACACTGTCATGTGGGGACGTAGTTATATTGTGAAGATCTAGAAACATTGCGGGGCTCTCGGCTAAATAATAACAGCCGCACGAGTCGATTGACGAGGTTAAGCTACCTTACCGCGGCCGGTCCGTGGATGGGTGACCATCTTTATATACCCAGACCCGTCCGTGCCTCGAAAAGCACGTTAAACCGTTGGTACTGGCTGTCATTTGTGGATCTTTGACAGTCGTTACAGGTCGTCAGAAACCCGAAAGTCTGACAACCAGTCAAACTTACTAAGGGATATCGTATTACCCATTACAGGATCGTGGAGGGCAGATAAGCAGTCGCTTTATCTAAAGTACTGGTATTCAGCTGCATCTGGTGGTCGAATATAGATGGAAAGAAAGAAAGAAAAAGTATTTATTGTGACTCGTACATAGATAGAAAAAGTCAACACAGATAATATATCTGTAGTATCGAAACAGGAACACAGGAACGCTGTTAGGAATCTTAAGTCCATCATAATCAGCCTATAATGTTCCCACTGCTGGGACACAGGCCTCCTCTTAGTGAGAGGGAGTGGGCCGTCCGTAATCCACCTTGCGGGCCCAGTGCGGGTTGGCAGATGTCACATGTCTTCAAATTTTTGATTCACGGACATGCCGGTTTCCTCACGATCTTTTCCTTCACCGTTTTAAGATGAAGGTGATGAAATTGTTTACACAAAGTAAAGCGCCTGTCTGGGTTCGAACCTACGACCTACAACCCTAAGTCACGGTCGTTACCAGTGGACCACCATTTAGGATAATCAGCCTACAATATTCCTGCAGTTGGGCCACAGGCCTCCTCTCTATGAGGGAGTGGGCCATAATCCTTATGATGTGAGTTGTTGAGTGGTTGTAGGTTCGACTTACGACCTATAACTTGTAAGTCGCGGCCGGTACCACTGGGCCACCACTGCTCAATCTAAGTTGGAAGCCACGTGCGGACGCCCGCAGGTCAAGCTACCCGAAACTGTCAAATTTTCCCAATCAACCTTGAACCTTAATTCTTTAGTGATAAAGTTGAAAATCTATTAAAGAGATTTGACAGATTGTAGTAGCTTGATGTGCTGGCGTCTGTACATCATAAGTGAAGCTAATGTATTAACTTATCTTATAAACCAATGAGTCGAAATATGATAAGCAATGGAGGTGTAATCCATTAAACAAGGCTGTAATTTGACTCCGAATCTTCCCAAAATAGAATAATCTACCTACATAGTTGCTACTACCACGATTGAAAGTAGGTCGTTTAAAATGGCCGGCATTCTTCTAGGGGGTGAAAGTATGCATAAATATGAACAAAATAAATTAATAACGTTTGAGAGTAAACAATAAAATCACATAATAGCAAAAGCAAAAATGTCGTGGCACAACTATACCTAATTACAAGATTTTATCAAGTTTGTCTGTAATCAAATCTTGCAAGTTAAATTTGATCCACTTCCCGGTTACCGATTGAGCTGAAATTTTGCATGCATGTGTAGATAGGATGACAATGCAAAATTATTATGACATGGAGCTGATCAGATGATGGAACCGGAAGGTGGCCATAGGAACTCGGTAGTTAAACGACACAACCCCATTGAGTTTAGACTCGTTTGATCCGCCTTGACGAGTACTTTGGTGCTAGATGGTAACCAGGGTCTGATGATGGAGTTGAAACATGGCCATAGGAACTCGGTAAATAAACGACACAACCCCATCGAGTTTGGGCTCGTATGATTCGTCTTGACGAGTACATTGGTGCCAGATGGTAACCAGGGTCTGATGTACAGGTAGCTTAAGTGCAGTAAACGCATATAACGGAAAAAAATATTGCTACGCGCTACTTTTTAAACACATGCTTTTATTACTTGTTAATAAAAAGAACTAAAAAGTTAAAAATAATATAAACCTGATAAGAAATAGATAAAAGCGTGTTACATTGTAATTGCAAAAGAAAAATAATGAAGATGTAATATGCTAAATGTTCTTTAATGTTACATTAAAATGTAACACGCTTTTACTTTGGCAAACGCTTTTATAGCTTTTACAAACCAAATCTAACAAAGGAAGTAGGACTTAAAAAGGGTTCGTTACAAAGATATTCGTAATTTCATTTAATTAAATTTAATTGAGCTATGCTGTAAGAGGGTCTTGAGGGTCTTAATTTGGCTTATGTTGCCGCTTAGTTCAATTAAAATGATAAATCTAACAAATGCTTCGGATAAAGAGATAAAGACCCTTGACGTAAATCACCCGATATCCATGCCTGTCGGGTGAATTACGTCAAGTTTGTATGAAAATTAACAAAAAATAAAAAATGTGTCCATAATGAAAATTGCTTATTTCCATGGTCTGAACATCTGGTCGAAGTTTATGTATAATTCGTCCGGGACACGGTATATCCTTCTTTATATCCTTATCCTTATTCCTTATAATATTATAAACGTGAAAGTTTGTATGGATGGATGGATGGATGTTTGTTACTCTTTCACGCAAAAACTACTGAACGGATTTGGATGAAATTTGGCACACAGGTGGTTTATAACCAGAATTAACATAAAAGATACTTTTTATCCCGATATTTCCCCGGGGTCGATACTTATGCGGGTGGAACTGCGGGGCGCAGCTAGTATTGTTATATTTATATATTTATTTTTACCGCTTCTCTTCTTCTTTTGTTTTATTGTTTTTAATATCTGTGTTTTATCATTGATTGGTTGTCATGCCCTACATCCCTTCACATTTACTAAATAACTAATTAATAAAAATAAGAAGCTCGTGAAAGATGAGAAAGATAAACAAATCAAATATGTTGACTTAGTGGAATGTAAGCTCGAATGTCATTGTGCCGATTGTCGTTTCGGCCAATGGCCTGATGGTCGAAAGCCTCGATCAACATCTATCGAGGTTCTCGTTAGACGGTTGGATCGAGGGCCTGATTTAGAAGGCAGTACTCCTCGATACGGCTCGCATTGTGAGGAGGTTTCTGTCCTGGAGCCCTAACCACCGGTAGCTTGGACCCTGCTCCCGACACTGGCGGATCACTGGCGCAGACACAGGTGCACTCTCTCTTCTCTCACTCTCATTATCCGATGGGACTGCAATTCGACACAACAGGGGAGAGATCAGGCGCAGGACCAACGGCTTAACGTGCTTTCCGAGTCACCGCCAACTTCCAAACTCCACGCTGTTACTAAGAAATTCTCAATGAAAAAACCTAATGACACCGCCGTTTTATTTACCTTGAAAAACAGCTGAGGTCTGCCGTCCTATTCTGTAAACATCTCACCGTGAAAATTAGGTGAGTTAGGAGGGCGTGGAGTGAGCTGTCCATAGTAAATCACGGTGAGATTTTTACACAATAGATCGGCAGTTCCTTTGGTTCCAACAGATGGATCTAATGACCACATTACCACAAAGCTTTGATCTTATTAAATAAATGTGGATGACTATAAAACGCAGACGAATCGGATTTTCTTATTCGTTTTTTTCTAATATTAGGCTGTACGCCTAATACCGTCACTTCCAAAGTAATTATATCGCTAATACCCGGATATACGTCACTGCCTAATCGAGGGCAATACATCACCGATGTAACGTCACGATGATAATGACGCACATCGTTCGCAGGCGTGACGTGGGAATGATGACGTTTTGGAGGTAGGCAGAGAGTCGTCGTAAAAAACTATTTCCTAGACTAGGCTGAAGTTTTTAAGTTCAAACTTGATAAAACACGCCCAAAACGCCAAAATCTATTTGGGAACTGAAACTTTCGTTTAAACCCTTACATAAGATAACATCAACCTGTAATTCTCCAAAGGGTTAGGCAGAGGTGTACCTATAGTGCCTACAACTATGTACATAGTTGTAGGCACCTACATTTTAAACCCTTATTTCGTTAACCATGGCCGGTAGAGCAGGTGAGTCCTGGGGGTCTACTACGAAGTGCAAAGTGCGAAAGATCGGATCGGACCGACACATGGCCGACCCGAATATTATTGAAAAATGCGAAAAAAATTCGGATCGGCTCAGTTGGGTCGGGACCATAGTCAATATTCGAAAGAGTGTTGGAGTGTAGGATCGGGACTGACCGAACCAAATAGTAAGTTTGTAGCAGGAAACGACCGAACATTCGGCCGATATCACTTCGGAGTAGACCCCCTGGAGTTGAGACCGCGTATCGGCTAGCGTAGTGTGGGACGCCCCCCAGCTAGATGATCCGATAACCTTAAGAAGGTGGCTGGGAGGGACTGGATGCAGAAGGCAAAGGACAGAGTGTTGTGGCGCAGCATGGGAGAGGCTTATGGCCAGCAGTGGACTGCGATAGGCTAAGTTGATTGATTTTGGTAATAAGTATATGAATATTGGCACATATTGGTTTTCATCGCGAAATGATCGTGGAATGATTTAAATTTTCTGACCTCTACGCGGGCGAAGCTTCGAAAAGAAGGTAGTTTTATTACATCCTGACAAAAACTGAAAAATATCCTCAAAAACTAACATTGAGGAAATGTAATGAATCCTAATGGTTCACATCGTTCCTCAGCCGCCATAGTTCACTCCATAAATCAAGAGCAGACTCTTTCATCCAGACCGAGAACGAATGAACTAAAGGAACGAAACGACATAAAAACGTTCACGAACGGTTGGCTGTTTAAACTGAGTTTAGTTTTTACATTTTTTACTTTCTGCTTTTAAGTGAGTTATGAAGTAAATTGAATAGCACGAACCGGGTGGAGTTTTTCGGAGCCATTTTTTTAGTAGGTGTGAATGCATGTAGTATGTAATATTTAATTAACTAGCTGCGCCCCGCGGTTTCACCTGTATAAGTTTCGATCCCGTGGGAATATCGGGATAAAAAGTATTCTATGTGTTATTTCTGGTTATAAACTATCTGTGTGCCAAATTTCATCCAAATCCGTTCAGTACTTTTTGCGTGAAATAGTAACAAACAGCCATCCATCCTTACAAACTTTCACATTTATAATATTAGTAGGAAGGATAGTAGGAAGTAGCATAGTAGAAAGTAGGATCAGTAGGATAGATAGGAAGTAGGATTCATGTACTTTTGTGGGTTGTGCTGTCTTTTGCGTGCTCCAAATAAATAAATTAAAAAAAAAAAATATTTCATCAAGGTAGGTACAACAATTCCTTAATCTAATAAAAAGCGAAATCCTATTTTAGAGGTTGTACGCTGCCACACAGATTATGGAAATCTCTAACTCCTAAAGTAAGCCAAGCTTGTATTATAGGAGTTAGTGAGCTGTTGACTTAGACACAATCTTAAACTTACGCAACGGTAAATGATAAAGACAACACAGTCCCATCCCATCCCAAACGGCTCGAAAATACAATTATCAATAAGGTTATTATATTCACGCCGCTTGAGGTCTTCCGCTGCCGCAGCAGCAGCGCAGCACGCCGACCCTGGAAGATGGAGTATCAAAATATGTCACACTAGCTTCTGCTTGCGACTTCCTGACGCATGCTTACCCCCAACTTGTTACTTTTTTTTTATGTTTATGTTCTTTTTTATGCGTCATGTTTGCCGCAAATAAACGTATTTTCTTTCTTTCTTTCTTTCTTTCTTTCTCCTCCGCGTGAAATTTCCGCTCATCGCGTCGCGTCCCATCGCTCGCCCCTGCTACTTCGTTTTCACTTAGTGTTCTTTTTGACTTTTGTTCATTTTGCTCGGCTCCTAAGGGCTGTAGCGTGATGTTAGATAGCCTATAACCTTCCTCAAGAATGAGGCTATCAAATGCAATAAGATTTTTTTAAATTTGACTGGTAGTTCCGGAGATTACCCCCTACATACGAGTACATACAAACAAATTTTACTTTAGAATATTCGTATAGATAAATCGGTGTTTTTTTTACGCGGTCAAAATGTATGGAACGGCATTTTTTTTTTTGCTCTACTAAGTTTTTCAACGCGGTATTTCATGCACTGATTCCATGGTAACCGGTTGATATTACCACCCTGCATAAGTATTTTAACATTAATAATATAATTTTGTAAACCAAAAACTTAGTAACTACTAGAACCTACTTTTAAACGTAAAATTACACTGTGAAAAGTAGGTTTATTTAAACCGACAACAAAACAAACGATTCGTCATACTAATACCAATTATTACCGCTCATACAAACTTTGTCCAATGTTCACGCGAATTTGACAAGCACACGGTACCGTGTGTGGTCTCCTTTACCAATTATTACGCAGTGAAACAAATGACAAGCTTTGTATTGTGGTCTTTGTAGGTGGGGGGTCTTGTACAGATGTAAGCAATGTTCGGCATCATCTGCGCATGCTACATCGCCTAATGCGAATTATACATGGCACTGACGTCATGAAAAATCCTGCATCTCGCAAGCAGAGTTTACCGCGCGACTAGCTTATATGCGTATACAACGTCCCGACATCAGTCGGTCGGAGGATCCTCCCTTTTACATGGAGGATGAGTGAACTTTACACCCTGTTCCTCATACCTCTATAATGTAAAATATTAAGATATATTAAGATCCGATGATTCCCGCTCATACAAACTTTGTTCAATGTTCACGCAAATTTGACAAGCACACGGTAACGTGTGCGGTCTCCTTTACCAATCATTGCGTAGCAAAACAAATGACAAGCTTTGTATATGGGGTCTTGTTGTGGCGGAATTTATATCGGCTCATGCGAACTACGCATTACACATCACGAGAAATCCTGCATCGCGCAAGCAGAGTTTACCGCGCAACTAGCGTAATACTCGCACTCGCTCCCTTAGAGAGGTTCTTCTTCGCTCCCTTTCTTTGCGTCATGTTTACAGCGAATAAACGTATTTCCTTTCTTTCTTCCTAAATATATCTATGAAATTAACTCATGCCGAGGTAACAAAATACTAGCGAGTCAGGAAGCTGAATGCGAGCTGACCTTTGTGACCTTGGCTGTCAAACCTTCAGGCGGATGACCCTTGTCAACTGTTCTAATTATAGATCTATGATACTGAAGGCACCGCTTCATAGCGATCCACCTGTGTATTTTAATGGTAATTATTAGGTTGATTTCAGAGTGACTAGCACTATTAAAAAAGTTATAAAAATGTTTGAAGTTGTAGCGTAAACTGAACTTTATTGTGTAGGAGTTAAAGTTATGTTTCCATAAACTCATATTTTTGGCAAATAAATCGCGAATGCAGATTACGTGTAAAATGTACTGAGCTTCGCTCTGTATCCAACTCAAACTCGAAACATTTAACGCAACATAAACTCACGCCTTTTCCCCATGAGGGTAGGCAGAAACAACAATAGCCTCCCGACAGATTTTGGTCACGGTGGCCAATCTCTACGGAGGTACGCAGGAGATATTATAGTGCACAAGTGTGTGCGTAAACACAGGTGCACTCTCTGTTCCTTTACTCTCATAGTCCGATGGGACGGCAATCCGACACGACCGGGGGGAGATCAGGCGCAGGACCAACGGCTTTACGTGCTTTCCGAGACACGGGGGTATCACACCGCCAACTTCCAATTCCAGGCTGTTACTAAGAAATTCCTAATGGAAAACAAATAACACTTTTACTCGACCTGGGAACCGAAATCAGGACCCCACGCTCAGCAGTCGCGCTTGCAACCACGAGACCAACGGGGCAGTCACTATAGAATGCCACCGGCTACGAGCCCTACATACTCCTTTTGCCTCGTTGACGTTCGTTTCGTCGGGCAAATTCTCGTAATTTTAAGAATGTTCACATTCTGAAAGCCAATTCTCGTAATTTAAAACGTTCAAAATCTAGTCGCAGTATCATCTCGGCGACAAACAAATGTCAAAATGTAGGGAAATTAAAGGTATTTTTGACGGATTGAGACTGAGATTAGACTGTGAACGTTCTTAAAATTACGTGAATTTGCCCTCTGATCTCAGTCTCAATCTGTCAAAAATGCCTATAATTTCCCTACATTTTTGACAAGTCTTTGACACTGATTGTTCCTGAGATGAGCTTGCGACTAGATTTTGATCGTTTTTTTAATTACAGCAATTGACTTTCAGGTCATGCACGCAGAATATTTATTCAATTAAACGAATTACAGGCACTTTTGAATGATCAAGGGGTCGGTCAGTCAGCGGGATTGTCCGAAAGGGTTACCGCTACCCCGGAACATAAAGGGCAAAGGAAGGAACATAGGTGGGTTTTAGTCAGTAAGAGTCTGACACTCCCTTCCGCCCCACCCACAGCGGGAGAGGTAATTTGATGATATCCCATCTGAAAAAAAAAAGGGGTCGGTCAGTCAGAACGATGAAGTTAGTTGCCCATTCCAAAGCGTAGTAGATTCCTATGGAAAAGAACGGGCAAGAAAGTCCGTATAAAAATGTAGGTGGAATTGTCCACTGCCACACCACGCTACGCATGGAAGCATTTTCCGCAAACAAATGAACTGCGCAGTGAGCGTGGCAAACCTTTAAACATACTGAATATTTATTTACATTCCACAATGTGAACTTAGGTAGTAGGTTTTACAAAGACATGATCATTGTGGACCCTATCGGGCACAGCAAACTAGCTAACTAGGACAGAGGAAGAGGGTTTTAATTTCGAATATAAGCTGGCGTGCACCTGTATCGAACAGTTACCCATTCCGAATATGACCATTCCAACCGTAGCTAATATTCGTAGACCGAACGCTACGGCGTAGCCAATTGCTACGAGCCTCTACGAATGCCTATATAATATGTGCCAAGGCCACAATATCTGAATTGGCAGAAAACAGAAATTCCTTAAAATATGACCTTTGTACCCAAGAAAACATTTTCAGCCTGAAAATGTTCTATTACTTAAAGAAAGAAAGAAAGAAAAAGTATTTATTGCGACTCGTACTTTATTAAGAAAATAAAAACAAATTCTTTTCAACGGTTGAGTGAATAGCAATACAGCAAATATCGTTATCAACTCATCTGAATACAGCTAAACATTTACAAGCAAATTCTGACCTTGCTCACTAGCACATAAGGTGGTTATTTACTTCACATAATACAAATATTTTACTAAATCGTCTTTCGTGGTAAAATGGACCTTGTGCTTAAATGAAATAGAGTTCTATTTTGATCAAATTGCGTCAGGAAGAGATCGCCCTAGTGATATTTACTTGACCTATATAAAGGACTATTATCATATAGATCGCTGTATGGCATCTGAGGATTTGGATGTGTTAATGGGTAAGCAGAAATCAAAGGTAATTTCATTATAATTTTATTAGTGAAAATCGCGCCTTTTTCGTTCACGTGGGGGTAAGCAGAATCTACAGAACGCCACCTGGTACGATCCTTACATAATCCTTTTGCTTCGTTTACGTTTGTACATCAGAAGACCAATTCTCGTAATTTAAAACGTTCAAAATCTAGTCGCAGTCTCATCTCGGCGACAAACAAATGTCAAAAATTTGTCAAAATGTAGTGAAATTAGAGGTATTTTTGACAGATTGAGACTGAGATCAGACTGTGAGCGTTCTTAAATTCATACAAATTTTCATTTCATTTCATTATTCATTTTAGGGGCTGAAAGTTTGTATGAAACTTCGTCGTTTTTACGGGTGGAAAATGCCATCGGGGAAACGTCTTGACCCGTCATATTTTGAAAGAAAGAAAAAGTTTTTTTTTGTGATTCCTACAGGAAGATCACAAATTAAAATAAAACAAAATTATAATTAAAGAAAAAAGCAGAAAGTCCTATACGAGGTTAAAGATACTTACTAGCTTTTGGCCGCGGCTTCGCCCGCGTGGAGGTCGAAAATTATCCTACGGAAACGTATTACCGGGATAAAAAGTATCCTATGTGTTAATCCAGGTTATATATAATAAACTATCTGTGTGCTAAATTTCATCCAAATCCTATTATAAGCATAAAACTAAAATGCTTGAAATACTATCGTGAATTCATGCAAGCCTAGTACTTTTTGTTAGAATACTGCTCAGAAAGTCGGGTCATGTTTCAATCATGATTAGTAAGACGCGTAGCGCCATCTATCGTCCTAAAGCAATTGTGACCGTTGAAAGTTATTGTAATTTTCCTCGGGAACAGTATTTTTTTCTGGATGAAATATACTCTATGTCCTTTCCTATAACCCTGACAACGTATATGCAAAGTTTCATGATGGTCGGTTCTGTGGATTAGGCGTGGAAGGTAAAAAAGAAACTTACTTTCGCATTTATAATATTAGTTAGGACTAGCAGCGCCCCGCGGTTTTACCTGAATAACTCTCGATCCCGTGGGAATATCGGGATTTAAAATATCCTGTGTGTTAATTCTGGTTATAAACTATCTGTGTGCCAAATTTCATCCAAATCCGTTCAGCAGTTTTGGCGTGAAAGAGTAACAAACATCCATCCATCCAGCCATCTATCCATCCATCCATACAAACTTTCGCGTTTATAATATTATTAGTAGAAGTCGGATAGGAAGGATACAAGTAGTTTCATTAAAATCCGTTCAGTAGTTTTTGCGTGAAAGAGTAACAAACATCCATCCATCCAGCCATCTATCCATCCATCCATACAAACTTTCGCGTTTATAATATTATTAGTAGAAGTCGGATAGGAAGGATACAAGTAGTTTCATTAGAATCCGTTCAGCAGTCTTTGCGTGAAAGAGTAACAAACATCCATCCATCCAGCCATCTATCCATCCATCCATCCATACAAACTTTCGTGTTTATAATATTATTAGTAGGTAGTAGGATAGGAAGGATACAAGCAGTTTCATTAAAATCCGTTCAGTAGTTTTTGCGTGAAAGAGTAACAAAACATCCATCCATCCTTACAAACTTTCGCATTTATAATATTACGAGTAATATTAGTTGAATTAGTAGGATTGCCACACAAAACTCTCTACCAAGACAAAAACAAAAAAAAAAATATCCTCAAGCAATAATAACCCTGTATTTTTTCCCACAAGATCTAAACCTCTTCCCATTTACACGAGCAGCATCCGACACACGTTTCCCATTCTTCCCGTCCGCGGAAAGTCCCAGTCCCTGTATATTTACATAAATCAATCTACATATATTGGTTGGTTCGCGCGTAGATGGATATAGTACTTATGTATATAAGTTTTCGTTCGCTTTTCTATTTATTAGCTGTGAGTTCTGCGTTGGTACAAAATATAGGTATACATATGTATAACTGCCCTTTAACACACACATAAAAATTCGGCCGCTTATACGATACCATAACGCGATTCTGTTCTTTGAAAGTGGTGTATTCTGAAATACTGTCAAACTTAAATAACTAAAGAAACAAGTATGTATTCATTATTTACCAGGGATCGTAATTTTATTTGATTATTTATGTCTTTTAGGAGCAAGGGGTCTACTACGATGTGCAAAGTGCGAATGATCGGATCGGACCGCCACATGGCCAAATCGAATATTATTGAAACATGCGAAAAATGTTCGGATCGGCTCAGTTGGGTCGGGACCATAGTCAATATTCGAAAGAGTGTAGGGTCGGGACCGACCGAACCAAATAGTAACTTCGTAGCAGGAAACGGCCGAACATTCGGCCGATACCACTTCGGAGTAGACCCCCTGGACTCATCTGCCGCACCGGCCATTGGTCCTTCGAGAATTATGGCCAGCCCACTGCCACTTAGCTTGGCTTGGCTTAGCTTAATCTCCAAGCCGCCGCTATCGTCACTACGACACCATTAAAATTTTGAAATATTGACATTAGCTATTGGTTTTGGATGTATTTCCACATGCATTACGAAATCTTTTGCGATAAGTAAATAGCATTTAACAAACATATAGTTGTAAAATGTATATGGGAACTTTGACATCTCTTGCAGTAGTTTTCTTGCATGTGGAAATGTGTCCTTTAAAACCAGGTTGCGTTCTAAAACATTAGTATTATTAGATTGAAGAAGTAACTTTGTGGCGCAGAGGTAGCGGCCGCGACTTACGAGTTGTAGGTCGTAGGTTCGAACCCAGACAGGCGCTTTACTTTGTGTAAATTATTTAATTTTCATCACCACTGCTCTCAAAAAGGTGAAGGAAAACATCGTGAGGAAACCGGCATGTTGTCCTAGAACCAAAAATTCGAAGACATGGGACATCTGCCAACCCGCACTGGGCCCGCGTGGTGGATTACGGCCCACTCCCTCTCACAGAGAGGCCTGTGTCCCAGCAGCGGGAACATTATAGGCTGATTATGTATTTATGTCTTTCATAACAGTCTCCTGGAATTTGACGAGGATGCAAAACAACAGCTTGTATAAGGTTTGTTTGTATGTAGGGGATAATCTCCGGAACTACCAGTCGGATTTGATAAATTATTTTTGCATTTGATAGCTCCATTCTTGAGGAAGGTCAAAAAATTCGTCCGCATCGCTGTCAACAGGAACTGTGCCCAAAAGTTTGGCAGCATTACCACGTTGTATGGCATAATATATATAATAGATTAGGTCTCCGGTTTTTTTTTTCCTATATGATTACTTTTCAGGCTAACGAGCTAATGATACAACATAGACTACCTTCAATATTGTCTCCATGTCTCCCCTTAATCCACTCAAAGGTTTCCCTTTGTAAAATTTCTACACTCATATCTGTAATTTTTATGGTGTACATAATAAAGAATATATCAGCTCATCATCTGCCTAGCCTTTACACAACTATGTTGGGGTCGGCTTCCAGTCTAACAGGATGCAGCTGCCTACCTGAACTCCACAACCCAGTTACTGGGTAATACGATACAGACCTCTTGGTAAGACTGGATGTCAGATTTTCGGGCTTCTGACGACCGGTAACGACTGTCAAAGATCCACGAATGACAGCCAGGACCAACGGCTTAACGTGCATTACATGGCACGGCGGGGTCTTGCTATGTGAAGATGGTCACCCATCCATCCACGGACCAACCGCGGAAAGCGTAGCTTAACCTGATCGATCGACCTGTGCGGCTGTTATTACTTAGCCACAAGCCCCTCACAACCTATCTATCTAAATAAAAATAGAAGCTAATATTCGTTTCTCCAGCCAACAACACTAGGATATTCTAACATAAATGAACACAGGTAGCCATATGCAAATAAATGCATACGATACCGCGCCGAGTGCTCTGTAGTATGCATTTATTTGCATATTGCATATATCTGTGACGTGGAACGGTGGTGCGCTGGCCTTTTTGGGGTTATGTCAATAAACATGTATGGGAAATGGGAGATTAGGCGGTCGAACTGGGGACTCAGGGATAGAAAGAAGAAATAATGAAAATATATTTATTTAGCGGAGACCAAAAGACACATAATACAACAGAGGGGCAATTCTCGTAATTTTAAGAACGTTCACAGTCTGATCTCAGTCTCAATCTGTCAAAAATACCTCTAATTTCCCTACATTTTGACAAGTTTTTGACATTTGTAGTTATTTTTGGCTTGGATTGAGACCTAGATCAGACTGTGAACGTTTTTAAAATTACGAAAATTGCCCCTCGGGATTAACACATTTAATACATTTTTTTACAAAATTATATTTATGTTAAAGTAACAAAAAGAAAAAATAAATACAGAAAGTCCTATACGAGGCCAAAAGGCTTGTATGTTAGCGTGCATTTACTGTCAGTAAATGAATGTATTTAAGATTTGTATTAAGTAAAAGTAATGGAGCACCTGGAGCGGTAAAAACTTGAAAAGTCCGAGGTCCGAGTCCGAATCTCTGCGCCCTCACGGCCCTAGTCGCCGCAGGAGACGCCCTGGTCGTCGGGATTCACCAGCCGACTCCCGGCCACCGTAGGCGCGGGCCTGCGGGTGGCGAGCAATGGGCAGCTCGCCGCCCGGCAAGGACCAGGCCTGGGTCGATGGCGCGTTGTGTTCCATGCGCGCCTCAAAGAGATGTCAACACGAACTGACGGGGTCCGCTAGGGCCAATGCCTGCCAGGGCCGCGGGCTGTTCAAAAGAGACACCGTGGCCCCTGGCATAGGCAACTGAAGGAACACGGGTGGGTTTTAGTCAGTAAAAGTCTGACACGCCCTCCCGCTCCGCCCAGAGCGGGAGAAGTCATAATATGATGATTTATCACCCAGAAAAAAAAAAAAAAAGGTCCGAGTCCGAAGTCAAAACCCTAGGATTAATAAAGATACTAGCAGCGCCCCGTGGTTTCATTCAACCCCGTAGGAATATCGGGATAAAAGTATCCTATGTGTTAATCCTGGTTATAAACTATTTGCGTGCCAAATTTCATCCAAATCCGTTCAGTAGTTTTTGCGTGAAAGAGTAACAAACATCCATCCATCCATTCCTCCTCACAAACTTTCGCGGATACAATAATAATAGCATTAGTAGACAATATTACTCAAATACTCAAATCTTTATTGCATTCAAAATGTGTTACATACATAGGTGGTATTTAAAATTAGTAGGATGTATATGAATATATAACATTGGAAATCCAGCCCTGGAAGAAAAGTTTTGCTAGATTTTTCCATTACGAATTCCTTATACTCAATTGATCACAATTGGCTCACCACCCTACACCCGTCACACGCTCACCCTCTATATGAGACTTAACACGAAATAAAATGTTGGTGTACTAGTACACCTCTGCCTATTCTTTCGGGGAATATAGGCGTCATGTTATGTACTAACTTCTTTGTGCTTAAAACGGCCGGATCAAAAACCTCAGATCTCGAAAATAAACAATAAATACTTTCTATTGTTTTATTAGCACCTCCTCTCTCATACCTACGCGAATACTATTTGTGTCTGACTTCTTCACATCGATCCTCATAATTTTGTATTACAAAAGTTGTTTTGGGACATAAAGTACCTTATTTTAAGGACAAAAATACTATTATCGCTGTAATAAATTTCTATCGAGGTCGTAAAATGTTGAGGGTCGGGCTGGAGTGGGGGTAGGTACTACGACTGGATGGCTGTTACACCGTAGCGAATCTAAGGGTTTTCTTTTTATTATTATTTCTTATTGCTGGTCAGCAAGTGAACAGTGGTGGCTAGTGGCCCAGTGGTAACGACCCTGACTTAAAAGTTATAAGTCGTAGGTTCGAACCCAGGCAGGCGCTTTACTTAGAGAACCACAAAGGGATTTATTATAATCAACAAAAGGATTTTGCACAGCTTTATTATTTGCAAGATCAAATAGAAGGTATTTTGTTGGTAAGGTCAGTTATAGACAATTTTTCTGACGTTTAATATAATATAGTATGAACTTTTTGAGAGCAGTGGTGGCCCAGTGGTAACGGTCGTCACTTACGAGTTGTAGGTCGTAGGTTCGAACCCGGACAGGCGCTTTACTTTGTGTAAATAATTTCATCACCACTGCTCTCAAAACCGTGAAGGAAAACATCGTGAGGAAACCGACATGTCCTAGAATAAAAAAATCGAAGACATGTGACTTCTACCAACCCGCACTGGGCCCGCGTGGTGGATTCACCCCACCCACTCCCTCTCACATAGAGGAGACCTGTGTCCCAGCAGTGGGGACATTATGGGCTGATTATGGGTCACTTCTTGTTGGGCTAACATGATCATGTTGTTCTGTGCTAAAAAAAAGTTTCAGAAGGTTTGAAGCCCAGTTCTCGTAATTAAAAACGTTCAAAATCGCAATCTCATCTCAGCGACAATCAATGTTCAAAACTCGACAAAAATGTAGGGAAATTAAAGGTATTTTTGACAAATTGAGACTGAGATCAGACTGTGAACGTTTTTAAAATTACGAGAACTGCCCCTCAGGCATGAGCACCTACGGTTAGAATGGGCAGGATACACATGTCGATGAGTTTGCGCTTCAGGGAGATCGGTAGATCACCGTTCATTAGCATCTCCAAGGACCAGTAGCTGTTCCAAGCGTTCTCAATTCGGCGATCGATTTTTCTTTTCCTGACTACTTTCGAAAGAAACTAACTGGCTTAAGGATATAAAAGATCTACTTACATACATTTATTACAAGGGACTTAAACATTACTCGTGAAATGTGGGTGTGTTATAAGTACTCCTCTGCCTCACCCTTGGGGGACACATGCGTGATGACACATTATGATATATTAACAAAATAAAAGATACGTCTTTTTTACGGCATACTAACTTAACCAGGTGTGCCGTAAAAAAACCGATCAAGTGCGAGTCGGACTCGCGCACCGAGGGTTCCGTACAAAGTGGGTATGTAACTACTTTACGGTTTTAGGATTTTTCCTTTACTTGTGCTACATGTCATTGCTTCTTGCCAAATTTCATGATTCTAGGTCAACGGGAAGTACCCGGGTTTTGATTCCCTTGTGTTGTGAGTGTCAAAATACTCGTATGCCGCATAAACGGAACATAAACGCCCGTATCTTTTGATTGCGTTGACTTAGAAGTTTGATTTTTTCACTGCTTCATGGGATTCCAGCAACTTCGTTCCTGGCGGGGGTACCCCGACCTCACACGCTTTCTTTTTTTTTTTTTGTTTAATGAATTTATCGCCTGTCATTTACACTTCGGTGTAACAGGCACCCCAGCTGCCTGTAATGAAGATCGGTGTTCGTTCGAGCCGACGAGCTACCGTCATTTGTTTCTATTAGTTCTGAATACAGTTCTTCTCTTTTTACACGCGTTTACTACATCAGTTAATTGTTTAAAGGAAGAAGAGTGGACTTTGTTTAAAATATGGGGGAAGTTAGGACTTTGTTCCTCTGGATACATTGTAAATGAATAGGGGCATTCACTAAATGCGCTGTTGAATTTTCAACGCTCAGCCCAGCGCTGATAGTTGAAAATCCAACAGCGAGTGTTTGTTTGAACATTTATTTAGGTGTCGTCTAGTGTTAATGAAAGCGGTTCTATGTTCTATGGTATAGGCTTGGTTTTCGTACTTAGTTCTTCAAGTGGACCATTATGCGTGGCTCATGGCGTCCGGCGGTGGTTATTCCAACCAGCCCACCTCCCTCCAGAAGTTGATTACGTCTCCTGGCCTGTTGAGAACATCTGTGTAAGATCTGGGTGTCCCGAAGGTTTCTGACCTAATCTAGGTGATGCCTGTGTACTCAAAGAGCATATGCGCAACGGTTTCCTCAGCCTCCATGCAAGCCCTGCACAAAGGACTGTCTGTTATGCCTATTGTGTGGAAGTGTCTGTTTAGCGAACCAGTGATGGTTCCCGTCACCAGGCTCAGGCCGTTCCTGTCCAGGCGTAGTAAACGCCTGGTTAGCTTGCCATCTAATGATGGCATGGCGTCCTTGAACTGCCTGCAGCTCGGTTACGTGGTCGACCAGCTCTCTGCTTGTGTGTGGGTGTGTTTCTGTAGCCACCTGGGTAGTTGGTTGAAGGAGATGGACTCGACAGGTTCCGGTCCACAGATTGACGTGCTAGATGCCCTTCTGGCCAGTTCTACAGCTGCGTTGTTTCCTATTGAAAACGCTTATAAGAATGATATATCTATACCTATTATAAATTAAAGTCGCTTTTCGTGTGTCTGCGTGAACGCTTAGTTTTTATAACAATGGATATTGGTGCAGTTGTCATCATCATTTAGGGCGTTTATTTTGTAAGGTTTTTGATCTTTATCGTCGTTTTAATAAGGTTTCTGTTGGGTTGCTGCCATTGACAAGTCTGTCACAATCACAGTGATCTTTATTGTATACGGTTTTTGATATGCCGATTTTTGGCTCAAAACTACATATAGGAGTTACGACTGGAAGCTCTCCGTCACCCAACATACTCACCAAACCTTGCTCCAACTAATTTCCATTTTTATTCGGAATTCGGATAACTTTTTACGGGGGAAAAAATTCAAATCCATCGAGGCGGTGAAAAACGCCCGAGAGTTCATCGATTCTCGTCCCCAGGATTTTTATAGCAGAGCCCTCAACGAACTTCCACTAAAATGGCAAAATTGTACCTTCACTATTGGCCAATACTTACTAATGAAATATATGATCGCACGCAATTTGTAAGGATTGGAGATGTTCTCAGCGAAGTGAAAAAAAATACATCCACCGGAGTTCTTCAAGGAAGTATTTTAGGGCCTACACTATTTTTGATATACATAAACGATCTTTGTAATGTTAGTCATGATCATGGCCAATTTTTTTCTTATGCTGACGACACTATCCTTCCATTTTCGGCTGACTTAGAAAAAAATGTCTACAAGGTTGCGCAACACGGATTCAATATCCTATCCTACTTCCTATCCTACTAATATTATAAAAGTGAAAGTTTGTATGGATGGATGGATAGATGGATGGATGGATGTTTGTTACTCTTTCACGCAAAAACTACTGAACGGATTTGGATGAAATTTGGCACACAGATGGCTTATAACCAGGATTAACATATAGAATACTTTTTATCCCGATATTCCCACGGGATCGAAACTTATGCGGGAGAAACCGCGGGGCGAGGCTAGTTGTTAATAAATGGCTTCAACATAATTCACTAACACTAAATGCAGACAAGACAAATTATATCAAGTTTTCGATGCGCAAGCAAACATCAACTGGCACTACCTCGACATTATGCTCATTATTGCACAATTCCCACAAATAACCAATGTGTTTGTCCTAACATTAAAATGGCAAATATAACAAAAGACCTTGGTGTTATAATATCTAGATGAAACACTTTCGTTCAACCAACATATAGAAGCTTTAAATAATATAATTCGCAAGTTGATATTTGTTTTTAAAAAGTTACCCTGTATTGTATTGCTGACTCAAAAATAGTTAAACAAGTTTACTTTGCTCTATCAATCGATTTTAACTTACTGTATTACCACATGAGCGGGTAAAACATTGTTACTAACCATCGAGAGAGCTCAGAGGGCGATTCTCAAAGTGCCTACTTTCCGCCCTTTCCTTTTTCCTACTAACCTCCTGTACAAATCTTGTGAAGTATTAACAGTTCGACAGCTATTTATTATGAGCATTGTACGAGTATTAAAACAACACAAAGCTGGGTAGAGCTTTGTGTTGTGTTTACAGCACTAGATATACTAATAAAAGACGTAAAGATATAGATTGTCCCCAAAATTCAACAAAACGTGCTTTTATATCCAAATACCTGTACCTCGGACCTCTCCTATATAATAGACTAAACTCGAAAGCAAACATTTATTCTCTGAACAATACAAATTGTAAGAGAATCCTCAAGGATGCTCTCCAAAATATGTCTTACGAAGAAACAGAGAATTTACTAACTGTGTTAAAGTAAATATAGGTATACAAATATTTGTCAAAATATTTAGAAACTAGGAGTTGTGCTATTTTTTTATTTTCAACTTTTGATTATTTTTTCTCAAAAAAGAACATACATAGTTCACTTAAATATGAGAAACTTAACGAAAATAAAATATTATTGTCTTAAATATAGTTGTCGTTCGATCTGTCGTATATACAGTGGTAGGCGTTTATTATTGTTGGTTGGCCAAATACAACTTTTCTCGATGTATTTTTAAAAATGTTCATTGATGAGGAGTCTCTTATTTCTTTAGGTAATTTATTATAAAGCTGCGCTCTCTCAAACTGTATGGTTCTCCTTCCGTACAAGGTTCTAACTGAAGGCAGTTCTATACTATCCCTATTACTAGCGTAGTAATGGTAAGTTTTGCGTTTGAAAGTGATTTGTGAGTGTATTTTGTTAGTTAGAATTTTATTTATTAATATGCATGTGTGGTATGTATATAATGTAAATAGGTTAAATAGTTTAGTTTTAGTGTAACGTTCTTTTGTAGGTGTTATGTAATTGTAATTAAACAGCAACAGAGTCAGTCAGAGGTAAAATACCTATGAAAAGACTTACGTTTATGTTTCATAATACCATCCAATTGTTGTGCGTTAAGTTAAAATACTCGTTCCAAGGCAACGTTTCATCTTTTTCATGATTTTATTTGACGAAATCGTAATTTTCCACGACTCCTAAAGACGTAGTTAAAGTGTGTGCAAAAATGCTCGTATGGATTTATGAGCGACTTAAAACCGTTACGTTTTTAGGGTTGCGTCGAAATCAAAATGAAAAGTCATTTATAGAGGTATGAGGAACAGGGTGTAAAGTTCACTCATCCTCCATAGAAAAGAGAGGACCCTCCGACCATACGAGTGTCGTGTCTGGCGGGCAACCGCCCGATGAATCATGTCGGGCTGTTGTATATTATGCTAATTGCGCGCTAAACTCTGTTTGCGCTATGCAGGATTTTGCGTGATATCAGTATGACGCGTAGTTCGCATGTGGCAGTGTAGATACCGCTACATATTTATTCAAATTAGGCTAAGAATCAGCACTTTTCGAACGTCAAAATTACATAAGACGTTCCCCCAAAACGCCCGCCGTTCACCACTTCCTAGTGCTTTAGCTGGGAAGAAGAAGTGGAGCAACAAACTCCCCAGTAGCTGTACCCAAGGGGTTCCCACGGGAGCCTATTACTAAGCTTCCGCTGTTCGTCCGACCGTCTCTCTGTCAGTGGTCTGTAATGTCATGCACCGAAATTGGTAAACAGATTAAATTTTTCTCGCATTGTGTATTTCTACTGCCGCTTACAATAACAAATATTAAAAATAAAATAAAGTATTAAAATCTAGGAGGATTCAAGGAGGTCTCCATAGAAGAAACGATTTTTTTTGGGCGTATTTTGGCTTGTGATACGGAACTCTTCGTGTGTGAGTCCGACTCGCACTTGGCCGGTTTTTTATATTTTTAGCGATTCCGATAAAATATGGATAGCCGTGCGTCAGCTGCGTGAGAGGGTGGATATTTGCCTACACAGCATCGTAACGACTTCACCCTACGGGGTCAAATTAAATTAGCTAGCGAAACTCTGCAGACGTGGTGAGCACCGATATCTAAACACGATAAAATAAAATAATATGTAAAATGATCTGATGTTTTTTTTTGGGACTCAACGACCGCTGGTAGTTTTGTTACTGAACAAAGCAAAATAATGTTACCATGCTACAAATAATTGTGTTGAATATGCAAAAACAATTAATGGTAAAAATTTTTTTTTCTTTGGAAATATTGAAAATAATTATTTTCCTAGCCCCTGAAACGTTACAGTTTATTGGTCTGCGGGCTATCCTGACGCTTTCGCCTTAAGCGCCAGCCTACACTCAAACTACGGTAACAAATCCCGTTTTTAACCATAACAGCATAATTTAAACCCTACAAATCTTCACAACACCCTCACAGTGCTTCTACACAAAACTATTTCAATAACTTTCAATTGTACAGACACGAGCAGGTCAAGCTACCCGAAACTGTCAAATTTTCCCAATCAACCTTGAACCTTAATGCTTTAGCGATAAACTTGAAAATCTATTAAAGAAATTTGACAGATTGTAGTAACTTGATGTGCTGGCGTCCGTACAAAGTTTTATAAGAACAGTGCGCGGCTTATCTTTACCCTTTTCCCTACCTTCGACCCAACGTTGGCCCCAACACCACTCGTCCAACGGCAACGTTTAGATCGGGAAAGAAAGAAAGAAAAGAAAGAAAAATGCGTTTATTGGCATTACACAAAATGAATACACCTTAAAACTATAAAAACAGAAAACAAAGAATATAATGTCAAAAAAAAAATATTGAAAAAAAATTGAAAATTGTGATAAATTATATTTTATTTCTGTAAATTGGTTTTTTAAACTATTTTTTTGGCCATGGGGTTCGAGTGCCATGTGCCAGTGTGTGACAATATCAGAGAATGGACATTTGGGTAGCCGCATAAAATACTCAAACAGCCAAACATCTTTAAAAACTAACTGAACAAAATAAAATGACACACAGTCTTTACATTCATACTAATTAAAATAATAATCCTACTAATATTATAAACGTGAAAGTTTGTATGGATGGATGGATGGACGCAAACACTACTGAACGGATTTGGATGAAATTTGGCACACAGATAGTTTATAACCAGGATTAATATATAGGATACTTTTTATCCCGATATTTGTATGGGATCGAAACTAATGCGGGTGAAACCGCGGGGCGCTGCTAGTAATCTAATAAGTTTGAAAACCAGTCTTACCAGGGGGTATCGTGTTACCCAGTAACTGGTTTGTGGAGGTCAGATAAGTAGTCTCTCCATGTAAAATACTGGTATTCAGCTGCAACCGGTTAGACTGGAAGCCAACCTCAAAATAGTTGAGAAAAGGCTAGTCAAATTGATTGATATAATACTTTATAAGTAAATATTCATGTTATTTTGTATAACATTATATTCATATGGATTGAGAAATTAGCCCCAACACCCCCAACGTTGGCCAAAGCTAATTTCTCGATCCACACGTTGGACAAGTAGCATTGGAGCCAACATTGGGACCAATTATACAACCAGCGTTATATTTATTTTCCTTCCAACTCCGTCGAACAGCCTGTGGGCGTCCATCCTCCTCCACTTATTCTAAAAATGTAATATATATTGGATTTCGCAGTAAACACCTTTTAAAAGATTTTCCACAATCTTCTGGGTGTTTATTTCGTCCTTTTATTTGATCTTTGAGGGTTGCTATGGGCGTTTTTGTCTGCAAGACAGGGTTCAGAGTGGGTAATATCTACTTTGTTAGGTATTCTTGTACCGGGGCAAAGGGTTTTTTGTTTTCTAATAAGGTTCTGTGTCAAACGACTCTCTAGCCGTTTAGGTAATAAGAGACATTACCACCAAGACAGGTCAACTTGACAGGAGTAGCGGTTGACAGTAAAAACGACTTAGAAACATGTACGGTGTGCATACGATTCTAAATCGCTTGACACTGTCACATGCCACATTCTGACAATAATTGGCCAGTTACAAGGTTAAATTAAATTAGCTAGCAAAACTTTGCAGACGTGATGGGTATCGATATTTAAACACGACAAAATAAAATAAAACATGTTTTTTTTTTTTTGGGGGTCAACGACAACGACCATTGATGGTTTCGTTACTAGAAGTATGAGCAGAGTTAATGGTATTTTTTTGTTTTAGCGTGTTTAGGTACCGATACCCTACACGTCTGTGAAGTTTACACAAGGAAAACTGATATTTCATGTGACTACTGCGGTCAATGTCCCCAAAAAAACTCATGTTCAGGTGGGAGGTTTTCAGCGGCTGGGACGAAAGGATTTTTCATTTATTTATTGTACACCAGAAAATACATAACAAAAACAAATACAATTTTTAAAACAAAACATACAATGGGTGCGTTGTCGCTTTCTGCGATCTCTTCCAGGCAACCCTGGAATGGACCGTGACTGCGTGGACATAGAAAATGACGACGTGTCTTTGCTAACAGGCCAATGAACCTTCAAGAATGAAAACAAAATATCTGAGACACAGTCACTGAAATAACGCAGGAAATGTGTGAAAATGTCATGAAAAACGCAGTGAAAAGGGTTCACATCTGCCATGCTGGTAGAGGTGGACATTTGTCTGAGATTATTTTCCATACTGAATTGCCGGCCATGAATACTATATTTAAATGAAAAATACTTAATAATTTTTATATTTAATAGAATCAAATTTAAAAAAAAAAGTGTATACCTCATATTTGCCCATACTATACCTAATAGATACATAGATAAATCCTACTAATATTATAAACGTGAAAGTTTGTATGGATGGATGGATGGATGGATGTTTGTTACTCTTTCACGCAAAAACTACTGAACGGATTTGGATGAAATTTGGCGCACAGACATCGTTAAAAACTAACTAAACAAAATAAAATTACACACAGTCCTTACATTCATACTAATTAAGATAATAATCCTACTAATATTATAAAATGAAATTTGGCACAAAGATGGTTTATAACCAGGATTAACATATAGGATACTTTTTATCCCGATATTCCCCCGGGATCGAAACTTATGCGGGTGAAACCGCGGGGCGCAGCTAGTATGTTATATACATGCTGTTTATTAAACATTATCATAATTTTCATTCATGATTATTTTTAAGTATTTTTTGTTAAGGTTATCTGTTTCAATAAAGTTATTTTATTTATTTATTTATACATATTAGCGCCCATCGACGTGTTGTGGTTGTGGTACAGACGCCAGAAGGTCAAGCTACCCGAACCTGTCAAATTTTACCAATTAACCTTGAACCTGAATACTTTATCAATAAAGTTGAAAATATATTAAAGAAATTTGACAGATTGTAGTAGCTTGATGTGCTGGCGTCTGTACGTTTGACCGGGCCCTAACTCTGGGTCACATAATTTTCTTTCATAAAAGTTACCTTAGAGCAGCTCAATGAGAGCAGTAGTGTCCCAGTGGCAACGACCCCGACTTACGAGGTCGTGTGTTCGAACCCAGGCAGGCGCTTTACTTTGTGTAAATAACTTCATCACCACTGCTCTCTAAACGGAGAAGGAAAACACCGTGAGGAAACAGAGCGCACCAAGTACAAAATAAAATCATTTATCATTATTATTAATGTCTAAGTCATCTCTAATGTCTAACTAAGTACAGCATGCGTGACACTATTACTAATAGAACGTGACTTTATGTCCGACTACCCACTATGTGGACCCCCATGGGACTGCAAAGCAATCCTAACTCCACGCCATCGTAAACCATGGTTAATCCCGTTTTATGACTAGTGATGGGCGTATGGCGCGGATATTTTGATATATCCGCCGGATATGCGGATATATCTTAGGATATTTAGGAAGGCCTGTAGGTGGCTTTCTTATATCGTGGTCTGTTTACCTTAATTTGCTGTGTGTACTTAAATAGAAAAAAATAAGTGACGGTAGGCCGTACATCATCATTTGCCTGGCCTTTTTCTAACTATGTTGCGGTCGGCTTCCAGTCTAACCCGATTCGGCTGAATACCAGTATTTTATATGGAGCGACTGCCTATCTGACCTCCACAACCCGTTACTGGGTAATACGATACCCCTTGGTAAGACTGATTGTCAGACTTAAAAAAAAAACAGTATAAGCTGGTAATATAAATTCGTGTTTGGCACTAATTTAACTATCCGACTCTCTCTTCTCTTACAGAAGACTTTTGTTAAAATAGGTAAAGTTAAAACTCAAACAACGTACTCAAAAAAAATATTTTATCACATACAATGTGTAACTGAATTAATGCACATTATGAAAGTAGTTTGTTCAGAATCGTTTTCTGAATCGATTTCTGTAATTTTTAATAGAGGTCATTTTTTCTCCCAAAAATAATTAAAACTACGTAAATTACTATCACACTTCCGCTCTACAGTCAAAACAAACCAAAATGGATGAAATACCTACTGCGCTAGATCCCTAAACGAGTGCGACTGTTTGCATGCGTAGATTTGTAATGTGACCACAATTTTCTCCCACAATCAGTGTAACTAATTTATGAGTAAAACAATGTTTATTACATAATAATAAAAATTCAGTGTATGTATTATGATTATACCATAACATTCTAATTGGGGTGTCTGGTGGTGTGCGTTAATTCCGGGACATGTTGTATAACTTGACTTGGTTCAAGCCCTCGATATCGTACCCATAATAAATATAAAACAAAATTCTGATACAAAAATAACTCACACCCACTTTAAATTATCCGCAAACTTTCGGATACACCTTACCTCACATCCCTACACTGAAGGGTTAATAGTTTGCCCTCAGGCCCCAACTGGGGACTTCTTACAGACGAGGTTTCTTTTATTTTCCCTCACAATTTCCAGGGACATAATTTGAACAAAATATTGTGGAGTGTTGAAGAATGTTTTGAATAAGTAGGTGATTTGTAGTGATCTAGAATTCTTCGTATTCAAAGGCACTCATTTGGAATAACATCGTGAGGAAACCTGAAGGGTTAATTGCGAGACAATAACTGTAGGAATGGTTTTCATTTTGACAGCTCAGCAACATTCATTGCGTTATTTACGTTGTTGAGCAGACAAATTTTTCGAACATATGAAGCAATGGATTTGCCTTCGAAATTATTCAGATTGTACTTGATAGTGTGATAAGCAATTCGGTTACTGTCAACTAGCTGCGCCGCGCGGTTTCACCCGCATAAGTTTCGATCCCCTGGGAATATCGGGATAAAAAGTATCCTATATGTTAATCCTGGTTATAAACCATCTGTGTACCAAATTTCATCCAAATCCCTTCAGTAGTTTTAGCGTGAAAGAGTAACAAACATCCATCCATCCATCCATCCATCCATACAAACTTTCACGTTTATAATATTATTAGTAGGATATATAAATATATATATACATATATACGAGTATAATATATATTCGCCATCGTACAGGGTCGTACAGTCGTTACGGGTCGTCAGGAGTCCGACAGTATGACAATCAGTCTTACAAAGGGGTATCGTATTACCCAGTAACGGGTTCTGGAGGTCAGATAGGCAGTCGCTCCATATAAAATACTGGTATTCAACTGCATCCAGTTAGACTGGAAGTCGACCCCAACATAGTTGGGAGAAGGTTAGGCAGGTGATGATAGTACTTGTTTAATAATGTAAAAAATGGATAATTATGATACTGGCGCCGATTCCCTTGTTCACAAACTAAACAAAATTTAAGTTCAGTGCATATTATTCTTTCTATTTCATTAAGAAAAGGACTAAGGATAAATATTAGTTTAGTCCTGTCAAATTAAGATACTCCATAGACAAATCAGACGAGATTAAAAACATGGCTACTAAAATTACGTCAGTTCACGTCAGGCGCTGACTAATTTGACAGGACTAAACTAATATTTATCTTCTGTCCTTTTCTTAATGAAATAGAAAGAAAAAGATGCACTGAACTTAAATTTAGTTTAGTTTGTGAACAAGGGAATCGGCGCCATTTTTTTCTTAAGTGTAATTTAAAGAGCTGTTTATTTAAGTAGAAAAGAGACAGATGATGATGATGAGATTAATTTATAACAAAATTATGTTTAATAACAGACCTAATATAGATACAGCAGTCCACTGCTGGACATAGGCCTCTCCTATTGCACGCCATTCAACTCGATTTTCGGGAACTCTCATGCAGCTGCTACCAGCCATCGTGCGAAGATCGTCGCTCCACCTAGCCTGAGGGCGTCCCACCTTACGTTTACCGATTCGCGGTCTCCACTCAAGAACACGTCTTCCCCAACGGTCATTGGTTCTACGGCTAATATGGCCGGCCAATTGCCACTTCAGCTTGCTTATTCTGTGAGCTATTACGACAGCTTTGGTAAATGTAGATGCAAATTCATAATGTTTTTTGAGGTCGTTATTGCTAAAAACTTATACTTACGTATCTTTGTTAATATTGAAGCTTATTACAGACTTCATTTTACAAACCTGCAGGGTAATTAACCATTCCTAGGTACTGTTAGTTACCTACGTTAATATTTTCCAAGAGTGTAAATACAGGAAAAGTAAAGAAAGAAAGAAAATGCATTTATTTGGCACAAACTAAAACAATACAAGCACAATAATACAACACAAGAACAAAAAAACACAACACAAGCAACAAATACAACACAACACAACAACACACAACACACACACAACAACAACGCAACACAGTACAATTACAAGCAATAAATACACTTGGATTGTCCCACACTAAGATTTGTCCTGCGTTGTATTTGCCATATCCCTGCCACAGTCATACAAATATAATTTTGTTCTGAGTAGGAATCAAAACTGCGGGGTACTTGCGTAACACACTACATAACGTAACACAAGTATGATAAAAGTGTTTTATTTGTACGTTGTCGGTATCAAAGATGGCGTCTATTCTAGACGCGGTGTGCGTTGCTAGGCAACGAAACGACCCACCTGAGTATTATCGACACAATTATCGCAGAGGACGAGAGCAAAATACCTACTTTATTTTGTTGTTTTTCTCGCATAATTATTTTGTTTGTGATATTTTTTTAATGGTTTATTAGGCGTGAGAACTAATTGGTTAGGTACTTAAAGGATTTCGTAGTTGGCAAGAATTTACCCCAAGAACAAACGTAACTTTGTAGTTGTGTATATTTATTTTTAATTAAAATAATATGCAAGTAAATAATAATTAATACCTAATTATTATTATTTTTTTTATTTTTTAAACTTTGCCCCACAATGGGAATTACTCCTGTGTCGTGGGTGCGTTTACAAACATTTAAACTCACATACACAAACAGCCAGACCCGGAACAACTACCTGTAGGCAGTACAAATATTTGTTCCGTGCGGGAATCGAACCCGGGACACGCAGCGCAGCAGCCGATCGCTCAGCCACTGCGCCAACCGTGTCGTCATTAATAAAAATAACAAAATTATATCCTAACTTAACTAAAACTTTTCACAAACTAAAATATAGCGTCGAAAAATTCATCCGCATCGCTGTCAACTGGCACTGTAATGTTTCTACTACTGGAACACAGGCATCCTCTGTGTGAGAGGGGGTGGGCCGTAATCCACAACGCGGGCCCATTGCGGGTTGGTGAACGTCACATGTCTTCGAATTTGTGGTACTAGGACATGCCGGTTTCCTAACGATGTTTTCCTTCGCCGTTTTGAGAGCAGTGGTGATGAAATAATTTACACAAAGTAAAGTACCTACTTGGGTTCGAACCCACGACCTATAACTCGTAAGTCGCGGCCGTTACCACTGGGCCAACACTATATCGAGTCCGATTCAGGGCAATAGGCTCCTCCCAGAAGAAGAAGATCGAAGAAGAAGAACGAAGAAGATCTTCTTCTTCGTGTCGCTGGCACGACTGAATTTCATATCTTGTTGGCCCAAAACTTTGCCACTTCCACGGCGTCGACAGTGGCAGCGCAAAGGTCACTTTGACTGCATGTTTTGGGACACAGAGGGCGGGAGGAGAGGAGGTAGAGCATGGTTTGCGTCATAGCTCCACAATCACACCCTACTGCCGTTCCGTCAAGGTAGCCCCACTTTACCAGGTTGGACTTACATCTTCCCAGTTGTGTTCGGAGACGGTTCAGAGACTTCCAAGTGGACCACGGAAGGTTACACCCTGCAGGGAGATGCTCCTTTGGTGGTAGATAGTAAGTAGGAGGGGGGGGATTAGTACGATACGGTTGGCGCATAGTTATTTATTCGCCTAGCGTATTTTCTTTCAAACAACATTTTATTCTACATAAAAACAAGTTACACAATTCGTGTACCACACAACTTGTTTCTAACACAGCAAGTATCGATTTGATTCCAAAATAAACTGCTTGATGTTGTAAACATCTTTGTTAACTTTAAGATGGCGGCTGGAAACAGGTGAAAGTGTTCGTAAAGATCTCGAGGTTATGAAGCCTAACTGTAGCTAGCAGAAAATAAATCTGGTAGATTCGAAGTAGGTATTTTCTTCTATCTGCCTAGCCTTTTCTCAACTAAGTTAGGGTCGGCTTCCAGTCTAACCGGATGCAGCTGAATACCAGTATTTTACATGGAGCGACTGCCTATCTGACTGCCACAACCCAGTTTCTGGGTAGTACGATACTCGTTAGTAAAACTGGTTATCAGACTTTCGGGCTTCCGACTATCCGTAACGACTGTCAAAGATCCACGAATGACAGCCGTGCACGGGTCTCGGTATGTAAAGATAACCCATCTACTGACCAACCATGACCAGCCTTTTTTTTTCCCCTGGTTGGAAAATCCTCATGGACGTCCGCAGCCCTGCGGCGGGCGGCGGGGTCTGTCAGACTCTTACTGACTAAAAACCACCCCGTTGTTCCATCTCACACCTACGCTGAGGGTCGCGGGAACGTAAGATCCTTCCGCAACCCCCGACTGGTGCCGGTCCGCCACCGCGGGCCTCTTCGGGTCAGAGGGGGGAGTGATGTGTTTGACTCCCCCGCGACGTCTAAGAGGGGCGCGCGTGGAACATTACGCGCCGCCACCTCGGGTCCTGATGTGTGGGGGGCGACGGACTCGGGGACTTCCGTCGCCCTGGACCCATTTAGGGGGGAAAGAAGAAGGGAAGAGGGCGTTGTCCGCCCTCCGCCGACGCCCGGTGCGCCTGCTGCGGGCCGGGTGAGAGTGGACGAGACCTCCCTCTCCCTTTCCGCAGCCTCCTCTGCGAGACGACTGTTTCACAGAAGGAAACTACCGCGTCCCAGGATTCTTCGCTGCCGACCATCGACTCGACCACGGCCGGCAGCGACAGCTCACTGCCTACTTCTGAAATGAGGGCACGGTGCGGCTCCTCCCAGGTGGCACACTCTGCCAGCGTATGCCGCGCCGTGTTCTCCCAGCATTCGACGCAGTGGTGACACCAGGCGTCCGGCTCCCTGTTTATGCGACACAGGTACTTCACGAAGCAACCATGCCCTGAGAGCACCTGCGTCACCCGAAACGACAGGGAGCCGTGCCTTCTCCCGAGCCAGTGCTCGAGCACCGGCCGGACCGCCAAGAGCGTAAGAACCAATATAAAAATATTAAAATAAAAATATAATAACGTAGGTAACCTAAAATATGGCGTCATAAAATTCTTCCGCATCGCTGTCCGTGTGTGTGTCGTAGTCCAAGAGACTGGCGGCATTACCATGTTGTATGGCAATACTTAGCCTCTGGGCAAGGTAAAAGCCAGCCCTTGGGTCACGGGAAGGGTCAACCACCCGTTTGGAGGTTTCGTCACTCGGACCCCACGACGCGAGGGTTTCAGCCCCAAACGGCTCGAAAATATAATTACCGATAAGGGTATTATTATTTCTTGTAGCAGAAGTGACAAATTGCTAAATACAACAACAAGTTCTAATTACTATGCTATGGTTCCACGCAACATAACAGCAAAAACACACACAACAGTTAAATTGCTATTCGATTTTAATTAGGCGTCAAAGAACGGGCAAGATTGACTGTTGTCGGATTCAATTGATTTCGAAACCTTGAGAAAAGATGTTCTTTTGTATGACTGGACTTATTCCTTGGGTGCACGACGTCATAAAAGAAAGAAAGAAAAAAAATACGTTTATTTGCGGCAAACATGACGCATAAAAAGTACACAAACACAAATAAAATATAACAAGTTGGAGGAAAACATGCGTCGCATCCACGCAAAACGGTCATCTCTCAGCATAATGCTTAGGATCCTATACAAGACAGAGCCCCAGCGCTGGCTTTCAGCGACAGACGGCGTTGACGTGATGACGCCATAACTTCGAACCACACCTGGGGGTCTACTACGAAGGGCAAAGAGCGAATGTTCGGATCGGACCGACACATGGCCGAACCGAATATTATTGAAAAATGCGAAAAAACTTCGGATCGGCTCAGTTGGGTCGGGACCATAGTCAATATTCGAAAGAGTGTAGGAGGGTAGGATCGGGACCGACCGAACCAAACTTCGTAGCAGGAAACGACCGAAATTTCGGCCGATACCACTTCGAAGTAGACCCCCAGAATTCGGTCATAAAGCGATCTCTATGAAAGTCGAGACTGCAGCCCCTGGACGTTGCACTTTTACGTCCGCTCCTAGCCTAGCCCATGTAATGTTTAGAATTTCTGGAAGGTCATAATCATTCTTCTACCCAGATCCCAATTTTTTGGGGTCCAGGCAAGATGTCTTTTTCTTTTTCTTCCACAGTTCTATATTATTCGTCATCTCAGTAGTCACTGTCCTTCTATCCATATCATCTTTCCCGCAGTCCATCATCAGATAAAATTGATTGGATATTATATTAGTTTTTTTCCTTTATCTAAAACAATGAAGATTCTAATGACAGCGTTCTCTATTGTTTCAGGATATCGACTATGAAGGCTTCCGGTGGTTCCTGGATACCTTCCTCGAGGTGTCCGCCCCTGATGAACTGTGCAGGTAAACTATTCACCAGTAATATTATTTGCTTCACAAAGGAATTCTGTCCCACACTCGACATTTACCTACTTATTTATAAAAACAGAATTTAGCCATGGAATTTATATCGTGATAATTAGGTATATAATAGGATATACCTAGGATCGAAAATCCTATAATGTGGTTGAACATTTTTTACTACTGTTGAACTATTCAGGGTCAAATTAAATTAGCTAGCGAAACTCCTCAGACGTGATGGGTCGTCTAAACACGATAAAATAAAAAAATAAAAGTTTTGATGTTTTTTTTTCTTAGGGTCAATGACTGCTGGTATTGTAGAAAATTGAAGTACGAGTTGAGAAAATGTGTTTTATCGTTTTAAGATACCGATACCAATCACGTCTGTGAAGTTTACCCCAAAAAAAACTTATTTTTCAACTGATATTTCAAGTAAATACACTAACAGCGGTCAATGACCCCACAAAAAATATCATCAAATTAATCTTATCATGTTTAGAATTTTAGATATCGATACCAACCATCATATCTGCAGAGTTTCGCTAGCTATTTTAATTTGACCTTGTAGATAATGAATCTGTTGTGAAGTCAAATATTGTAGGGGTACGATATCTGGGCGAATCTTTACAGGTATGAGGCACAGGGTGTAAAGTTTACTAATACTCCATAGGAAAGGGAGGATCCTCCGACCAGACGGGTGTTGTGTCTGGCGGACAACTGCCCGATGATTCATGTCGGACTGTTGTATATGTATATGCTAGTTGCGTGGTAAACTCTGCTTGCGAGATGCAGGATTTTGCGGGACGTCACTATGACGCTTGGTTCGCATGTGGCGTGCTAGATACCGCTACAAATCTAAGGACAAAATAGGTTCATATGACTTTCGGCATCAAAAGATCACAAATTCCCAAAACCAGCAAAGGATACCTACCTACCAAAAATAGTATTTATATCTCTCGAAGCGATGCGCGCTTTAGGGTGCATCCAGACATTACGAGCGAAAAATGCGTGCTTCGAATTGTAAGCCACGGATTTGTGACGGCTGCCTCAAGCTGAGGCATCTAACATATTAAAAAATCACTTGCGGCGCATACCTCGCTCTGTCTGGATGCACCTATACTCGCGCAGGAGCTCTTGTTACCCTCCGAGACAATGGCGAAGTCAGAAGCGTGTGTGTTTGCATGTGTACGCTACTCGTCTTAACGCACAAATTCACAGATTGTTTCTACGCTTGGTTAAAAACAAGTAAAGCGCGCGCCGCGTCGTGAATAGTTCCGATCCAGCCTGTCCCTTGCTGCCCTCTCCTAGCGCGCCCTAAGCCGAGGTCCGTGCCCCACAGGGGGTGCCCTTAGCATGTAGTCGCTTAGCTTTTAAGTTTTTTAAGCCATGGCTGGAGGACTTAATTTATTGAGGCATCCACAGGCAAGCCCGGTTAAGCAGACGACCACCTCATAGGTGGAACTATGAGATGCCATTCCTAAAAAAAAAACAAACGCTTGTCATTATGAAATACTCGAGACAAGACTTGGTGATTAGAGATACCAAAACTATCCCAATAAAACATGACAACTCCTTATTCCAGACACCTTTTCCTCTCGTTCGTCCGTCGCGACCGTCGCCCGGCTCTCCGCGAGATGGCAGCAGCGAGCTCCACCGCCGCCTGCGCAGCTGTCACGGCGCATGCTGACCATCAGGTACGGCAGGTATATGAAACAGAATCAATATCTTGTTATTAATATTGTTATTCTAGCTTTCATACAACTTTCTTCGAGGCGACGCCGGCATCCACTGTACAAGATGCGGCAACGGATGAGGAGGACGAAGAATGTCTCCCTCAAAAAGTTTTGTTAAGCATGTATCTAGCTCTATTTTTATTCTATAACGTGCATTTTACTTTAATACATTCTTAGAAATAATCTTTCAATCTTATGCATTTTGAACCATAGTTACAATTGGGTCCATAGCTTTTTAACAACCCTCGGAGGCCTTGGTTTAAAAAATAAGAACAATTCACGAACTATCGTAGCAAACTCTGCTTGACTGAACCTCATAGATTTCAGACCTGTTCCATTATTTAGCGTTTATCCCGCGCGGGGTGCAACGACGCATTTCTAGTGGCTTTACGTGATTATTTTATTAAATCTAAACCAAAGTACTATTTTTTTAGCCAAGTACGACCACGATCTAGTCGTTGATATAAGTTTGTAAAAATGTATATATTATTAATTATTTTCTATTTGCAGTACTTTCCTACTTATTTTTTTTTTAATAGCCGTTAATGTCCCACTGCTGGGCAAAGGCCTCCCTACTCTCTTTCCATACTTATTACGGTTAAATATTTTTATTTAAGAGTAGATGTTAAAAATAATTATAATCACCAACGATCTAGTACTTGGCTGTAAAAAAATTGTACAGACGCACCATCTGTCAATTTCTTTAATAGATTTTCAACTTTATTGCTAAATGAATAACGTTCAGGGTTGATTGGGAAAATTTGACAGTTTCGGGAAGCTTGACCTGCTGGCGTCTGTACTATGGTTTAAATTTAATAAAATAGTCACGAAAACCAACTACTGCGCGGGCTGAACGCTCTTAGACTGAAATGCTTCCAAAGCTATTTACAAAAAAAAAATGCCATGAGATACCAAAATTATCTCTTATTTAGCTTAGCTTCCATTATTTACTTAAAGTGAAATACTTCCTACGCAATTAAAAAAAAAAAACCCGCAATATACTCCTCTGCTTACAACTTCCATCTTGCTAGTCATGAATCAAAATTCTCGCTTGGCTGAGTTCAAGTTCACAATTCTAGTCCGTTATCTAATAAAGAATTAAATCCTCTTCCAGGGCAAGATGAGTTTGGCATCCAAGATCCACGGCTTGGCGGAGCGGTTGCAGCAGCTTGGCAGGAGTTCAGGGGATTCCGTAGATGGAAGTGATAAGGGATCCAGGAGTCGAACGGGTAGGATTCAATTTATCGTGAAGTAGGGATATTAATAACTTGCTTCTGTCTGCGACTTCGTTCGCGTGGAAGTCGTGAGACAATACAATATACAAAAAAAAAATACAACCATGATACTCGCTGGTAATATAGCTTTCTATAAGTGAAATAATTTTTTAAATCGGTTCAGTATTTTCTGACTTTCTCCATTACAAACTCTTCTTCTTCAATCCCTTAATCCCAGTTCTATCTGGGGTCGCGTCTTCTTGTACAGCGGCACCAGGACGATGTGTCCTGGGTTGTCATAGGAGTTAGGTTCTGCGCTTTCATCTCCCTCTCAATACTGGACCACCAAGTATCGGGGGTCTTCCTCGTCCCAGGCGTTTCGTAGGGTCGACAACATTCCAATCGTGTATTTCAGTACAGTGCTCAAATACGCGAGCGACATTTTGTCAACGGCTTCCTCCGACACGCGTTGAAGGCAGCCGTCCACGGTTGCAGTTGCCTCTGCCGTTGACGCGTGTCGCTCGTATGACTCGCACTAACTGATCTCCACCACCTGAGCCTCATTACATTATACTATAACGCATTCCAGGGAGCGTTCACCCGATGTTCACAGTCACCACGCACCCCTCATACTCCTCCCACGAGCTCTGCCTTGACAGGCGCAACGAGACCAGCCCCAGTCACAGTCAGATGTCCCGGAACTCAAGTCGGAAGAGCAGCAACTCGCTGAGGGTCAACCAGTCTACGAAGATCGAAGGTATGGTCACAAATCTAAAACTATTACCGACAAGATATATGTATAGAGAAGCAGTGTAACCAACCCACACTGGGCTCGCGTGGTGGATTACAACCCACTCCCTCTCACCGAGAGGAGGCTTGTGTCCCAGCAGTGGGAATGTTATAGGCTCATTATGTATGTATGTGGTGGCTCTGTGGTAACGGCCGTGACTTACGAGTTGTAGGTCGTAGGTTCGATCCCAGACATGCGCTTTACCTTGTGTAAATTATTTCATCACCACTGCTCTCAAAACCGTGAAGGAAAATATCGTGAGGAAACCGGCATGTGCTAGAATAAAAAATTCGAAGACATGTGACTTCTATCAACCTGCACTGGGCCCGCGTGGTGAATTCAGGCCCACTCCCTCCTACAGAGAGGAGGCCTGTGTCCCAGCAGTGGGAACATTATAGGCTGATTATGTAATTCCGAGAGGTTTCTTCTTGAAATAAGAGCTACATACATATTTGATTTTGAAACTGTTTATAATTTCTATTGTCTGCAGATTTCAGGCACCTGATGAGGCGGTCTTCAACTCTCGAAGTGCATACTGCGAGGGTATCACTCAAAGACATCGTGTGCTACCTGTCCCTGTTAGAAGCTGGAAGACCTGAGGACAAACTGGAATGTAAGTGTTCTTTTAAATCTTTCCTCTATACAAATACCTCAGAATTATTAATCTCCAACTACATCATCATCATCATATCAGCCAGGAGACGTCCAATGCCGGATAAAGGCCTCTTTCAAGAATTACCACCGTGACTTATTCGCCGCTACCTTACCCAGCGGTTTCCCGAATCTTCACGGGGTCGTCATCCTTGTTTATTTTCACGTTAAACACTATCTCTAAAACTGGAATCAAAGATCAATCTGTTCGTTTTGACCACAATATGCACGATATTTTGATAATTTATAGAGGTATGAGGAACAGGGTGTAAAGTTCACTCAACCTCCATAGAAAAGAGAGAATCCTCCGACCAGGGTGTCGTATCTGGTGGGAAATTGCCCGACGATTGATGTCGGGCGTTGTACATAATTATGCTAGTTGCGCGGTAAACTCTGCTTGCGCGATGCAGGATATTTTTTCGTCAGTGTGACGGTTAGTTTCCATGTAGCGATATAGATGCCGCCACAAAGTTTTGTTGACTGAAAAAAATATACATCCTTAAGAAGACCCAAGTAATCTGCACAGAGATGTGTAGAACAAATGCTGGGGAGAGAGCTCCTCTCCGCCGATTATTAGAAACGTACAACTCACATTTTATAAACTTAGATATTTTCGCTCTTAGTCAGAACAAATTTAGAAACATGGCTATTGATTTACTTTCTGGTCATCTTTAACGATGACTGCTTCTTGCTGATGTTATGGTGTGATCTGACTGGGGACTACGGACTAAATCCGGACGGGTAGCGCTGTCTCGAGTTGGTTTGTGTGACTTTTCTGGTTTATTTTTATTTTTTTACTGTCCCTTTCTATATACGTCCGTTTCCTTATTTCTTTCTTTTAGAATCTGTATGATTCCGTGGACAATAGTGTGGTATTAATACTGTATTGCATAACTGTTTTTGTCCCAAATAAATAAAATAAAATAAAATAAAATAATAATAATCATCTTTCTGACCTGAAGTTTTGCCTTTTTTTCCAGTCATGTTTCGCCTTTACGACACGGACGGTAACGGCGTACTAGACACGAATGAAATGGACTGCATCGTCAACCAGATGATGACCGTCGCTGAGTACCTGGGTTGGGAGACTTCAGAACTTAGACCAGTGAGTAAATAAAACATCATAAAATCAAAATCAAAAGTCATTTATTCAAATTAGGCTGAGAATCAGCACTTTTCGAACGTCAAAACTACAAAAGACAGACCCCCAAAAACGCCCGCCCTTTACTACTTTCTAGTGCTATCGCTGGGAAGAATAAGTGGCGCAACAAACTCCCAGCAGCACAGCTGTCTGTTCAGTTAGAAAATGAAATTACCATACATTAAATTACCATCCTTCTTAATGCTTATTTGGATTGAACCTTTGTGAAATATGTAGATTTCTGACGGAATGGTGACAGAGAGTGAGCAAATACTTAGAGTGTGAAAGACTGAGGCAAGATGAGTCAATGTTATCATTAAACTTGTAATAAGGAAATGATATGAAAGGAAAATAGGTTCACATCAATAGTGCTATTATATTAGAATTCACTTGCAATTCAAACTTCTTTTTGCAGATTCTACAAGACATGATGGTGGAGATAGACTACGATGCTGATGGTACCGTATCGCTAGACGAATGGAAGCGAGGAGGGTCAGTCAAAAGTTTTTTCAACTTCTCTTTCAATCTTTCAAATAGTACTACTTATTTTGCCAAACCATTTTGGTTCGAAAAAAAAAATAAGCCTCAACGAATATAATTTAAACCTCAAGAATAATAGAAAATCTTCACAATCGCTCACTGACTCAAGGTTGTTTAGGCCACGGAGAAGGAGTAATGAATCTAATTCATCTGCCTAGCCTTTTCCCAACTATGTTGGGGTCGGCTTCCAGTCTAACCGGATGCAGCTCAATACCAGTATTTTACAAGGAGCGACTGCCTATCTGACCTCCACAACCCTACTTACTGGGTAATACGATACCTCTTGGTAAGACTGGTTGTCAGACTTTCGGGCTACTGACGACCCGTAACGACTGTCAAAGATCCACGAATGACAGCCGGGATCAACGGCTTAACGTGCTTTCCGAGGCACGGAGGGGTCTTGATATGTGAAGATGGTCACCCATCCATGGAACAACCGCAGCAAGCGTAGCTTAACCTGATCGATCGACCCATGCGGCGGTTATTACTTAGCCACAAGCCCCTCCGAGTAGTGAATGTAATTCTTAACACAAAAATTTTGTTTATATGTAAATCGAGGAATTTATGCACCCGCTTCTATCCTCAAGAAAACCCAGCTCTTCTCTCTAATTCATAATTTTTTTCGTCCACAGCATGACCACCATCCCACTGCTAGTCCTGCTGGGCCTGGACACGAACGTCAAGGAGGACGGTGAGCACGCGTGGAGACTCAAACACTTCAGCAGACCTGCCTACTGCAACCTGTGCCTGAACATGCTGGTGGGGCTGGGAAAAAAAGGGCTGTGCTGTATATGTGAGTAATTTGTTCTTGTTTTGCCTGACATAAAGGATTGAAGATTTTTTTTTATGGAGCATGGCATGCCTACCTGTCCGCATATTGAAAAAATATGGATGTCACGTGATCAACTTTGAGCGTTACAGCGCCGATTCCCTTGTTCACAAACTAAACTAAATTTAAGTTCAGTGCATCTTTTTCTTTCTATTTCATTAAGAAAAGGACAGAAGATAAATATTAGTTTAGTCCTGTCAAATTAATCAGCGCCTGACGTAAATTGACGTATTTTTAGTAGCCATGTTTTTAATCGCGTCTAATTTGTCTATGGAATATCTTAATTTGACAGAACTAAACTAATATTTATCTTCTGTCCTTTTCCACCGTCCACCGTTATTTATTAAGGTTTGATTTTTTAAATAGTTTTATAGGCCAACTCTCTAATCCACTGTCTCCTGTACTCCTACTGATTGTTCGTCCCCTGGTCCCAGTCTGCAAGTTCACGGTGCACGAGCGCTGCGTGCAGCGCGCGCCAGCGTCGTGCATCGCGACGTACTCCAAGTCCAAGCGCGCGCCCGCCACGCTCGCGCACCACTGGGTCGAAGGTACGTGGAAGAACCTCTTTAATAAAATCCTCTTTATAATGTTGGAGTCGGTACGTTCTGCCACAATTACAACGTGACTACTGCGAGCGACAGGAAAAAGGTCTAGTCGCGCCCATAGTTTCGCGGTAATACCAACTGTACAGAAAAAGCTAAAGCCCAGGGGGTCTACTCCGAAGTGGTATCGGCCGAATGTTCGGCCTTTTCCTGCTACGAAGTTACTATTTAGTTCGGTCGGTCCCTATCCTACACTCCTACACTCTTTCGAATATTGACTATGGTCCCGACCCAATTGAGCCGATCCGAACTTTTTTCGCATTTTTCAATAATATTCGGTTCGGCCATGTGTCGGTCCGATCTGATCATTCGCACTTTGCACTTCGTAGTAGACCCTCAGGATATAGTGACTGCGGGAGCCGGGCGGTGATACTGACGCGTTGTCATCCTATTCCTGCTATTCGGCAGAACGCATTTTGAATAACAACATATAGGTTGTAAAAGCCGGTCCGATTCAGTTTTACTCAATGATTGAAAAGACAAAATAAGCGTATGTTACTTGCCTTCTGCATTACGATACGATTTCCTACGATGAAGCCAGTACAGCCCAATTCAAACTAGATGGCAGCTCTAACTTGGCTACTTTAGAGGTTTGAGGAACAGGGTGTAAATTTCACTCATCCTTCATAGAAAAGGGAGGATCCTCCGACCAGACGAGTGTTATGCCTGGCGGGCAATTGCCCAACGATTGATGTTGGGAAATTGTATCTATGTTAATTGCGCGGTAAACTCTGCTTGCGAGATGCAGGATTTGCGTGACGTCAGTATGACGCGTTGTTCGTATGTGGCGTTGCAGATACCGCTACACTACCATTTGTATGGGATGTAGCGATCAACGTTGTAGAAACGATTACATTTCATTCTAACATTTTGAACGAGTAAACTTGGCTACGAACTTTCTATTCATTTGTTCTGACCACGTGACTTAGCGTTGAGATGATGTCATTCCTATACATTTGATTAGTTTGCTAATAGCGTTAACGATTGTAGATTGTCAACTTGGCTAGGGCTTCAGAAGTGCGCTACTCGCTGCACAGTACCTCACCCCTCACCCCCCCCCCCCCCCCCCCACTGACACGTGAATTTGTTACTGCGCAGCGACTCGCCTCATGTTCCGAGCCGCCATGAAGGTTGAACCGGACCGTAGATACCATTAACTTGAATATTTTGATAAAAAAATAATCTACAACTTCTATTCCAGGGAACTGCCACGGCAAATGCGCGCGGTGTCGGAAAAAGATCAAAGGCTACAACGGAATCACTGGACTGCACTGTCGCTGGTGCCATATCACTGTGAGTTCAGTATTTTACACCAAAACCTATCATCAATACAAGCATTTGTACCACTGGTAAACTTCTCTGGTAGATTGTTAGTAAGATCACGATTCACTACGACAAAGAAGGAAAGAGAAACACTGTTGAGTAGAATAAAAGTAAACGAATATGATATTGGTCCTTATGTTAAAGTTTTAGCGCAGCCTTCATCTGAGATAGCAAACCCACTTGCTGATTTGTGTCGACGTTAGTACTTAATGTGTATTATATTTTATTTTATTAATTTTAGGAAAACTTACAGCTAACAAAGTAGGAGAGAGAGAGAGAGAGAGAGAGAGAGTAGTGCTTAGTTAGTTATTTTAACATCTAGTACAATGTGTAAATGATAGCTAATTACAAGCTTCCACTAACGATCAATCTGAGTAACATTAACAAATACGCGAAAACAACGACGTAAGAGATACTCAAATGAATTATCTCACGTTCAAAAAGTACATTATCAAAAGGAGAGAAACAAAAAGTGGTTATACATCGAAGAAACAATTATTCAAACTTTGCTTTACTTATATATTTTGTAGATGTAGTTTAGAATAGTTTAAGTTATGATGAGGCTTACATGCCACTGTGGAAAGCCTATATTAATAGCTAAGAACAAAAAAAAGACCAAGACTACCAATTGCACAAGACTAACAAACCGACCTGCATAAATTGAGATTGCAACCTGAACATAAATAGGTATCACCCAATTTAAAAAATAAATCTTTACACGCCGTGCTTTTAAAACCGATGACATTAAGTCCACCCCGCGCACTGCCACAGCTGCACAACCGCTGCGTGGGCAGCGCGGGCGGCGCGTGCTCGCTGGGCCGCCACGCGCGCCACATCCTGCCGCCGCCCGCCATCCGGCCGCTCGTGCTGGACCGGCAGCGCTCCTTGCCGCACCGGCAGCAGCATGATCAGGTAAGATCCGACACTTGTTATATAGACCTTTGTGATATGCTCTGAGCACTGTACAGGCACCTTTAAATAACTGACGAAAAATTTAGACGCAGAGGGTTCAGAACATGTAAATATAGAATTCATGGTAACTAGTTGCGTGTCTGTGTCCCTGCCATCCTGTATAAGAACAACCAATCAAATCGTTTATCGGACTGGAATCATGACGGCAATAATACTTCATAATACAGCTCCAGGTCCAAGACCTGGTATAACGGCGGTCTTGGTTTAGCTAAGTCTATTTAGGACTGAATCAATGCTTCAACCTGGGCTATGAATGAACCAAGTTTTTATTAATAAATCTCAAATCGTTTATTGCAATCCATAATGTACAATTACAGGTGGTAAATAAAAGAAAAATAATAGAAACAATTATGGACCCTGTCGGGCACAGCACATTTTTAAATAAGTAGAGAGAGGAAGAGCGCTTTATTAATTTTCTTTGTTATTCAGTTACAGTTATTTTATATCGTATTAATTATTGTATACCTATGTATTTATATTTCCATTCATTCTCTTATTCTATTAATATTTTATCTATCTATCTATTCATTTATTATTTATTTAATGATATATAATTATACACAAGTTCAAATCCATAATTAATCTTCGATGTAACTAAAAAAGTCTCACTTTCTCTATTCCAGCAATCCCTCCCCACCTCGATATCCCTTCCCATTTCAATAGCAGCGACATCTGAAGAGAAAAAGGAAGAAAAAGACAAACGCGAGGCCCGAGCGCCCCCCATCTCCTTCCAGATCACGCCCCCCGACGGCTCCTGCCCTCTGCTCGTGTTCATCAACCCCAAGTCTGGGGGGAGGCAAGGGTCCAGGGTGCTGAGGAAGCTGCAGTATATTCTGAATCCAAGACAAGTTCATGATATTGCGAAAGGAGGAGGGCCTACGCAAGGTGAGTTCTTGATCGAGTACAATCAAAAATCAAGTCATTCTTTCAAATTGGGCTGAGAATTACCACTTTTGAATGTCAAAATTACATTTAAGAGAAGTGGGGACGTCCGACCCTCCGTAAACGCTCGACACTTCGTAGTACTATCGTTGGGAAGAAGAAGTGGCGCAACAAGCTCCCCAGCAGCACAGCTATCTGTTCAGTTAAGAAGAACTTGATTCTATATAGGAGTTTTGGTTTATAGCCCATTCATTTCTACGGGTCCGTACTAATAGGATGTTAAAGGGAACTAAATAAAAGTGAAATGCTGTTCCTTGGTAAGCGCATCACTTTTGAACGGTTTGGAATCGAGTTGGCAATTTTTTTTTTTAAGTTCGTTATTGTGGCTAAATTCGGGAAACACTGAAAGTGCATTTTGTATACATTATTGAAATTCGGACAGAACAAAGTCGTCTGTCGGGTCAGGTAGTGGAAAATAAAACGACCAAACCCAAGGAGACGGGAAACCTCAGACATGTGAATTTTTCAACGTAGTCTGACTGAAACGTGACTAACCTGAAATAACTTGGAACAATGGCAGAAAGATGAGTAGGTATATTGTTAAAAAGCAAACGGGGTAGGTTAAATAAACAATTTGGCAGCCTTTTTCGACACTCACATGAGAATTACACCAACTTTCGGGAATATTTTTTTTTTTTATAAAACCGTTGCCCCTCACTAGGAATTACTCCAGTATCGTGGGTGCGTTTACAATTTTTTTTCATATTGTTACACTCCTGTTAATCGTATTGAATTCATCAGGGTTGCAGATGTTCAAAGACGTGAAGAACTACCGAGTCATATGCTGCGGAGGTGACGGCACTGTCGGATGGGTGCTTGAGACTATGGGTATGTGATTTTTGAGATGGTTCTATGTTCTATGTTACGGGTTTGGTTTCCGCAATTAGTCCTTCAGGTGAACCATTGTACGTGGGCCATGGCGGCCGTCGATGGTTATTCCACATTGAGATGGTTTTTAGCGATCCAAATAAGAATAAAATAGTTCCTTCTATGTAAGAATAGAGGTCTTAGCCGTGCTGTGTGACTTTTTTTTTCCTGATATCCCTATCATCAAATGACCCCTCCCGCTCTGGGTGGAGCGGAAGGGAGTGTCAGACTCTTACTGACTAAAACCCACCCATGTTCCTTCCTTTGCCCTTTATGTTCCGGGGTAGCGGTAACCCTTTCGGACAATCCCGCTGACCCGGCAGGCTTCGGCCCTAAGGGGTAAGTCAAATTATGCTGACAACTCTTTGAGGCGCGCGTGGAACACTTACGCGCCGTCCGGCACGGGCCTGGTCCTGATTGGGCGTTGAGCTACCCATTGCTCTCCGCCCGCAGGCCCGCGCCTACGGTGGCCGGGAGTCGTCACGCGGCTCCCGACGCCCTGTGTGACTTATCCTACGTGTTATACTTACCTAACAACCCGCCCTATCAATCATCGAGATTTCTTTATTATATGTAAGTTTAATATAAGTGTATTATACACATGAACTTTTCGGAATAAATTCTCTAAATGATGGTGAAAACCTCATCAAAATCTGTTGCGTAGTTTAGATGAACAACGCGGTCACATAGAAAGACACGAAAAGCGACTTTAAATTATAATTTATGTATATTTATAGATAGAGATAAGTGTACTATTTAGGTGCTGTTTTTATTATTCTGATTTACTTGGTATGTGCTTCCAGATAAAGTCCAGATGGACACGCAGCCAGCTGTTGGCGTAATACCGCTCGGCACTGGCAACGATTTAGCCAGATGTCTGCGATGGGGTGGCGGGTGAGCATACTTAACTTTTACTTGTGACAACACATGGTATTTTCCATCACAGTTCTAAAGATATAATGATCTGTTAATGTGATTTTTAGTTTGTCTTCTTACAGAACGAATTTAGGTACAGTCATCTCAAGAAACTCAGGGGGTCTACTACGAAGTGCAAAGTGCGAATGATCGGATCGGACCGACACATGGCCGAACCGAATATTATTGAAAAATGCAAAACAAGTTCGGATCGGCTCAGTTGGGTCGGGACCATAGTCAATATTCGAAAGAGTGTAGGAGTGTAGGATCGAGACCGACCGAACCAAATAGTAACTTCGTAGCAGGAAACTGCCAAACATTCGGCCGATACCACTTCGGAGTAGACCCACTGTACTTTCTGGTAAATAGTAAAATAACCACATTCATCTAACTTCACAGATACGAAGGCGAGTCCATCCACAAGATTCTGGACAAGATAGCTCGCGCAAGTACCGTCATGATGGATCGGTGGCATATCACCGTTGAGAATTCTTCCGCAGATGTGAGTTATTAACTTAACATAGGTATCAAATAATTAAGGGGGCTTGTGGCTAAGTAATAACAGCCGCACGGGTCGATCGATCAGGTTAAGCTACGCTTGCCGCGGTTGGTCCGTGGATGGGTGACCATCTTCACATACCAAGACCCCTCCGTGCCTCGGAAAGCACGTTAAGTCGTTGGCCCCGGCTGTCATTCGTGGATCTTTGTCGTCTTTCGGGTCGTCAGAAGCCCGAAAGTCTGACAACCAGTCATACCAAGGAGTATCGTGTTACACAGTAACTGGGTTGTGGAGGTTAGATAGGCAGTCGCTCCATGTAAAATACTGGTATTTAGCTGCATCCGGTTAGACTGGAAGCCGACCCCATCATATTTGGGAAAAGGCTGGGCAGATGATGAGGTATCAAATAATTATTATAAACTCTGCCCAGTTCTGAAGAAGCAACTTCTCGTGTTGGTCACCGTATTCGCTGGGATAGGCAGGAATCTAATCATACCTAGTCAAACTACATCCAAACTACGTTCATATTTTGAAAGCAGGAAAAATAGGTTTATTTGGCACAGAAACACGTACATACAAAAAGATAATTAATTCTAATAATAAGGAAAAATAAAAACAAAATATATCTATAATCACGAGCACAAAGCAAAAATAGTCGACGGCTGCACGTCATGACTGTGACAAGAAGGCTTCCACTTAGCATGATGCTATGGGGGACCCACAGATTTATAAACTAAAGGGAGATATGGTGTGGCTGCCCAACTGTTCGAGTCTGGCTGTCGCCTTCAACTACATATGCACTACAATACGAACACGCGCTCACTCACACTATAACAGTCACCACACTCAACGCGAGCCAATCGCGTAACGCAGATCGCAACGTTGAGACACACAACCACATTGACAATTCTTATTGACAAATCAACAGCGCCCGCGTTTGTTTCTGTTTTGTGCATACATTGTTCGCACGCGCCACGCCCCCTTGGCATATCTCCCTTTAGTTTATAAATCTGTGGGGGGACCTATAGCACAGCGCTGATCTTCAGTGCTTACCCGGTGCATTATTTTATTGAAATAAATGTGCCCGAAGCTGATGTTGTAATTTTCACATTCCCAGTGCGAACAGCCCCAGATGCCCGACTCAGCGCCGCACCCCACCGTGGTGCCGTACAATATCATTAACAACTACTTCTCCGTCGGTGTTGTGAGTATCAAACGTCACCATAATACGTGCTAGGAACCTTCTTCGAAAACCTCTTCGCATTTAAATTGATACAGAGGCCAGCACTCTAATTTCGTAACACACGATCAATCTCAATCTGAATCATTTTGAAGGATATTGCTAATCCATTGCTGCATATGTTTGAAAAAGATTACTGCTCAACAACGTAATAAACGCAATGAATATTGTTGAACTGTCAAAATGAAAGCCATTGCTACTGATAGTGTGTTATACAATTACCCCGCTGGTCTATTCCGTTATGCTTTTTAGGTTTCCTTACAACTCAAGTTCCAGAACTAGAATAGTTTTCCTAAGTTGCTATACTTATGTGGCGGCCTCTATATCGCCACATGGAAACTACGCATCACACTGACGTCACGCAAAATCCTGCATATAATGCATATCACACTAATATTATAAAAGCGAAAGTTTGTGAGTGACTGTGTGTGTGTGTTTGTATGTGTGTTACTTCTTCACGCAAAAACTACTGAACGGATTTGGATGAAATTCGGCACACATACAGTTTATAACCAGAATTAACATATAGGACACTTTTTATCCCGATATTCCCACGGGATCGAAACTTACGCGGGTGAAACCACGAGGCACGGGGTTTCGTTAGCTAATTTAATATGACCCTGTATATAGCAAAATAATTAAGAACTAAACTCTGTTTTCTCCCCCAGGACGCTGCAATCTGCGTGAAGTTCCACACGGAGCGAGAACGGAACCCCGACAAGTTCAGCTCCCGAATGAAGAACAAGTTGTGGTACTTTGAGTTCGCCACCTCCGAGCAGTTCGCGGCGAGCTGCAAGAATCTGCACGAGCATATTGATATTGTGGTGAGTCATTATCATCCTATCAGCCTAAATGGGGTTCTGAATAGGATGACTATTTGGGGGTCTATCATCTGTGTAAGTACCTATTTAGGGTTAATTTCTATACATCCTACACTAACGTTGAGCTTGACAATACTATATGACAGTAGGCTTTACTCTGTGGCGCCATCTATATCATAACAAAACTTGGTTAAAAAAGATTATAGAAGATTATAAAAAAGGAAACCGAAATATCTTTCTATCTCTAACTTTCTTTTCTTTTTCTTTTTTCTTTTATCTTTCTTTCGATTTCTTTCTTTCTTTCCTTTCTTCTTTCTTTCTTTCTTTTTTCTTTTTCTTCTTTCTTTTTATTCCTTTGAACCATCTAATAAATTTTTTGGTGTGTTATTGTTACGCGTCGAATTACGATGCGTTTGCAAACGAATCCTAGTGAACACGTAGCCTAAATAAAAGTACGTTTTAAATGGTAATAACGACACCAAGTCAATTCATTGTTAAAAACTACGATATTTAATAAAAATGATCCACAGATTTAAGATTTGGCGTTAAGAAGTTCTAGAATATTTTAAAAAAGGTAGTTATAACTACTAAAGACAAAACTACAAAATATCTGAAAATCTAGTCTTAGGCTCCACAATGACGATTGTCAGACGCCTCGCTATCAGGAATCTGGATCTTCTTAAATTGGAAGCTTGTAGTGGCCCGCTGAGCGGAACCGTGAAGAATAACCGATCGGATGGGCCGAAAAACTCTGCCTGTAAACCTCGGACGAAATCATTCTGAGTCAATAAACTGACACGCCGACGCCGCGTGATAAATTATTGCGCTGCACAGCTTGTTTGAAGGCCTTATTGATTAAATGGGCCAAATCCTCAAATCCTGTGATTCACCACACATATACCTAATGGTCGTTTAAACAATATAATAACAAGTGGTACTCTTGATTTGATTATACGTATAAAATAAAATAAATATAACACCCGCCGTGTAACGAAAAATATTTCAAATGAAAAGGCTTCATGAGGAAAAAATGCCACGTGAGCTACGCTTGCCGCAGTCGGTCTGTAGATGGGTGACCATCTTTACATACCGAGACCCCTCCGTGCCTCGGAAAGCACGTTAAGCCCGATTGGTCCCGGCTGTCATTCGTGGATCTTTGATAGTCGTTACGGGTAGTCAGAAGCCCGAAAGTCTGACAACCAGTCTAACCAATGGGTATCGTATTTCCCAGTAACTGGGTTGTGGAGGTCAGATAGGCAGTCGCTCCATGTAAAATACTGGTATTCAGCTGCATCCGGCTAGACTGGAAGCCGACCCCAACATAGTTGGGAAAAGGCTAGGCAGATGATGAGGAAAAAATGCCAAGACCCCTAAAAAAAAACAATAATTTTAAAAAATTCGAAGAATAAGATTTCTGATTGAGCCAAGTATGTACCAAAAATATGGGAGAGGCCTATGTCCAGCAGTGACTTGCGATAGGCTGAGTTGATTGATTGATTGAAGGTTTTTTTAATCAAGCAAAATTACGTGTACTGTGGGTTTCTTTAAAGTGTAACTTTTCAATCCCAGTGCGACGGCGCGTCCCTGGAGCTGAACAAGGGCCCGGCGCTGCAGGGCGTGGCGCTGCTGAACATCCCCTACGCGCACGGCGGCTCCAACCTGTGGGGCTCCTCCGCCGCGCACCGCCGCGGCCGCTTCCCCAACGCGCAGCAAGGTATAGGGACACCTTCAGCTACAGCAACTGTAGGGCATTTGATAAAGGGGGGTCATTTTCATATGCCAAAGACAAGGGCAGAATTTCTGAAGACCAAACTCTGACTGACATGTCGTCAGACTCCTCAAAGGAAATCGTTTTTTTTTATATATTTAAGACCTATCCCCTAATTGCGTAACACAGTATCAATCACAATCTGAATCATTTTGAAGGATATTGCTAATCCATTGCTTCATATGTTCGAAAAAATTGTCTGCTCAACAACGTAAATAATGCAATGAATGTTGTTCAACTGCTAATGGAACCAATTGCTACTGGTAATGTGTTACGTAATTACCCCACAGTGTCTATGGTGGCAAAGCACGCATGTTGGCTTAATCTTTAAAAAAAATGTTTTTTTCAGATATTGGAGACAAACTAATAGAAGTAATTGGTCTGGAGAACTGTTTACACATGGGCCAAGTCAGAACTGGTAACTAATTATTATTACATATTTATTTATTTATAAGTAGGAGAACCAACAGCTAAACCAAATTAATAACAATTATATAAGCGACACAGAACCAATTACAGGTTCTCACGAGTAGACACAGAGAAGGTAGTAGAAATCTTAGCATATACAGAGTTGATACGACAGAGGGGCATTAAATTACACTACGTATACTATACGTGTTTAGTATTAATTCGATACGGTATAAAAACAAAAAGCGCCAAAAATGAGAAAATATTTTTTTCAAACATACTAAATAGCTTACAAATCAGAATAAAACGTAAACACTCTTTGTAAAGAAATTTGACTGACCTTAGATGCCTAGGTAACAGAGTGGCAACGTCGCGCGCGCGCCGGAGCGAGCGCGGCGTGTGTTATCCCTTGTCGAGGCGGGCGGTAGGTAAGGTTTTCAAAAACAAACACACTAATTTTTTTAATTCTCGATGTGTCCTCCATTCACATTAATGCACAAATTATACCGACGGAGAATATTGTTATTTATTTTTCTATTTAAATCACTGTCCGTCGCTAAGCACTTTAATTTGTGAAATGCTAAAATAATCCTATTTTTTAGTTCAACAATTGTATTTACCTCTGAGGCATACACACTTTAATTACACACACACACACACACACACAACCAAATTTTAATTACGTGTCCTATCACAATAAAAAACAGCCAATCACACAAAAAAAGCGCTCGAATTCGACAAATCGTACGTTCCGAAACGACAGCGTCGGCGCACTGAAGAAACAAGTTTTTTAGATTCCCCCACTTACCGATCGCAAAAATTTAGGATGCAACAAACTGACCTATTTTCTCTTTTAGGCGCGGGATGTTTTGCTATCATTGTCACTCTCGCAATGAAAGTGCAAGTGTGTGTATACCTATTTATTGCTTCCTTGTTTGCATTGCCAACTTTTTATTGAAATATCGTCAGAGCGGTAACAACGTATCGTAAATTTATCGTTGTAAGGTGCATGACCTATGCTTAGACATAATCAGGTGTTAGGAAAGGATACATCGTGTTCAAATGGTGCAAAAACTTAAAAAATCATTTTCCACTAAACTACTGCTCCTATTTAATTGATTTTTAGTACAGAGCTTGTAAATGGTACCTAGTATAGGCAGTTTAAAGGAAAGCCCCTCTGTCTCAACTTTGTATAATACATTCTTCTTAACATATAAGAGTAGCCCAGTCCCTCTGCAGCTCGCTGGCTCTACAAGTTAAGCCGGCGACTTTTCATCAGCGATTATTTCTTCTGTTTTCTCCATCAGAGCAAGTCCTCTCTGAACCCGATCATCACCCAATCATTGGGTTAAAAGCAGGTTTCTTCCTATAGCTACATAAGAAGAAACCTGCTTTTAACTCAATGATTTATTATTTTCATCAATGTCTCATAATTCATTTATTAATTGGTTTAACATATTTATGTACAATAATAATAGTACATAACAAAAAAACATGCGCTATGTTACTTGCCAGAGGGCATTCAAATGGTTGTAAAGTAATCAACCCAGCCAAGTCCCAATTATTTATTTATATAAGGAAAAACAAACAGTCATAATAACTTAAATATTACATTTTAAAGCGATTATGCTATCCACTACGTTCTCCACAGATTACAATTTAAAGTATTTAAAACTAGCTAGTAACACAGATACAATACCTACCTTTACAACAGTCATTGTCCTAGAACTCATACCTGGATTTTTTTAATATAAAAAATAAAAAGTAGATAGTAAATTTGTGTGCGTACATTATTAAACATTACGTTATTATAAATTACTTTATAATAATAATTTAACAAAAATAATCTGAGCATATGATACATTAAGGTCTTAATATTAAACAGTTTCACATACACTACCGTTGCCGGCGTAGAAATATTAAAATTAACTTACAATGTGAAAGTGGCCAAGTATTGATAAATAATAAAATAAAATAATCCTGAATAATAAAAAAAACAAATATAAAGCATCACACATTTCATAATACAAATAAATTAATAATAAAAATTAACAAAAGAAATCAATATAAATAAAAAGAAGCAAAAATAAAATGAAAAAATGTCAATTCAGTCTTTGTGTTGGCATGCATTGACATGCCAACACAAAGACTGAAAACAAATATTAAGGTAACGTCCATTCCTTTTTCAAGTCAAATTCTGTTATCTCCCAGGTCTCCGTGCGTCAGGCAGGCGGCTGGCTCAGTGCAGCTCCATCACGCTCACCACTAAGAAGACATTCCCCATGCAGATCGACGGGGAGCCATGGATGCAGCCGCCTTGCAAGGTAACTTTTATATTGTACCTAACGTAAAAATTATTCACAAATCCTAAAACAAAATTGAAGACCATTCAAAAATGGAAATATTTAACTGATCCTCTAAAGACTTCATCTAAGACCTTCTAATGATGGACGCTTTTTTTAAGTGGTTGAGCCTCTTTTTAACTTGTTGCCATTTTCTCATAGTTGGTCGCAGTAACTAAGCTACGGTATCCGGGCCAAACGAGTTAGTCTATTCAAATTTATGTTTCAAATTGATGTTATTTCAAGTTAAACAAATATCAACTTTATTTGAATGGTAATTAAGTTAATTTCAGAGTGACTAGCACTATTGAAAAAGTTATAAAAATTTTCGAAGTTGTAGCGTAAACTGAACTTAATAGTGTAGGATTTAAAGTTATTTTTCCATAAACTCATATTTGTTTACATTTTGGCAAATAAATCGTGAATGCAGATTAGGTTAAATTAGAACTGGGCCAACCGTCACTATTTTGGTCGCAGTTATTTAGCTATATAGTATTTTTAGGATCCCAAAATGTTAATTATTTGAGGTTCACAAAAAGAGGCGCAGTCTTTATATAGGAATGTTCATTTATTTTTTAGAAGCGAAATATGAAATTAAATTATGTTCCATTAAATGCATGCCTTGAAATTTTAGAAGGCCCATCAATCAATCCATTGATTTAGCCTAAAGTTGTGCTAGCCTACAAAATGTCCCAAAATCCTTATTTATACAGGGTTATTGGTAAATCATTAATATCCTCTCAGGATTATATTACTTACTTTATAAACAACAACTTTTATTCTATGATTTTTATTAATTCATCAGATTTTAATTCATCGACTTTCAGACAACCAATTGAAATATTCGATTTCCTGTTTTTTTTTTTTTTGTTTTTACATGTTGTTGTTTATGATCAAATCAGATCAAATCAAAAGTCATTTATTAAAATTAGGCTGAGAATCAGCACTTTTCGAAAGTCAAAATTACAAAAGATAGTCCCCCAAAAACGCCTGCCATTCTTTATGATGTTAGTAATCCAGTCCTGCAAGGTTGTTAGTGTTTTGCCAATAACCCTGTATATAGCCATTTGTAATACTCTATTGTTTCACGTCACCACACACAGAAATAACAACGACAGTCTTTCACTTTCAGATAACGGTAACTCACAAGAATCAAGTCCCGATGCTGATGGGACCAGCTCCAGAAAAGGGGCGGGGATTCTTCAAACTGTTCACACATTGCTAACTTACTTACACTTCTTCAACCATAAGATTTATCAATCGCATTAATTACAACCAGGTTTGAACTGTTCACATCTTGTTTATTTATCAATCTTTTGAAAACTACTTAGATTTTCTTGTAGAAAAAAAACTCGCTTCATATTTAAGCTTAACTTTCAGAACCATTGTTACTTTTCAACTTACTTCAATCAATCATCCAATTGAATCTTTTGTTGTTTTCAACGTTCTTTTACCAATCATTAGATTGACAGCCGGAATAAGACACAAGTGTCATGACACTTTTATCATAAAATATTATTGGTCGGTTGATTGATCAATCAAACGGTTGATTCAACCAATTTATTGTTTTAATATTGATTAACAAAATACAAAGTACTTTGAAACGAAGCTTATATAATAATAATGATCAACCTATTATAATAATAAGGCCAAATATTCACGTATTTTCTGAAAGAGATTTGATACAAGAATTGAAAATAATGATTATTATACCTACATAATGATAGAAAATCTTTCGTATTTTAATACATGGAATTGATAAATTTTCAGCAAAATACTATAAATATATTGTATATGTCTATTTAATTGAATGCTTACAAGCTTTGAACCCTGCATAGAAAAAAAAAAACAAAAATCTTACAATAAAAGACAAATTATTTCGTTATGTCGGTAAAAGATAGATCACATCTCATTTTATCGACCAATACTCGTCGATCGAGAATACAGGGTGGCGGGACATCGATGTGCAAACTGAAACCATGAAGGAATTCAGCACATGATTCTAGACCCCTTTTTTTTTTTTTTTTTTGTTTTCGGGGGGAAACCTTCAAAAGGCACCCGACCTCCGGGGAGTGAGGTCGGGGAGTGTGGGATTTTTACCTCACTAAAACCACCCCGGTGATCACCATCCGCACATAGGGATGGTCCCGGTTCCTCTTAAAAGACCAATTCCGGAACCACCCCTGCGATAAAGTTCTGCAGTTGGCGAGGTGCGAACCCGCGACTTCTCGACGCACGGAGCTTTGGACTGGCGCCTGTGCGCCCCGGACCAACTCATGAAGAATTTTTTTGTACGTTATTTTTAAAAAAAACAGCTGTTTTATAGAGAAGTGCAATAGCGGTATTACGCGGTAAAAATGTATGACAGAGAAAGAAAGAAAGAAAATACATTTATTTGCGGCAAACATGACGCATCAAAAAGAACACAAACACAAAAAAAAAAAAATATGCGTCACATCCACGCAAAACGGCCATCGCTCAGCATAATGCCCTATACGACACAGAGCCCCAGTGCTAGTTTTCAGCGGCAGCCGGAGAGGACAGAGACTTGAGACTACAGAGGTATTTTTTTTTTAATAACCGACGAAATTTTCATTGCCCCCCTGGGGTTCAGAATCATGTACTGAATCCATGGTAACAGGTTGTGCGTCGCTGTCCCTGCCACCCTGTATATAATATATTATCTAATGATGAAGATACTTGCCATGTGTTCAATATGGTAGCCTAAATATATCACGATTCTCTTTAATATCTTCAAATCAACTTAAAAAGTACGTTATATTTATTTTCAAACGAGATAATATTTACATAATAACATATAAGATAACAGTCTTTAAATAATTGTAATAATATGTACGCACGGCTACACATCAAGCTATACAAAACCAGTATAAGCTGCCTTCTGATTGTACGAAAAACCTATACAATGCGAGGTCAGCTAAAACTGGAAATGCATAGCTTGATGTGTAGCCGTGTGTACATGTATATAAAAATAGGAGGGGAAAGAGTCGTAGGGCATCAAAAAATTTGTCCGGATTGCTGTCAGCAAGAAAAGTATCCGAAAGGCTGGCAGCATACTGATTCTTTGGATAAAAAATAGGGGCTAGCCTATGTTTTATCTCTAAGGCTGCTCTCGTGAAGAGTCGACGAACCGCTTGGCGAATGAAAGTCTCGAACAACCAAGTAGGCACTCGGACCCCATGGCCATGGTGTTTCAACCCCAAACGGCTCATACATAATATAACTTCCTTATCAACTCAAAGCATTATTTCTCGTACAGTTGGTAAATTAAAACTTTGATCACTCTTAGAACTGTGTTGTATACGATGCAAATGGCGTAATTAAAGAGTGATTGTGTTAAATATAGTTACAACAAGTGACAAGTTTAATGTGACCTGTCTGTCTATTCTGTAAAAATCTCTCCGTGAAAACTTAGGTGAAGTGAGCAGTCATTCCACGTGATGCTAGGGATTGACACTTTTGAGCTCACTGTGAGCTCACTTCACCCAAGTTTTCACGTTGTGATTTTTACAAAATAGATTTACAAAGAAAGAAAGACATTTAAAAGTTATTAAAGTTTTAATTACGGCCAAATAACACGCTTTAACAAAATTATTTCATTTTAATTAAAAGACGCAGAAATAAAACCTTTTAATCACTCATTTATAAGTTCATATTATTAAATTTGGTTGATTCAACCAAATGGATAGGCAAAATGGATTGGTACTCTCTTGATGGCTACAAGCTCGCTCCCTATTATATGGGACTTAAAAACATAACTAGCGAAATGTGGGTGTACTATAAGTGCACCACTACCTAACACTTCGGGAAATGCAGGCGTGATGTTATGGTGTGTTGTGTCATTCAATTTGGTTGTCCCAACCAAATCTGTAAGTCCAAGTGTATGCATAATTTATTCCTTTCCTATGCTTAGCGTCCGTGAAGTATTTTATCTTCACACTTCCAAAAACGACGTCTGATCCTTGAACTCAGCATCTTCTATTACTAAGAAATGCGCTAGCAGAAACCCTAACGTCCATTTTTGCTATTAGACATAAATGTATACATTTATAAATATATTTATATGTAAAACATATTATATTATCTACATTTAAAGTCCAATAAATTATTGAAATTAAATGAAAATGACGTGCCGAATATCTAAAAAATGATTTAATTTTTAGTAATTATAGGTACACATCAATTTTATTTTAAATGAACATCCCCATCACCTTTGAATCTCGATTCATTTAAAGTCAATCTTGCATCAAGAATAAGACTACAAAGTTTAACCGATTCATTGCCACCTTCATTTTCGTGAACATTTCAGCCAGGCCCCATTCATTGGTCGGTGGCTCACCATTTGAGTCATCGGCCTCCCTGAAGGATGACTCAACTGATGAGTCATTGGCTCCTTGTAATGATTTAATGAGATCTGAAAAATGGTAGTTTAAGTGATATTTTTTTTTTAATATCCGTTTTTATACAATTTTGGTTTGACTCAACAATTGAGCCATCGGCCTTCCTAAAGGTTTTTTAATGACTCAACTGTTGAGTCATTGGCCATGAATCGGTTAATTGAAAGGAACATAACAAAATAATATTACTGTGTAATAAAGCCAAAAGATATCGGCAATATTAGATGAAAATGTGTTTTCATCTAATCAATATTTATTTCTATATTTTTGTGTTTCAATATTGCCGATATCTTTTGCTAAAGTTATGAGACCTAAGATTTACACACAAAAACATCTCTAAGTGTCATCTTTATTAAAATTAAATGAACCGGAAAAAAGTTAAATAAAAGAAGTAAAAATATCAACTTTTAACAATGCAAAAATATTATTAAAATAATAAATGTGAAAATTATTATACTGAGTGTCGAGAATGTGTGCAATGTATTTCCAAAGTACATAAGATTATTATCAAACATATTTTAAATAAATGTTTTTATATTTTAAGTAATATTAGTTCAAAAATCATGGAGTGACTGTAACAGTCACTCCATGACTTTTGAACTAATTTGATTTGAGTGACTGTTACTTTTTATAATATAGGTATTAAAAAAACGTGTTAAAAATAATCATAATTATTTATTAAATTATTGACTTACGTGCATTTTATTATACGTCCCATTTACTTTATAAAAAATGATAATTTTCCGTATTAAATGTAAACTTAAATGTAATTGTAACATAAGTTGTAAGCGAATGATTGTGTTTATAATTATGAAATGTTAAACTTACTGTTATAAAATGTTTAAAAAATATTTAAGACATTATCAATGTGTTGTTTTAATTTAAGATGTAATATTTTAAGGCTTTTAAATGTCAAACTTGTACTGACATAAAAAATTATTCATTTTAAATGAAAAATGTTGTCGTGTTAAATGTAAATTTTGTGTCGTGAAAATGTTAAAGCTTTGTCGTAAATATGGCATTCAAAGTTTTAGTTTTTAGTCATTAAAATAATTAATAATAAAAACTCTACTACAGTTTTAATATAGTTTAATTGATTAAGTAACGTCAGCGTACATTTTGGCATAATATTTTAAGTTTAGGTTCATTTAATTACATATTAAATTAGTACGACTTGATTTAAAAATTCAACTTTGGAGGAATTTTAACGATTAAAAATACTATTATAAAAATAAATTATATCAATGTTGTGCCAAGAAGAAATGGATACGTCCTTAATTCCAACGCCAGCATTTTTGTAAATATTTTTCTATAGGAGATTTTATCCATTTATAGGAAAAACCGATAGATCTATTTATTATAAATAATTATATAGCGCCATCGCAAACCAGGATTTTTATTTTGAATCGCGATCAACATGCCTCGAAATGAGTAAAATGTATGCCTCATTTATGCCTTAAAAAGTGATGTTCGCCTTGATTCGAGCAATGGAAAAAAAGTGACGGTCCTATCAAAGAAATATTTTGGCTAGATCGAGCCGGATCCAAAACGTACGAGGTGCAAGTGAGGCACGGATTTAAAACAGTACGGACATTCTATATGAAACAGTTGAAGCGTATGTTCGATACAACGACAGGCGTTTAGGTAGACGCCAGTCCAAAAGGCCTAAAAATAACCATAAAATTGCAGACTTTTCGACCAACCTTCTAAAAGACTTACAAATTCTAGTAAGGCCTAATAAACTACGGGTTTTTCGAATAAATTAAATCAAGTAGAGACACGACTGTTTTATTTTTTACTCTTTTTAAAGTAAAACTTCTTAGACTGCGATTCGATAATTGGACGAGAATTGAGAGCGTACTTTCAAGGACGCGTCACTTTTATGCACATTTCGCTACATGAGAGAGAAGAAATATATAACTCTCTCTTGTCTCTCACACTAAATCTCTTTTATTATTTTTAAGACGTTTTACTTTTATCACGTGTACGATACGATCTTTGTCGTGTTGATCGCGATAGATGTAAATATGTGTAAAATTTGATAACTGTACCACTGTTTGTCTGTGTCTGTGTTGGTGCTTCTAGTATTAATGTATAGCATATCCTTTCTCTACACTCTATATAAAAGTTGTGAATTATTCGAGTTTAGTTTATAAAGGTTATAGTGATGTGGGTTGTCTTGTGCCTCGTAGAGAGCAATTCTTCATGGAAGACCTTTTTATTTTGAAAATATCGTGGAAATCATTTAATTTTCCATATTTTTCGCGTTTGAACTAAAGAATGCAGGCATTATTCATGAGTTACACAGTCCGAAGCTCGAATGTCTGACAACCAGTCTTAACAAGAAGTATCGTGTTACCCAGGTACTGGGTTGTGGAGGTCAGACAAGATTTCGCTCCATGTAAAATATTCATACTTACTCAGCTGCATTCAATTAGACTGGAAGCTGATTCTAACAAAGTTGGTAAAAGGCTAGAATATGATGATATTATTAAAGAGATCACATTTCGCACGGTTTTATGCAGCATATCCGGTCACTATTATAAAAGAAATATCGCTCAACCGTCTATAAGCACAACCGATTGTAACACTTTTGACCATCCAATTAGCACTTAGCACAAATTGAAAACGAGCACTATTATAATAATTATAGATGTGAATTGTAGCGTTTTAACACTATTAAATTTATTCAAATGTACATCACTATGATTCTTTCTATGGAATGTATATTATTATATTTGTGGTACTGTTTTTAGCTATTGTTATACTATCGAAACAGAGTTTGAAACAATAGTCTTCACATAAAAGTCAACATATTTATAAAATATGCAAAAACAAGAGCTAGACTAATTATATTTTAGTTCTTGTTTATCAGTACATTCCGCTTCAACTTTATTACGAAAACTGTAATCATTTTTTGATTTGACATAATATGATAAAAAGTATTTTTGAATGGAGAAGGCAACTGTCAAAATGGCGCTGTGCTAGTTCCCAAAACAAACGAATAATACAAGGCGTGCGGTGGTTTTGGTATTATTTTTGCGAAAATGACGGGTTATTGTGTTGATAAATACACCGAACAAGGACAAAAATAAATATCTAGACTGAAAGTAATAGATACATTTTTTTTTTTTTTTCCTGATGGGAAATCATCAAATGACCCCTCCCGCTCTGGGTGGAGCGGAAGGGAGTGTCAGACTCTTACTGACTAAAACCCACCCATGTTCCTTCCTTCGCCCTTTATGTTCCGGGGTAGCGGTAACCCTTTCGGACAATCCCGCTGACCCGGCAGGCTTCGGCCCTAAGGGGCCCCTCTGATTATGCTGACATCTCTTTGAGGCGCGCGTGGAACACTTACGCGCCGTCCGGCACGGGCCTGGTCCTGATCGGGCGGTGAGCTACCCATTGCTCTCCGCCCGCAGGCCCGCGCCTACGGTGGCCGGTAGTCTTCACTCGACTCCCGACGCCCGGGGCGTCTTCCGCGGCGGCTGGGACGGGAGGCTCTCTCCCTCATCCGTCCCGCCACCTCCTTCGCTAGCATGACTGCTTCGCAGAAGGAGGCGACTGCCTCCCACTCCCTCTCGCTCCGGACCATGGCTTGCACCAGGGCCGGGCGCGAGAGGCCGCCGCCGCAGTAATAGATACATTTAATCTAAGTGCATATTATAGCCGCGTAGGGCCGCAGTGCTCCGCATTGAAAAAATGCGCAAAAGCACATTAGGAACTGCGGCGGGCCGCACCGCAATGCAGTAAATGTTTCAGACAAATTCAAATTTCGAATTTGAATTTGTATTCTTTCCATTTGAGTGCAATTAGGCTCGCGCACAATTGGACGGGCTGCGCCGCTACATAAAGCATTGCCAAAATCCTCCTTGTACTTTCGTACATTTTGTATCAATTATTGCATACTACAAGCGGGCCGCATCGCAACGCAAAACAAAAGCCGCAAAAATCAGCGAGCGACCCACTAAGGCCCGTCTCTACTGTACGCAAGCCTTTAAAGGGCAATTGTTTCAAACTCAACTAAGTTTCAACCTAACCATGTGGAACTTTGCTCTGTTAAGATTTCATCTCACTTTGCAAAACCATGCGATGGAAACTAAAATCATAATGTTTGATACTTATTAAATTGTTATAAATATACACACTAAAATAAAAAATATATTATCGCATTGTTTTGAAAAGGGAGATAATAGTAAAATTGGGCTTTTTAAGGACTACATTTTATATGTCTCATACAAGGTGGAGACGACAATACGACGTTAAAGTAAACTTTGTTTATCTAATGACGCTTCTAGTCTGTGTACAAAAGTTCAACCAAATTTGTCCAATAGTTTAGTCACTATAGCTATTCAAAGGTTAGCAAAACCCATAATCGGCCCTAAACTAAAAAAAAAAACTTTTTAATTTCGATGTTAGGATTCATTTGATAGTTTCAAAATACTCCTATGCATTGGTATTGCAAGTGTTTGCATTTATTGTCGTATTGCCGTCCCCATATTTTGTTTAAAATTGAAAAAAATATATTCCTATGGCAACACCTTTATTTATGCCTAAATCCTTAAATAGCCCTGTTTTAAAGATGTATCTTACACGTTATTGCTGTATTATTATAATTAGTACTGATTTTTATAATTGCTTTTAACGAGGTAGTTCACTATGCAGGTACTTACATACGCTGCTTTTTTGTGGCACAGAAGAAAATATTTCGTCTTTTCTTAAACAAAATAATTAATTTCGTGTGATATATATATATTTTTTTAATCAATTTGGTCAGCAGAGTATATAGTATATATAGTATCTTGCAATATTTGACAGGACGTTTGTGCCTTTTTTGCTCAACTCAAGGCATGCCTCGTTCTAAGTAAAATAATTATAAAAATCAGTATAATAGACATAGATAGATATACGAAATTATCGAATTATGATATCGGATAAAATAAGAAGCTTAATGCATAGTTCAAATATACAACATAGATAGTTTATTATTATTGTTATAATTTAGATATTATTATTATTTTCTAGATCTGTTGAACCTAACTTACCGTGAGGCCCATTTAAAAAAATATATTATTTCGGTTAAATAAAAATTAAATGGCAATGCTTTTTTATTAAATATTCAAATACATACTTTCATATTTTAATTCATTTTATTGATATTAGCTGACAAATATAATTATTATGAATATTATTTTTGAAAAGATCATTTTAAATGAAAGTTAAAAAATAAAGACAAAAATGTGCATTGTTATAATTTCTAACTTGGCGATATTATCGTGGACGTCGACGTCCATAAAATATATTGAAACACGTGCACATTATAACGTTACCGTGGACGAAAAAAAGCGTCTTCATATATTTCTATACATTATTACGATAATATCGTCATGTTAAAAACGCATTATTGTCCATACTTTTCATTTAATTACAGTGTCAATAGGCCTTTAGACTTATTTTCTTACATAATATGTCAAAGTACTTACTGTTATTAGTAATTATTAAAATAATTGAATTTATTATTATTATTATTTAATAAACTTGAAATTAGCGTTGCGATAAAAACAAAAGAATATGTGCCAGCTTTAATAGTGTTGTAAGAGATAATTATTATAATTATATTACATTATTAAAATATGATTATTATTGTAACGAATATATGTGCATATGAAAATTTAATTTGGCGTTTTATTTAATTACGTACTGATTTCCTAACATTTACATCGACGAAACTTAGGTTATACAATAAATCAAAATCAATATTGACAAAAGAAAAATATCTCAGGAGATTAAAAATTTGATTATTTCAGGTTTAAGTATTAAAATTATCAAATCAAAGCTCTTATTTTTTCAGTAGGACTACAAATTGGCTACAGTTCCACGTCTATAGAGCCATCACATCCCGAAGCTACCCGAAACTGTCAAATTTTCCGAATCCACCTTGAACCTAATGCTTTAGCGATATAGTTGAAAATCTATTATAGCAGATTGTAGTAGCTTGATGTGCTGGCGTCTGTACGTTTTCTGATCCATTTATTTTTGGAACAAGGTATACACAGATTCATTCTGAATTTGAAAAGCAAAAAATCAAGAACGAATTGGACCATATTTAGTAGAAACAAAAGAAAAAACAGAAATAAAAAAAATAAATTACTACTTATGATGGTGTTGGCTTCCAGTCCAACCGGATGCAGCTGAATAGCAGTATTTTTTAATGGAGTGACTACCTATCTGACCTCCACAACCCAGTTACTGGGTAACACAATACTCCTTAGTAAGACTGGTTATGAAAAATCCAAGAATAGCAGCCGAGACCACGGATAGGTTTCGATATTTAAAGGTCCCATCCACGGACCGACCGCGGCAAGCGTTGCTTAACCTGATCGATCAACCTGTGCAGCCGTTGTTACTTAGCCACGAGCCCCTCAAACCTAATTAATTCGTTTACTTTAATTAAGTGTAATGTAACGTATAATTGGACGAAGTTATGAAAGAGTTCGCAATGCTCGTCAATCATACGTTGCAAGTGTAGTAATTAATAGTTAGGGTAATAATTACATGCCGAAGATGCAAAGTAAAAGCATTTATTCCAAATAAACTAATTACACTTTTAGATTTACAAGGGGTCGGTCAGTCAGAAAAATGAAGCTAGTTGCCCATTAAAAACGTCTATAATAAAAATGATAAAAACAATTCAGAAATTAAAATAAGCCGTGGCAGCTAAGAGATGACCAGACCCTACTGACGGCGCCCGTTCACGAACATGACGTATGGATCAGCACCATTCAGCTCAACCATTTTGAAGGGAACCTAATGATCCAACACACGCCACCACCAGCAAGACATTTGAGTGAGCATGACATTCTCTCAGCCGAAACTTATTTTGTAAAGTAGGTATTTATGTATAGTCAGGGACATAACTGTTATGCAAATTGGCATCCTACATCAATTTGCCGTGTTATACAACTGTCAAAAAATGACAGCTGTAATTTGAATATACGGGCAATTAAAGTTGGTAGTCAATTGTATGTATCTGGTGTTTTGTATGTCCTTTAGTCTGTGCTAAATAAATATATTTTCTTTCTTTCTTTCAATTTACATAACAATACATTTCCCTACGAAGTTTATTGGCACAACACTTACTTTAACCTTTTAGATAAACCGTCTTATTAATGGTAATGGAATTCAGAAATCAGCATCACTTGAAGTGAATCGGAAGATATCTTTATAAACTTATATCGAGATAAGAAATACAACACAAATGTTCTTACTGTGTAAGTTGACTTCTCTGCGCAGCCGGCGCAAACTGGGCCACTATTCTCGCCAACTGTAGAGGGACTGAGCGACTGTTGCGGGACACTATATCATAACTTGAACTGTAAATATAAGTTGGTTATTAATCCTATCCTATCCTATTCTACTATAATATTATAAACGTGAAAGTTTGTATGGATGGATGGGTGGATGGATGTTACTTTTTCACGCTAAAACTACTGAACGGATTTGGATGAAATTTGGCACACAGATGGTTTATAATCCGGGTTAACATATAGGATATTTATCCCGATATTCCCACGGGATCGACACTTATGCGGGTGAAACGGCGAGGCGCAGCTAGTAAAAAAATAAACTGTTCGCACAGCACACATTATACATTCCGCGATAATAAAATGACACTAATCTCCGTTCCTCTTTATTGTAGTGAATTTTGTCGAAATGTATGTATTAGCTACTTAGGAAATGAACAGCTTCTTTCCAAATTTTTCGAACATGAATCGTAAAGGTTAATGGTTTGGAAACAGAATAAATAGGCCTTTGCCATCAGAATTCATAACACAGGCCAGCAATTGGAAACTAACTAAACAAATAGTATACTGTTCTTCTTTCTCATGTAACTAAATGTGCCTAACATTTTTTTTTTTTCTTGGTTGGAAATCATCATATGACTTCTCCCGCTCTGGGCGGAGCAGGAGGGCGTGTCAGACTTTTACTGACTAAAACCCACCCATGTTCCTTCAGTTGCCTATGCCAGGGACCACGGTATCTCTTTCGAACAACCCGCGGCCCTGGCAGGATCACCCAACAGCCTTGATGCCTTTCAAAAACTGGACCTGGCATCGGCCCTAGCGGACCCCGTCAGTTTGTGCTGACGTCTCCCTGAGGCGCGCGTGGAACACAACGCGCCGTCGACCCGGGCCTGGTCCTTGCCGGGCGGTGAGCTGCTCATTGCTCGCCGCCCGCAAGCCCGCGCCTACGGTGGCCGGGAGTCGGCTGGTGACTCCCGACGTCCAGGGCGTCTCCTGCGACGACTAGGGGCGTGAGGGCGCAGAGATTGCCTCTCCCTCACGCGCTCCGCCTCCTCCTTTGCGAGCATTACTGCTTCGCAGAAGGAGGTGACGGCTTCCCATGCACTCTCGCTCCGTACCATGGCCTGGACCAGGGCCGGACGCGAGAGATCGCCGCCGCCGATCGCCGCCACGAGGAAAATGTGCCTAACATGACGCGTCCTTGAAATTTCACACTTTATTCTCGTCTAACTATTATCGAATCAACGCCTATGAAGAATCACTTACAAAAAAAACTATGTAGTCTAAATTCTATTTTAAATTTTAGCTCGTGTGTTGTCGAATCGACCACTAGTTGCCGAGTGTGGCGACCACTAGTCGCTCACTATGCAGTCGTACTTATTCGAGATTTTACATAAAACCAAACTCGTAACGAAGCCCTTGACATTCAGAGTTAACTGACGGGGCGTATAATAATGTATGTGTGAAAGAATGCATGTTATTGTACCGGTTTCAAATTGGATGGGCGAGTGTGTAAATTGTTAATGTAATATTTTGATATTATTGTTTGTGGCGCTGATTTTGTTGCATGAACTAAAGTAATTAAGAGTATGGTAAAAGTTAGAAGGTTTTTAAGGAATTTTATTTCAAGATGTCGCCTAGAAGTGGTCAACCTAATCAGCAAAATAAACATGTGATGACAGCCTCGTTGCTCTAGGGGTTGCAATCGCTACTGCTGAGCTTGAGGTACTGGGTTCGATACCCATGTCGGGCAGTGTTATTGGGTTTTCCATCAAGATTTTTTTGGTGTCTGAATTTGTGCCCGGTTGATGGAAAGAGGGTCGCCCCCTAGTAGTAGAGTTTTCTCACATTTTGACATGTAAATGGGACTGGCAAAATGTCGGTACATCTCTGCCTAACCCTTCGGGGAATACAGGTGTGATGTTATGTTTTTAATGTAAAAAAAATATTAATCAGCAGTACAATTAATGTATCTTGAGCTGGCCAAGCGTAGAGTTTTAAAAAAAAATGCGAGGCAAGCGGGGATAATTGCGTAACACACTAACAGTAGCAACGGCTTTCATTTTGACAGTTCAACAACATTCATTGCGTTATTTACGTTGTTGAGTAGACACATTTTTCGAACTTATAAAGCAATGGATTAGAAATATATCCTTCAAAATGGTTCTGTTTCAAATTGATAGTGTTGAACGCAATTAGGGTGCAGTTTATACTGGTTTTGTTACCTGTCGTGTGGCCCACAGTAATTACTCAGCCTGTCGCGGACCACTACTGTGTAAACCCGCCTTTGTGGCGCTCTCCCCAAGCTGGCAACAGCCCCACTGCTAGAGCAATTACGCTTATCAATGAGTTTCTTGAATGTATTCCAGATGCAGATATATTTTTTGACTCGCAAAGTACAATCGCAAAACATGTCTATATTTATCTGAATGTGAAAATGTAATTTGTATAAACACTTCCCAGGTTAATGTATGGTTGTTTCTATTTGCAAATTTTTGGTCTTAAATGATTTTTTGTTAGTCTAAGTTTGTAATTGACATTGTAATGTAATTTAATATTAGTGTAATTAGCATAGATACTCGTATAAGCGATTTGGTGTAATCTGTAAGCTTATATTTAATGAATAAATGGACATAGGCCTCTCCTGCATAATCGATTTTATGTCTATCACCTTTTCGGCTGTCAGTCAATCTAGTATGGGGGAAAGGGGTAAAGAAAAAAATTTTTTTTTTTTGGGAATTAAATGCGTTAAACTGAAAATATTCATACCTTATAGGCAGGAAGAAAGTCAGTTTCCGTTTAAAAAAACTGACACAAATAGCGATCGTAAAATAGGCTAGAAGGTAATATACAGGATCAAATTGCATGTTTAGATATCGACACCCGCCACATCTGCGGAGTTTCGCTAGCTAATTTAATTTGACCCTGTATTGTGCCCTAGAGGGACATATTATAGTGACCTTATTGCTCATGTTCTTGAGAGAGGTCAGGTGCAGGTAGTACTCACAACCGGCGCGCGTGTGTGACTAGATGTATGAACGTAACCGAAGAGGAGTACCTGTTTTTTTTTTTTTCAGGGTGGGAAATCATCATATGACTTCTCCCGCTCTGGGCGGAGCAGGAGGGCGTGTCAGACTTTTACTGACTAAAACCCACCCGTGTTCCTTCAGTTGCCTATGCCAGGGACCACGGTATCTCTTTCGAACAACCCGCGGCCCTGGCAGGCATCGGCCTTAACGGACCCCGTCACTTCGTGCTGACATCTCTTTGAGGCGCGCGTGGAACACAACGCGCCGTCGAATCGGGCCTGGTCCTTGCCGGCCGGCGAGCTGCCCATTGCTCGCCGCCCGCAAGCCCGTGCCTACGGTGGCCGGGAGTCGGCTGGTGACTCCCGACGTCCAGGGCGTCTCCTGCGGCGACTAGGAGCGTGAGGGCGCAGAGATTGCCTCTCCCTCACGCGGTCCGCCTCCTCCTTTGCGAGCATTACTGCTTCGCAGAAGGAGGTGGAAGAGGAGTACCTAACCTAGATGTAAGGTTCGTAGCAGGTGGTGTTCTGTTGTTTCTGCCTACCCTCGTGGGAAGAGAGCGTGAATTTAACTATTTAAAGCAATAGGCTGTATTTAAAAAAATATTCACATATTCCAGAGGTGATTAGGGATGCAGGGGAGATACGGGACGAAACTTTAAAAGGGATTTTAACATTGATATTTTTTTTTTTTTTTATTTAAAACTCTTAAACTATCATTACAGGTTTAGAAACCTAATGCGATAGCTAAGCCTACTTATAATATTAACTATTTTAAATAACACTATTACTAACAATTACAAATGACTACACAATACATTAACACCAAATTACTTATAACTAAAACAATACAACCTTATAATTATAACAATGTAATCTTCATAGAAAATTAACATACCTATGAAAACAATAAAAGATACAATTAACATCAAATTACACTAATTGTTACTCTCGTAACATATTATATATAAATTTACTCTTGCAAGTTCACTAAAGTAACACGAAAAAATGTCCAACCTATTTTGAACTTCGTTAACAGTACGAATTGCTCGCGTGAGTCAGCAGGTTGGTTCGGGTGCATCCCTATTCACCCCGTTACATGGTATGCATTCATAAGATTTATGAAACATGTGGAAAGTGAAGAATTTCTCTCACTTTACGGTACCTACCAACCTACATAACATTATTCGGCTTCAAAATAAAGTAATTAAGTACTGACAACTCTAATAAATCACTCAGACTAACAAGAAATAATTAATAACCACTACACTAAAGTTAGCAATAATTGGCGTTTTTATAACAAAATTGCTGCATATTACATGAAGCCGGTCAATTATATAGGCGTCGCCTGCAACCACAAATATTTCTAGGCTAGGTGCTACGCAAGTTTTATATCCGTTTATTGATTATTTTTTTTATAAAAATGAATAAACATAAATGGAGAGGGCTATGCTTGGAGTTTCCCTACGCGATCGAATCAGTCATGAAGAGATCCGTTTGAGAACCGACAAAGCCCGAAGAATTGCCAAACTTAAATGACAGTGGACCTCATCTAGTTTTAAAATATGATTGACGTGTAAAAGTGTTTGTACAAACCTACTTACGAAATAAAATCAACAAGTCATAAAAAAGTCTTCCTTGTTTTGATAACGTTATCAAAAAACATGAAGCACTCAACAGGATTGAATTATTAAAACATTTACTTTATTTATTGCGCACTTTACTTTGTCATTAATTTATTATAATTTCTTATTTTGTGGTCATAAATATGGTAAGTGTCACATAGGCAATATACAGCGGCATTATATTCGACTGACTTTTAATATTCTTATGGATCTGAAATAATTCCATTCTTCGTTCCGATTCTACGCGAAATACGTGCTAATTATATCGGTGCCGTTTCATGACGGCCGTCATAACTATAACGTTGCTGCCTTATTACGGCAGACATAATTAAAGCAGTGCCGTTTTATGATGGTCGTCAAAAATATAGCGGTACCGTTTTATGTAGAGGAAATCCTATACCTAGGGTAAAAATCTAAAAGGTTAGGTTCGGTTCGGCATTAGTCAAGGTTTGGTTCGGCATTAGATAGGGTTAGGTTAGGTTCGGCATTAGGTTCGGTTTGGTTCGGCATTCGGTGATTTACGTCAAGGTATTTAGTTTGTATAAAAATTAGCAAAAAATTAAAAAATAAGAATTCATTAATGTGTCCATAATGAAAAATGCTTATTTCCATGGTCTGAACATCTGGTCGAAGCTCATGTATATCGTCCGGAACACGGTGTATATCCGTCCAAAAATAAGCCTAATAAAAGAAAAATAAAAAACAAATGAAACGAAAAAAAAAAAGAAATGAAAAAAGAATAAAGAAATGTAAAAAACAAGTGACAAGTCCAAGAAACGCCGTATAAAAAGACTAGTGTTAAAAAATAATAAAAAATGAACGCACCGACCTTCGTTACATAATGTACCAAGATAATCAACAGCATCACTTTTGAATAATTGAATTATTTATAGGCGTTAATAGGCATCTTGTATTAGGACTTAATTAAAGACACTGATATTGTCAAAATGATCTCTTTTAGTATGCATGTTTACAGGGTGAGCAACATAACAACGACTGCCTACAGACCAGTGGTGGTCCAGTGGCAACGGCCCGGACTTACCGAGTGGTAGGTCGTGGGTTCGAACCCAGACAGGAGCTTTACTTTGTCTAAATAATTACATCACCACTGTTTTCAAAACATCGTGAGGAAACCGGCATGTCCTAGAATAAAAAAATCGAGGATATGTGACTTCTACCAACCCGCACTGGGCCCACGTGGTAGATTACAGCCCATTCCCTCTCGAAGTGAGGGGGCCTGTGTCCCAGCAGCGGGGACATTATATGCATATTGCATTGGTGTATGAATAGATACACGAAATATTTTAAGAGAAACATCATTCAGAAACGAAAAAAAAAAATTTGCGTACTTTATCAAAAAAAAAAAAATTACTTGACACTGTTAATAAATACCGGCTCCTTCTTATTTTTTCACATCCATTACGCGGTCTATATAATATTTACAGACACTGTCATTGAAGCGGAGTAAAGATTTTATGCAAAATGTCTCAAGTAATTTTAAAATTAATATTTATTTTAATTAATTGCGTAAAAAAAAACTTTGATAACCAAAATTAGTTTCTATGACTTCTTTCTTTATAGATGTTTCTCCTAAAATATTTCATATATAATAGATCAGATACACCATAAATATGATTTATGACTATTATGACTCTGTAATGACGGCTGTAACTTATCCCGCGGGCTGAGTTTAAGCAGCCTCAGTTGACTAAAGATCCGTAATGACTACCTCCCTGGCCTAGTTGTGGCAAGCGCTACTGCTGGGGTCCAGTGTTCGATTCCCAGCGGGGTACGTGAACGACTTTGGACTTATAAATATCTTCAATCCCCTATTTCGTCCACGATAACATTATAATGTGCACGTATTATGTCCATACATTTTTAGGACGTAGACGTTCACGATACCTAACGAAAATTCAACATACACTCCAGCCGTCGAGAAAATCCGTTTCTGACACCCGTCGGTGCGACAATTCTAGTAGCTAATAAAGATCAAATTCGGAGGGGCTTGTGGCTAAGTAATAACAGCCGCAAGGGTCGATCGATCAGTTTAAGCTATGCTTGCCGCGGTTAGTCCGTGGATGGATGACCATCTTTACATTACCAAAACCCCTCAGAAAGCACGTTAAGCTGTTGGTCCTGGCTGTCGTGGACAGTCGGTACGGGTCGTCAGAAGCCCGAAAGTCTGACAACCAGTCTTACCAAGGGGTTTCGTATTACCCAGTAACTGGGTTGTGGAGGCCAGATAGGCAGTCGCTCCATGTAAAATACTGGTACTCAGCTGCATCCGGTTAGACTGGAAGCCGACCACAACATAGTTGAGTAAAGGCTAGGCAGATGGAATAAAGATCAAAGTCGTAAAACACATATTCGTTTGTATGAAACTGACAGGTGTCAAGAATGCATTCTCTCGTCAAGCCCACTGTGCATTGTATCAAGACACTGTGTCAGACTATGGAATTTAACCAAGAACTCGATAATGAAGATATAAAGAAATACAACTCATATAAACTGTTAAATATTACAATACAAGCTTTCACCGGAGTACTCGGCAACGATTTTTAATGCAAAGGGCACATTTACCCGACTTGTGCGCAAATAAAGAGGTATCTTGCAGGTAACCTTTAGGACAATTCAATTGTTATTGGCAAAGGGAATATTACTTGTGCCGTTAGCTTGCAGGAAGTACGTTGTGTTGTACGTATGATTTTATTGTAAGATTTTTAAAGTGGTGTCACAGTGGCAGCGAGGATATTAATTTATTGGAATGAAAGTATAGCAGTAAAATGAAAGGTGTTTTTGGGATAAGGTTTTTGAAAGTAAGGTTAAATGGCTTGCCAATAATAGTTTTACTCATTCTTGGTATGCGCCCACTGGCTCATATCCACATCAATCTACAGCATGCCGCTTTAATGGCGACATTAATTTAACACACGTATACGGTTTCGCGTCTTAGTTGTTTGAATATATTTTAATTCAATTAAACATTAATATTTATTTATTTATTAACAATTTTCTAAAATAGCATCTTAGAGCAACCTGACTTAAAGAACTGTAGCGCAGGGGTCATTTACCGGGGTCACGGATTATAACATCGCATCAATGTAATTAAAACAAATAACGTGCAAATAGAAGGCGAATTGAAGGAAAGAGAGAGAGCCCTATGGCGGCGAGCGGCGCAGGTGGAAGTTTTCAAGTTAGGTTTTTTTTTTATGTTGTTATAACTTTTAAGATTACCGACCACTAGCCCTACCCGTGTGTTAAATTAATGGCGCCATTGTAGCGGTACGTCGTATATACAAGGTGACAGAGACAACGACCCGCATCCTGTTACCCCATGGTACAGTTACAGGATGGTAACAGAATCATGTACTTAATATGGATAAAGTACGGACGCCAGCAGGTCAAGCTACCCGAAACTGTCAAAATTTTCCAATCAACCTTGAACCTTAAAGCTTCATATAATATATAAAGTTAGTTAATAGATAAAGTTGAAAATCTATTATAGAAATTTGACAGATTGTAGTAGCTTGATGTGCTGGCGTCTGTACATGATTCAGAACCCCCAGGATTTACATTATTCGTCGGTTATTAAAACAAAAAATTCTGTCCCATACAATTTTAACCGCGCTGGTGTTGCACTTTCCTATATTTTTTTTTTTTTTTGATAACCTATGAAAAATTCGACAAACATGTTTCTAGACAATCATGTACTCAACTTATGATTACTGTTTGCGCGCCGAAGTCCCCAGCCTGCCAGCCTGTATACGAGATGTTGTTTTGCATCCTCGTCAAATTTCAGGAGGCTGTTATGAAAGACATAAATAATCAAATACAATTACGAACCCTGGTAAATAATGAATACATACTTGTTTTTTTAGTTATTTAAGTTTGACAGTATTTCAGAATACACCACTTTCAAAGAACAGAATCGCGTTATGGTAGCGTATAGCGGCCGCGTTTTTATGTGTGTGTAAAAGGGCAGTTACAGTGCGGTCTCACACATGGCGATTTCCGAAAATTAGAAAAAAAGAAAAATACGTTATTTCATTATTGATTCGTGTCGAGAATCACTTAGCATAGTTACCTCCTTGAATTTGACGAGGATGCAAACCGAAACCTTGTATAGTCTCAAAGTTGTGACCCCGTAATTAGCAGTATTGCATTCGAAGTATTTTATCATATTTAAATGTTGATAGGTACCTATGACGTCGTTGAAATTTCACTAGCATCAGTTTTAATTGGACCCTGCGTCCCTGTATCTTGTGTGTGTGTGTCTGCGTTTTGATTTTCTTAGGCACATTTTAGCTCTGGTTGTTTAAAAACATATCTTCGCTACAGCTATCGCCTCGCTTCTTCTGGAGGCCAAGACAGAATGTGGGCCAATAAATTAAATTTGAATGTCCCAATAACAGTGGGCTGCTGGTCTGTCTAAACGATCGCTGTTATTATCGTGCTAGCCTTACGGAGGCTGCATTCTGATGTATCTAGGTATGTCATCTAGTTAGTGATAACGCGAGATTGTGCGTCTGTACATAGAATGTATTGTGTGGAATCGTCTAAACGTTTCAAGGCCCTAAATCACTATGATCACTGTTAGACATAGGCAAACAAAATAATGAAATATTATAAAATATTTATTTAGCTTTTGTACAGAACTTTTGTACGATCTGTCAAATTTCTTTAATAGATTTTCAAGTTTATCGCTACAACATTAAGGTTGAAGGTTGATTGGAATAATTTGACAGTTCTGGGTAGCTTGACCTGCTGCCGTCTGTGCATACATGAGATGTCACTTATAGAAGAAAAACAAAAGAAGATGTAAAATATTTGAAATTAAGAACAATCAAAATAAAATATAAAAAAAGCCTTTGTACAATCACTTAACGATTCCTTACTTCGAACCAGGTCAATTCACATAAGGCCCCAGCTTGAAAAGGATGTGTTTAAAATAAAATTGCGATCACGTGATTTTATAAAGCTACCGGACACATCAAATCAATCGACTCAGCCTATCGCAGTCCACTACTGGACATAGGCCTCTCCCAGACTGCGCCACAATAACTCCTCCGCCTTCCGCATCCAGTCTACCCCAGCCACCTTCTTCAGGTCGTCCGTCCATCTAGCTGGGGGGCGTCCCACACTACGCTTGCCGATACGGTCTCCACTCCAGGGAGTCTACTCCGAAGTGGTATCGGCCGAATGTTCGGCCGTTTCCTGCTACGAATTTACTATTTGGTTCGGTCGGTCCCGACCCTTCACTCCTACACTCTTTTGAATATTGACTTTGGGCCCGACCCAACTGAGCCGATCCGAACTTTTTTCGAATTTTTCAATAATATTCGGTTCGCCATGTGTCGGTCCGATCCGATCATTCGCATTTTGCACTTCGTAGTAGACCCCCAGGACTCGTCTGCTCCACCGGCCATCGGTCTTTCAACAGACACGGCTAGCTACTGCCACTTCAGTTTGCTTACTCTGAAAACTATGTCGGTAATTCCGGTTCCGGATAACACATCAAAACCTGCGTAATAGTCTAAACCCCCAATTGCGTAACAATCACAATTTAAATTATTTTGAAGGATATTGCTAATCCATTGCTTCATATGTTCGAAACAGTGGTAACGGCCGCGACTTACGAGTTGAAGGTCGTAGGTTTGAACCTAGACAGGCGCTTTACTTTGTGTAAATTATTTCATCACCACTGCTCTAAAAACGGTGAAGGAAAACATCGTGAGGAAACCGGCATGTCCTAGCATGACATGTGACATCTACCAATCCGCACTGGGCCCGCGTTGTGGATTACCGCCTACTCCCTCTCACCAAGAGGAGGTCTGTGTCCCAGCAGTAGGGACATTATAGGCAGATTATGTATCATCATCATCTGCCTAGCCTTTTCCCAATTATGTTGGGGTCGGCTTCCAGTCTAACCGGATTCAGCTGAATACCAGTATTTTACATGAAGCGACTGCAGAATAAGTATATGTTCGAAAAAGTTGTCTGCTCAACAACGTAAAAAACGCAATGAATGTTGTCGAACTGTCAAAGTGAAAGCCATTCCTACTGTCAGTGTGTTACGCAATCACCCCACTCACTATTCCTGTAGTGCAATACTGCATGCATTTTTACAGATGCTGCTCGTTTTTAATGGTCGACCTTATTTTTATGGGACATTATAGGTAGCCAGGGGCTTGTGGCCAAGTAATAACAGCCGCACGGGTCGATCGATCAGGTTAAGCTACGCTTGCCGCAGTTGGTCCGTGGATGGGTGACCATCTTTACATACCATGACCCCTCCGTGCCTCGGAAAGCACGTTAAACTGTTGGTCCCGGCTGTCATTCGTCGATCTTTGGCAGTCGTTACGGGTCGTCAGAAGCCCGAAAGTCTGACAGCCAGTCTTATCAAGGGGTATTGTATTACCCAGTAACTGGGTGGTGGAGGTCAGATAGGCAGTTGCTCCGTGTAAAATACTGGTATTCAGCTGCATCCGGTTAGACTTTAAGCCGACCCCAACGTATTTGGGATAACGCTAGGCACTAGGATACCCTAAGTAAGATTGGTTGTCGAGTTTTGGGCTTCTAACTAACCTAGACCTAGTCTAGACCGCGGGTCCTTTCGTATCTTTGATGAAATACTTGGTAATAATACAAGTGCAAGTCCGACTCGCGCACCGAGGGTTCCGTACAAATTTGTAGGTATATAACTACAAATTTACGGTTTCCAGATTTTTTCCTTTACTTGTGCTACGGTAAGGGTCTTGACAGACGAACAACGAAGTGGTCTTATAAGCGTTACGTTTTTCCTATTGAGGTACGGAACCCTAAAAATAGGTATACTTGGTCGTCTAACAAACTAACCATACAACAACAAATTTAAAGTTCCTCCATCCAACACATATCGTCATGCAATTAACAATATAAATTAACATCAACCTCCACGAGTCCTTCCGACGTCAGCAGATAATCCCAGCCTACATACATACGAGTACATATCAATGCATAATGACATACGTACGTACATGTGAAGTTCTCAATTATAATGTAAAGCGGCCACGCCTGGCGCCGGCATGCGGAAACAACTGGTAACCGAGGATTGCTGCGCTATGGTAATGTCAAAATTGAAGGAGGTGCGAAGTGGTAGAGGCGCCGAAAATTATGGACGAAAGTAGACTTGGGTAAAGAGGCTGCCAAGCTGAAATGGGATTGGGCGAGTCACGTCAGCCGCATGCACACTGACCGCTGGGCGACAGTCTCCACACGGTGGGTGGTTGAGGATGGACGACGCCGCCGAGGTCGGCCCAGCCAGAGGTGGCGAAACGACCTAGACGCGTTCCGCGAGGGTTCGATTGAGGTGGCTCTGAAAAAGGATGCCTGGAAGGACTTGGGGGAGGCCTTTGCTCAGCAGTAGGACAGAGTAGCTTAACTTTAAAAAAACCTTAAGTATCTAGTTCGAATATAAGCTATTTTGATTTCAATAAATTTCATAGATGAAGGGCTGATTTTTCAATCGACAGATAATTTTTATTCGTGGAATAAAATTGACGTTTGACAGATTTTGTATGGAAGAACTGTCAAAAATTAAAAATTATTCCTCGGATAAAATTATTTTGCGTTGGAAAAATCAGCCCTAAATTAAATAGGATTTTATTATTTGATAAGTTTTAGTCAACATGCATTGAGCAAGCGTGGAGATAAATTTCGATTCGAGTCGATTTTCGACAACGGAAATACCGCATCACCTCGCGCTCACTACCAACCTCCTTGTCATATAAAGAGTACTTTTTGTGATGCACATAAAAGATCACTTGAAACAAGTACGTAATAAATATACAACAAAAAAACATTGATCACAAATTAATGATAATTATGTATCTAAATCACCTTGAATAAGCTTTTATTTGGATTTAATTGATTTATATGTGATTCCATTTTTTTTGGTCTAGATTTAAGTAAGTACAGACGCCAGCACATCAAGCTACTACAATCTGTCCAATTTTTTAATAGATTTTCAACTTTATCGCTAAAGCATTTTTTTTTTTTTTTTTTCGGGATGGGAAATCATCAAATGACCCCTCCCGCTCTGGGTGGAGCGGAAGGGAGTGTCAGACTCTTACTGACTAAAACCCACCCATGTTCCTTCCTTCACCCTTTATGTTCCGGGGTAGCGGTAACCCTTTCGGACAATCCCGCTGAATCGCTAAAGCATTAGGTTCAAGATTCATTGAGAAAATTTGACAGTTTCGGGTAGCTTGATATGTACCTCGTTTATTTGCATAAGTTGCCGAATCTACCAACTCAATATTTTTACTGGAGACAAAAAGTAGATTTTAAGATACGATGCACATCATCATCATCTGCCTAGCCTTTTCCCAACTATGTTGGGGTCGGCTTCCAGTGTAACCGGATGCAGCCGAACACCAGTATTTTACATGGAGCGACTGCCTATCTGATCTCCACAACCCAGTTACTGGGTAATACAATAACCCTTCGTTAGACTGGTCGTCAGGCTTAAGCTGGCAACCAGGCTGGGTTGGCTGGCTGGCTGGTTGGGTTGGCTGGGTTTGGCTTAGGTTGATTTTAAGATGAGATAATTACTATTAATAGGAGCTGGATGAGACTCGCATAGACCAGGCAAGCATGCCACAAGAGGAGGAGGGTTTTACTCAGCTGGAACAAGGCTGTTAAAAATGGTGATGACAATCATTACCTACCCTGTTCTATGTTAGAGGGTTTGGTTTCCGCACTTAGTCCTTCAAGTGGACCTTTGAACGTGAGGCATGGCGGCCGTCGGTGGTTATTCCAACCAGCCCACCTGCCTCCAGAAGTTGATTAGCTCTCCTGGCCTGTTAAGAACATCTGTGTAAGATTAGACTTTGATATGTTGGATTTGTCTCCGCCCCGAATAGCAGAATAAAGAACTAAGTATTAAAATACGGGAAAAATTCACGAAAAAAACAATTATGAAATTAAAATTACATTTTTAAAATGTATTAAGAATTAGAATAAACTGTACACTAAAATATATATACAATTATATACAAGTATATAATACAAAAAAAAATAGAAAAAGGCAGGAGCTCATTGGGCATCAAAAAATTCGTCCGCATCACTGTCAATGGGATAAGTGCCCAAAAGGCTGGCTGCAGTACCACGTTGGATGGCAATGCTGATTCTTTGGGCTATAAATAGGCCAGCCTTCTGGTCACGTGAAGAGTCAACCAACCGCAATTTTTTTTTAAATTAAATTAAAATTGATTCTGAGGCGGTACGAAGCTCACCGGGTCAGCTAATAAGAAACAAATATATAGGTTCTTTCCAGATCCAACCTACATGTCAAGCTGTACAGTAACCGTATTTTCTTCCCATGCACCATCGTCAGAACCGACCCATAAACAAATAATAAATATCCTGCATTTAAATTAACATCGATACCAACTATCGGTCTCATCTATCTACACCAAAAAAAGGTAAAAAATGCAACAAAAATCTGGCATTTCCTACCAGAAACCCATCAAGGCAAACCCTACCGTAAGACTTTTAAGCGAAAGTTAAATATCCTTTGGCAGATAACCCACATTAATTGGTAGTCGAATTCGCTCGGTTATTAAGGACGGTTCCAAATATGGCAGCGTCTAAAGGGCACTCTTTTTGTGACAATAAGATTACTGCGACGATGATCTGATGCGAAAATTATAGGTCTTTATAGATTCTTTATGTGGGCCAAGTGGGAATTAATCATGTACAAGATAGGGCTTATAATCAGTGAAAATACCGGTGATAATTCGATCATTATTACCCAGCGAGGCGTCATTTTGTTTTGTTTTCGGAAGTTGCTACTGCAGGGCAAAGGTCATTGCTTGTCACCTGCCTGTCCATCTTTTCCAGTCTACTGCGGTTTTCTTTGCAATATTTGCAACTTTGTTTTAGGATATTGTGATTTAACTTTGATACTTTGCCATATAAATAGTATAGATTGCCGTGAATCGGTAAACGTAAGGTGGGACGACCTCAGGCTGGTTTTTTTTTTTTTTCTGGTGGGAAATCATCAAATGACCGCTCCCGCTCTGGGTGGAGCGGAAGGGAGTGTCAGACTCTTACTGACTAAAACCCACCCATGTTCCTTCCTTCGCCATTTATGTTCCGGGGTAACGGTAACCCTTTCGGACAATCCCGCTGACCGGGCAGGCTTCGGCCCTAAGGGGCCCCTCGTTATGCTGACACCTCTTTGAGGCGCACGTGGAACACTTACGCGCCGTCCGGCACGGGCCTGGTCCTGATCGGGCGGTGAGCTACCCATTGCTCTCCGCCCGCAGGCCCGCGCCTACGGTGGCCGGTAGTCGTCACGCGACTACCTCAGGCTGGGTGGAGCGACGATCTTCGCAGGATGGCTGGTAGTAGCTGGATGAGAGTTGCCGAAAATCGATTTTAATGGCGTGCAATAGCAGAGGCCTATGTCCAGCAGTGGACTGCTATAGGCTGATGATGATGACTGAGTTTTGGGCTAATTATTTGTAGAAAGCTGCCTATGCCAGAGCAGTAGTGGGCCTGTAGAAATATCCGCGAGTTACAAGTAACAGGTCAAAGGTTCGAACCCAGACAGGCACTGTACTTCATGTAAATTATTTTATCACCACTGCAATCAAAACGATGAAGAAAAAAGTCGTGAGAAAACTACATGTCCTAGAATCAAGAATTCGAAGATATGTAACATCCACCAACCCCCACTGGACCCGCGTGGTGGACTGCTACGGCCCACTCCCTCTCACAGAGAGGCCTGTGTCTCATCAATGGGAATATTATAGGCTAAGCTGATTCATGCCGCTAGCTTTTTCTGAGCTTGCGGCTGCTTCCTGTTGTTTGTGATCTACTGATTTTGATGTATCTATAATACGTAAATACCCTTTAAATTCCTCTCGGTTTAATTTGACGGTATTTTGTTCTTATCGTAATTTTTTCGTATTTTTTCGGATACTGGGCACAAACATTCTTACGTGAAAATAATGTTTGGAAAGGCCCATTTTGTCTTTCAGCAAGTGGACAGTAGATTATATATATTGCGTACTAGCCTTGGACCGCGGTTTCTCCCGCGTGGAAAGCGGAAATTATCCCACGGGAACATACTACCGAAAAGTACCCAGGTTCATGATCTTCCTGTATGCTATCCAAATCAATCCAGGCATCGTTTTGTTCTTTCGCATTTATAATATTAGTAGATATATGGATAGGGTCCCCCAAACATTCTATACAGCCATCCTCTCTAGTGTCTAAGCTAGATAAGTGGCTGATCAGGTCACCTGATATCCTTGTGTAACACACACCGAAGTTCGTTAAGTTCTAGTTATTAAACGGAGCTGACCTTGCTTGTTGCGTGAAGGACGCAGTTACGATGACTTATTAGTAATAAGATACGTTCAGGAATCGGGTATTATTTTATAAATTACAAAAAAGGTTCTACAGGTGACGAAGCTCTCAAAACGGCGAAGGAAAACATCGTGAGGAAACCGGCATGTCCTAGAACCAAAAATTCGAAGACATAACACATCTACCAACCCGTACTGGGCCCGGTGGATTACGGCACCTCACAGAGAGGAGGCCTGTGTCCCAGCAGTGTGAACATATTATAGAATGATTATGCTGTGGAGTAGACCAGGCAGTCAGCAAGCTTGGGGCTAACTGCCCTGTGGCTCCTTGTACTTATTTAGGTTCCGTCACCTTCATAAACTCACGCTTTCATCCCAAGGGGGTAGGCAGAAACTGCAGAACGCCACCTGCTACGACCCTTATACTCCTTTTGCCTCGATTACGTTAAGACCGTAATACCCTGGTCATACACGCAAGCCGGTTGCGACTACTGCGCACCTGATCTTTCTGAAGACCATCAACAATAAGGTCACCATAATGTTCTCCTAGGGCGTCACATCTGTGAATAGAAACGTCGGGAGGGGACGCCGCTTCCTTGCCAAAAGTCGTAAAAATAAATATCGAAGTTTGTGTATACTTATCTTGCCAGCTTCCCTTGTCGCAATCTAATTCATTATAGGCCTTTTCCCGACCCAAAACAAGTAAGCAGGATGGGTACGTATTGCAATATCTAAAATTAAAAGAACTAACGTAAAATAACCTACGTTCAAAATCCCTAAAATCTAAATACCTAATGTTTTTTAAATACCTAAGCAACTAACACCTACCTCCGAATTACCTCAGTTTAAAATACTGATTGGACTAAATATCTATCATTCGAAAATATGTTTCTAGACTGTTTCGATTTAAAAAACATATATGCGTGTTAGGCATGCGGGTACAGAAACATATAACGGTGAGGTAAACCAATTTAAGAAACTTTGTACATAGGAATTTCAAGTTTTAGCATTATGAACTTCAGTACCATATCCATTTGACATTTTAAGCTTTCGGTATTTTGAATATAAGTGAAACAATCATTAGGTATTTAGATTTTAGGGATTTTGAACGTAGGTTATTTTACGTTAGTTCTTTTAATTTTAGATATTGCAATACGTACACAAGCTCCTGCTTGGGTACGTATTGCAATATCTAGGTCCCTAGGGCCCTGGACCTGACCTGGAGCTATAAGCAGGACCATATTCAGTCGGTATAACGTAGACGTGTATTACAATAAATAATATACGCGCACTATTGCATGAAGAAAGGTTCTACAGGTTGCGCCAACGCCGATCAAAGTATGCGCGAAATAATAGACAATGGCGCCGATTCCCTTGTTCACAAACTAAACTAAATTTAAGATCAGTGCATCTTTTCCTTTCTATTTCATTAAGAAAAGGACAGAAGATAAATATTAGTTTAGTCCTGTCAAATTAGTCAGCGCCTGATGTAAATTGACATATTTCTAGTAGCCATGTTTTTAATCACATCTAAACTATCTATGGAGTATCCTAATTTGACATACATTAAAAACAATCAAAAAAACAAAATTAAATTACCTGTGCGAGGCCAAAAAGACTCCTATCTCAGCATAATACGGACCCAAAAACCATTCTCCAGGTGGCTCATGCGAATTTCCTAATATAAGAAACTTATAGCACTTTGCCCGACCCCAGGTTTCCAACCCAAGACACATGCTTGGTAATGTTCAAGGCAGCTAACACTAGGTAAAAGGGGGTTAGTTTATGCAAATACCTACTTACTTAGCTACCATAGGTATTTCCTTTTTTCTTGAAAGCAGTCAAGGACACGTTTACACACCAACATGCCCACATAGAACATTGATTAGATTGCCATAATCACTTAAGCTAAGCGATTGTACTTTATAGTGATCAGGAGAGAAAAGGACAGACATGACATGGATGGCATTCGTGATTATACAGCCTAGATCGTGAAACCGTGGACTATATTGCCAGAAAACACTCATCATCAGCATCGCCTTCATTTTTCAGCCGAAAGACGTCCACTGCTACTAAAAACCGCCATTTCGACCGATTCTCTGCTTCCCGCATTCAGTGGATTCCCGCCTTCAGGTCATCGGTCCACCTTGTGGGAGACCTTCCAACGCTACGTCTTCCGGTACGCGGTCGCAACTCCAGAACCTTTCACCCCATCGGCCATCCGTTCTGCGAGCAATGTCCCTGCCCACTACCACTTAAGTTTGGCAATTAAGTTTGAAAAACACTAACATAGGTAAATCAACACTTTCAAGTTTCTAAAACGTAGATATTTATGCATTTTACTCTGAATTTTACAGGAGACCACTTCCAAGGACAAAATACTGTTCACCATTGCATCAACTTGTTTTTTTATTCAGTTTTTCTGTTCGAAAGTGCTTTCTTAAGTCCTAGAACCAAAAATTCGAAGACATGTGACATCTACAACCCGCACTGGGCCCGCGTGGTAGATTATGGCCCACTCCCTCTCACAGAGAGGAGGCCTGTGTCCTAGCAGTGGCAACAATATAGGACGACTAAGTTTTTTCAACAAAAAAAAAATATCATGACATGTTTTATCAGATATTTATACATAGGGAATGTCGATCTATCATGTACATAACCCCGAATAGCTTCGAGAAACATTACAATACAGTATAGCGACGCAAAGTCGACTCCTGCGCCGGTATAAAAGCGCCTGCGCTGCTAACATAAGGCATCAGTCTCACATTGTTGTCGAGAGGATACACATACCAACTCACTTATCAAAATGTTCGGTAAAATGGTGAGTGAAATATTTTTTAATTAAATTAGATATGTTATTTATATTGGTTTAAAAATCTCGAGAGAAATGACAGTGATTTCTAACTCAAAGAACGGTTTTTTAAATTATTTATTTTTATAATTCTTTAAATTCTTAGAGCAGAATTACTTCGTCCAATTTAAATAGGCTTTTTTCCAATCCTGTCCTACTAATATTATAAACGTGAAAGTTTGTATGGATGGATGGATGGATGGATTGATGTTTGTTACTCTTTCACACCAAAACTACTGAACGGATTTGGATGAAATTTGGTACATAGATAGTGTATAACCAGGAATAACACATAGGATACTTTTATCCCGATATTCCCACGGGATCGAAACTTATGCGGGTTAAACCGCGGGACGCGGCTAGTAAATATATAAATACATTGAAATCTAAATGAAAAAAATGGTGCCTTTTGATAAGATTTTTCTCAACTTTTTATAGGCAAATTCTCTATTTATCTAATGCCTTTTCCACCCACACTTTATTTTTTTCAATTTTACCTTTTTAAAAATCATGCGTATGCGCTTGTGCTTATTAATTTTAAGAAAACATCATAAGCCCCTTTTCCGTCAAAAAAAGTAAAAATCTAAAAAAAAAAATGGAGTCCGACATTTAAATCTGACCAAGATTAGGTCTGCACTTTAAACGACACTTTGGACCCTTGAGTTTGTATCACCGTTTCTTCTCAGCGGTAGTCAGATAGGAAATGTCGACTCCATCTAACATATTTTTTTTTATAATATGACGTGTATAGGTGATTACGATAACGTATTTAAAAAATAAACAGTTTTATTTCATTTCATTTTTGACAGCTTGAACTGAAATTCTGGTCTAAACCTTTTTTATAAGAAGGATTAATAAACACAAGTTTTTTTAAATATTCATGAGGGGCTCGTGGCTAAGCAATGACAGCTGCACGGGTCGATCGATCAGGTTAAGCTACGCTTGCCGCGGTCAGTCAGTGGATGGGTGACCTTTACATACTGAGACCGCTCCGTGCCTCGGAAAGCACAGTAAGCCGTTGGTCCCGGGTGTCATTCTTGGATCTTTGACAGTCGTTACGGGTCGTCAGAAGCCTGAAAGTCTGACAACCAGTTTTACCAAACGGTATCGTATTATCCAGTAACTGGGTTGTGGAGGTCATATAGGCAGTCGCTCCATGTAAAACGCTCTAAAACGCTATACGCTCCGCCTATCTACGCCCCGCTATCAAACATACCGCAGCCTTACCATATACCCTAGCCAACAATACATCGGCTGTCTGCGTGGGTCTTTATAACGACAAATTATTGACCAAATTGTGATTGATTTGTGAACGAACTCATGCATAAGCAATTGACATAAAATACATATTTGACAGTTGTTATGAGTAGTTAGGTAACTTTAGATGCCAGAAAGCCTGACAAGTGGATATGCAGAAAGGAAGAGAAATAAAAAAATATTAAAAAAAACACGTATGGGGTCGGAAACGAAGTTCAATTCAAGATGGCGGCTACGAAAATTAAAAAAAAACTTTTGTCATGATATACATTTAATTTAAAAATTGTACCCGCCGCCGCCGTTTCGTTACGTGACGTTTTCTACCAGTTTACCGTAAACTGCGTTAAAACACTTCGTTCCAAAAATATTACGGGAATCAAAATAAAATCTAAGCGAACCCTCTTTTTGCGTTACCGTGTGTTAGAATATGATTGATCAAAGATCGTATATTATAGATGTTAAATGGAACGCTGGCTATCAAAAACATCTTAATTAGAAAGGTACGGTTAGCAAAAAAGTTGTTTAAAACTTCAGGAATTATTAAATATTGACTAAAATATGTTAAAAGAAACCAAACGATTAAAATAAAAAATCCCTGACTCCAATAGTTCTGTAAACGTTAAACCGACTTCAAATAAAAGGAAGTAGTTTCAATTTATATATCGAAAAGACAACTTCCGATGCCGATGTAAAACTTATGGTATTCAAAACAAGCGCAAGAAGTGTCATAATTACAGTGTTTTTTATTCACAAGATGTAAATTACAATATTCATCAAATCTCCATACAAATTATTTGATAAGTGGGTGCAAGGTAGCATTTTAATGACATGACAAGTGTAGTACGCATAACATTAATTAATTCAGCATTTATTAATATGTATGTGATCATTATCGATCATAATTTAAGTGGTAATTTGTCGGTTGGCAATAATTAGAGGTTGCCATGGTGATATACATGTTTATCTGTCAATTCATGTAATTGTAGCTGTCGACTTGTCTGGCACCTATGAATTAAGAATTTGCGATCATTATTAAGTGGAACAACAAACTGAATATCATACTTAACAAGGTTTAAATTCCATTGCAACCTAAAACTTATTAGGACCTTTTTGTTACAAATGATCACTGAAAAATCAACTTTGAATACATTTTACAAAGCCTGATAACTGATTAAATGGCGATGGACTGTAAATTATCTGAGATTATGAAGACTGCTGTAGTTGGTATGTGCAAGTATGTACCAAGGTTGGAAGATTACATGCGAATCTTCAGCTATTTTTACTAGTTTTGTTTATAAAATCTACAAAGTGTGATACCTAGATGATCATCAAAATCTTGAAAAAATATTGACAGCGAATCTCATCATGGTTTCTCTCTACCTTCAATTAGTTTTTAACAAAAACTTGATCAAGTTTTACTTTACTTTCATTCAAACTTTTAGCAAAGAACACAAACTTACTTACAAATCGAAAGTTTACTTAGCTTGTACTTACTACCGAAAGAAATCAAAGAAAAGAAGAAGAAAGAAATAAAAAAGAATCGACGAATAACCTGTTACCATGGACTCAGCACATGATTCTGAACCCCATGCGTTGAAAATTTTCTTCGATAATAAAAAAAAAATCTGCTGTTTTATACAAAAGTACAATACCTACGCGGTGAAAACGTATGGTACAGCTTTTTTTTTCCGTTCAGAATCTTGTTCTGTATCCATGGTCTTGCTGCGCCCTAACAGGGTCATGTATTCACTACTTTAAGCCTAGCGTGTAGCCTGCGGGCGGAGAGCAATGGGTAGCTCACCGCCCGATCAGGACCAGGCCCGTGCCGGACGGCGCGTAAGTGTTCCACGCGCGCCTCAAAGAGATGTCAGCACAACGAGGGGCCCCATAGGGCCGAAGCCTGCCGGGGCAGCGGGATTGTCCGAAAGGGTTACCGCTACCCCGGAACATAAAGGGCGAAGGAAGGAACATGGGTGGGTTTTAGTCAGTAAGAGTCTGACACTCCCTTCCGCTCCACCCAGAGCGGGAGGAGTCATTTGATGATTTCCCATCCCAAAAAAAAAAAAAAAAAGCCTAGCGTGTAACTATGGTATATTGTGCATTATACAAATAAATAAATAAAACAAGTTGGGAGTCGATGTCCCTGCCACCCTACATACTAACTGAGGCCCATACTATCCTGGAACAATGCTCACACAGAAATCTAGACTTAAACCCGTCAGATTAGATACAAATCTAGTTTTAAATCAAAACCGAAAATGACAAGCCTAAATGCCAAACAAAGCCACTCCTTCATAAAATCAGATCTCAAAATTTGAAGTGAATTATTGCTTTTATAAACAATAGTTAGGTCGCCTGAAGCCATGTAATCTGCACAGTAATGTCATTTAATTTGAATATTCTCTGCATTCATGCATAATTATATTGTAATTCTGACTAATCGGTATGATAACGCCTACTACAGTCGAGTTATAGGTAAAATTGGTAGTGTATTTGCATTCTTGGGGTATGGTAAACAATAAATTACAATTTGGGAAAGGAATTTCAGGATTTACATGTTTAATTCGATTCTAAAATTAATATTGAGCTTTTTATCTGTTTTATGCAAATTTAAAATAAAACATTTAAATTTAAATATTTTTAAAAGATTTTAAACATCAAGTTTTTAACTTTTGATGTGGACTGTGCCTAAAATATTGAAGATAGCTAATTTTATTTGATTATTCGGTGTGTATGAACAAATAAATGCTCTAATTTTATGAAAAACATAAAAAAATATATAATATTATATTAATTACACTTGCTGCGCCCCGCGGTTTTACCCGCATAAGTTTCGATCCCGTGGGAATATCTGGATAAAAAGTATCCTATGTATGTGTTAATCCTGGTTATAAACTATCTGTGTGCCAAATTTCATCCAAATCCGTGTAGTAGATTTTTGCGTGAAAGAGTAACAAACATCCATCCATCCGTCCATACAAACTTTCGCGTTTATAATATGACTAGGATGTAATATTGAATAATCGGTATGATAACGCCTACTAGACTCGACGCATGGGTAGGACTGGTAGTGTGGTGTAGGCTTGGAGAATGCTAAACATTAAATTATAATTGCGGAACGGAATTTCAGGATTTCCATATTTCATTATAGTAGTTTAAATGAACAAGCTCAAATGACTCGTTGGTCTAGTGGTCGCAAGCGAGACCGCTGAGCATGAGGTCCTGGGTACGATTCCCGGGTCGCGCAAAGTGTAATTGCGTTTTTCCATCTGCAATTTGTCAGTAGTGGATTTACGCCCGGTTGATGGCAAAAAGCTCCCTATTACAAATAAAACTGAGGGACCATTCCCGTAATTTTAAGAACGTTCACAGTCTGATCTCAGTCTCAATCCGTCAAAAATATCTCTAATTTCTCTATATTTTTGACAAGTTTTTGGCATGTCGCTGAGATGAGATTGCGACTAGATTTTGAACGTTTTTAATTACGAGAACTGGCCTTCTGCTTTCACCGAGCAACTAAAATTAATGGACACAGCAATAAAAATCATTCTCCATATCGTGTCAAGCGCACATTTATACCGAAAATTGATTTGTCTACAGTTGCGTTACAGTCTGCAGTATTGCCTAAATTACACTGCGTTGCAACGCTACCTAGATAGCGCGTTACGGCCTGCTTATTCTGACACACAGTGTATTAATCGGCAATACCTACTATAATAAGGGATTATTAATTAATGATTTTAATAATAATAAATCCCCTGGACATTTCACACAGCACCATTTGTCCCAAGCTAAGCAACCTAATGCTTGTGTTATGGTAACAAGATGGCTGATAAACTACTTATATACAATTTTTTTTTTTTTTGTAAATACATACATATTATAGATAGAAAAACACCCAGACTCGGAACAAATACATGTAGGTCATACAAATATTTGTTCCGTGCGGGAATCGAACCCGCAACACGCAGCGCAGCAGTCAATCGCTTAACCACTGCGCCAACCGTGCCGTCAGAAATAAATTACACTGCGTTGCAACGCTACCTAGATAGCGCGTTACGGCCTGCTTATTCTGACACACAGTGTATTAATCGGCAATACCTACAATACTAAGGGATTATTAATTAATGATTTTAATGACTTGTAGGTCTAGTGGTGGGTGGTGTGACTGCTGTGTGTGTGGTCTTGGGTTCGATTCCCAATTTGGCCAAAATACAATTGGCTTTTTTTGTAAGGAATTTCTCAGGATAATGCCTGGGGGTCTACTACGAAATGCAAAGTGCGAATGATCGGATCGGACCGACACATGGCCGAACCGAATATTATTGAAAAATGCGAAAAAACGTTCGGATCGACTCAGTTGGGTCGGGACCATCGTCAATATTCGAAAGAGTGTAGGAGTGTAGGATCGTGACTGACCGAACCAAATAGTAAGTTCGTAGCAGGAAACGGCCGAACATTCGGCCGATACAACTTCGGAGTAGGCCCCCTGGTCGTAAGAAAAGCCTTGTTTTGTAAGAAAGGGGAGAAAGTACATAAGAATAAGGTAATATTGGTACTTACCCGGATATGAACCCAACCTCGTGCATGAGAGGCGAGTCCTTAACCACTGGGCCATCATGACTCACTTAGATTTTTACTATTCTTTATTTTTTTTTCTCAGTTTATGTTCTTCGCGTTGGTGGCGGCAGCCTTTGCCCGGGAGTACCCCGCCGGTGTTCACCCCGCCGTGTGCCCTAACTACCCCTACTGCGACGCGGACGCGCTCGCCCGCCACACCCCCGACGGCATGCCCATCCCTCAGTGGGGATACAACCCTGCTGTGGCCCCTGCTCACCCTGGGTAAGTTCAGGAAGATACGTCACTTAACTAGCTAATGATTGCTCTCAAAATGATAAAGGAAAACATCGTGACGAAACCGGCATGTCCTAGAACCAAAACTTTGAAGACATGTGACAACTACCAACACGCACTGGTCCCGCGTGGTGGATTATGACCCACTCCCTCTCGAAGAGAAGAGGCCTGTGTCCCAACAGTGGGAATATTATAGGTTGTTGATGCTATCTTATGATTTAAAAGAGTTTCAAGTATGCGTTCTTGACAAACGAATACGTGTTTTGCGAATTTGATCTTTATTAGCTACAAGAATTTTCACACTGACAGGTGTCAAGAATACATTCTCTCGACGGCCGCACTAGAGAAGTCTAGTGCGGCCGTCGAGAGAATGTATGCACAAACGGGCAATGTTATTATGTTATCTAAGAAGTTAGATAACATAATAACATTGCCCGTTTGTGCATTCTTTCATAAAGTGATAATTCTATACTGTGGATACTTCGATCAGACGGCCTATTAAGGTTTTTTCATGACACCTTTGCAATTTTGCAAGTCCTCGATTGATAATGAGCCTCCAAACCATGTAGCTGTTCTTTTCAGGATTGCGTCACTCAATAATGCGTAATGCATAATGCGTAATGTATTTTTCTTTCAACAGACCCGTTCCTGCTGCCCCGAGGTACCCCGCTGACTTCCCCCCCGCGCTCTGCCCCAACTACCCCTATTGTTGGTGATTACCCCATAAGACCCCAACTCTTTACCGGCACAACTTTATGACAGCTTTACCCATTGATATGAAGACGCCGCCGCCGCCATCTTCTTTTTAGAGAATTTCCGAACGCATTGTTTTATCTGTGCTTATGTCAAAATCTGACACTGTCATCTGTCACATAGGTATTATTTTTTAAAGCGTGCGTGGTTGCTTAACTGCAGTAAAATAGTGTTAGGGATGTCTCTCCTACAAATAATATAAAGCGTCTTCGCGTGAACCCTATGCTACTTAAAAATATTCAGTATGATAAAACATTTTGAATTTAAAAAAGCGAAATGACCACTAAAATAGATAATACTGATAATATTTTAGAAAAATTGATAGTATCGATTAGTCAATAGAGTTCAAACGCCTGTTGCGAATGTTTTATATCAGATACTGACAACTTTTTCTCAATTTCTCAAGTGATTCCCACCTTTAAGGAATTTATTCCTTCATTACAAGTTTAACGAGAAAAATCATTATGTATCTTAGTGAACATTTCACCCTGTAAGATGCTTTTTGTAGTAAATAATTGGGTTTTTCTTCAACATTTTCGTCATATTCAACCGACGCACTGCCATATTGTTAAAAATATGTAAATAGACGCATTCCATCTTCCGTCTTCGTAAGAAAATGCTTGTGTGCATTTGTAATTATTATTATTTTTTTTGTAAAAACGTGTAAAAAATTGTAAATAAATATATTTTTTATAATTTTTGTTTTTATTTAGGTTTACTTACCTGCCCCTTTATATTTCATTAAGTACTTGTCTATCTTCTAATTTAAATATTCTGGAATCAGCTTTTGTTATTGCTCTGTTTTCATGGAAAATCATCCTATAATGTTCCCACTGCTTGGACAGAGGCCTCCTCTCCATGAGAGGGAGTGGGCCATAATCTACCACGCGGGCCCAGTATAGGTTGGTAGGTCTGTTGTCAAGAGATTCACTTATTTCTATCTATATTTTTAATCATTCGGGTACCTACATTTACTATTCAAAAAACCGGAAAAAAAAATACTCATAAAGTAATTAAATTCCTGACTCGTTAATATTTATAGACTCACACACAATTCATGTCACACTCAATTTACAAATCGATCGCACTAATTAAATCAGAATCGATTATTTATTTATTCATGCATCGTATTGTATTGAAATATCCGTACGCGTTTGGCGTTGCAAGGACGTAGATCATAATATGCATTCCCGCGCTGTCAAGTTGACAGTTGAGCAATCATGGCGGGAAATATTTCACAATGTTTTTTTATTACAGTACAGAACTAATAAACAACAAAAATAAAAAGTCTTCATAATAATATTAAAATTTTGATTATCATTTACTAATTCGAAAAGATTTATTTAGGGCTGATTTTTCCAACGCCAGATAATTTTATCCGAGGAATAATTTTGATTTTGACAGTTTTTCCATGCAAAATCTGTCAGACAACAATTTTATTCCACGAATAGAAATTATCTGTCGATTGAAAAATCAGCCCTTAGTTGTATTCATTTAGTTAGATAAGATGTACCTACAACTCGACAGAAGGCGGGTGGCCAAAAAAAATCATATGATACGCGCTACTGCTGAGCATAAAAGGTCCAGGGTTCAATTCCCAGGTCGGGTAAAGTGTTATCTGGTTTTCCCATCAGGAATTTCTCAGTAGCAATCCGGAGCCAGGAGTTTTGACCAGTTGATGACCATAGGCTCGCCTCCTAATTAAATGGGACATAACTGGCGAATGTGTGTACTATAATTATGTACACCTCTGCCTAACCCTTCCGCGATTAACGGTGTGATGCTACTACATTGTTAAATCAGAAGGCCAATTCTCGTAATTTAAAACGTTCAAAATTTAGTCGCAGTCTCATCTCGGCGACAAAAAAATGTCAAAAACTTGTCAAAATGTAGGGAAATTAGAAGTATTTTTGACAGATTGAAACTGAGATCAGCGTTCTTAAAATTACGAGCATTGCCCCTCAGAATGATGTCAATGCGAAAAAGAACCCGATAAAAAATGGCGAATTATTTTTTATTACGAATATAAATAACTATTATAATTTTGTTAAAAGAGATTAATGGACTTTATCGGGCATAAAAGATAGCCATACAGTACCGTACCGAAGCTATAAATCTCAAGAAATAAAATACAAAGTGTTGAAAGCGACAAATAAATCACCTGAAACACAGTTATGGCGTACGTAGGAAATTATTGTGGAGGGGCTCGTGACTAAAGAATAACAGCCGCACGGGTTGGTCGAAGGGTAAGCCACGCGTGACGGTGTCGGTCCGTGGATAGGTGTCCATCCATTACATATTGAGACTCCTCTGTGCCCCGGAAAGCACGTTAAGCCGTTGGTCCCGGCTTTCATTCGTAGATCTTTGACAGTCGTGACGGGTAGTCAGAATCCAGAAAGTCTGACAACCAGTCTTACCAGGGGTTATCGTATTACTCAGTAACTGGGTTGTGGAAGTCACAGAGGCAGTGGCTCCATGTAAAAAACTGGTATTGCGTGGCATCCGGTTAGATTGAAACCCGACCACAACATAGTTGGGAAGAAGCTAATCAGAAGATGACCTACCTTAGGTAGGTAGGTCATCTTCTTTTTTTTGGGACGATTCCATGTTATCCATCATTTTTCCTAAGTCGAGAAATAAACTAGGGAACTTGCGATCGGAAACCACCCCTAGCCCATCAATAAGTAAAATAGACCGAATTTCGGCCTTGGCGGTCAATCTCAGCGGAGACTAGCCATCTACGCGGGAGTGGACAAGTGTACATACAGAAGTGTACATGCAGACACAGGTACATTTACTCTTCCCTCCCTCTCATAGTCCGATGGAACAGCAATCCGACACGACAGGAGAAAGATCTGGCGCAGGACCAAAGACTTAACGTGCTTTCCGAAGCACGAGGGTATTACACCGCCAGCTTCCAAACTTCGGACTGTTACTGCAAAATCCAAATAAAAAAACCCGACCTGGGAAAAGACTTGGCCCGACCTGGGAATCAAACCCAGGATCCCACACTCAGCAGTCGCGCTTGCGATCACGAGAACCACGGGGTAGTTAGTACAAATATTACAGAAGTCTTGAAAAAAAAAACTTTGGTAGTTAGAATATAGCCACCTACATTATCACCTGAAAAAAATAACATAACATCGCCCTTAGTACAGTCCCAAGTAATAGGGGGCGAGCCTATTGCCATCAACCGAGCACTAATCCAGACTCCGGGCTGCTACTGACGCTAGGTGGAAAACCTAATAATACTTTGCCCGACCCGAGAAGGTCCTGTGTTCGACCCAGGACCTCATGCTCAGCAGTAGCGCTTGCGACCACTAGACCAACGAAGCGATTTATTAATGAACCAGCTGCGAACCGCGGTTTCACCTGCATAAGTTTCTATCCCGTGGGAATATCGGGATGAAAACTATTCTGTGTTAATCCTGGTTATAAACTATTTGTGTGCCAAATTTCATTCAAATCCGTTCAGCAGTTTTTGCGTGAAAGAGTAACAAACATCCATCCATCCATCCATACAAACTTTCGCGTTTATAATATTATATAGAAGGAAAGTAGGATAGTAGGGAATAGGAATGAGTAGGAATAGTAGGACTTAATGTCTATATTTAAGTGGCCGTGGCCTGGTCGGCAATTCCCGTTTATATTACTACTTTAAATATAAAAAAGTTGTTGAGTAATAAATAATCACAATTAACTGCAGCGCCTTTAGTTGCAGCGCCTTTCTCCGCATCTTCGCGCTATCTATCTGAACGCCATTTTTATTTCGGCGGGAAACGTCAGCGAGTGGCAGCCATCTTGAAACATTGCACGCATCAACCGCTCGGCCTTGCAAGTGATATTATGTGGGAGCAGGTGGCTGGTGGTATGTAGGATGTAACCAGCCAATATTTTGTTGTTTATTTTATAAGTTTGAGATCCTACCAGCAATCCAGTTTGGTAAGAATTATGAATTATCGACTCTCGATTATCGTTATAATGTTCAGGGGGCTTACCACCAGCTGTTATAACAGGGCAGAAGTTGAACGGCACTGCTTTTTTGTTCTATGACTAAGTACAAAAAAGTAGTGCAATTCAACTTCTGCCCTGCTATAAGAGCTGGTGGTAAACTCCCTGCAGTGCAACACATCAGTGGCATCAACAGTTGCACTACGAAAATTATCCTTACTGCTATGACATAGAGGCGCTGTCAATGTCCAATTGACTATAATTATTTCTTTGTGGATAATCGGAAAGTGTGGGTTGTGCAGTCGTTCAAAATAGCATTACTTGCCTGACCTGCACCCTAATTGCGTAGGTAACACACTGTCCATCGCAATCTGAATCATTTTGAAGGATGTTGCTAATACATTGCTTTCTGCTTAACAATGTAAATAACGCAATGAATGTTGTTGAAGTGTCAAAATGAAAGCCACTGTTACTGTTAGTACGAGTGTGTTACGTGATTACCCCGCAGACCAATCTTTTCTAAATTCAAAATCTAAATTCTGGCTTTTTCCAGTCCAACCAAGTTTACGAATTTCTCCAAAATTTATAAAGAGTTAGGATCAACTTGAACCAGGATTTTCGAAATATCACCCCTGAACGGAGTCAAAAGGAGGATTTGAAGTTTGTAGGTCGCATCCAAGAACTAAGGCACAATAATAATTCTTGGTTCCCTCCTCAGTACCACCATCCACCGAAATGTCACATATCAATTGACGTAAAAATCTGGTCGTCGGTGCAAGCTTCCTGCAACATTAACTTTTTTATGATTCTTTATTACCTGCGTGACAATTGATTGAAATAAATGTTCGTGAATGAGTTGCTCTTATTTGGGTACAGGCAATTTATGCGGTAGCTAATTAATAGTGACGTTAAAATTGATGGACTGCCTCGTCGGTCCAGTGGCTGCAAGTGCTACTGTTGAGCATGAGGTCCAGGGTTCGATTCTCAGGTCGGGCAAACTGTTATTGGGTTTTCTATCTGGAATTAATCAGTAGCAGCCCGGAGTCTGGATTTGTGCTCGGTTGATGCAATTAGCCAATTGGTCGCCCCCTATTACATGGCACTTCAACATGACTGGCGAAATGTGACGATAAAATTGTTATGACCAAACAGAATAAGCGCTCTTTGATCCACTGTAACAAAAAGGAAAGAAAAAAAAAGAAAAATAATTATTTGACCCAGGTAAAGTAAGGCAAACATTTTTTTTTTATGTTACCCTGCGCTGTCTTACTCCTGGGCAAAGGCCACCCTCCACTCCTTCCATCTTTCGCGAGCCCGCGCGTCTTCCTTCCAGTTTTGACGGAACCTATCCAGCTCGTCCCGCCATCTCCTACGTGGTCTGCCGCGACCTCGCCTCGCTGTCTCAGGGCACCAATTCTGTGCTATTTGTGCCCACAGTTTGTAAGGCATGCGGCAGATACGTCCAGCCCATTCCCATTTAAGTTGGGCAGCCTTTTGAGCCACGTCAGCTATCTTTGTTTGGCAAACAATATTCACAAAAAAAAACTTAAAATAGCTTTGTGAGCCTCACGGCTGCGCCAAATAGGCTCTGTTCAAGATAAGTGTCCGCCTGACGTTGTTTTTCAACTGGATCCTATGTTCCGACGACGTCTTACGGATGTCAAGGGGTTCGAAGTGCAAAGTGCGAATGATCGGATCGGACCGACACATGGCCGAACCGAATATTATTGGAAAATGCGAAAAAAGTTCGGATCGGCTCAGTTGGGTCGGGACCATAGTCAATATTCGAAAGAGTGTAGGAGTGTAAGATCGGGATCGTGAACGATATAGTAACTTCGTAGCAGGAAACGGCCGAACATTCGGCCGATACCACTTCGGAGTAGACACGAAGCATCCTAATTTTGTAACACTTTATCTATCACAATTTGAATAATTTTGAAGGATATTGCTAATACATTGCTGCCCATGTTCGAAAAATTTGTCTGCTCAACAACGTACATATACAGAACGACGACGTATTAACACGGGATCGAAACTTATGCGGGTGAAACCGCGGGGCGCAGGTAGTTCCTCATAGTTTCGAATTTGGCGATCCACGCCCACTTGAAAATTTCACCCTGTATACCTAACGCAATTAATGATGTTGAACTGTCAAAATGAAAGCCATTCCTACTGTTAGTGGGATTAACCCGCGGGCATCCTTTTTTGGTTTAAAGCAAAGAACAGTCGAAATTCGGATTATTGCAACAAAAGTAATTTTAGTAAAAACCTGATAATAAAAATGTTATCTTTTTGTAACTATAAAATTGAATGAACACTGTTAAAGGTTTATTGTCTGTCAACCCACATAAAAGCAATAAAATGATCATAAAAAATCAACCATCTTTATATTTAAGCATGAAAACCTCAGCATTTTAGAAGAAAAACGTCGACAACCGCGTCGTGACAAAAAGGAAAGGTGACAAAAACTTTAATGAACCATGCGTTAATTGATGTGGTTTAACTTTTAAAAGTACAATATAAAAGAAACTAGAGGCTGCCTTCCTTCAGGCATTAACACAGGCTGCACCTTATTCACTCTATTCTTCTTTAAACTTCTTTCTTTTGCCTTCACCACATTCTTCTCCATCAGCTGTATACCGTACTGGTCCTCCAGAAGTTTCTTGAATATGTTCAAAATGGCGGTCGATGATTCTACCTCGTCTGTCATGGCGTCGAGATTGACAGCGATTTTGGCGCAATTTTCTGATGACATCTGTCAAATAACATTATGGTATAGGCATGGTATGTACTTACTTTAAAGTAATACTTGTATTTGGGAATTTAATTAACCGGTAACCTCTAGGTAATTTTTTCACATATTGATACGTAAAAATGGAGTAAGTAGAGAAATAATGAAACAAGTTAAATACACCTTAGGATTCCATGAACATGCCATAGGTATTTTAAAAAAATCTGTAATATACGGTTACAAAATGAGAGAAAATGAAAAAAAATGGGTACTTTTTGAATCATTGGCCTCAGTCTTTCCAATTCTTTATTAGTTTTGCCGACTTCTTTTTGAATAGGTCTTGATGTTAGCCAGCCGTAGTGGTTGGCACTGTGTTGATTGCTTGCTTCTCGAAGTTTGGATTCTTTTAGCAGCATTTCAGCCTGGAATATAATCAAATTACCTGTATCATTCTCCTGTCCTTATCCCAATTTATTTGGGGTCGGCGCAACATGTCTTTTTCTTCCGTGCCTTTTTCTGTATTAGTCGTCATCTCGGTAGTCACCCCCTTTCTAACCATATCATCATTCACACATTCCATCCATCGTTTCTTTGGTCTTCCCCTACTCTTATACCCATCGACATTCATACTCAAAACTCTCCTCACGACATTTTCTTCATTTCTCCGTAACACATGCCCATACCATGACAACCGATTTCCACACAACTTTTCAGTTACCGGTGCCACTTTCAGACTTCCTCTTATGTACTCATTTCTTATTCTATCCATTCGTGTAACACCACACATCCCTCTTAGCATTCTCATCTCAGCTGCATGCAATTGCCTTTCATTCATTCCCGCACGGAACAAATATTTGTATGACCTACATGTATTTGTTCCGAGTCTGGGTGTTTTTCTATCTAAAATATGTATGTATTTACAAAAAAAAAAATTGTATATAAGTAGTTTATCAGCCATCTTGTTACCATAACACAAGCATTAGGTTGCTTAGCTTGGTACAAATGGTGCTGTGTGAAATGTCCAGGGATTTATTATTTTATTATTTATTTATTTATTCATCCCTTTTGTGGCCCAACATTCTGATTCATACAAGACAGCAGGTCTAATCATGGTTTTATATATCTTCCCCTTAAGTTTAAGGGGAATGCGGGAGTCACAGATTGTTCCCGTGACCTGCCGCCATTTCATCCATCCAATGATAATCAAATTACCTATAGAAAAAAAAAAAAGAAATAAAAAAAAGGAAGCAAGAAAGAAAACAGAAAACAAAGAAAGAAAATACATTTATGTGCGGCAAACACGACGCATAAAAAGAACACAAGTACAAAAAAAATAACAAGTTGGGGGAAAACATGCAAATATGCATGCTATAGGGACAAATGATGGCGACAAGTGTTGGATCGTCCAGTAAATAGGTACCTACTGGCATCCTGGGGGATTAGTGGGCGTTCCTTAAAGAAGAAATCTACTTAAAACCCCCCAGTAAAAGCGAGGAGGATGGCTACCAAGTCTTTGAAGTTAGTCAGCAGGAGCCTAAAACTCCCTTCCCACGCGAAAAAACTGGCTGACATGCAAAGCCAAATCATTCATCATCATCATTTCAGCCGATAGACGTCCACTGCTGGACATAGGCCTCCCCCAAGTGTCGCCACATTGACCGGTCCCGTGCGACTCGCATCCAGCGGATTCCCGCAACCTTCACCAGGTCATCGGTCCACCTAGTGGGAGGCCTTCCAACGCAACGTCTTCCGGTTCGCGGTCGCCACTCCAGAACTTTTCGGCCCCATCGGCCATCCGTTCTGCGAGCAATGTGCCCTGCCCACTGCCACTTAAGTTTGGCAATTCTTCGGGCTACGTCGGTAACCTTGGTTCTCTTGCGGATGTCCTCATTTCTGATTCGATCACGCAAGGAAACTCCGAGCATAGCCCTCTCCATTGCCCTTTGAGTGACTTTAAGCCTTCTGATGAGGCCCATTGTGAGCGACCACGAGCCAAATAATGTTCACTTATTGGAACAATAAAAAAGTTTGCCGGTAAAAAACAACTTTCAAAAACAGTAAAGGAAAACAGTCAGTCTGTCACTCACGTATTGAAACAAATCCGTTGGCGAAAAACTATTTTCTGCGCTAACCATTTTATTAAGGAAAATAGTTGGCTCCCTCTAGTATCACGAAGTGAAGTGTGCTACCTACCACTGTTAAAGTTGATGGACCAATGACATTGAACACTCTATTCTCTAATAATAATAATGAGCTTTCACAATACGATAATGTGATATTTTATCACTGAAATCTCTAAGTAATAATAAAGGTGAAGAATTTGTATGCTTGTTTGTTTAAGAAATATTTTTGCTGTTAATAGCCCAATACTTAAGAAAGATATTTAACTCTTACGAACCCAACTAATCATTATAAAGTCGTAAGTGGCCAGATATATAGATAGATAGGACCACGGGTAAAGAAAATCCCCGTGGTACCTTCCAGGAACTACAGCAGAAACTACCATTTTATTAACTAATTTTATAAACTATCATTTTACCATTCGGCAGCATAATATTTCTCGGAGGGACCACGGGTAAAGAAAATCCCCGTGGTCCCTTCCAGGGACTACGGGAGGGACCACGGGTCACACACGAACAAAAAGAATACCTAGTTAGAAAACAAAGTAAAGGAGGGAGATAGGATGCGAAGGGGTGGGTCGGGGAACAAGAAATTTCACGCGGGCGAAGTCGCGGGCAGTAGCTAGTAATATAATAAAGCTGAAGAGTTTGTCTGTTTTGAACGCGCTAATCTCTGGAACTACCGGTCGAATTTGAAACTTTTTGTATTTGATAGCCTAATTCTTGAAGAAGGCGTTAGGCTATTTGGCATCGGCGGCCTCTCGCGCCCGGCCCTGGTGCAAGCCATGGTCCGGGGCGAGAGGGAGTGGGAGGCAGTCACCGTCTTCTGCGAAGCAGTCATGGTAGCGAAGGAGGTGGCGGGACGGATGAGGGAGAGAGCCTCCCGTCCCAGCCGCCGCGAGAGACACTCCGGGCGTCGGGAGCCGCGTGACGACTCCCGGCCACCGTAGGTGCGGGCCTGCGGGTGGAGAGCAATGGGTAGCTCACCGTCCGATCAGGACCAGGCCCGTGCCGGACGGCGCGTAAGTGTTCCACGCGCGCCTCAAAGAGTTGTCAGCATAATTTGAGGGGCCCCGTAGGGCCGAAGCCTGCCGGGTCAGCGGGATTGACCGAAAGGGTTATCGCTACCGTTGAACATAAGGGGCAAAGGAAGTAACATGGGTGGGTTTTAGTCAGTAAGAGTCTGACACTCCCTTCCGCTCTACCCAGAGCGGGTCATTTGATGATTTCCCATCCGAAAAAAAAAAAAAAGGTTATTTGGCATTACGCTACGAGCCTTAGCAGCCGAGCAGAAAGAAGACTAGTCGGAAAAAACACTAAGCGTAAACGAATTAATAGCGCGGGCGGGCGATGCAATGCGATGCGGTGGGTCGAGGGCCGAGAGAGTTTTATAAAAATGTGGCTGTAGGTATATTTTGTATTTTACGAGTTCCACGCGAACAAAGTCGCGGGCAGAAACTAGTTCTTTATAAAATGATTGAATACTAACTTAATTAAAAAGAAGAAGCTAACGCTTATCAAAAATATATGATTTTAATCAATCCACTCGATATAGATAGGCAATAATGTTTTGGACCTCGTGAAAAGCATATGGGTTTGATAATAAACTTTAATTAAGTTGATACTTATCAAAATGCTGATAATATGTCGGTTACTGCGGGGTAATTGGGTTAACAGTATCAATGGCTTTCATTTTGACAGTTCAACAACATACATTTCGTTATTTACGTTGTTGAGCAGATACAATTTTCGAACATGCGAAGCAATGGATTAGCAATATCCTTCAAAATGATTCAGATTGTGAATTTGTGATTGTAACTAGTGTGTTACGCAATGTGTTCTGGGGGTTTAATACCATTTGACTTGCTATGTCTTTTGACCAATGCATACCTTCTTAAAACCTGCCGCTGAAAACCAGCGCTGGGGCTCTGTCTCGGGTAGGGTCTTAACATTATGTTGAGCGATGGCCGTTTTGCGTGGATGTGACGCATGTTTACCCCCAAATTGTGTTTTTTTTTTTGTGTGTTTATGTTCTTTTTATGCGCCATGTTTGCCGGAAATAAATGTACCTATTTTCTTTCTTCAATATTGTATTTCATTTCATCGTGGGCCTTATCCATCAGACGAGGTCGGAGTCAAAAGCAGGGGATCTAGTCCCTCAGTCCCTTAACGAAGATACGGGCCCGTCTGAAAGTAATTGATCCGTCAAAACAAGTGTCAAATTTAATTTTTCGGAAGTGCAAAACGCATCGGTAGTAGGAACAAATCGTGTTGTCATTTAGTCCTAGTTTGGTCTCCGAACTAATCTTTTTACTTTAGTTGATATGGATTACTTAGGAGCGCCTGTAACTACGACTGAAACCATAGATATAACTGTTTTTTACATTTCCGTGGCTGAAACCATGGATCGTGCTTACGGAGTAGACCCCCATGCCCAATAGGCAATAAAAAAAGCACTTTAGCCCGCAAAACAACCTTCAGTAATGAAGTACGCGACCAAGAAGAGTCCGCAAGCATGTGGGCCTTTTATTAAATTGAAACTCCGTACTACGTTACTCTGGCCTGCCCACACAAGATCAAAGTAACTACGGACGTGCGGCTGAATATATCAGTGTATTTTTTTCTGAGTATTCCTCAAGTAGGTACATGTACAGTCACGAGCACCAATATGTCAACACTTGGGAACTTTCAATTGCGATTTTTTCGTGAAATAATGAATGCAACGTTGAAATACGACACATTATATAAACCTATGGGTTCGAAAATGCTATGTTAGTAACAACATAAAGTTTCATTAAAACATAAAGGAGTAAATCGCCTTTGAATAAAGCCGAGTGTATACATACTTTTGCTCGTGACTGTACGCTGTGCACTGGTTTGGGGTAAATTTTATGTAGGTAGGTACTATTAGGTACGCTACATGACACACATGACACATTTCTCAGTAACAGCCCGGAGTTTGGAATTTGGCGGTGTGGTATCCCCGTACTGCCTCAGAAATCACTTTAAGCCGTTGGTCCTGCGCCTGACCTCTCTCCGCTCGTGTCGAATTGTGCGGCGTCCCATCGGACCATGAGAATCTGCGAAGAGAGAACGCACCTGTGTCTGTGAACACACTTGTGCACTTTAGTATCTCACCCGCTGAAGGCTCCGTTGATATTGGCCGCCATGACCGAAGTACGGTCTGGAGGACTATTATTATTACATGGCACAAAATGAAGGAGGTCTACAATCAGCTGTGGGTGGAAAAAGGCTGACTATGGCGCCGATTCCCTTGTTCACAAACTAAACTAAATTTAAGTTCAGTGCATCTTTTTCTTTCCATTTCATTAAGAAAAGGACAGAAGATAAATATTAGTTTAGTCCTGTCAAATTAGACGGCCCTTGACGTAAATTGACGTATTTTTAGTAGCCATGTTCATTTAGTCTTCAACACTTCCTATTCAATTCACAAAGTATTTTATTTGTTTATATAAAAAAGTATATTTACAATCACAAAAGTAAATGGAAACACAAAGTAGGCAAATGTAATTAAAATGCTGGAGGCGGGCAGCCCTATCGCATGTTTACGTACCGCGCGGCTGTAGGCATTTATTTCAAAGATACTGTATAGATAATATTACCGTGCCATTACCCGTTACTCACCTAAAATCAAAGCTCTGGTTTTCCTAAAAAAAAACTCGTAACCATAAACTTCAAACAACTGTCTAGCAACAAAACGTCAAAAGATGCAGCTCTATGATATTGGCGAAAATTTGCTTGTGGGTCGTAAAATCCACAAATGAAGAATCACGCGATGGAAAATAGAATTAGAATTACTTTTGAGAATGCCAAATTCAATATTCAGTAGAAAATCGAGCACTGCTTCAAAAACCGGCAAGAAACGTCAAGAAGAATACAATGTGTTAACTCAAACTGTGAAAAATATAGCCAGAAGATTACATATTTGTTATAAATCCTTATGCTGCTTTCCTCTTGATCAAATCTTACCCCCGAACCCCAGAAGGTACAAAAACGGTTTGAACATAAACCTCAAACCAGGACTATGTCAAACATCAGAGAAGGTTTTAAACGATATAAAAATAATAAATATTTTACCAAGATCTAGAGTCTCCTTCAACAACCCAGTAAAAGCCAAAAGCGAAATTTGCTCCATGAAACTAGTCAGAAGCGTTTTAAACACAAAGAAAGTTAAAAGCGAGATTTCCCTAGCAAAAAAGCTTAAAAGAAGGATTTCTGCCGGAAAAAAGCTTAAAGGTGAGATTTTCCCCGCAAAAAAGCTTAAAAGCGAGATTTCCATAGCAAAAGAACTTCCCCTAGAAAAGTTTAAAATAAAATTAACTAAAGCTAGAATATTCAAGGAAAAAAGTAAAAAGATTTTTGATTTTGGATCCGGTAGTATAAAAAACACATTTAAATACAAGAAGAAATCTAGCGGCGCATGGAAAAATACCCACAAGTCTGCCAAAAAAAAAAGCAAAAACGATGTGCGTAGTGAAAACAAATGGATCACTAAAAAGATGACAAAAATATCAAACCCAAGCAACTTAAAATGGATCACACACGGACATACAAAACCGCAGGAAATTTTGACAACTTCGAGCACAGATAACGAAGAATCCTCAGGGGACGGTCCAGGGACGCCCAAAGTATCATGTATTATTAATAAAATACCTCTGCCATCGAAAACCCATACAGATTTGATTATAAAGGATGTAAATAAACAGGTCACACTGCAAATTATCTGAATTACGTTGAGACTGTTTTTGTATAGGTACGGACGCCAGCACATCAAGTTACTACAATCTGTCAAATTTCTTTAATAGATTTTCAACTTTATTCCTGAAGCATTAAGGTTCAAGGTTGATTGGGAAAATTTGACAGTTTCGGGTAGCTTGACCTGTTGGCGTCTGTACCTACATACTTGTATTGTTGCCACACAAATAAAACTAGAAGAATTATGTTTTTTTGTTAAATACGTCTATGTATTTGAAACGATCAACTGTTTAAGTAGCAACGTAGGTCAATCTGCCTAGCCTTTTCCCCACCATATTGGGGTCGGCTTCTAGTCTAACCGGATGCAGCTGGATAACTACTGGTATCCAGCAGCATTTTACATGGAGCGACTGCCTATCTGACCTCCACAACCCAGTTACTGAGTAATACGATACCCCTTGGTAAGAGTGGTTGTCAGACTTTCGGGCTGCTGACGACCCGTAACGATTGTCAGATCCACGAATGACAGCCGGGACCAACGGCTTAACGTGCTTTCTGAGGCACGGAGGAGTCTTGGTATGTGAAGATGGTCACCCATCCACGGACCAACCGCGGCAAGCGTAGCTTAACCTGATCGATCGACCTGTGCGGCTGTTATTACTTAGCTACAAGCCCCTCGTGACACACCATATTATGATTTAAAATTCTAGTTCCAAATGTTTGAACTGTACACTATACCTAATAGTTTATCTTCGATCAATAATTGTACTATTATTGACAAATTCAACCAATAAATGACCATAAAACATAAATCAAGTAATCCCTCAGGATTACTTAATATTTTTATTTTTATTTTAAATCATTACATGTCATTACAGCTAACTATTAGAGGCACTGTGTATCACAATAAAATCATAAAATAATTAAAACAATTTTATTTACCCATAAAATTAAAAACATTTGTATGTGCACTGGCATTTGGTGAGATACGAAAAGTAATTTGCATTAAAATCTTTGATACATAAAGTAAAATTAATAATCTATTATATACTATACATAATGTATATTTTTGGCATTAATATGGTAAATGCAACATGTACAGACGCCAGCAGGTCAAGCTACCCGAAACTGTCAAATTTTCCCAATCAACCTTGAACCTTAATGCTTTACGAAAAGGTTGAAAATCTATTAAAAAAAATTGACAGATTGTAGTAGCTTGATGTGCTGGCGTCTGTACAATTCGAAACGGTTTTTCTTGTTGTAGATTCTATATAAATCAATCATATTGTCACTAAGGGCTGATTTTTCAATCGACCGATATTTTTTATTCGTCGAATAAAATTGACGTCTGACAGTTTTTGTATGGAAGAACTGTCAAAAAGTCAAAATTATTCCTTCGATAAAATTGTCTGACGTTGTAAAAATCAGCCCTTAAGCGAATAATTGCTTACCTTTCATAAACGTTTTGTGAGCTCTGTGTTATTCCGTTTATCCCCCCTAAGGTGGATATTCGGAAACGCATGTCCACGTAACGAAAAACGTACGTAATATAGAAAATGGTCTACAAATATATAGCGTACAAGGCTTACAACGTTCTCACATTCACAAAATATTAATATTGCCAGTGTTTCATTTATTATCTTATTATCGTCTCCACATTGTTTATCACACATATTTTGTTGATTATAAATAAAATAAATAACATACCTATAGCTTTTGTTTTTGTAAAATATTATAACATAATTATTTTATTTTAATTTCGGACTTTGTCCTTTGTCATGTTAAATAAATAATTTTGGATAGTATCACAGAGAACATAAATATAGATAAAAGTAAATAAACCCGTAGTTTTGTACCATAAAAATCACAAACTGGTTTACTAAATATTTACAATAATTACTGATTTTAAAAGGACATCATCCATTTGACGGAAGGTCCGTGGCATACTATTAAAAATTTTGTCCGCCATTTTAATTTGTTTCATAACCTCTCCACTGCCGGAACGTAGATCTACGACACAAAAATTGTTACCGTAAACTGCCGAGCTCTTTTGCTCGGCTCGAGCTCGAGCCTAGAATTGCGCCGCAGATCTGCGTTCCGGCAGTTTACGGTAACAATTTTTGTGTCGCAGATCTACGTTCCGGCAGTGGAGAGGATAATGGCGGCCACGCGTAAGTCATATATAAATCGAAAGCTGACATCATTGCAAACAGAAAACATTCCTCACACATTCCGAGATATTAACATTCATAGTTGAACACGTGGAGGGGCTTGTGGCTAAGTAATAACAGCCGCACGGGTCGATCGATCAGGTTAAGCTACGCTTGCCGCGGTTGGTCCGTGGATGGGTGACCATCTTCACATACCAAAACCCCTCCGTGCCTCGGAAAGCTCGTTAAGCCGTTGGTCCCGGCTGTCATTCGTGGATCTTTGACAGTCGTTACGGGTCGCCTATAGCCCGAAAGTCTGACAACCAGTCTTACCAAGGGATAACGTATTACCCAGTAACTGGGTTGTGGAAGTCAGATAAGCAGTCGCTCCATGTAAAATACTGGTATTCAGCTGCATCCGGTTAGACTGGAAGCCGACCCCAACATAGTTGGGAAAAGGCTAGGCAGATGATGAGATGAGTTGATCACGTGGCATGCATATTGTTTTTTTTTAACATTCTTACAGCATCTATGTTTGAAATAATCACTCTGAATGTTTAAAGTTTCAAAGATTCACAACAAGACGTACGCAAGTTCAAAAAAATATGGTTGTCACGTGATCAACTATGAACGATAATGACTCGGAAACGTGATGCTTGTTTTCTGTTTGCATTGATGTCAGCATTTTGAAAAAATATCAAAATGGCGGACGCTGTAGGTATGCCAAGCTCCATATAAAATCTTCAATCCCCTTTATGAAACTTGGATGATGTCCTTTTCGGACATCTTATCGTGCTAAAGGAAGATTCAAAGGATTTGAAAGCAAAAACAAAATGGCGTAGCAAGATATTTCTATATTTAAAATTGATGCGCATCCTTTGCAGTAATTTTTTTTTTCAATTTCTCAATATTTGTAACGATTTTTGTGATTCTTTTTGCGCTAAGGCCCTAGTTCAAGGCCACATCTTTCGAAAAAAATCACAACATTTATTCGGCTTCGTGTGGACCTAGACTTAAAAATCTTTCCACTCTACAAGTACTTGCAAGTTTGAAAGTAGCTTTCAAAAAGGTTATATCCAGGCTAATAGTAATTGTACTTGGTCATTGCAATGTGCAGTTACTATTTCACGTCAAAATCTAAGTGAATGCTTCCAAAAGGTTAGTCAAAATTGTACCTTTAACATATGGTATGCTTTCTTGTGCAAGTAATTACCTGCAAGCTACTTGAACAGTGGACTAACTTTTTACCTCCGGTTTTTAAAGCCTGTAATATAATCTGTTGTTAACCAACATCAAGCTAACATGAGCTTTAACAGCAGATTTACTGATCTGCATAGCAATTCACATTTCATTTTCCATTCGGCAGGTTGTCGAATCGAAGATGACACATTTTCAATTACACCCTGTCCATTAGATAAACCGTTTTTTGACAGATGGAATTAGTGCTGCAGCACACAATACATTGATTGATACACGTACGGTATTACAATGTCTGTAAGAAGCCATAAATATTATAATTCAATAAGATAAGGCAGTTTATAATATTTATTTTATTACGCATTTTAAAGTTAACTTTTACGTAATCTGGAATATGTACGTTCTAAGACAGCTGTCAAAAAACGGTTAACCTAATGGATAGGGTATAATTTGCGTGGCCCCCGACAGCAAATAGCTGTTCGAAGAAACACGGTTGTCTATTTGATATAAACTGACAAAATTTTCGGGTTTCGGCTTTGTGCCTTTAGATAAAATTGATTGATGTTCGATTCGGGACGGAAGCGTATCGAACGGTTGTGAATAGCTATGCAGATTTGATCAAGCTTTTAAAAACCGGTGGAAGGTAACGATTTTCAGTAATATTACTATTTTTTGTATCATGTGTTAGTAGTATTATATCTATAATTTTTCTAGCTACATTAATTGACTTAAAAGGCCATTACAAACAATTTCCTTCGATTAATTAATTATAAGCACTAACCACCCGTCACAAAGTGAAAACTTCTTATACCCTGTCCATTAGGTAAACCGTTTTTTGACAGATGGAACTAGTGATTGCAGCAACACACAATACATTGATTGATACACGTACGGTATTATAATGTCTGTAAGAAGCCATAAATAAGAAAAAATTCAATAAGATAAGACAGTTTATACAGCGTGGCGCTTTAATGGCGACATTAATTTAACACACGTATACGGTTTCGCGTCTTAGTTGTATGAATATATTTTAATTCAATTAAACATTAATATTTATTTATTTATTAACAATTTTATAAAATAGCATCTTAGAGCAACCTGACTTAAAGAACTGTAGCGTAGGGGTCATTTGCCGGGGTCACGGATCATAACATCGCATCAATGTAATTAAAACAAATAACGTGCAAATAGAAGGCGAATTGAAGGAAAGAGAGAGAGCCCTATGGCGGCGAGCGGCGCAGGTGGAAGTTTTCAAGTTAGGTTTTTCTTTATGTTGTTATAACTTTTATGATTACCGACCACTAGCCCTACCCGTGTGTTAAATTAAAGTCGCCATTGTAGCGGCACGTTGTATATTTATTTTATTACGCATCATAAAGTTAACTTTTACGTAATCTGGAATATGTACGTTCTCTAAGACAGCTGTCAAAAACCTAATGGACAGGGTATAAGGGCTCATTACAAAGTGAAAACTTCTTAAGGTGCAGTTTGCGTTCTTTCTGAACAGTGAACGAAACTGAAACTTCACGCTCGGGTCGTTCGGTGACCTCGACTCCAGTCGGTCGGTAACGCTGTCGCGTATACTCAGCGCTGAATCGCGTTTACTCGGCTCCAGTCGTAAGTGTTCACTCTTATTTTCACGCGATTTCTATTACCGCGAAGTCTTAAATTAATTTGCGCTACGTACATAAGTACTCAAATGGAGCATACTCACGCGAATGTGCAAAGCGAAACTTGTACAAGTTACCACAAGTTCTGTCCAGCCAATATTTCGATCCTATACTTACAATGATGACATCTTACAAAATCTTCAAAAGATCTTCAATCATAAAATCACAATAAAAACATCTTCGAGGCTTTATGACCTTAAGAACTAAAGCCAAAATACCTTAAGGTTTAAGGTTAAAAGACTTTAAGGCCTAAGACCTTAAGACTCAGAACCAAAAGACCTTTAGACACAGGGCCAGAAGACCTTAAACCCTTAGAGCTTTTGGCCTTTTGTTTTAAGGGCTTTGATAAGTCAAAGCCCTTAAAACAAAAGGCCAAAAGGGGAAAGCTCTTAAGATAAAGTCCAAAACACCTTAAAGCCTAAGGCCAAAGGACCTTAAGACCCAAAGCCAAAAGATTTTTAGACCCAAAGTCAAAAGACCTTAAGCCCCAAGGTCAAAAGCCCTTAAAACAAAAGGCCAAAAGTCCTTAAGACAAAAGCCAAAAAACCTTAAGGCCAAAGGACCTTAAGAACCAAAGCCAAAAGATCTGTAGACCCAAAGGCAAAAGACCTTAAGCCCCAAGGTCAAAAGCCCTTAAAACAAAAGGCCAAAAGTCCTTAAGACAAAAGCCAAAATACCTTAAGGTCAAAGGACCTTAAGCCCCAGGGCCAAAAGCCCTTTAGACCTAAAGCCAAAAGACCTTAAGCCCCAAGGTCAAAATCTCTTGAAACAAAAGGCCAAAAGCCCTAAAGACAAAAGCCAAAATACCTTAAGGCCAAAGGACCTTAAGAACCAAAGCCAAAAGAACTTAAGCCTCAAGGTCAAAAGCCCTTGAAACAAAAGGCCAAAAGCCCTTAAGATAAAAGTCCAAAACACCTTTTAGCCCAAGGCCAAAGAACCTTAAGACCCGAAGCCAAAAGATTTTTAGACCCAAAGTCAAAGACCTTAAGCCCCAAGGTCAAAAGCCCTTGAAACAAAAGGCCAAAAGCCCTTAAGACAAAAGCCAAACAATCTTAAAGCCAAAGAACCTTAAGAACCAAAGCCAAAAGATCTGTAGACCCAAAGACAATAGACCTTAAGACCCAAGACCTTAAGCTCCAGGGCCAAAAGACCTTTAGACCTAAAGCCAAAAGACCTTTAGCCCCAAGATTAAAATCCCTTGAAACTAAAGGCCAAAAGCCCTTAAGACAAAAGCCAAAATACCTTATGGTCAAAGGACCTTAAGCCCCAGGGCCAAAAGACCTTAAGCCCCAAGGTCAAAAGCCCTTGAAACAAAAGGCCAAAAGCCCTTAAGACAAAAGCCAACATACCTTAAGGCCAAAGGGCCTTAAGCCTCAGGGCCAAAAGACCTTTAGACCTAAAGCCAAAATACCTTATCTTAATTTATAAATTAAGGTCAAAAGGCCTACTCGACCTTAGTTTTAGCCCCTCTAAAAGGCCACATAGAAAGCGTAGGCAACATTCTTAATAACAACATAGGTTTGACAGCTGCCATCAGGAATTGCATCGCATAGTATCTGTTAGCGTCTGCTTTGCACATGTTTTCCTGTATGTGTCGGTAGCCCATCAGAATGATGACGGTGGAGAACAATGATATCAAGATGGACCTGTTATTCGTGTAGTGACGGTATCTGAAACAAAAATAAATAAATATTGTCGATGAGTTAAATAGTCGTTTTTGAGGTTATTTTTAGTAGAAAAGGCCTATTCTGATTGCCATGGTTGTATACCCACTGTTGGGCATAGGGGCTATGCCCAACAGTGGGTAAACTTTAAACATTTGGCGTGTCAGGCCAAAGACTTTGGGTAGTGGAATTTTGGAGGGGCAATTCCTGTTTTCCTGTTTTTTAAGAACGATCGCATTCCAATCTGTCTCAATCTTTTTTATTTTTTGAACTTTTATCGTGGGTGCGTTTACAAACATTTAAACTCATATACACAAACAGCCAGATCCGGAACAACTACCCAAGGCAATACGAATATTTGTTCCGTGCGAAAATCAAACCCGCGACACGCAGCGCATCAGTCGATCGCTCAGCCACTGCGCCAAACGTGTCGTCAAATCTCGAATTTGAACGTTTTTAACTAAGGAAGGAAAAATCTGCGATATATTTTTTTCCTAATGGTCCTGAGTTGATTGGACTAGTATTATTAGATTGACTTACTCAGCAACAGCAGGAGTCACACATAACGCCCACCCCAGCAGACTGCCCGTAGACACCACTAAGGCGTACATTGGCGTCGTGGACACGCGGATAGTCTCCGGGTTCTCGCACCAGCGGAATGCCTGGAAAAATTATTTTTTTTGACATTAATGAAAAATATGGGACAGCTCTATGTCCAACAGTGGACGTCTCTCGGCTGAAATGATGATGATGAACTGGGACAGCTGAGTCTGAAATGTTGTTGTTGTTCCATAAATTAAATAGGTCCTCTATTTATAGAACATAACAACAACATTTCACAACATCTTATTCTTCTTTTGTTGTTGTTGTTTTGGTGTGTTAAATTTTTTCCACGGAAAGCACGTTAAGCCGTTGGTCTCGGCTGTCATTCGGGGATCTTTGACAGTCGTTACGGGTCGTCAGAAGCCCGAAATTCTGACAACCAGTCTTACCAAGGGGTGTCGTATTACCTAGTAATTGGGTTGTGGAGGTCAGATAGGCAGTCGCTCCATGTAAAATACTGGTACTGGCAGCTGAATACCAATTCAGCTGCATCCGGTCAGGCTGGAAGCTGACCCCAACATAATTGGGAAAAGGCTAGGCAGATGATGATCTTAATAATAGAAAAATCAGAAGATCGGACTATTCTGGTTGGAAAATAGAATGTTTGATTCTATACACATATCACTTTGAAATATACAAAAGCAGGGAAACAAAAAAGAAGTCATAAAAAAGTACTTAATAAACAAGATATAAGTATTTACTTAATAGAAAACTTTTTTAAAGACCTTTTTAAAAAAACAACCGAATTAAAAATTACGAAGTGAAAAAGTTCAGTAATATACCTCGACTTTTAATAGTATTCAGTCACTTGACAGTTCAAAGAAAAATAATGTTACCATACTAAAACTATAGTGTTGGGGTAGTTAACGATTTTGCGTAAAGAACGAATGATAAAAAAGATTTAATTTAAATAAAACTTTAAATATTCGTATAAGATGTGGAATATAAGAATAATTGTTAATAACAGTCGTTATTACAGCTTGGCAAAAAAGTCGTGAAAATAATGGTGGCGCCACTATCGTGCATGTTGTAACCCTAAATAGTACGACTAAAACGGTTTTGATATTAGTTTTTTTTTTAAATTAATGTGAATATTGGCGGGTTTTATGAAAACAAGAAAAGCTCTGAAACGCTTGTTCAGCCACTGCCTAGAACGATAACATTTGCAGTTATTTAATTTAATGAATTAAAAATATAATTATGAGGTATTTCAAAATACTTTGATGTCAACTAATCCCACATTATGTCAGACAATTTTATGTTTCACAAGACCCCAGATCAATTCAATAGGGTTTAGATCCCAGTGACAAGTTAGAAGCTTTACTACTGTGTGACTGTGTCCCACAAATCCATGTTCTCCTCTAACCACAGGCAAAATGTTCCATAGTTGGTGTTCTAATCAAAAACTAATATAAAAATCAGAATAATTTTTTTAATCAGAATCAAAAATTTTAATAAAAAATGTTTTCCTCTAAGTATTCCACGCCCAAAAACTCTTCATCCATGTCTTGGTGTGAGCTTTCACCAAAACTCTGCTGGCTATGTTCAGATGTGTCACTGTTGCTGCTTTCATCTTGTAGGTTTATGATATTTTTTTCAATGTCACTATATACAGTTTGCCCCCTTCGAAAATAACCTTTTTCTATTTTCATGACATGTTGACATTAATTTTTCCAGTCGTCAACTGATATGCTCTGAAACGCTTGTTCAGCCACTGCCTAGAACAATAAAATAAAAACAACTAAACATTTGCAATTACTTATTGTAATGAATTAAAAATATAGCCTTATAGTACTGATAGATTTACCTAAAAAATACTATAGTTATTTTTGTTCAGTGATTTATTTTATGCAATATTAACAAAAAGTATCAAAATTATACGAACGCGCTGCATTCCGAATGTGTTTTGTAAACATAACCTCAAATTCGTGAATGTACATTTCAATAATTGTATGAAAGGTTTATAATAGATATTGCACCTTGAAATACACACATTAGATCTGATTACATGTATAAAATATAATTTTACCTGTCATTTCAGCGGTTCTTTCATACACATCGTTGAGATCGGTTAAAATTTGTCCGGCCTCGAGTTCCGCCAAATATCTCACGTACACTTTATAAATTATTGCTCTTGCGGAGCTGCGAATAACAGATCTGTTCATTATGAACCCAATGGGTCACCAGTATCACCACGATAAAGCAAATAAATAAATAATAAACACGAAAAACAGTCACCGATTACAAGAAATGACAGAATATGTACCTTACTCGACGAGGCAGAGCGAGTGTTGCCAATGATTAAATATTTTAGTTCCGTTTCAGCACTTTCTTGCCAAACTGTAGTTAAGTAAAGTACTTAGTAATTTTCTTTTTTTATTTTCTTTTAATAGAAATAAAATAAAAATCATGTTATACCTTTTTTACTTTTGTTATTTTATTTCATCTGGCAACCCTTGACGTAGACGTCATTCTTCTCATTCATTTTTAAGACATCTTAATTATTCATTCTCCTGCCCTTATCCCAATTTTAATTTATTTTCATTTTTAAGACATGTTATCAAAATTTAAAATAAGAAGTGCATTTAAGTACATTATTTAAGTTCATTCAATTTTGTTCATTCTTGCACCACCTCACTACTTTTATTTGTCAAAACCTGGTAACCCTTCAACTGTCAAGTTACTGAATACGATTAAAAGTCGAGGTACAGTTTAGAATTTATTCATTCGTGTTTTCCGAAGAAATCGTGGATTTACATTCGGGTGCAAAGTGCCTCCATTTTTTAAGACAAGTCACGAAAACTAACCAATTTTACAGTCCAATGCGGGTCCCAGCCGCACAGCTTGAGACTCCAGTACGTCAACCCCGCGATCAGTACCGCGACTATCGTACTGATCACGTGACACGCCACTGCGCGCCCCGTCTCGTATGTCGCGTGGAAGCCGTACTTCCAGATGAACGGGTCTGACACGTAGATGCAGAGGGCTGGGGCTAGAAATGCGCCTGGAAACGTAGAAAAAATACAAGGTGTAATGAAATAGCTCAAAACCTGAAAAGGGGTCATTGTACCCATCATTTTGAATAGGTAACTGTAAATATTGGAGTAACCCAGAAATCGCGAAAAATAATCAGCTGCTCTATAGATTGTGTCAAGTCACAAACAGCTGATTTCAGTGTTAACGTTAGCAGCGTAAAATGATGGAACAGCTTGAAACCAAATTTCGATAATTTTGAAAACTTATTATTACAAAAAAATAAATAAAACTTCGGTTCAGCGTATCGTATGCCCCGAAACTAGCATAAGAGCGCCATTTTGAACGAAATCGCGCTAAAGGAATATTTTTTTCTACAGCCACGTCCTAATAGAAAGCAATCGTCGCGTTCATATGTCACTTTTTGACGACGCGTTCCGGTTCACCGAACAAAAAGTGACATATGAAAGCGACGATCACGTATTCGCGCGACGATCGTTTTCTATGAGGATACAGGGTTATTTTTTTAAATCAACAATTGAAATAAGGGGTTACATTACGGAAATTTTCTAAACTCTAATCCTATATTTATCATCATTCCTCAGTATTAACGTAGGTAAAGGTACTGACCAATTACAGCCCCGATCAGACATTGATGTGGGAAGTGTGCCGCGACAAACAGCCTCGCGAGCATCACCGATCCGAGCGCCACACCGAACAGCGGGTACATCAGGTACTTCCACCACCAAATATAGTACTTTCTGTTGATAAAGGCCACTTCACTTCATCATAGTTGAGTATGTATTTTTTTTTTTGTGTGATATTATTATTATTATTCTAGTGATATTTATTTTAGAAGTATGTATGTATGTATGTTTATTTGTATGTATGTTAGTATATTCTCGCAATTTTTGTTTAGTTTTTAAGTGAAATGTTTTTGATTGTATGTATTATTTTTCTCTCCTTTACAATTTCACACGCTGTCTACATCTCTGTATCTATTGTCCTGTCTTGGGTGTGCTGGAAGAGATTTCTTGTGAAATAAGCATCACCTCTGTACCTTTTTTTTTGTTCTGTTTTTCTTGTCTATTTATATATGTAGGTGTAAATAAAATAAAGGACGGGGACGGGGAGTGTGTTTATAAATGGTAAAATAAAAATATAAATAAAGGACAAATTGTTGCAGTTAGTTGTGTAGGGTCCTTGTGGCTGAATAATAATAGCCGCACGGTCGATCGAAGGTTACGCAACGCTTGCCGCGGTCGGTTTGTGGATAGGTGACCATCCATTACATAACGACACCCCCGACCCCTCCGTGCCTCGGAAAGCACGTTAAGCCGTTGGTCCCTGTCGTCATTCGCAGATCTTTGACAGTCGTTACGGGTAGTCAGAAGCCCAAACCAGTAACTGGGTTGTGGAGGTCAGATAGGCAGTTGTTCTACTTATAATACTTTCTATTTCTTTTTTTTTTTATACATAGCTCCACACTAGGAATTTGTCCTGTATCGTGGGTGCGTTTACAAACATTTAAACTCACATACACAAACAGCCAGACCCGGAACAACTACTTGTAGGTCATACAAATATTTGTTCCGTGCGGAAATCGAACCTGTGACACGCAGCGCAGCAGTCAATCGCTTAAACACTGCGCCAACCGTGCCGTAAATATGACATTTACATATTGGTATTCAGACATACTGGTAGGTATTATGACATACTGGTATTCAGTTGCAACCGGTTAGACTGGAATACGACCCCAGGATAGTTTTATTTTTGAAAATTTATCCCCTATAAAGGTTGATTAGGGGATGAACGGCTTGTCTTTATATTTATAATAAACTTACCTGTCGTGCATGACGTGTGATATCCACATGAGGGACAGTACCAGCATCATGGCGGCTGTCATAGAGTGACCGGAGGGACTGCCAGGGCCCGTCTCACATGTCTGTAGTGTTTGTTGTAGTACAGGTCTTTGGGGCTCCGAGTAGAATGTTGTTTCTCTTATCCACCAGTATGGACGGTCTTCGAGGAGCCACCTGAAATTGGAAAATAATAATAATATAAATAAGGGCTCGATTCAGAGAGCGGTACTTCTGGACATTGTCAGGAGGTTCCTCTCTCTGGAGCCCTGACCCGACGATGGACTCTGTTCCTGATACCGGTGGGCTACTATTTTTTTTATTTTATTTTATTCTAATATTTAAAAATATAATGTATATGTAAATAATGAAATAAAGGAAATAACATAAAACAATACATAAAAATACAATAATGCAAGACCATTATTCTATTTTTATGTGTTCTTTTTTTATTATTTTAAGTAATTATACCCATCAATTTATATCCCTGATTATAATAATATGTAGATATTTTAAATTTAAGAAAATATCTCTAAAAATTTACAGCCCCTAAGCTATTAGTAACTGCTAACATACATGGGAGTGTTTCAGAGAGCCATTGGAATCTTTTTTTATGTGGTGTGCTAAATAAATGCATTTCCTTTCTTATAAATTTTTACTTAATTGTTCAATTAATAAAATGAACATACCATTTCATAACAGCATTCAACCAGCCTCCAAAAGCCAAACACAGCAGCAACTGAGCAGCAAATACTGAGTCGATAACAGATATCAGCGGGAACAGGATCTCAATCGCATGGTGCGGGTCAAACACATGGTTGACTATCTCAAAGAAGTTGGCATGGTCTTCAAACCTGCGAGAGAATATCATCATCATCTGCCTAGCCTTTAGGGTTTGCTTCCAGTCTAACCGGATGCAGCTGTCTTACAGTATTTTATGTGGAGCAACCAGCTATCATGTCTGCTGTACGCCCAATGAGCTGTGGGTCAAAATAAGCACTATGTGGGATCCCTGACACAGTCAAAAAGCATCGCAGCAGACACTGTAGAAGATGTCGGAGAAAACAAACTCCACTTAAGCCCTGAATTGAAAGAGCTGGAAGTCATGGGGAGAGACCATTGCTCAGCAGTAGGATTATGCAGGCTTACAGTAACAGTAACTGCCAATCTAACCTCTCCTATTCAGTTAGGTCACTGGATTGTGGATTGTATTGTTAAAGTACTAAAGACAAAGGAAAAAAAATCTGTATTAAAATAAAATATTATACTACCAGCACCCTACAGTTTCACCCGCATAAGTCTCAATCACATGGGAATATCGGGATAAAAAGTATCCTATGTTTTAATCCTGGTTATAAACTATCCATGTGGCGAATTTCATGCAAATCCGTTGAGTAATTTTTGCGTGAGAGAGTAAAAAACATCCATCCATGCTCGCAAACATTCGCGTTTATAATATTAGTAGAATAGGATTTTATTTTGATACAAATATTTTTTCCCTTGTCTTCTAACTAATTCTTATTGTGATGTGAAGTATTGAGGATACGTTAAATAATAGTATGTACTTGTATCGCTGATAACACAATAATTTGGAAACGCTAAAGGCACTAGAAAACCTAATTAATTATAAAATAACGCAGGACTGGTTTTAAAATTTAATTATCTGTACATTAAAGTTTCTGCTCAAGATTAACCAAAACCAAATCCAATATGCATAGCAATTACGTGAGGATTTGTAATTGGTCGCACAATGCAGTATTTCAAAGAAATAATCAATATTTTGAATACTTTACCAATATTGCACTAATTCTATGCATGTTACACCAAAAGCGTAGATTTGCTCCATCGTAGCACAATATTTACATGAAGTTTTACAGAAGCATTATAATATTATGTAATGGAAATTAGTTTTTTTTTGTATTTTGGTAATTATTTCGATGTTTTAGCCAAAACACATACCATGGTCAATTTTGATAACGAAACGAATGTCAAAAGTCAAATGTCAATGTCAAAGTCTAACTTCATATTATTTCGGAATGAAAAACGGGAAATATCCTTTTTATTAAAATTATATTTTGAATGAATATTATTGTTCTTATAATCTATAATAATTTGGTAAAGCTGTTAATTCTCGTAAATTATATGTTAAATAAAATATACTATTGTTTCAATATCTTTTTATTTTCCTGACTTTAACGACATCTTGTGGATTAGTATTGAGTTATGAAACTTTACAGCGTCATCTAATGTCGAAAAGCAGTAACTAACATTAAAAATATTCAACGTCATAAACACTGCTACTCATTAAGAGATGGCGCTGTTATCTCAATAGAAAAACATTTCGGAATAAAAACCAAAATATTTCGCCATCATGTTACAACTATTTTATCTCACCTTTGCCAAAAAAAAAGGTTACAGATCATTGCCAAAGTAGCCCTGTAACATTTGGGTCGATCCGATACCATAAATTCAAACCAGACAGACCGGCTAATTGTTACGAAGCCACTTGCATCGGGAGCTGACAGCATTTCGGAGAAAGATGTTTCGTGTTGGTACAAATTGTACGAAAATTTCCGCTATGTTAATTATACTGGACAGTGAGACCAGTCAGCATATTGCGGCCGTCCCTTACCAAAACCCAGTATGTTCTTCAACAGTTCATACTAAATTTTCCAGGGGAACGCGAAAATAGCTTACCAGGTTTTTTTTTATTAGTCTGTACTGTCCCACTGCTGGGCAAAGGCCTCCCCTAAGTCATTGCAGGAACTCCTTTCCCGCGCCACCTCAAACCAGTCTCCCTCGCGGTACGCGTCCAGATCATCTCGCCACCGCTTTCTGGGCCGACCTCGACGGCGCCGTCCATCTTCAGGCACCCATTGTGTGGAAACTTTTGCCCAGCGGTCATCCCGCCCAATCCCACTTGAGCCTGGCAGCCTTCTTGCCTACGTCTATTATACCGTTTTGGAACGCAACATGGTGTTCCGAATTTTGTCTTGTCTTTTTTTACTCAGGATGCGCAGATTGCTCTTTGACAAACGCCAAAGCGGAACTTTTGCGACTCGGTGAGCGACCAGGTCTGAGCACCATAGGTTAGGACGGGCAGGATACACATGTCGATAAGTTTGCGCTTCAGGGAGATCGGCAGATCACCCTTCATTAGCGTCTTCATGGACCAGTAGCTTATCCAGGTGTTTTTAATTCGGCGATCGATTTCGGGATATCCTGTCTGTTTTCGAAAGAAACTAACTGGCCCAGGTAGATATACTCATCGACATAATGTATTTCCTGCCTATCTACCTCGACCCTGTGCTTGGTGCTGTTAGTCATAAGTTGGGTTTTAGACCTATTCATCGCAAGTCCCACCTTAAAGTTAGCCGTGCTCAGCTCTTGGAGCATGGTCTGAAGTTCTAGAGCTGTGGGGGCAAAAAGGACTATGTCGTAGGCAAAACGGAGGTTTGTTAGCCTCTTCTTGCCGACGTCAATGCCCTTGGTCTTCCATGTGGCTGCCAGTGATATAAATATCTCCTCAAGTGTGCTTGTAAACAATTTGGGATTGAATGGGTCACCCTGCTTATCACCTTTTTGTATTTTGAAAGAAGGTCCAGCAGTATTTAGTTTAATGTTTGCGGAGCTATTGTTGTAAAGGTTTTTTAGAAGATCGGTGTATTGCTTTTCGAGTTCCTGGTGTTCTAGGGATGTGAAGATTTCTGAGTGCTTAATACTATCGAAGGCTTTTGTGTAATCTACGAAGGCCAGATATAGTGCTTTATTAAATTCTGTGTATTTTTCTAGAGTCTGGTTTAGTGTTTGAAGGTGGTCGGTTGTAGAAAAACCTGGGCGAAATCCGGCTTTTTCTGGTGGTTGGTGTTTGTCCAGTTTCCCGTTTATGCGATTGTGTATCACCTTAATAAAAGCTTTGCATACATGAGATGTCAGACTTATTGGGCGGTAGTTTCCGATATCGCTATTATCACCTTTTTTGTGCAGAAGAACTATATTTGAATGTCACATTGAAATGGGTACTTTTCCTGAGGTCAGTATTGTATTAAATAAGTTGGTAAGGTGAGGTAACAATGTGGAAGAGCTAATTTTTAATGGTTCTTTTTTCTAGTTTATGTGCGTTAAATTACAAGACCTTGGTTGGAGTGACCTAAGAAACTACCTGTACTATATTTTTTATAGCTAACTACTTATAAATAGTAAATAATAATTTACTTTAAATAATTAACTAACTACATAAATAAAACAAAAGGATATTTAGGCGTCGAATTAAGTACCTACTCGTCCGCGTCGCTGTCATCCGGAAACGTACCAGAAGACTGGCAGCATTGCCACGTTGAATGGTAATGCTAATTCTTAGGCCAAAGAACGACCCGTGAAGTGTCAATCAGCCGGCGAGAAATTTCCGTAAAAATTAAAGATTGTTTTTATTGGATTCTAGTAGGTAGATCTTTGACCGTCGTGTCGTTATAGGTTGTCAGAAGCTCAAAAGTCTGACAACCAAGGGGTTTCGTGTTACTTACTCAGTAACTGGGTTGTGGGGACCAGACAGGCCGTCGATCCATTTAAAATACTGGTATTCAGCTGCATCCGGTTAGACTGGAAACCGACCACGACATAGTTGGGAAAAGGCTAGGCAGATTAGATAGTGGTTATGTGGTACACTACGTACTAGTTTTTCCAGCATCTCAGCAACTTTTTTGCTAGCAGCATTGTTTGCTATCCGTTATTGCTAAGATTTAAACGCTGGTGGTTTTACAATTTGCTGAGACTTACTATGAAAGTAGAAGAGAAGATTACGTGTATTTTTTTTTTGTCTAAGGGACAAAAAATTCACATTATCTTTATACTTACTGGGTTTTTAATAGTAGTGCCAGGACGAGTGACACGAAAGCGAGCTATCTCCAACTGAATTCCAAAACAATTCATCGTATTTTTATTGAAAAACATAATTTACCTAGCCTGTGTATCCGGGAAAAGGGCTAAAACAATCTCTTCTGTAAAAAAACAATTTCGTCAGATTACCGAAAGGTTAACGTGTTAGAGCGACGCTAGATGGCGCTGCTCTCTCTCGGGACCTGTGAGGGCGGATTATTGTTTTAATAATTGAATATTATACTATGGTAGCGATACAACCGGCAACACAAGTTTGAAACGAACGGGAGGATATTTTTGAAAGGTGTGAAATGTAACTTTGTTGAACAAAAGACTTGAATTTGTTGCTCTTGCTTTTAAGTTAAATATTTTGTAGCTTTAAAAAAGTTTAGAAGAAATGTTGCAAACATACATGCAGCAATCAATCTTGTATTTTCGCAATTTTATTTTTTTATATGTTTTGACATTAAGTAGGTACAATCCATAAACTAACATTGGCAATTACGACTGAAAAAGACAATCTTCACAAAATAAAACTGTTATAGAAAAAATTATAATATATCTACAAAAAAAAAAACTGCTACTACCTATAGATAGGAGGTAGATGAAATGAAACGAAAGAATCAAGATGATCGTAGCACATACATAGTGTTCTGAAGTTCTGCCAATGAAAAATAGGCATAAATGCGACTCAGGAATGTATCATAAAGGTTCTTTTAACCAATTGAATCGCCAAACTAAACCCACCCCCTAATAGTGTTTAAGTTCATAATCATTTATTTGCAGTATTTGTACAGCACCCTAAAAAAACAAAATCAATCACAATCTAATCATTTTTAAGGACATTGCTAATCCATTGCTTTATATGTTTCAAAAATGTGTCATCTCAACAACGTGAATAACGCAATGAATGTTGTTGAACTGTCAAAATGACAGCTACTGATAGTGTGTTATGCAACTACCCCGCAGGGCATTGGTACAGTGTTAGTCTTAAAGTCAGTAGGTTATAAGTTCCTAATACCTACGTAGACATTTTGTTGTTCGTGTTGTTTATGTAATTAGGTAGGTTGTGGTAACAAAATGAAACTAGTTTAAAATTACATGGAACAAATGGTACGGACGCCAGCACATCAAGTTACTACAATCTGTCAAATGTCTTTAATAGATTTTCAACTTTATCGCTAAAGCATTAAGGTTCAAAGTTGATTGGGAAAATTTGACAGTTTCGGGTAGCTTGATCTGCTGGCGTCTGTACAAAGTAGTATTTTTTTTAGGTTGCAATAGTTCCATGTGGAACTAGCTACATGGAACTACTAGCAATAAAGGACTGGATTGATCTGGAAAATAAGTGATTATTACTTATCTCTGTTCCCACTCCTCTTTAGACTTAAAACAAATATATCCTCCAGCATTAAACACAACGTAGACACAATCTATTGTCTGAGCTGTACGCAGATATAAACTTCGCTCAGATTTGGCCAAATTTAATCTTAGCAGCGGCGGCGCAGACCCGGGGTTGAATGGTGGACAGTTCTTGGGATAGGTCGCAAGATAAACTTGGAAAAATAATAAGAAAAATTACTATTGAAAGATCTACAGAGTTGCCGTAGATCTTTATTACAAATTTTCGGCTGCAGAGGTGGACGAAACAAAAGGAGCAGGATGGTCGATAGCACGTAGTGTTCTGTAGTGTCTGCCCATGGAAAAATAGGTTTATAGAAAGATCTACGGCAACATTATGAGTCCACATTGGCAGCAGCATTGCTTGCTATGATGATTATTTAAATGAAAGATGACTGATTTTATCTGAAATAGCACCACATAAACAGAGTGGCAGGGACATCGACGTGCAACCGCTTACCATGGATTCAGTACATGATTCTGGACCCCCTTACGTTGGAAAGTTTCGTCGGCTTTTTTTTAATTTTTACGTTTTTTTCTGCATTTTTTTTACTGTAAACTGTATAAAATCATTCAACGATATAGAGCATTCGAGCGATGGGTGGCCTTTTACGAGCTGTCCGCGGTAACTATAGTCGTTCAATATGTCTGCACCCTAATTGCGTAACACAGGTCTATAAATCTCAATCTGAATGATTTTGATGGATTTTACTAAACCATTGCTTCATATGTTCGAAAAATGTGTCTGCTCAACAACGTAAAGAAAAGAAAGAAAGAAAATACGTTTATTTGCGGCAAACATGACGCATAAAAAAGAACATAAACACACAAAAAAAAAGTAACAAGTTGGGGGTAAGCATGCATGGTTGGGTTGGGGTGGTAACGTACCTAATTAAAATGAATGTTGTTGAACTGTCAAAATGAAAGCCATTGCTATTGTTAGTGTGCTACGCAATTACCCCGCTGATTCTCAGCCTAATTTTAATCAATTAAAATATTTTTTTCCAGCACGCGTAGCAATAAATAATGCGTCTTTTTTTTATTGCGTATTTTTTTTTTTTGCGTATTGCGTATTTTATATATTTATGTTTTATGATTTGTATGGTGTACAGACGCCAGCACATCAAGCTACTACAGTCTGTCAAATTTCTTTAATAGATTTTCAACTTTATCGCTAAAGCATTAAGGTTCAAGGTTGATTGGGAAAAATTGTCAGTTTCGGGTAGCTTGACCTGCTGGCGTCTGTACAATAAAGAGTATTCTATTCTATTCTATTCAATACCACGAAACAAAATGTATAATGGAAGGTAATGTAGCAGTGGAAGCCCACCGGTAACGGCCGCGACTTACGAGGTCGCAGGTTCAAAACCAGTCAGACGCTTTACTTTGTGTAAATTATTTCATCACCACTGCTCACAAAACGGTGAAGGAAAACATCGTGCGGAATCGGCATGTCCTAGAACCAAAAAATCGAAGACATGTGACATCAACCAACCCGCACTGGGCCTGCGTGGTGAATTACGGCCCACTCCCTCTCACTGAGAGGAGGCCTGTGTCCCAGCAGTGGGAACATTATGGGCTGGTTATGTATGTATGTAGATCGGCTGAGCTTTGTCTATTATTCGTAGAGTTCTAATAGAAGTGGCTATACAACTCGTGTTGGATATCTCCGGACGTATCCTACGATCCCGCCCACCGTACAGACAGCCACTCGTAAACGTGGTATGATCACGTAGAATTATTGCGTTAAAATATAATCTTCGCTCAGCTCACACCCGGTGGGACTCAGGAGGATGGGTGGAGGCTGTAATAAGGTATGCTCACGCTATTTAGTTGAGGAGAGGGACTGGCAGAGAGGTTGTATGAGGTGAATGTGTTAGTTAGATAGAAAGGGTTTTGACGTAGGTTTGAATGTTTGTAATGTTAATTTGAGCTGTTAATTAGGACGTGCAATGCTTTATTTATTTTTATTTTATTTTATCAGGTCTACCAACAATATTGTTTACACTAATTTACAAACAAAGATAAAACATGCCTTTAAACTCTACACAGTGCAACAATTACTTAAAGGTAAACACCACATGGACAAAAAAGAAAACAATAAAAAGTAATTTCGTAAGCTACATATTGCACAAGTAAACTAAGCTAGATATATATCTATGTATAAATAACATAACTAAATACAAAATATTAAAAGCATCGTTTCTTTAATAAAGTTACGTACAGACGCCAGCACATCAAGCTACTACAATCTGTCAAATTTCTTTATTAGATTTTCAACTTTATCGCTAAAGCATTAGGTTCAAGGTTGATTGGGAAAATTTGACAGTTTCGGGTAGCTTAACCTGCTGGCGTCTGTACATAGTCCAAAAACTTTTACTTTTTTAACTAGCGAGCTTTATCTAGCTAGAAGTCTAGTCGACAGTCGAACTACGACCGTTAGCCAAAGGTAATTTTCAGGGTGGCTGGGACATCTATGCGCAACCTGAAACCATGAATTCAGCATAATATTATAATTCTAGACCATAGAGGGGCTTGTAGCTATGTAATAACAGCCGCACGGGTCGATCGATCAGGTTAAGCTACGCTTGCCGCGGTTGGTCTGTGGATGGGTGGCCATCTTTACTTACCAAGACCCTTCCGTGTCTCGGAAAGCACGTTAAGCCGTTGGTCCCTGCTGTTATTCGTGGATCTTTGACAGTCGTTACGGGTCGTCAGAAGCGCGAAAGTCTGACAACCAGTCTTACTAAGGGGTTTAGTATTATCCAGTAACTGGGTTGTGGAGGTCAGAAGGCGGTCGCTCCATGTAAAATACTGGTATTCTGCTGCATCCGGTTCGACTGGAAACCGACCCCAACATAGTTGGGAAAAGGCTCGGCAGATAATGATTATAATTTTAGACCCAAACCTAGACGAGATCTTTCTCAAGAAATTTTTCGGTATTAAAAAAAAAATCGTCTGTTAAATACGAAAGTACAATAACTACGCGGTCAAAATGCAACAGCAAATTGTTTTTAATATATATATATATATTTTGTGGAGCTATGTCGCATACCATGCTCCACCTCCTATGCTGCCCTCTGTGTCCCAAAACATGCAGTCAAAGTGACCTCTGCGCTGCCACTGTCGACGCCGTGGAAGTGGCAAAGTTTTGGGAAAACAAGATTTAAAATACAGTCGTGTCACCGACACGTAGAAGAATCACAATGACGTTAGTGATGATAAACGCACACTTGCTATGACATTGCGAAAACGAGTGTGTTACATAATCAGGCTGTTTTTCAAAACGTAGTTTTGGAAGGGGCGACGAGAATCAATTCTATTTTATTGTAATGTTTGACGTTCAAAAGTGATTTTTATGTGCCTATTTGAAATAAATGCTTTGACTTTAACCATGCTTGGCATAAGACTGACCAGCGGGATAATTGCGTAACACACTATCAGTAGCAATGGGTTTCATTTTGACAGTTCAACAACATTCATTGCGTCATTTACGTTGGTGAGCAGACACATTTTTCGAACATATGAAGCAACGGATTAGAAATATCCTTCAAAATGATTCAGATTGAGATTGATAGTGTGTTCCACAATTACGGTGCAGGTCCCAAACGCGAAACAAAATAAAGCCGCTTCCTTTAATAATGTCCAACATAATAGAAATCAACATCTTTATTAACTTTACGACGTAACTAACAAAGTCACGGACAACCAAAGATGTTGTTATAAACAGATTTCTCTTAAAACATTTAATTAAAAAGCTAAAAGGCTAATTATAAAAAAGCACTCAGCGACGTCACTTAGATGCCAGCAGGATTAATATCGTCGCTTCTGAAAGTTTCAGAATAGTGCTGGGAGTTCGCCGTCGGATAAAATTATCCGAAAGTTTTTACCAAAGCAACTAGGTGGTAGGTGTCTATTGTAGACACATTTTTCATTGTCTCTTTACATTATTTAAAAGGAAAAGATGTTTGAATCATTCATCGGTTGTCGAAGTTAAAATGACATGAAAATTACTTAAGTGTGCCGTAAAATATGATCCTAAAGCATTTTTTTTTTTCTTTACAAATACATTAGGAGACTGCATTGCCTAGGAAAGTTTACCCATAAATGTCAATGAGTCCACCGTAAACCTTTTGTTTTTTTTAAAACAAAATGTCCTTTAGGGAAATAAATCCTTCCATCTGATGTATAAAATAAAATAAAAAGGTATATCTACAATCTAAAGCAAATAAACTTTTCTATTTCCATTGGGCAGGTAAATTTATTAAAAACAATAGAATCTTATAAACGATACACATGCCTTGTTTTTCATTATTTTTTCAGTAGCGGAAGTAAAAGGCTCGTAGCTTCAAAAATTCGGATACTCGGATACAAAACAAAAAACCGTCGGATATCCACACAACCCTACATGAACCCACTTAAAAACTGCTTGTAAAGAGCTCCTAATATGTCACAAAAATAAAGTATCAACCAATAAAGAAGCAATTAGCTGAAGTTTTTTAGAACGCAAATAGAATAGGGGAGGGGAATCGGATGCGTTCATTTTGAACGCGACGAAATAACACGTGTGACAGTTGGTTAATTTTTTTTTTTGTGAAGAGTTTGATTACAGCTTTTCTGATTATTTTTACACACAAATTACACAAATAAATTATATTATAATTTTGAGATCGCATTATCAAAGGTATTTTCATGATTGTGTAAATTACTGAGGAACAATTTTTGTAATTATTTTATTTAAAGTTGTCAAAAAATAAAAGGCCCGTTATGACACTGACAGTTCTAGTAGTTAACAAAGATCAAATTCGCAAAACACGTATTCGTTTGTATGAAAGTGACAGGTGTCAAGAACGCATTCTCAAATGTCAAAAAAGGGGCTTTTATTTTTTTGACATATTAGTTCAAAAATTACGAATTTTCTTAGAATTTGCATTGACTTAAGTGTTAATCAAAGTAAGGAAGCAGAACTATTTATGTTCTTATAGGTACTTAACTACCTACTAGCTTCTTTGTTATAGCAGCTACTAGCTTCTACTTTCCGACTTACTGACCGATTCTTTGACATATAAAATGCCTGTAAATGGTTTAGCTGAAAAATGCTTTGAGGTTGAGTTGAATTTGCGGTTGAATTTATAAGACGGAAAGCCAAACACGAAAAAAAATATCAGAAAAAAACTAAACGTACAGACGTCAGCAGGTCAAGCTACCCGAAACTGTCAAATTTTCCCAATCAACCTTGAACCTTAATGCTTTAGCGATAAAGTTGAAAATCTATTAAAGAAATTTGACAGATTGTAGTAGCTGGATGTGCTGGCGTCTGTACCTGCTTGTTACTTTTTACACAATTCAGTTTTAAAAGCTTCCATTTCTTCAGTATTTTCTCCGTTACTTATCAAAATCACACTTTTTTTCAAATAGCAACCCTATCAAGGTTATTGGAACCTATCAACGCCCCCAGCCACATGTGTAATAAACAAATTAAACTACCCTTACAACCCTGCACCCTCACATAATTCGCGAATCAAAATAATAAACTAACACCCATTTATATCGCAGACAGGCGTTGATTTAGCAGAAAAAACGCCAGTACAGGGCTCAGGTGGCATTTAGCGGCCCCCACCGGCAATTTGACAGACTATTAATCCGGATTTAGCCGGTTTTAAGCGGATTAGGGCGGGTTTATCTCGCTCAAAGTGGTTTAAAGCAGTGTGTGTTTTTGTTTTTGGTAAATTGATTTGTGGCGGTGATTGGTCTTTGTTTTAAGTAGATCACTGTTACTTTCAGTTCATTTATAAGCAGATTTTTTATTTGCATCAGTTTTCTCCTGCAATAAATATGCGTAGACCCCTGTAGTCGTAAGACTTCATTATTATTTAGAAGTACGGTTTCAAGGTTTCTACTCAAAACGGTGAAGGTAAACATCGTGAGGAAACCGGCATGTCCTAGAACCAAAAATTCGAAGACATGTGACATCTACCAATCCGCACTGGGCCCGCGTGGTAGATTACAGCCCACTCCCTGTCAAAGAGAGGAGGCCTTTGTCCCAGCAGTGGGAACAATTATTGGCTGGTTATGATGAAGGTTTCAAGACATGTGTTGAAAAAAGAAATTTTAATGATCATTTCTTTTTTAGAACCACAGAAAAAAAAAAAACTTTTTCACAAGTCAAACCACAAAAAACTAGGCAAACAAATACTCATCTTAACGAATATTATTACCACAGTAAAAATATATTGCGTCGTTTATTCCCCAATACCTGACCACAATTTACGAAAAAAAAAAGTTACAACTTTCTTTCAAGGAGTCCTGAACGAAAGAAGTCGGCATAGAAAAAAAAAACCTCCCGCCTTTCGTCAAGGACGCGTTCATAATAGATGAAAAAATGTTTTGTCATTTCTACGTTCTCAAAGTTACCGCCATAAACTAAGGAAAATAGCTTTATTACTACACTCCGACCGCCTTACAGTAGTTTTTAATTGTTATATTGCGACGGTGCGACCGCAATACTGCAAGGGCGGACATCTTTCTTTGTCATTTCGAGAAAATGGCGGCTGCTTTGAGGGGTCGTACCCGTCATAATTTATTTTTAGATGGTTTATTGGATAAATATGTTAGTAAATTATTGTTGGCTCGTTATATTTGTACCCAAGATTCTGGAGTTTCTTTACCATAAGGTATAATATACGGAAATTATGTTTATGTAAATATTTTTACCTATACCTAGTAAATATTTATCTAATTCAATTATTTCCATAAACAATTTCAATTTCGTAGTATTAGACCGTGCGTAGTCAATCAAGTCCAAAAAAGTGCCAAACATGTACTTAAACAAATATGAGTTTTTGGAAGAATAACTTTAATTCCTACTCAATAAATTTCAGTTTACACTAAAACTTCATTTATTTCCTAACTTTTTCAGCAGTGCTAGCCACTCTGAAATCAACTTAATTACCACTAAAATAAAGTTGATATTTTTTTTACTTGAAATAACATCAATTGGATACATACATTTGAATAGACCTTAGACGTTTCAAACATTGAGCAGCATGACTACATGAGCCATTAGGTACCTATAACACCGATACTCCATTTATTATAACACTAGCAGCGCCCCGTGGTTTCACCCGCATAAGATTTGATCCCATGGTAATATTGGGATAAAAAGTATCTTATGTTTTAATCCTGGTAATAAACTATCTCTGTGCTAAATTTCATCCAAATCCGTTCAGTAGTTTTTACGTGAAAGAGTAACAAACATCAGTCCATCCTCACAAACTTACGCGTTTATAATATTACTAGCTGCGCCCCGCGGTTTCACTCGCATAAGTTTCGATGCCGTGGGAATATCGGGATAAAAAGCATCCTATACTTATGTTAATCCTGGTTATAACCCACCTGTGTGCCAAATTTCATACAAATCCGTTCAGTAGTTTTTGCGTGAAAGAGTATCAAACATCCATCCATCCATCCATCCATCCATACAAACTTTCGCGTTTATAATATTAGTAGGACGTGATCTATTCCACACTTACTTTAAAAAAATTACCTTAAAACTGCAGTCATATCAACAATATTACACAATAACTGTTGTTGTTTGGCCATTATTTTTCTAATGATATAATAAATGGAGTTAACATGATTTGTAATGAAAAGAAATCCTACTAACACCAAAATAATCTCACTCAATTTGAATCGTAACCAAACTTTATCATTTTAACTACGTATCTCGCGGTATCTGTAACTATATGTCCCATTAAACCATATCAATATGTAAACTTCACAGTTAATTCAAGCGTATGCCTCTATTACAGAGGGCAGCACCCTCGCTGCATATCGTGTTAAGTTTAAACAAGAGGGTTCGTAACGGAGACAGGTTGGTTGCCCATCAACCAGGCAATTATCTTGTCAGACAGATTTTAAATGAGTATTTAAAGGGAGAATGAGATTTTTCGTTCAATTTATTACTATAAAATATTTTACCTAGACTGTCGATCGAAAACTATATAGTACTGGCTTTTATATATCCTGGCTAGCTTTTTCCCGTGCCTTCGTCTGCGATCCAGGATGCAAAGAGTAAACTATGTCCTTCGACAGGTACCCATGTGCCAAATTGCCAAATATACATACAAAAAATCAAATCTTTTCACTTTATAATATTAGTTTAGATGAGTAAGTGCAGACGCCAGCAAGTCAAGCAAAACGAAACTGTCAAATTTTCCCAATCAACCTTGAACCTTAGTTTTATAGCGATAAAGCTGAAATCTATTAAAAAAAATTGACAGGTTGCTAGATGTGCTGGCGTTTGTATTTTAAACACAGGCTAATTCTCGTAATTTAAAACGTTCAAAATCTAGTCGCAGTCTCATCACAGCGACAGACAAATGTCAAAAACTTGTCAAAATGTAGGGAAATTAGAAGTATTTTTTGACAGATTGAGACTGAGATCAGACTGTGAATGGTCTTAAAATTACGAGAATTGCGATAAAAAAACAGAAAACGATAGTTGAAAAGAAACTATATGCTAAATTATATACAGCACATTCTCTTCGCGTGGTGTTCGAGGCTATAACCTGCTACAATAGTGTTCAATTAGACACTGAATGTAACAATGAATACAAAGTGTTATTAATTCAACATTAACACCTTTTGATCCAATCAAATACAAAAAAAAACATACCAACCTCATTGTGTTACAGATCTCCAAAACTCCTCACTACCCATATAAAATTTAACACTGGCGACCCCACTCCGCGATAGCCATTCGTAGCAATAAAAAAGAAACGAAAAAAAAAGGATTGTCTTTTGATTCCAATTTTGAATTCAATTCGCGCGGGTAGCGCTCCATGATTTTATTTTCATGAGCGTCGCGGGACCGGAGGGAGTGCGTAACGAAAATTTTAATAATAAATGAATTAAATCTTGTTATTATATTAGTTGATATCAGCGAGGGATTATTGTTTTTATTTATGATTTGGGGCGCCTCTGTTATGGATTAAAGTGATAAATATTTTGATGTAATTTGTTTGGGATTTATTAATGAAAGTTTAACCGTGATATGGCGGCAAGAAAAGAAAATATTTTATAAGCACATGTCACTCTCCCGTGCCTTCTATTTTTTCGGCTTCCAGGAAGATCATTACGCTAATTACACAGTGGTACCCTGTAAAATCCTGGTATTCAGATGCTTCTGGTTAGACTGGAAGCTGACTCCAACATAGTCAGAAAAAGGCAAGGCCTGAACTGAAGACCTGTGGAAGATTACACAGATTCACAGTAAATCATTTCTTCATTTGAAAACCCTTTCTTTTGATCATCAAGCTCAAAATAAAGAAAGATTTAAGGGTTAATAACAGGGCCCTAATTCACTATGACGTCTCAATGATTCCTTACTTCGAAACCACGTCAATTCCTAATCCCGCCAACCTCGCGTTCATTTCACGCGATTTCGTCCATTGTGTCATAGAGAATACGCCCTAGTACCTCCAGCAGTTAACCAATTTATGCACCCTGATTTTCAAATAACGTACCAACCGTTAAAACAACATAAAAACGCACTCTCATCGACTACCAACAAACTAAAACAAACCACTACTATGTCGCAGCACCTATCACACAACATTAAAGAAAAAAAACCGAGCGAATAACCCGACCCGCCCCTTACCTACAATAATATCCCACCCGGGCCATAACACCTTTACCCGTTTACTTTTTAATCCGGCAAGGTCGTAAACAGCCAGGGCAGGGTATCACGGATATACCGGGCCAATCATCCGGCTATCTGCACTATTTTTTCCCGGGAAAATGTAGCATTGGTCCCTAGAGATATCCCTTAATATATGTTTTATTCGGAAACTATTGCTTCACCGTGTTTTTATACGTGTTGGTGACATGGATTTAGGGTCTAGCGTGTGTTTTGTTTTAAGCAATGTTTGGGGTGCCATAATAACGCATGGAAATTACCGTTTTGGAACAGGTAATCTTTATATTTCATTAGAATGTACATATTTGAACTGGAAGCTCATTGGCAAGCAAAAATAAGTTTATTATTTTCGAGCCGTTTGGAGTTGAAACCCTCGGGCCGGGGGTCCGAGTGCTCATGGTCTTTTTAAGGAAATTTCGAAACGGCAGGTTGATTCTTCCCGTGACCCAACGGCTGGCTTCTACCTTGGCTAGAGGCTAAGCATTGCCATATAACGTGGTAATGCCGCCAGTCTCTTGGGCACATTACCAGGCGACACCGATGCGGTTGAATTTTTCGACGCTATATTTTAGTTTGTGCATAATTTTAGTTAAAATAAGTTTATATGATTATATGATTAGATTAGGTACTTAAGATATAACTCCACTCAAGCTAATTATTATAAATAGCAAGGTAATTGCGTACACACTAACAGTAGCAATGGCATTTTGACAGTTCAACAACATTCATTGCGTTATTTACTTTGTTGAGCGGACACATTTTTCACACATATGAAGCAATGGATTAGCGACATCCTTCAAAATCATTCAGATTGTGATTGATCGTGTTGTTACGCAATTAGGGTGCTGAACCAGCAGAAGGTTTCTCCACTGATTTACCGATGCTGAATTTAATGAAGACTAGGTACTCTGGATTGACACACTATGATAAATCTTGTAAATACTTTTACTTTCTTTAGCAATAAATAAGTTAATGCATCCTTAACTTGGGCGGGATACCTTTAATGCCTAACCAAAGTTAATCATACAGGGGGCTACCACCAGCTCATAAAGCAGGGCAGAAGTTGAACTGCACTGCTTTTTTGTACAGACGCCAGCAGGTAAAGCTACCCCAAACTGTCAAATTTTCCCAATCAACCTTGAACCTTAAAAATTTATAAATAAAGTTGAAAATCTGAAATTTGACAGATTGTAGTAGCTTGATGTGCTGGCGTCTGTACTTAGTCATAGAACGAAAAAGCAGTGCAGTTCAACTTCTGCCCTGCTATAAGAGCTGGTGGTAAGTCCCCAGTGCCTATGTTAAAAATAAAGTAAGGGTAGGGCTTCATACTGAGTCTGTTATGGAATAAGTAAGCCTATTTTTATCCAATCGTCCGTAAAAAATACTTTTCTCGAAAGTAAAGAACAGCAAATACCCGTCAAATAAAAAACGTTACACCATTGCGACGACTATGTAAAAACCACCCTTATTTTGTGTAAAACCTCTCCATTTTACATTTCTTCGTGCGGAACTAAAGTGATTCGTGTCGCTGTGCGCAATAAACGGCTCAATAGAAAACAGACGAAATTATTTACACATTAGAATGGCGACCGAAACTAATCATTTGCTACTGGTAGCAAAATAAACAAGCATTACTCAGCGGGGACCGACCCATTATTGTACACCAAACTTTTTTCAAGAATTATAAACCATAATTGTGAACGCAGCCATTAAACCTTGCTTCACGAAATGTCAAAATGTTTCCCGCGTTTTTTTGTTTTTTTTCTTTCGGTGGCCTTTATGTGGCATTGTTTGTAATCTATTATGCCAGAGGTTGTAAAAGTGTTGAAAGATATATTGTTTTTGGGTGAAATTGTTACAATTTCTTTCCCTTGTAATAGTTGTTGGTTCTATGAACTCGTAATTACCTAAGCGTTTAGTGAGAAAACTTTTTTCGTGATTCGGAAGGGGGCTTGGTCTTTGTGTATAATTTCTTGTGGGGCAACACAAGTCGTCATTAGGACGGCTATGATATGTAAAAATAGTATCGCATGATTGACCAGCATGATAATTGAGATAAAAATATTTGTGTTTCACTTCACGGTCCTCGGCAAACACGTTAAGCCGTTGGTCCCGACTGTCATTCGTAGATCTTTAGATAGTCAGAAGCCCAAAAGTCTGACAACTATTATGTTACCCAGTTACTGGGTTGTGAAGGTCAGATAGGCAGTCGCTCCATGTGAAATACCTACTAGTATTCAGCTGTATCCGGTTAGACTGGAAGCCGACCCCAACATAGTTGGGAAAAGGCAAGGTAGATGATGACTTCACGATCCTACATATTATCTATTATTTACTTGTTTATGTAAAAGATAGAAAAAAAAGAAAAAAAAACGTGTATGTGTGTTCTCATTTACATAATAAGTTATTTTTTTTAAGGTTCCGTATCCAAAGGGTGCCAACGGGGCCTTAATACTAAGGCTCCGCTGTCAGTCCGTCCATCCGTTCTTTTGTCTGTCAGCGGCCAGTATCTCATGAACCGTAATAGTTAGACAATTGAAATTTACAAAGAGTGTAATGATGCTATTGTGATTAAAGAACTAACCGATTGTCTTTGTAGATAGGTACATTTCTAAAGCAATACGAGTAGGTACCTTTGCAAACCTTGGAAGCCCACAACATAATAACAGCGAAGAAAACCTAAAATATTTTGATCTACGCCATTTTCTTGCAAACATCCCGCCCGTCGGCGAATTCCACATTCAAAATTCCCTTTAAAATCTGTCATTTAGCCAAACAAATAGTCGGCCATTTTGCGTCGATTTCGCGCCAAAATGTACGTCACAAAAGCGTTCGGATACAGACGCTGAATAAACTGTTATCATTGTCGGTGAACTGGCGGTGGGAGCGACTGTTTTATTATACACGGTTAAGTCTAAACAGACAGGGGATGTAACTTGGGTAGCGAGGTGAGATGTTGCGAAAAATAACCATTTTCGACTGGGTATTTGGTGTGAAGGTATAAATAAACCAGAGAAGCATTTCTCGTAATTTTAACATTCACAGTGTAGCTAAGTAATAACAGACGCACATTGATCAGGTTAGGACGCTTGCCGCGGTTGGTCCGTGGATGGGTGAACATTGACCATCTTTACATACCAAGACCCCTCCGTAGATCCGGGACTTTGCGACCGAATTCGGTCGTAAAGCGATCGCTATGAATGTCGAGACTGCAGCCTCAGGTAGGACAAAGTGTTACTGGGTTTCCCATTAGGAATTTCTTAGTAACAGTCCGGAGTTTGGAAGCTAGCGGTTTAATATCTCCTGATCGCGCCTGATTTCTCCCCGGGCGTGTCGGATTGCCGTCCCATCAGACTATGAATGAGGGAAGAAAGAGTACACCTGTGCTTGCGCACACACTTGTGCACTACAATATCTCCGGCGTATAAAGTTCCCACTGCTGGGACACAGGCCTCCTCTATATGAGAGGGAATGGGCAGGAATCTACCACGCGGGCCCAGTGCGGGTTGGTAGATGTCGACTTGGAATTTTTGGTTCTAGGACATGCCGGTTTCCTCACTATGTTTTCCTTCGCCGTTTTGTTAGCAGTGGCGATGAAATATATTAGTATTCATCTATTTCTAGTCTCTGTAGTAGTATTACGAGTAATCTTCATCTCGGTAGTCACCCCCTTTCTAATCACATCATCATTCACACCGTCCATCTATCTAAGACCAAAGTATGTTCTCTGTTATGGGATTGGTTTCCGCACTTAGTCCTTCAGGTGGACCATTGTACGTGGGCCATGGCGGCCGTGGGTGGTTTATTCCAACCAGCCCACCTCCCTCCAGAAGCTTATTAGGTCTCCTGGTCTGTTAAGAACATCTGTGTATGATCTGGGTGTCCCGAGGGTTTCCGACCTAATCTGGGTGATGCCTGTGCACTCAAAGAGCACATGCGCGACGGTCTCATCAGCCTCCATGCAGGCTCTGCACAGGGGGCTGTCCGTTATAGGTACCTATCGTGTGAAAGTGTTTGTTTAGTGAGCAGTGTCCCGTGATGATCCCCGTCATCAGGCGCAGGCCAGACCAAAGTATGTCCAATAGTATGGTTTTTTTTTCTTGTATTTCTACAAAATAACGCTTTCTCCCACATTAAAATGATAGGTATTACATATTTACAACGTTTTATTTTATTTCTTGGCAAAGTTCAACGTTATACCTAATTCAAATAAATTATTTGCTAAAAAGCGTAGAATTTGGTATTTTATTATTATAACTTTAATTTTTAAAGCTTCGTATCTATCTATATATATCTATACTAAATAAAACTGAAGAGTTGTTTGTTTGTATGAACGCACTAATGTCTGGAAGTCATCATCAGTCTCGCCTTTATTGCAATTTATTTGGGGTCGGCGCAACATGTTTTTTTCTTCCATACTTCTCTATGAGTCATCGAGGGGCTTGTAGCTAAGTAACAACAGCCGCACGGGTCGATCGTACAGGTTAAGTTACGCTTGCCGCGGTTGGTCAGTGAATGGATAACCATCTTCACGTACCAAGACCCCTCCGTGCCTCGGTACGTTAAGCCGTTGGTACCGGCTGTCATTCGTGGATCTTTGGCAGTCGTTACGGGTCCTCAGTAGCCCGAAAGTCTGACAACCAGTAACCAGTCACTGGGTTGTGGACATCAGATAGGCAGTCGCTCCATTTAAAATACTGGTATTCAGCTGCATCCGGTTAGACTGGAAGCCCAACCCAACAAAGTTGGGAAAAAGGCTAGGCAGGTGATGACTTCTCTATTAGTCGTCATCTCGGTAGTCACCCCCTTTCCAACCATATCATCATTCACACAGTCCATCCATCGTTTCTTTGGTCTTCCCCTACTCATTGCGCGTAATCTCTGAAAGTATCAGTCGGATTTGAAAAACTATTTTTGCGTTTGATAGCCTAAGTCTTGAGGAAGGCTATAGGCTATTTAACATCTCGCTAGAACCCTTAGGAGCCGAGCAAAAAGAAAGAAAAGAAAGAAAAATATTTTATTCTGCACAAACAAAACGCACAATTACAAGTAAAAAAAAAAAATAAAAAAATAAAAAAAAAAGGAAAAGGCATAAGATACACATAGTCAAAAGACACGTACTCATAAAAATGTTGACACTTTTGTCTATTGCTCGCTGTCAAGGCCATGGACCAATGACAACTCACATTAATTGACAGTTGACAGTACAGATATTGGCAGATGACCACAAAACAATAACAATCACAATAAAAACAAAAATGCCAAAAAGGAAATAAAGCTTAGTGAATACGAAGTAAGAGTTACGGTGAGTTTTATAAAAATGTGGCTGTATCTTATGACTTTCACGTGAACGAAGTCGCGGGAAGAAGCTAGTAATTAACATAAATTAACGGTTTTATTTGCTAAAGAGCGTATAAATTGTTTTTTTTTTTATTATTATAACTTTAATTTTTAGGGTGTCGTATTTTTTATATTATCTATTATTTAGATCCACTTAAAAACATATATTGTCCATTAACCACGTTTTATAGGTGTTATAAAAAAGCGTCCGCTAAAATTGAAATTGTTTTCCTAACACACCGATGTTAGGAATTTCTCTAAAACTTTTAAAAGACGGATTTCGGTAAAACCCGTGCGCTAAAAATACTTTGGACAGTGCAAAAACTATTTGTATGTGATCCACATTATTATTATAGAGCAGTGGTGGCCCAGTGGCAACGGGCGCGACTTACGAGTTAGGTCGTAGGTTCGAACCCAGCTTTACTTTGTGTAAATTATTTCATCACCACTGCTCTCAAAACGGTGAAAGAAAACATCGTGAGGAAACCGACATGTCCTTGAACCAAAAATTGGAAGACATGTGACATCTACCAACACGCACTGGGCCCGCGTGGTGGATTACAGCTACTCTCGAAGAGAGGAGGCCTGCGTCCCAGCAGTGGGAACATTATAGGCTGATTTTGATGACCCACATTAGGTAAAATGTTCTACCTATGTAATGTTTTTTTTTTTTATTGAAGTACATCAAGCTATGGATTCCTTTGCTGTTGTGTCATGTGCCACAAAACGGCTGAGTGACAGCATTAATAAAAATGATGGTACCAGGGTATGACTATTTAGCGGAGTCAAAGTCAGGAGAAGTAATAAACTTCTGGAGGGAGTGGGCTGGTTGGAATAACCACCGACGGCCGCCATGGCCCGCACGCACTATCGTCCACTTGAACGACTAAGTGCGGAAACCAAACCCATAACATAAAACATAGAGCGATGTCAAAAACCGCACCACACGAACTTACTTTTACGTTTCAGTGACGTCATTCCGTTAAATTGCTGACGCTGTGTGGCGGCCACCGCTCTTCTGCGAAATCGTTGCAAACTTTTAGAATTTTATAGAGTAACTTCTGCCCGCGAGTTCGTCCGCGTGAAATTTCTTGTTCCTCGACCCAAACCGTCGCATTGCATCATCTGCCCGCTCTGTATACAGTCACGCACACTCACGTACGATAGTAATTAATAAATTTATTAATGGAAAAATAAATATATCGTTGTACTTACCTACATTTGCTCCGCACCACACTTGTAATGGCAGCTCGATCACAGTGGTGACGGAAGTAACTGGTGCATATAGCACAGGAGTCCTCCTAGTTTAAGCCCAGCCGATCGATTCTGTAAAAATCTCACCGTGAAAAGTTAGGTGAAGTGAGCTTAAAGTGAGCTGTCAATAGTGTCAATCCCTAGTATTAGTTGGAATGACAGCTCACTCCACGCTCACTTCACCTAAGTTTTCACGGTGAGATGGTTAGAGAATCGCACTGCAGTTGCACATGTCTAGTATCTTGCCACTAAGTTGCAGTCTAAATTAAGGTACAAAAATTGTATGTAAATAGGTTTAAGTCTTGAACTAATGAATATTGTTTATTGTTTACTAGCTGTGCCCCGCGGTTTCACCCGCATAAAGTTCGATCCCGTGGGAATATCGGGATAAAAAGTATCCTATATGTTAATCCTGGTTATAAACCATCTGTGTGCCAAATTTCATCCAAATCTGTTCATTAGTTTTTGCATGAAAGAGTAACAATCATCCATCCATCCTTAAAAACTATCACGTTTATAATATTAGTAGGATTGCTGTCACTTCAATGATAAATGATTTTATTTCCAAGTAGTAAGTAGGTATTCACAAACACTTTTACACGTCAATCATATTTGAAATATCTGATGAGGTCGGCGTTTCCAATCTAGCTACTCTGAGAAGAAAGACCGAAACAAACTCAGAGGTCATAGTCTCTTTTAAAGTCCAGACATAATCTCAGTCAGATCATGTGTAGACCATGTAGATTGATGTCTAAAATTGTATTTTGAGGAAAGAACCACACAGATTGAGTGGACCTGTCCAGTCAGTTCTTCGTTTTCGCTTAGCGATCTTGCTGACTTTTTTTCTTTTTGCTCGGCTCCTTAAGGTCATAGCGTGATGTTAGAGATAGGTATAGCTTTCCTCAAGAATTGGGCTATTGTAGCGGTATCTACAACGCCACATGCGAACAACGCGTCATACTGACGTCATGCATTCCTGCATCTCGCAAGCAGAGTTTACCGCGCGCAATTAGCATACATCTAAACTTCCCGACATCAGTCGTGGGGCAATTGCCCGCCAGACACAACACCCATCTGGTCGGAGGAGCCTCCTTTTTCTATGAAGGATGAGTGAACTTTACACCCTGTTCCTCATACCTCTAAACTATCAAATGCAAAAAGATTTTTCCAAATCCGACCCTTAGTTCCCGAGATTAGCGCGTTCAAACAAACTCTTCAGTATTATTATCAGTATAGATAATTTCGTCTTGTTTTAAGGCTGATTTTTCCAACACCAATATTTTCTTCTTCCATACAAAATCTGTCAGACGTCAATTTTATTCCACGAATAAAAATAATCTGTCGATTGAAAAATCAGCTCTTGAAATAATAAAACTCGAATCTGAAACAGTTACGTTGTATCGCTCCTACCGCCGCTGCACACCGAATAAAAGCGGGAAAATTACTTCACCAACACCCATACATGAAACATCCTAACCACCACCTATTTGCCTCTCCCTCCCACGCGCTTTTCCCTCTACCTCCATCCCTTTCCCACTCACAGAGGAAAAGCAAGCGAGCTAAGCTTTTCCGACTACAAAATACATTCATGAATCGCTTCGGCTTCCATGATGGCTGATTATACAATGCAATACGGTCCGGAATCCCGTGTTCACTTTTCCTCTAGCTCATACGGGAAAATGCTCAGGGACTTTCGGCACGGTTTGCTGGAGCGAAACGGGCCTTTATCTACGTCCCGCCATTGGCTGTTTCAAAAAAAGTCCGCAGCCTGTGATTGGCCAAAACAAATTGTTAGCGGCGCGTTCTTTATTACAGCGTTATTCGAAAAGTCTTATGTGCCAGTATTGTTTATGAGAGTATAGTCGTAAGTTCAGTACTAATGGGTGGTGCTTACGGCTCTCTGGTGCTGGAGTGAGATACGACACACGAGTTTGAATTTGGTAAAGGAATGAAATTGCAATATTAGAACAATTATACGAGTTTTTCTTTTTCACACAGAGCTGTTACGATTAGAGTTGGCATTCGTTTTATCTTTTTTTTTTTTTAAACTAAAACTGACTACATCGTTCGTCTAGAGTACATGGTTGCAAGTGCGTCTGCTGAGCATGAAGTGCTGGGTTCAATACCCAGGTCAGGTAAAGTGTTATTGGGAATATGGGAATGCACCAACTAAGTACTTACAGTAGAGCTCTTTGTGAAGGATCTCATGTGGGGAAGTACAGTCAGGGAAATTAATTGTAAAGCAAATTGACCGACTGCGTCAATTGGCCGTGTTTTATTTTGTGCCTTTTAATACCAGTGTGATTTGAATATACAGACAATTTTAGTTGGTAATCAATTTGCTTAACAATTAATTTCGCTGTACATTACCCCCCATTCTCATTACTACCACCTTTGTTCTGTTCGGCACCCTAATTCCGTAACACACTTTCAAACACAATCTGAATCATTTTGAAGGATATTGCTAATCCATTGCTTCATATGTTCGAAAAATTTCTCTAGTTAACAACGTAAATAACGCAATGAATGTCGTTGAGCTGTCAAAATTAAAAGTTACTGTTGTGTGTTAAGCAATTACCTCACCGGTGCGTAGGGTAGGTAGATTGTTCGGTGTAGTTACAGACACGTGAAGCTCTTCATTGCTTTTTAATTTTCATACAAAAATCAACTCAAAAGCAAAAAAAAAGAATCTTCAATGACGTCACTTCTTCCAAAACCAATACATCACGTCCTCCAACAATGTTTGTGTACAAACAATAGTGAGCGAACCGAATCATGTGCTACTGGATAAGAGTCACGGGGGGTAGCACGGACTATTAGTCAATGAGCCACAGAGTATAAATAATAGGGTAACAAACAAAAACACAATGACATACTTACGAAAAAAAATTAGAATTATTTTTCACGTTACGATAAATATGTAAAAACAACACCTACTTATTATGTAAATATCAGTAACGAGAAGTTGTTAAAACATCAGGAATATAAACTAAATGGAAATAAATCGTATTAATGAAGCTAACTCAAAAAAAAAATTTTTAACTGTGTTTAGTTTAGTTTAGTTTGTAATCCTGTACGAGTCGCAATAAATACTTTTTCTTTCTTCTTTCTTTCATAAACTACTCAAGAAAAGTTAATCAAATTTATATGGGACCAGCCCTGAGACATACATTAAAAAAAGAATTTTGGAAATCCATCTATACCTAAGAGTAAATATATGTAGTTTTGCCCGAACACGCATAAAAAAAAAATATAAAAACATCCGAATACGGAGAAAGCTACTTTAGAAAGTATCAAATGTTTTTGGCGCCTATTAAAAAGACTATTTTTTTCATTTTTAATTTTTTCAATATTTTTTCCCACTAGAAACTGCTGAAACTTAAAATACGGAGAAAAAACAGTTTTAAGACTGTATAAAATAAATACACCGCAAACACACACAGTCCGTTTTCTTTTGTGTTTTCACAAAAGAAAAAAATTAAAAATTAAGTGATAGTTCGCAAAAATCCGCATCATTCCATGTAGACATAGCATGATGCGGATTTTTGCGAAGTTACTTCATATGAAGTAACTTAACTATCACACAATATAGTAGCGTAGCTACCGGGCACTGATCGAACGGCCCCCGCAGTGCTGATCACAAAACTTATTCCGAATACGTTGTGTGTACTATGTACTTGCGTTTACCGCTAAACGTATTTAGTGAGTCGTGTTCTAAGTACGCGTAAGTACGAACTTATGAAGTAGGTGACATTAAATGTAAGTTTTCACTAACACAGCGACACCAAAAAGTAATGCCTAAATATTATTGCATTGCTGGATTTCCAACTCAGAGCTTAGCATCGAAAGTTGAAAATCCAATAGCGTGTTTTTATTCAGACATCCATTTAGGTGTCAATGATAACGGGCATAGCCATCACACAATACAGTAGCGTCACTAATTCCCAGCTACCGGGCACTGATCGAACGCTGAGCGACCCCCGCAGTGCTGACGACAAAACTTGTTCCTTAGGCTGGAACCATTTGTATGGATATGTTTATTAACAGCGTGACTAAATTACTGAGGTTTTGTTTGACTTTTGGAACAAGGCCCACCGGCAACGACTCTACTCAAAATTACAAACTATTGAAATACTTACTGTGCTGTGACATTCTGCTTACTTTTACGGTGATTTTACTTTTGAGAGTCGTGGGCGATGGGCCTAAGTAATGATTAGTTCGGGATATTAATTGTTTATTGCACCGGACGACGTACAAATACAAACCATCTCTGGTTTAATGGTACAAAACCAACATGAACCTGTATTAAGACTATTATTATGTTTAAATAAAAAAATAATAAATAACGTCATTACGTCGTCACCGGCTGTCGCTGAAAACCAGCGCTGGGGCTCTGTCTTGCATAGGATCGCAACATAATGCTGATATCAATCAGCATTATGTTGCATTATATTAGCCGTTTGCCGTGGATGTGACGCATGTCAACCTTTTCTTGTATTTTTTTTGTATAAACGTAAACAAATAAACGTATTTCCTTTCTTTAATATTATTAACTAATTATTCTGTCTACTAATTAATAACAAAATTAATTAATATTCATTTTGTTAATAGTTAGTAGGTATGTTTTAATTTTACTGTTCTTAATAATTGCGCACAGCACAGCACCATTTTATTTATTTATCAGTTTATGTACTTGCACACATAATTATAAACAGGTAAAAAGACAGGAACGGGAAAATACGCACAAAGGTGATGTACTTACATATTATAGTTTTGTTTTATAATCCAAATGAGTAGCCCATTCCATAGTTATTTTATACCTGTTAAAGAAAATCAAATGTGCCAAAAATATAGTCAACTAGCTGCACCCCGCGGTTTCACCCGCATAAGTATCGATCCCGTGGTAATATCGGGATAGAAGGTATCCCATATATTAATCCTGGTTATAAACCATCTGTGTGCCAAATTTCATCCGAATCCGTTCAGTAGTTTTTGCGTGAATGAGTAACAAACATCCATCCATACAAACTTTCACGTTTATAATATTAGTAGGATTTAAAAAAAAAATATCATGTTTTTTTTTTCTTGTTCACATAATATGTTGTCTCACAAATATCTCCCCAACCCCATACTTTTACAGTTTTCCTTATTCAGATGAATAAATTATACCGAATGAACTTTGGATTGAACCAAAAGAACATTTAAAAACAAACTTAAGAGTTGTTCAAATTTCTTCTATTTTACTTTTGAGCACGTAAGTTTTTTTTTCCTATTCTAAATTCAAAATCTCCTTTATGCCAGGTCTACACACTCCTAACCCAACAGCCGTCTATAATGGCGGGCGTCGGTTCCGAGGCAATTTTTCACGTCGTATCTCCATCAGGCGCTAAATAATAGAGCCCGGCTTCATGAAGTTTATATTCCATTAGTTGCTGCTGAAACACCATTATTGCGGCCCACTGTAGTTTACAGTTTTATTGCCCGCTTATACAGCCCTGCTGGCTTAACCATAGATGGAACCTAGTTTTTTTGGTTATAGAGTAGGCCATGTTGGTTTAGGTAACCATAGGATACTACGAATATCTAAGTGAGGGGCTTGTGGCTTAGTAATAACAGCCACACGGGTCAATCGATCAGGTTAAGCTTCGCTTGCCGCGGTTGGTCTGTGGATGGGTGATCATCTTTACATATCAATACCCCTCCGTACCTCGGAAAGCACGTTAAGCCGTTGGTCCCGGCTGTCATTCGTGGATCTTTGGCAGTCGTGCCGATCCCGTGGGATTATCGGGATAAAAAGTATACTGTGTTATTCTGATGTTTATGCCATATTACTGTAAAGTTTCATCAAAATCCGTTCAGTAGTTTTTGCGTGAAAGACTAACAAACATCCATCCATCCTCACAAACTTTCGCGTTTATAATAATACTAGCTGCGCCCCGCGGTTTCACCCGCAGAAGTTTCGATCCCGTGGGAATATTGAGATAAAAAGTATCCTGGTTTTAAACTATAGTTTTGGCGTGAAAGAGTAACAAACATCCATCCATCCATACAAACTTTCGCCCTTAAAATATTAGTGTGACTAGGATAGCAGTAGGATATTAAATAGGATAGGAAGTAGGATGTAGTATACAGGGTGGCAGGGATATCGACGCGCAAAATGTACCATGAATTCAGCACATGATTACTAGACACTCTAGCGTAGAAATTTTTCGTCAAAATGTACTGAACAGCAATTTTTTTTCAACCAACATAAGAACTCAACGCAGGGAGTGCACAGAGGGGCAATTGTCATAATCTTAAGAACGTACACAGTCTGATCTCAGTCTCAATCTGTCAAAAAATACTTCTAATTTCCCTACATTTTGACAAGTTTTTGACATTAATTGTTTGTCGCTGAGATGAGACTGCGACTAGATTTTGAACGTTTTAAATTACGAGAATTGGCCTTCTGAGATATGCGCTGAGTCCATAGTAATATGTTGGGCTGCCACTTTTTATGGTATAGTATGGATTGTACCATCATCTAAAATACCAGAAGCATTGCAGATACGTTATCATCCAAGTGACACAGTTTAAATGACTTATGTACAGACGCCAGCAGGTCAAGCTACCCGAAACTGTCAAATTTTCCCAATCAACCTTGAACCTTAATGCTTTAGCGATAAAGTTGAAAATGTATTAAAGAAATTTGACAGATTGTAGTAACTTGATGTGCTGGCGTCCGTACCACATCATTTTTTGCCTAGCCTTTTCCCAACTATGTCGGGGTCGGCTTCCATTATAATCGAACGCAGCTGAACACCAGTATTTTACACGGAGCGATTGCCTATTTGACCTCCACAATCCATGTAATGTGACACGATACTCCTTGGTAAGACTGATTGTCAGACTTTCGAGCTTCTGACTACCCTTAGCGACTGTCAAAGATTAACAAATGACAGTCGGGACCAACGGATTAACGTAGTTTCCGAGGCACGGATGGGTCTCGCTATCACCCATTCACGGACCGGCCTCGGTAAGCGTTGCATAACCTTGAAGACGACCTGATGGCTCGTACCTGCGGCGTAATTGCGTAACACACTAACAGTAGCAATGGCTTTCATTTTGATAGTTCAACAACATCCATTGCGTTAGTTACGTTGTTGAGCAGATTTTCTTTCGAACATATGAAGCAATGGATTAGTAATATCCTTCAAAATGATTCAGATTAAGATTAAAAGTGTGTTACGCAATTAGGGTACTTACTGTACTTACCCTCAGCAAATCCAGAAAAAACTTAAACGTTAAATAAATCCACGTTTCACTATCCCATTCCAATCTAAATAAACAACAAAAAAAAAAACTATAAAAAGAGTACTCGACAATCTCCATTCGTCCGCCATCATAAATAAGAAAACAAAGAATAAAAATAATCAACTAGATGAGCCAAACAGCAATGAATAGTAAGTGCGCACACATAGCGACGTATAACTGACTCCGTGTAATAATACGCGAATGATAGGCATCAGTAATATAGCAGCAGTCAGATTGAAATGATAACTGTGCGTAGGCTACATGGATTTGTATGGACACCACTATTCTACAGGAGAAAGTGGGACTGTCTTTTTTTTTTTTTTTTTAAATACGTTGCCCCGCACTAGGAATTTCTCCTGTATCGTGGGTGCGTTTACAAACATTTAAACTCACATACACAAACAGCCAGACCCGGAACAACTACTTATAGGTCATACAAATATTTATCGTTTGTTTTGTCTGTCTTAGCATTCTTCGTAGAGCTTTCGCTCAAGCTCATCCAGTGGACAAAGGACCACATACAGTAGCCTCTAAAATTAGTTGACATTTTTCCACTTCAGCTGTGACTCAACACATTATGATTTAAAATTCTATTGATTCAAATGTTTGAACTGCTATAAAGTTGTTATTGACAGACTGATTTTACCAACACCAGATAATTTTATCCGAGGAATAATTTTGAATTTTGGCAGTTATTCCACACAAAATCGGTCAGACGTCAATTTTACGCCACGAATAATAATCAGCCCTTATTAACCTACCTGTGACTTATCATAAAAAATAATCAAGTATTCCATATTAGGAGTGTAGTAAGTATTAGGAGTTAGACATTACAGTTCAAGTGGAAAAATGTCAACTAACTTTTGGAGGCCGGGGCTACGTATATCTTTGCATGTGTTCAGAGATTCTTAGTACTAGAAAGCTGTAATTTGACATGGGTATACTGTATACATATTAATCACGCTGTAGCGGTATCTACAACGCCACATGCGAACAACGCGTCATACTGACGTCACGCAAATCCTGCATCTCGCAAACAGAGTTTACCGCGCAATTAGCATCGATACAATTTCCCAACATCAATCGTTGGGCAGTTGCCCGCCAGACACAACACCCGTCTGGTCGGAGGATCCTCCCTTTTCTATGGAGGATGAGTGAACTTTACAGCCTGTTCCTCATACCTCTAAAACGCCGACAAAGTGTTAAATAAAATCTTTTTATTGTGGCTCTTTGCCTCTCCACTCCTCTCATCCACACTTTACGTGTAGGGGAGCCCACATGTAAAGTGTGGATGATGTCGAAGATGAAGTCATCGTTATCATGTAGAAATCGCCTTTCAACGCTATGAGCGATTTTATAAATCGGGAAGCAAATCAACTTTGAGTGAAGGTCAACTTAATACGTGGACTTAATGTACGATAATATATTAACTTTAGGATGTTTTTTTTTTCCAAAACTTTGAAACCATGTGACATCCACCAACCCACACTGGGCCCGCGTGGATCACTCCCTTTCACAGAGAGGAGGCCTGAGTGCCAACAGTGGGAACATTATAGACTGATAATGTAAGGAATTAATTTTGGAAGCTGCGGGCAAATCCAATATTTTGCTATTGGGCGACTGACGGGCCGACCGGCTATTCGCCGTTTGTTGACTAAGCACCTCCATTCTCTCCTCTATTTTCATCGACCAGAAACATAGCATTTGTTGGTTCTGATCCGTCATATAATTTTGGGAAAATCCCGCATGATTCACATCCCCCAGCCACCCTACTCTCCTACTCCTATTCCTCAGTAATACGAACATCATTTATTACTCAGTTATCAGTGCCTCGACGTACGCCCGCCATATTTGTTATCGAACTATTATTGGCGGGAGTTCTTCTCACAATTACGTTATTTTTATAAGTTTCTGTCATTTTCGATCGGGATTATGTTGTTTTTTCGACGTTGATGAAATAATATTAGATATTCCTCCTGATTTTAACATACATTCTTTCTTGCTTCAGTCAGTACGTATAACTTAAAACTAATACTGCCTTAATTTATAAGAGTATTTTTCATATGGCACCAGTCGTTTATAATAAATTGCCAAAAGAGCTAAAAAAATTACATGTTAATTTATTTAAGCAAAGATTAAAAACGATGTTATGTCAAAAATGTTATTATAGTGTCTCAGATTTTTTAGCAGACAAATTTTGACTTTAAGTATTATTGTTTTTTTTTATTACTAGATATTTTTTTAATATTATCTAACAAAAATTGTATTATAAAATTCTAATTTGACATTGACATATCTCTGCAATAATTATCTGACTGAAGCGTTTATTATAACATACATTTTTATATTACTTAATTATTTTTTACTGTTGACATTTTAAAATTATTATTTTTGCTATATTCACTTTAAATTAATGATGTTAATTATTACTTATTCATATTTGTACGCCGTCATCGGCAAAACATAGTGTACCTATATATTTTATTAACAACACCTGTTTTTACACCACCTGTTTTACAAATAAAAAAAACTTTGACTTTGAAAACTTCGAAGACTTGTGACATCTACCAACCTGCACTGGACCCACGTGGTGGATTATGGCTCAATCCCTCTCACAGAAAGAGGAGGCCTGTGTCCCAGCAGTGGGAACATTATAGGCTGATTTTAATCCCTTGGGTTCCTCTGTATGACTGTCTCTTCATCTCCCACTTATCTTGAAAGAAAGAAAGAAACAGAAAGAAAAGAAATTTATTTGCGGCAAACATGACGCATAAAAAAGAACACAAACACAAAAAAAAATAACAAGTTGGCGGTAAACATGCCTCACATCCACGCAAAACGGCCATCGCTCAGCATAATGCTAAGACCCTATACGAGACAGAGCCCAGCGCTGCGATTCTGACCAAAACTTTAATTTGATTGAAAATAACAATTTAGATTAGACCAAACAACAGTTTCCGAGATTTCTTGAAGGGCTTTTTACTTATGGCAATCGACTGTTCAGGCGATCGTCGGTGTTCATTTCAGGCAAATGAGCAGTTTTTTCATGGAGTTTGAAAGCCAGATTTAAAAACTTTCACACGCAACGGTCTGCAGAATCATCTTCTCTCTCTTCGAGAGGGAGTGGGCTAAAATCTGCCACGCGGGCCCAGTGCGGGTTGGTAGATGTCACATGTCTTCAATTTTTTGGTTCTAGGACATGCCGGTTTCCTCACTATGTTTTCCTTCACCGTTTTGAGAGCAGTGGTGATGAAATAATTTACACAAAGTAAAGCGCCTATCTGGTTTCGAACCTACGACCTACAACTCAGAAGTCACGGCCGTTACCACCGGGCCACCACAACTCCCTTACAGCCTGCAGTATAAAAGGCGATCAGTACGCATCAACTACATTTCCAACTAAAGTATATGATAAGTCTGACCCACAAAGGTATTTCTCATTACCCAAAAAATATAAATTTTCCGCTCACATACTGCCTCTCAGACAGCCATCCACCCTACCTACCTTCCTCACACACAATCAATACACCTACAACACAACACAACACAAAACAACACAGGTAAACCATACATCACTCCCATTAAAGGCTCCGATACGTGCGACCGTTTAATTAACACCCACACATGCACACGCTGAGTCGTGTCGCAGACAACACAGGGGTGGATTGCGGATGTCACAAACTTTATTCAATTTCTGGTGTAACGTCACAGACTATGGGAGAACCAAAAATTCAAAGATATGTGACATCTGCCAACCGTTACTGGGCCCGCGTGGTGGATTACGGCCTCCCCTCATAGAGAAGAGGCCTGTGTCCCAGCAGTGGGAACATTATAGGCTAGTTTCTAGATTCTTCACAATGTTTTCGTTCAGCGTTTTGAGGGCAGTGGTTATGAAATAATTTACATAAAGTAAAGCGCATAAATAAGAGCAATGGTGGCCCAGTGGTATCGGCCGTGACTTACGAGTTGTAGGTCGTAGGTTCGAACCCAGACAGGCGCTTTACTTTGTGTTAATTATTTGATCACCACTGCTCTCAAAACGGTGAAGGAAAACATCGTGAGGAAACCGGCATGTCCTAGAAGCAAAAATTCGAAGACATGTGACATCTACCAACCCGCAATGGGCCCGCGTGGTGGATTACGGCCCGCTCCCTCTCACCGAGAGGAGGCCTGTGTCCCAACAGTGGGAACATTATAGGCTGATTATGTTATGTAAAGCGCATGTCTGGGTTCGAACCTACGACCTACGAGTCGTAAGTCGCGGCCGTTGTTTACCACTTGGTCATCACTGCTCAATTTGCTCATAATACTTAGGTACTTCTAATTTATGATGATTTACTTTAAAAACCGAGTTCAAAAAATAAATTCACTTTCTAAGTGTCTAAATTATTTCATCACCACTGCTCTCAAAACGGTGGACGAAAACATCGTGAGGAAACCGGCATATCCTAGAACCAAACATTCGAAAACATGTGTCATCTACCAACCTGCACTTGGCCCGCGTGGTGGATTACAGCATTACAGCCCACTGCCTCTCTCAGAGAGGAGGCCTGTGTCCCAGTAGTGTGAACATTATAGGCTGACTAGCAGCGCCCCGCGGATTCACCCGCATAAGTTTCAATTCCTTGGGAATATCGGAATAACAAGTATCCTATATGTTAATCCTGGTTATAAACCATCTGTGTGCCAAATTTCATCCAAATCCGTCCAGTAGTTTTTGCGTGAAAGAGTAACAAACATCCATCCATCCATCCATACAAACTTTCACGTTTATAATATTAGTAGGATACTTGAGTTAGGTCCGAAGTAGTAACTTTACACTACAGACTCCGGCTCTGCCCCTCGTGTGGCGGTCGTTCGTGTGTCGTCAGTAACGGGTGCCTTATTAAGTAACAGTACGACAGAGCTGATGGGTGGCTCGTTATTGAATGGACACAGGGTCAAATTGAATTACCTACCTAGCGAAATTCTGCAGACGTGATTGGTCGATATCTGAGGGACAATTCTCGTAAAATTAAGAACGTTCACAGTCAGATCTCAGTCTCAATCTGTCAAAAATACCTTTAATTTGCCTACATTGACAAGTTTTTGACATTGATTGTCGCTGAGATGGGATTGCGACTAGATTTTGAAAGTTTTTAATTTAAAACGAGAAAATATTTGTTTTGATTGTAAATTGTTATGGGGTCAATGACCTTAGTTAGTATAGTTACTTGAAATATCAGTTAAAAATTTTTTTTTTTCGTGTAAACTTCATTGGCGTGATAAGTATCCATATTCAAACATGATAAAACAAAAAAAAACTAATTTTCTCAACACATACTTGAAATAACTACACTACTGTACATAAATGGTTAAATAAATAAACAAAAACTTTTCTCGTTGACCCCATAAAGAATATTATCATTTTTTTTTAATCGCGTCTGTGGAGTTTTCTAGCAAATTTAATTTAACCTTGTATAAAGGTAAGCTGCCATATGTACAGTGGTTGAGTTAACATATAAAGTTTTCTATATGTATTTGTAGTCCTTTTTTTCTTTTTCTTTTTTCGGATGGGAAATCATCAATGACCCCTCGCGCTCCGGGTGGAGCGGAAGGAATTGTCAGACTCTTACTGACTAAAACCCACCCATGTTCCTTCCTTTGCCGTTTATGTTCCGGGGTAGCGGTAACCCTTTCGGACAATCCCGCTGACCCGGCAGGCTTCGGCCCTAAGGGGGGGCCCCTCAAATTATGCTGACAACTCTTTGAGGCGCGCGTGTACACTTACGCGCCGTCCACATAATAGTCCTTCAGACCGGATTTCGGACATGGCGACAAATGTAATCGGAGACTATAGCCATCGACATAGGAGATATCATAGTGCACAGGTGTGTCCGCAGGCACAGGTGGACTCTCTCCTCCCTCAATCTCATAGTCCGATGGGACGGCAATCCTGCTCGGCCGGAGAGAGATCAGGTGCAGGACCAACGGCTCAAATCGCCATCTTCCAAAAACCGGTCCGTTACTAAGGAATTCCAGACAGCTTCCTAACAGAAAAACCAGAAAATTCTAAAGTTTTTATATGCATGGGTTGTGCCCGTAGTGTGGGGATCGACCCGTGCGGCTGTTATTACATAGCCACGACTAAGTAATAACAGCCGCACAGGTCGATCGATCAGGCTATTTTTAATTTTATATTTTAAATTGTTTCTTTTTAGGTTGCTTAGCTTGGGACAAATGGTGCTGTGTGAAATGTCCAGGGATTTATTTATTATTTTATTATTATTATTTATTTATTGTTCTCACCTAAAGAAGCAATAAGAATAATGTATTCAGGATTTTGTAATAATATCTTAATTTAAAATAGTATCCTTGGAGTTGCTTGCCCGTTCTTCTCCATAGAGATCTACGTTTTGGAATGGGCAACTATCTTCAACTTTCTGACTAACTGACCGACTGTTTAATTTTGACAATTCAAAAGTGCCTGTAAATGGTTTCATTGTAATAAATGATTTGAGTTAAGTACGCTGGCCGCGATCGGTCTGTGAATAGGTGACCATCTTTACATATCGAGGCCCCTCCGTGCCTTGGAAATCATGTTTTACCCTTAGTGCCGGCTGTCATTCGTGGATCTTTGACAGTCGTTACGGGTCGTCAGAAACCCGAAAGTCTGAAAACTAGTCTTACCAAGGGGTATCGTATTACCCAGTAACTGGGTTGTGGAGGTCAGATAGACAGACGATCCATGTAAAATACTTGTATTCAGCTGCATCCGGTTAGACTGGAAGCCGACCCCAACATAGTTGGGAAAAGGCTAGGCTGATTCATTTATAAGGTCAATTTCATCTTGGACTGCTCACCATCATACACCTTTTTATTTTTTATTTAAAATGGAGAGTTCTTATCTAAAATAATTCAGCGATAACAATTTGTTTGTCTGATTTTTGCCTGATTTGGGAATTGAACCTGTTAAATTTATTTATTTATTATTATTTATTTATTTATTTTTTATTTAAATATCAACCTTACAACGATCATAACAGGCCTAACCTAATGCGACAGTGTAGTTATCCACTTAAAATTAACTTATTTAACCTTAAATACCTAACAACAAATAATATAATTTTTTACCTTACATAACTAACTCATCATCATCATCATTTCAGCCGATAGACGTCCACTGCTGGACATAGGCCTCCCCCAAGTGTCGCCACATTGACCGGTCCCGTGCGACTCGCATCCAGCGGATTCCCGCAACCTTCACCAGGTCATCGGTCCACCTAGTGGGAGGCCTTCCAACGCAACGTCTTCCGGTTCGCGGTCGCCACTCCAGAACTTTTCGGCCCCATCGGCCATCCGTTCTGCGAGCAATGTGCCCTGCCCACTGCCACTTAAGTTTGGCAATTCTTCGGGCTACGTCGGTAACCTTGGTTCTCTTGCGGATGTCCTCATTTCTGATTCGATCACGCAAGGAAACTCCGAGCATAGCCCTCTCCATTGCCCTTTGAGTGACTTTAAGCCTTCTGATGAGGCCCATTGTGAGCGACCACGTTTCAGTCCCGTATGTGATCACTGGCAACACACACTGGTCATAGACTTTCGTCTTGAGACACTGTGGTAAGTTGGACGAGAAGATACCGCGCAGCCTCCCGAACGCCGCCCAGCCGAGTTGGATTCGACGATTGACCTCTTTCTCGAAGTTAGACCTACCTAACTGGACCGTTTGTCCCAGGTACACATAATCGTCTACAACTTCGAGTGTTGAGTCTCCGATCTTGATAGGAGTGGGTGTGACATGGGCATTCAGCATGATCTTGGTTTTGTCCATGTTCATTTTAAGACCCACTCTTCCGGAAGCTCTGCTGAGGTCATCGAGCATTATACTGAGGTCCTCCATGGTCTCAGCCATGACCACTATATCGTCGGCAAACCGAAGGTGAGTGATGTACTCGCCATTGACGTTGATGCCTAGCCCTGTCCAGTCCAGAACCTTGAAGACATCCTCTAGTGCAGCGGTGAACAGTTTCGGAGATATGACGTCTCCCTGTCTCACCCCTCGCTGCAGAAGGATAGTTTCGGAAGCTTGGTCCTGAAGTCGGACTGACATGGTGGCGTTTTTGTACAAACACTTCAACATCTCGATGTACCGATAGTCGATTTGGCACCGTTGGAGAGACTGCAGTACAGCCCAGGTCTCGATCGAATCGAAGGCTTTCTCGTAGTCCACAAACGCTAAACAGAGTGGCAGGTTATACTCTTCGGTCTTCTGTATAACTTGCCGCAGCGTATGTATGTGGTCCACGGTGCTAAAGCCTTTTCGGAAACCGGCTTGTTCGGGAGGCTGAAAATCGTCAAACCTGCGCGCGAGACGATTCGTGATGACTCTTGAAAACAACTTGTAGACATGGCTTAGAAGTGAGATGGGCCTATAATTCTTCAACCGGGCATTGTCGCCCTTCTTGAAGAAGAGTACCACCACACCCCTGCACCATGCCTGCCACCATGCCTGCACCATGCATGCCATAACTAACTATATTTAATAAAACCCTTGTTAGTATGTGTTGTTGTTGTTAATGTATGTGTTGTTGTTGTTAATGTATGTGTTGTTGTTGTTAATGTATGTGTTGTTGTTGTTAATGTATGTGTTGTTGTTGTTAACGTATGTGTTGTTGTTGTTAATGTATGTGTTGTTGTTGTTAATGTATGTGTTGTTGTTGTTAACGTATGTGTTGTTGTTGTTAATGTATGTGTTGTTGTTGTTAATGTATGTGTTGTTGTTGTTGTTAATGTATGTGTTGGGTTTTTCTATAAAGAATTTTTTAGAAGCAGGCCGGAGTCTGTATACGCCCTCTATTGCATGGGACTTAAATATAACTAGCGAAATGAGGTTCCTCTGCCCAGCCTTTCGGGGCTATTACAGGCGTGATGCTATGTTACTTGTTTGCATAGAGCGTTGTACTGCTTTGTAGCTTATAGGTCATATTATACGAGAGAGTATCTGAAATAATTTAAGCAGAAACATACTGGTATTCTGCTGCATCCGGTTAGACTGGAAGCCGACCCCAACATAGTATGGAAAAGGCTAGGCAGATAATGATTATCTGAAATAATTTCTGTGAAATTAAATTGTAACGCTTTCGTAGCTCGAGCGGTTCTGTTAACTATGCTTTCGTAGCACATTCGTAGCGCGAGCTACGCCGTAGCACAGCGTGTAGCGCATTGAGATACGCGGACCTACGCAATTTCCTTGATCCTTTTTTACAAAAAATGACTTAGTTTCCGGATAAACACTATCTATTGGACTATCTACAGAGTTTATTAAGTTTGAATTTATCCGTCAGATAAATGTTAACCGGTATAAGACTGTGAATAAAATTAAGTCATTTATCTTGAAAACTATAGTAACATTGTGTTTAGAATACGTAATATTAATGTAAGGCAAACAGCATTGACAGCCGAATTGCGTAACACACAATAAATCACAATCTGAATCATTTTGATGGAGCTAATCCATTGGTTCTTATGTTCGAAAAAAAATTTCTGCTCAACAACGCAAATAACGCAATTGTAGCGGTATCTACAACGCCACATGCGAACAACGCGTCATACTGACGTCACGCAAATCCTGCATCTCGCAAGCAGAGTTTACCGCGCAATTAGCATAGATACAATTTCCCAACATCAATCGTTGGGCAATTGCCCGCCAGACACAACACCCGTCTGGCCGGAGGATCCTCCCTTTTCTATAGAGGATGAGTGAACTTTACACCCTGTTCCTCATACCTATAAACTGGTGACCCCAAACATAAACTCCACGGAAACCAACCAACGGAACCATCACGTCGGGGTCACCAGTATAGAGGTATGAGGAACAGGGTGTAAAGTTCACTAAACCTCCATAATGAATGTTGTTGAACTGTCAAAATGAAAGCCATTGCTACTGTTTGTGTGTTACGATATTACCCCGCAGGTCCTTTAATAATCTGTTGCTAAATTAAAAGATCAATTAGTAAGTGTATAATTTATTTATTTATTTAATCTTTTTGCACAAAAAAAAAGGTACAAAGGCGGACTTAATGCCTTAGGCATTCTCTACCAGTCAACCAAGGGTGGTGAAGAGATTATAATTATGTGTTATTTTACCGCTACAGTGAAGCATTATTTTTATCTTATCGTATACTGCACTGGTTGACGTCATCACGTCAACGCCGCCCGGCTGTTGCTGTAAACCAGCTCTGGGGCTCTGTCTCGCATAGGGTCTTAGCATTATGCACTTCCTCTGTTCCTAAAAATCATCATTATATTTTCTTTGCTCCTGTTTCATGTTTATTATTATATGTTTATTTGTATTTATTGTATTCTGTAAATGGTACACCACAGACTACCTGCAGTATTTGTCTCTCTTTCCCCTTTTCAATCCATCCAAAGGTTGTCTTTAAAAGATCGCTTGTCGTGATCGTTGTGTCACCCTTTGTAAAATTTGACGACGGAAACGTGTGTGTAAGCTGGAGTGACGTCACCCCAGCTGCTCATATCATAACTTCCAAAAGAAAGAAGATATGATTATGTATTATACCTCAAAAAATAAGGCATAATAGCTGCCATTTTCAGCAAAATTTTCAAATCTCTGGTCAAAATACTCTATGAGTTATTAAGACGGCAAACATGTGTAAGCTGGAGTGACAGCACCCCAGCTGCTCATGTCATATCTTCCGAACGTTTTTGATCGTAGTTTCAACACTTTTTAAGTATTACCGTTCAGTTTGTTCCTACCTTGTGCAGCTATTATGCCTTATTTTTCTGACTATAGTCCAAAACCCTAACCTCGTTGGTTTGCCTGTATTTAATGAGGAAGCTGGGGTGATGTCACTCCAGCTAACACACACTAAGCGACTCATATTGACGAAGTTTTTGTGGCAGCTAAATTAAGACTGAAAACTTTGATTGCAGCTATTATGCCTAAAATATTAGCATAGGTAGAATTATTCTATCACATATGAGGAAGCTGGAGTTATACACACGGTAAGACGAACTTTTTCACAAACACCTTGTTCTAACTTAACTCATTTTTCAGCACATTCGGTGTCTTAATACGTTGACTGCCAGTCAACAGACATAATAGAAAATCTATTGTTGACGGTCACCTGTGACCGCGGTGGGAGTCCAATGACTTAGGGCTCATTTTTCCAACGCCAGATAATTTTGAATTTTTGACAGTTCCTCCATACAAAATCTGTCAGACGTCAATTTTATTCCATGAATAAAAAATATCTGTCTATTGAGAATCCAAGCCCTTAACAAAATAAAACAACAATATAAATGTATATAATAACTTTCTTATTTATTCTTTTGTTTTATATTTTAAAATGTAATTTTTACAATGTTCCTTACGAACTAAGATATTTTATATTTAATGCGTTAATTAATTAAACAATTATCTATTTTACTATGAACACTAAAACTTATTTCGTTAAACATTAATATTTTACACAACATTTACAATAAAAGGTACAGACTTGCGACTAAAAATCGCAGGCTATTTTCGCTGGAGCGGTGAATGCTTATGCGGATCCCGCACCCCAGGTTATAAGGAGAGGTGGAACATCGCGGTGGTTTTAGCCGGTAAAAGTCTATACCCCTCTATCACCCCTACGATGGAGGAAGAGGTTCTCCAACGGGCAACTAGAAAAGAAAAAAAAACGTCTATTTTCGCTGAAGTTTCACTGGGTTCACTGTTTCGTATTCGAAAACAAGGATATAAATAAGAATATTAAAATAAGAAGGATATATACATATATATATCTATATATATCTACATATCTACCTATGACTTATAGTCGCATGTCTGTAGGAAACCTACAATCCTTACACAGTCATTTCACCTCTGATTGCACAGTGATCTCTATTTTCTTTGAAATAAGGTTGCTATTGGGTTGCTGCCACTGACAAGTCTGTCAAAATCACAGTGATCTTTATTTTCTTTACTATAAGGTTGCTATTAGGTTGCTGCTGTCAGAGATAAAATAACTGTGAAAGGACGCCATTGTTGAAAATGGTATACACACATATAAAATTACATTATAATTTCGATATTGCACTAATGTTTACTACAATTTAAGGTCTATCCAGATATATCAAGGCCGTGTCCGGGACGTGGCAGGGCCGTGGCAGTCACTAAAGCTCCGTCGCCGTCCCGGACAAGGACGTGCGTGAACGTGTTCATACAAAATGTATATGTTACCGGCCAAACCCGATTTTAGGATGAACTAGTTTCGCCTAGGCCAAACCAGTTCCGGACCCAGACTGGCGCTTTACTTTGTGTGAATTATCGGTGAAGGAAAACATCGTGAGGAAAACGGCATGTCCTAGAACCAAAAATTTGAAGACATGTGACATCTAACAACCCGCACTGGGCCCGCGTGATGGATTACGGCCCACTCCCTCTCACAGAGAGGAGGCCTGTGTCCCAGCAGTGGGAACGTTATAGGCTGATTATGTTATGCAAACCAGTTTTCCCTACACGGGATATGACAAACCAGTATAGCCTAAACCAAACTCGTTCATCTTGTTATCGATAGGATAAACCAATTTAGCCTAGGTCGAATCGGTTTATCCTAGTTAGAATTTACATGCTTTAGGATAAACTGGCACGTCCTAGTCTGAACTAATTTTGTCTAGGCGGAACGCATGTCGCTGCCTGTACGAACGGGGAATCCCCGAATCATCTCTGGCTCGCCACCCGCGCCCTTCAACCCTTCTTTGCTCGCCCTGTTCGTTGATTTGAACAGTATTTTGCATCGACGAGTGCGCGTGTTAAGTTACTGGTTGCGTTTAAAAGGTTTTATTATAATCCTAGTATAATTATTGTGAGGCGTTTTATCATGGAATTTCCTCCAAAAATTTTCCTCACGAATTGAACCTTCGTGTAGTAGACAAGCCAATCAGAAGCTGAGCAGAGTGAAAACAAAAAGTCACACGACCCACAGCTACATGAGCTGCATGATGTGATTGACACATCATAAAGTTCATCAGCTGGAAGAAAGTATTTTATATTCCCTTCACACCATGCAATGACTTTTTCACATCACCATTTTTAAAAACAGCAAATCGTTTCAGTCTTCTTTTTTGTCATGATGTTCATTTTTCCAATTTTTCCACGTCTTCTACTTGTTTAAACATATCCGCATATTCGTCTACTGATAATACTTGTTTTCACTGAATATGAATATGAATTACACCGATCCTAGCGTGGTTAAACCAGACTCGATTAATCGAATGAACCCCAAGATTCGCACTAGCTCCTGTAGCCTCATGTTCATGATGCTACAGCGACCATTGCATATCAAGGAGTAGACCGGGGCGCGCGGTAATGGTAAGGAAGAAGTGCCCGTAGAAATGGTAGGATTTAAGAGCCTACCGGATATGCATCCTAGAGTAAGCATTGGACTAGTGGAGAGATGGGTGATATTTGTCTATGGATGGGCATCTTTTAACGACGTCGCGGCCAGGTGCAGTTCAGGTCGAGTTTCACCTGTGAATCTTTTGGCGGGGTTTCAACCGCTTATCTCACTAGCAGGTTTCTTGATCCTATTTCTGTGTTCTGCCGTATCCCTCCAAAAATTGATTCCTTTGTCGAAGTATTTCATGTCCTATTTTGAGTTGTCATTCCATGTGTTGGTCGGCCGATTTTCTTGGATTTGGCCTTGTACTGTATTGTTGTATGCAGCAGGTGTAGTTCGCGGCGCCTATGAACATGTGCGAGTTAGCACATCCTGTCGGTCTTGAGGCGCACTGATAACACTTGTTTTCACTCTACAAAATTTCCTCCAAAAACTTTTCTCTACACAGCTTTTGATTGGCTTGTCTACTACACGAATTGAGCTTTCGTGTAGTAGACGAGCCAATCAGAAGCTGCTGAGAGGAAAGTTTTTGGAGGAAATTCCATGATAAAACGCCTCACAATAATCATACTAGGATTATAATAAAATCTTTTAAACGCAACCAGCAACTTAACACGCGCACTCGCCGGTGCAAAATACTGTTCAAATCAATGAACAGGGTGAGCAAAGAGGGGTTGAAGGGCGCGGGTGGCGAGCCAGACATGATTCGGGGTTTCCCCGTTCGTACAGGCAGCGACATGCGTTCCGACTAGGCCAAATTAGTTCAGACCAGGAAGTACCAGTTTATCCTAAAGCATGTAAATTCTAACTAAGATAAACCGATTCGAACTAAGCTAAACTGGTTTATCCTATCGGTAACAGAATGAATGAGTTTGGCCTAGGCGAAACTAGTTCATTCTAAAATCGGGTTTGGCCGGTAACATATACACCGATTTTTTTTTTGAGCCCCTGACGAAGTACGGTCCGTCCACGTCCCGGACACGGCCCTGATATGTGTGGATAAACCTTTAACATACTTTGGCTTTTAACACACATCTACAGAAAAAAAAAATTGTAAAAAGAAAATACAAACGCTAAATTTTGTAAATAATGTTCTACAAATGTATTCCATATTTATTTTCTTCAAAAGATTGAAATTATTGGTAAAATTGTCTCTTAAAAACCAATTTCGATTATTCTAAAATAAACCTTACCATAGACAAATCTACTAATTTGGAGCATTTTAACGTGGAATGAATAATCACCAAAACTTATAAATTACTGTACAATAAATTTTTACGTCTTTTTTTTAGTAAAATTAAATTATATAATCATTCATTTCCGTTCATTCAAAATCGTTCACTCACAGGTATGACCAGCATTCAATAAATTAACTAATAAACATATTTACAATAATTCTTTCTCGTCCAAATGGGTTACAATTCGGTACTCGGTCAAATTCCACTGTACATTTTGACCCCCATTATAAGTACAGACGCCAGCACATCAAGCTACTACAATCTGTCAAATTTCTTTAATAGGTTTTCAACTTTATTGGTAAAGCATTAAGGTTCAAGGTTGATTGGGAAAATTTGACAGTTTCGGGTAGCTTGACCTGCTGGCCTCTGTACATACATAATAATTTTGTTTTTTTCTCTCCCAAATTACAACGGTGCGATATTTTGGGGGTTAAACTCAACTCAGAGTTTGTCCCCCAATTAGACACAATCATACCTTTTCATTCAACCCATTTGGCAAACTTCTTAAACGCACCACCCCATCGGGAAAATTAAGCCCCAAAATTATTTATCAACATTCAAGTTGAAGTTCGAATACGGAGGCCTTAGCGACGTCGCCTCCGCGTTCACGGGAGAGGGGGGCGTAGGGGGGATGTAAGGGTAGCGGGGGTACGTAGGGTAGGGGTAGGGGTACCCCGCGGGTAGCAGCTGGGGGTTGTGGAAGGGGGGAATGAGGGCGGGGGAGGGGTATCCGTAAGGTAGGCCTACGGATGAGGCCGCCGCTTGGAGGATTGATGCGGCGAAGGCTGGGTCACTGTAGACGGCTGCGTATGGCCAAGCGACGGCTATGCGTTGTCTCTTGTCCTTCATTCTTCGGTTCTGGAACCATACCTGTTGATAAAGAGATGTGATTTAGTGGAATGTTGATTGGAAATAAAATTCGGAATTTCAAGGGTAACTTTCTAGAATAAGTAGAGATTGGAACTGGAAGATTTATAAGCTATTTCTGTTAAAGGTTAAATAAACTTGCAGGGTGCAGGTGTTAAATATTAACCGGTATACTTGTGTGGCCGTGAATAAATTGAAGTAATTTATCTTGAAAACTATGGTAACATTGTGCTTAGAATAGGTAATATTAATGTAACTCAAACAGGACCCTAATTGCGTAAGACACTATCAATCAGAATCAGAATAATTTTGAATGCTATCGCTAATTCATTGCTTCATATGTTCGAAAAATTTGTCTGCTCAACAACGTACACAACGCAATGAATGTTGTTAAACTGTCAAAATGACAGCCATTGCTACTGTTAGTGTGTTAAACAATTACCCCGCTGCTGGGTCTTTGTTTTCTTGTCTTAGTCAATATTAAGCATTTTCATAATCATAGCCTAAGCGCCCTTTAATTTGATTGTATAAAAACTATTTATTTAAGTATTTGTTAAATGGCACTCAGCTTTATAAAGAATCGATTTAAGTACGACTGAAGGGCACAATTCTCGAGTGTCGTATTTAGCTTTTAGCGCATCTTAATTACCTCACAAAACACATCGCTTTTTAATAAAAAAAGAGTGTGAATTTAAAACCTGCTTACACAAATTCACAAATTATGTTGCTACAGACGCCATTGGCAAATAAAATAGAAATCTGTGATCCGAACCGAACATCATTATACAAAGTGCTAATAGAGATAATAAAACGCTATTATCGCAGTCGCGATACATAGCGTTTTGAAAGCGAGGAACGAGAATGGAACGAATGAATGGTTTGCTAGATTGTTCCATTAATAATACGGTTTAACTGCAATAAAATTAACTTATCTGATTCTGGATTTTATTATTGTGAATGAACTAAGAAAGTAAATGATCGTTTAAGGGCTGATTATCAACAGATAATTCTTAATCGTGGAATAAACTTGACGTCTGATAGACTCTGTATGGAAGAACTGTCAAAAATTCAAAATTATTCCTCGAATAAAATTATCTGGCGTTGGAAAAAACAGCTCTTAATTGTAGTATTTCAAAAAGTGAATCTCCTTTAAAAAAAAACGGTATTATTAAATGAGTCCCTTACAAAAAAAGGTGCAACTGCTTCGGTTAAAATTAAGCTCGTCACATCAAGGTTGTCTATAGTACTGCTTAGCAGCACAAAAATATATTAGAACCGTAAGTTTTTAGCACTACATCGCTAATTAATTGCATGTTTTCATATAACTGAGTAGTCATAAATAGGTGCGTCTAAAATAATTTTGAAATTTTTAAAGAAGGTTATATTTATAGACTACCTTCTTTAGCATAAGAAAACTATCATGCAAAATAACAACAGGATTTCCTCAGCTTTGAATTTATGAAACATTTTGGAATATCCAGCCTCTTGGGCAACTAAAATCTTCCATCAAACAGTCAACAGAGCCTTCCTACATTATTCCTCAGCCCGATCCTTCTAAAATCATTAAACACAGCATAATAGCCGCCCTTACAATGTATGTACACAAAGACTTTCCCTCCAAAAGGCGGCCATCTTTGTTCGCAAAGTGTTAATTGGCGGGAACCGCGCGAATGTTCGCACAAAACGACTTTCCTTTAGCGCTTCCAAGAAGATTATTGCATTTTATTGTGCAGAAATAATAAAACAAGGGGCTTAACGGCTTAGCTAAGAGTCAATGCTCAAATATAAAGGCGAAGAACAAACTTCAAGTGTAAATATGTATAAAACCTCTTTCGTTACAAAATCAGAGGAAAAAAAGTGACGTTGACAGATAAACTTGGCCGGTTGTATTTTTTTTTATGAGCAATGATACGCAATTTGTACAGGTCAAAGTCGAACTTCTTGGATCATTATTTCGAACAACATCAATCAAAGCCGCCAGCGACAATCTAAAGCGTTCATTGCGCAACACTAATCTGGAAATTCAAAACCTCTATTCATTTATTGACACGTTACACAGCATTTACGACAGCAATAAAAATTAATCACAATAAACAAACATACGAATAAAAATCCAGTTCTTTATAACTCATCAAATGGTAGCCGAAAGGTATAATTTAATAGTTTTTAATTGGTATTATCGCGTCATAAAACAGATGCCCATAGACAACCGATGAAGTGTTTTCATTCACTCACTCACTAATGATGGCGGGGCCGAGGCTTTGTTGACAGCGGTGAGCGGGCTTTTTAATCGCTTCGTTTTTATAAACGTGTTTTATTCCAGCCCTTAGGCATTCCAAAAAAGAAGAAGCAACTTACAAAATTCTAATCGCAGGGTTTCATTTTTTTCTTCACGAATAGTCAAACTCAATTCAAAGCATTCATTTCAAATAAACCAATTACAGGCACTTTTGAACGCCCGGCCCTGGTCCAGGCCATGGTATGGAGCGAGAGTGCATGGGAAGCCGTCAACTCCTTCTGCGAAGCAGTAATGCTCGCAAAGGAGGAGGCGGAGCGCGTGAGGGAGAGGCAATCTCTGCGCCCTCACGCCCCTAGTCACCGCAAGAGACGCCCTGGACGTCGGGAGTCAACAGCCGAGTCCCGGCCACCGTAAGCGCGGGCTTGCGGGTGGCGAGCAACGGGCAGCTCGCCGCCCGGTAAGGACCAGGCCCGGGTCGACGGCACGTTGTATGCCACGCGCGCCTCAAAGATATGTCAGCACGAACTGACGGGGTCCGGTAGAGGGCCGATGCCTGCCAGGGCCGCGGGTTGTTCAAAAGAGATACCGTGGCCTCTGGTACAAGCAACTGAAGGAACACGGGTGGGTTTTAGTCGGTAAAAGTCTGAAACGCCCTCCCGCTCCGCCCAAAGCGGGAGAAGTCATATGATGATTTCCCACCCAAAAAAAAAAATGGGGTCGGTCAAAGATGGAGCCAGGTGTCAGTTCAGTTCAGTCTCTTTTTGTTGTTGAATGTTTAATTCTTGAGAAAATAAAAAAATCTTACGAATATAAATTAGTAAATACGTATAGAAAGTGCCTAGCAGGAGCCAATACAATGTGGGTTCTAAAGCAGGTGTCACAAAATGAAATAAAAATCCAAATACTTGGAATTTTTATCACACCTTCATCCAAAATTTCTCTACCAGTGGGACCCTGTACTAATATGGTCATTTTATAATCCCAACGTTCCGTTCCCCGCATTAATGTTCATTAGCATCACACAGCTACCGAATAACTCGGTCGGCTTCTTTTAATGCCCATCGACAAATTAGCATGAATGTAAAACTCGAATGAAGCCATAAAAAACATATGTTTTTTTTTTGGCTTTACGGTTATTCTTTTTTTTTATTGGAAGTGATAATTGACATTATGACCGAACTAAAGAATTTAAATTTAAATTGGCGTGTAGTTTTTAAACGTGGAATTTTTATAATTGAAACTTTTTGATGTTGGTGAAGATATTTGTTAGTTTTTTTTAGGATTGTTTATGTCATTTGGCAGATAAGTTGGCGTTGAAAAGTGAGTGTTTTTACCTCGCTCATCTGCTAACATTAAAAGCCTAATTTTATGCTTGAAACTGTCAAACATTGAACACTGTGTATAATTTATTATTTAATTTAAACATGCTTTGGCAATGTTCATCGAAAAGAAGTTCTGATATCCCTGTGTTCATTGCTATTAAAAAAAACCCCTAAACAAATGAATATAGCAGAAAATACTACTCATTATTACAAACTCTAAGCAAACCATTTCTTTACAGCCATAACGTTTGTCAATTCTCAATAGAAACCATCCGATTCTTCGCACATTTGTACACAAATTCTCGCGAATTAGCGCGCATAATAGAGCGTTCGTCTATGGAAATCATAGAGGATCTAATTGAAGTTTATTGAGGCATCATAGACTGTAGTCATGAGTTCTAGTTAACGAATCAGTTGTTTCCACTATTGTTAGCAATTGATTCGGGGTTCGTTATTCAATGTTCGATTCCCGCACGGAACAAATATTTGTATGACCTACATGTATTTGTTCCGAGTCTGGGTGTTTTTCTATCTATAATATGTATGTATTTACAAAAAAAAAATTGTATATAAGTAGTTTATCAGCCATCTTGTTACCATAACACAAGCATTAGGTTGCTTAGCTTGGGACAAATGGTGCTGTGTGAAATGTCCAGGGATTTATTATTATTATTATATCCTTTATTTCATTTAAATACCTACAAATTACATTTTTAAATATTTTTATAAACAAAAAGATAAAAAAACATTTAAAAATATAAAAAATAGTAGCCCACCGGTATCGGGAACAGGGTCCAAGCTACCGGCGGTCAGGGCTCCAGAGAGAGGAACCTCCTGACAATGCGAGCCGTGTCCAGAAGTACCGCTTTCTGAATCAAGCCCTTGATCCAGCTGCCCAACGAGAGCCTCCTCAGGTGTTGGTCGAGGCTCTTGGCTATTAAGCCATTGGCTGTCACGACTATCGGCACAATGATTGCTGAGTCCACATGCCACATGTCGACAACCTCGCGAGCCAAGTCAAGATACTATTATTATATTATTATTATTATTATTAATGTGAATTTTATTCGAAAATGTTAGATTGATTCACGTTGTTATTTTGTTTTTGTTTTTTTGTATCGTTCCTCCTTTTTATAAAACATGATAAACTAATTATCATTCAATAACATTTCCGGTAAATGAACGAATGATAACACCCTTCACTATGACACACACGAGTAACTTTTCAAGGCAAAGGAAACTTCGTATTATGCCTTACGCAAAAAAAAAATATAGCTGTCATCACGATTCATGTGATCTGCTACTCGTTACTAAGTAACGTTCACTTGTCAATTGATAGTGATGTTACGAAAACAGTTGCCACTTATTAAACAGAGGTCGGTTTTATTCGGGACAACTCGTGGGTGGCACGAATGAGATTCTGAAATAATGCCCGTTTTGTATGTGTCACATTGTGGGGGCGGGCTGAAAGCTTAATTTAATTACCTAGTTTTGTTTCGTAAATGTTTCTAAGAGAAATCGTTAGGGTATAATTGGTTGAGTCACCGAGTCCGTACAGTAGGTACCTACAAATAGGTACTTATCTAAGTGTGTCATTGTTTTTTTCTGTGAGCCGAAACCCGCTAGTGGTGCTGGAGAAGAATGCTTGGTACCCCAAGCATTCTTCTCCAGCACCACTAGGATGGACTGAATTTCGCACCATACGCCAAGAACTCAACATCAAAAAGCGTCTATCTGTTCTGGCCCAAATGCGCATCCTCAAATACTTCGGACATATCTCGAGGCGTGAGGGAGACTATAGAGCGCCTTGTCGTGCAGGGTAGAGTGGTGGGCACTAGAACACGCGAACCCATGAGATGGACTGACCAAATTGAATCCGCAGTCGGCGATCCCTTGTACGAGTGCACAAAAAATACTAGAAATCAGGTGGCGAGAAATCGTGAGGTGAATCACATCAGCCCCTAGACAGGAAACTACATGAGGGCCACGACCGCTCTGACAAGAGAGTTACGAAGAAGAAGATGAAACCCGCAAGGACCTACCTACTTCTTTAGAATGATGATTTAGTTAGAAAACACAAAAGAATATCGAAATTATAGCAGTTACAATCTCTAGATCCCACTCATTAAGTTTGACGTTTATTAAAAAATACAACAAAATTAACCGTCAACTGGCATGGCAGAATCAAAATGGAGGCATTCAGAATTTGAATTAGTTCCGAACCTTACCTTGATAGTGGATTCCGGTAGTTGCAGCTGTGCGGCCAACTCGCATCGTCGTGGTCTTGAAACGTAGTTCTCTTTCATGAATTCTTTCTCTAATCTTGTCAGTTGTTCTCTTGTGAACGCTGTGCGGTATCTCCTACAGGGCAAGATAATGATTTTTTGTAAGTTAGTAATCATTTATTTACTAAAAGATTTAGCATAACATCAGTCTTGTTTCAATACAGGATGAGTATGGCTATTGCAGATGAGTAAGAGAGACCTTCAAACTAGGAAAATCCTGTATCTTGAAGGACAGTGTAGGTACTTTAGAGAGATTGACACGTTTGACAAAATATTCATGACTGCGTAATAACTCTGATTTAACATACATATTTATTGAAAGGGGTTAAAAGCTAATAGTGTAGAGAGATTGTGAGTGTAGGTATGTTGCTGCGGAGTTAAACTAATAAAAACATTCGTTTTAGAAGGAGTACAGCCATCAATTTAAATATTTTTCTAAATTCTATTATTCGACTTACGTCGTTGATATTTATATATATGTACTCATAATTTATTATTCATACTAGCTGCGCCCTCGGTTTCACCCGCATAAGTTTCGATCCCGTGTGAACATCGGGATAAAAAAATCCTATGTATTAATCCTGGTTGTAAACTACCTGTGTGCCAAATTTCATCCAAATCCATTTAGTAGATTTGGCGTGAAAGAGCAACATCCATCCATCCATCTATACAAACTTTCGCATTTTTAATATTATTAGGATGTTCCGTCAAATATTGTCAAGTTTCATTACCTATTAGGATCATTATTCATAGCAGAAAATTCCTGATGTCGTAGGTATACAATAATACATAGTAAAATGCAAATTCAACAAACCTGATATTCGGGTCTGGCGCCGTTTGGTTGGAGTTTGTCATCTGCTCCGACTGTGGACTTAATGATTCTGTGAACAAAGAAAAAATATGTTTATAAACCTCATTTAGCTATTCTTATCTTTTCCAAAGATTCTTGGAGCGTTAGCTCATCATCATCTGTTCAGCCTTTTCCCAACTATATTGGAGTCGGTTTCCAGTCTAAACGGATGCAGCTAAGTACCAGTAGGTATTAGGAGCATTATCTCGTATGGCTCATTATTTCATTTCTTTTTGTCAGATTTTTTTATGGCTGAATGGGCTTGCTCTTGACCTCGAGGTCAAGAGAAAGCACATTCAGCCATAAAAAAATCTGACTTCATCCATCGCTTTTCAACAGGCGTGATCGATCACGCCTGTTGAAAAGCGATGGATGAAGTCTATGATGGAATGAGCGTGCCCAGAAGAAGCCTGTTCACTCTTGCTTTGAAGCAGATGGGTTGTGGAAGGTAACAGACACTGGCAGAGAGTGGTTACTATGAATCTTGCAGGTACTCTCATTATCAGCCTAAAATGTTTCTACTGCTGGAACCCAGGCTTCCTCTCTGTGAGAGAGAGTGATCCTCACTGCAGAATCACATTCAATTTTGTTGGGCATCATATTTTAAAAGCCTGAAGCACCCTCAAATACAACCAAACAATAATAAATAAACCCCGTCACATTAAAAACACCAACCAGTTAAAAATCTCTCAATAGAGATTTAGAGGACCGATTAGGAGATATCTTAACATGCTCTAAAGGGTTGTGAGTACCACTCGAGCGCGGCTGGCTTTATAATTATCTTAATTACAGTAACGTCTAGACGCTTAGACATTAGCTACTTGATCAGGCGGTAGGACACTTGCTCCTTCTGTTTTGTAATAGCCGCTGGAGATCTAATGTTGAGTACTTATCGGATGTACAGACGCCAACGCATCAAGCTCCCCGAAACTGTCAAATTTTCCCAATCAAACTTGAACCTAATGGTTAAGCGATAGAGATGAAAATCTATTAAAGAAATTGAAGAATTTGACAGATTGTAGTAGCTTGATGTGATGGCGTCTGTACCGAGGAAACTGTATGTGTATATCTAAAGAGTCCTGATAAAAACCTCTTTAACATAACATAACCTATACCTATTACACCCAGATTTGGCCAGTTATGTTTAAATCCCATGTAATAGCGCGGGACGAGTCTATTGCCATCAACCGGGGGCAAATCCATACTCTAGGCTGCTATTGAGAAATTCCTGAGGAAAAACCCGACAACACTTAATAAGGTCTAAAAATATTCTAAAAGTAAATTCGTAAATCACAGGTGTATAGTTTTACGATGAAAAGGAAAGCCATCAATCCTCAATGCTTCTTAAAAACTAATTATTCCCCGAGTCCGAAATTGACTTGTCGTAAAACAGTAAAAAAGATATAACCGACGCTTCGTTCGGGAACCAGTAGCCCGTAGGTACTAATTGCGCGCACCCAGACTTTCAAGAGTAACATTAACAGAACAAACACAAATAAGCTATTGTCTAATTAAATATTTTCCCATGCACAGTTTGTCTATTTCGTACAAACACACCACAAAGAGGCCGAAAGTCTCAGTCGATCGCCGCTCAATTTAAAAAAATAATTCAACCAACCAAAAAGCCGACTTTACAAATCTGATTAGTCTGAAGTGGTTCTAAATTTAAAAGGGCGCGGCAAACGGGAGCGCTATTTGACATGCCCGTTTTGAAAAAAGAACATCGGACGCTTTTAAAAAGTCACGTATTGTCTTAATGGCGGCGTGATTAAGATGTTCATTCCTATTTCCGTTTTGGAATTACATTAGCGTTGTCGCTTATGTTCAACGTAAATTGAGATGCTAAAAACCTTTTTGGGGTTAGCGACCAATTCACATGCATCGTCAAATAAAAACGTGCGCCAAATAAAAAAAATATGACGAAACTTCAGTTGTAATAATTTCGCATTAGGGTAAATTTATTGCTTTCATAAGTGCGTCGGACTAAACGATTCATGATTTTTTTTAATCGTCATCCGTGGCGTCTGCACCACTTGAGTGTTTCCCATGCTGGGTGGCGACAGACCACTCAAAAACCAATTTGCAATAGTCTAGCCGGTGGCTTCCTCTCAACAATTTGTTGTCGTATAAACTTTTTACGTTACAACCTCTTTAGTGAGATGTCTATGGTCCCCAGCTGCGCTATTATGGCGTGTGTCTTTTCGAAAAAAGAACGAGGAAGCGATTGAGATTTAAAAAGTTTCCGTTTTAAAAGCTTCCGTTCTATATTTATGAAGGAATCATACTTTAATACGGTGACATGGAAAGTATTTTACGTTTGTTTCTTTTTTGTCGTCAATTTATATGACCGGTATCTATAACACTTGAGTTTGTTCCTGTTTATTAAAGATAATAATCGTAACCTAGTAGAACACGAAATATGATGAAATAAACTTATATTATTTATTTTTGTACATTATTGTTTTAGTTGTAATCGTATCATTTTTAATTTCACACTATTATAAAACACACTCGATTCCCTTGTCCACAAACAAAACTAAATTTAAGTTCAGTGCATCTCTTTCTTTCTATTTCATTAAGAAAAGGACAGAAGATAAATATTAGTTTAGTCCTATCAAATTAGTCAGCGCCTGACATAAATTGACGTATTTTTAGTCGCCATGTTTTTAATCATGTCTAAACTGTCTATGGAGTATCTTAATTTGACAGGACTAAACTAATATTTATCTTCTGTCCTTTTCTTAATGAAAAAGAAAGAACAAGATGCACTGAACCTAAATTTAGTTTAGTTTGTGAACAAGGGAATCGGCGCCATTGTCACACTAACTGCCTCATTGGTCTAGTGGTCGCAGTGCTACTGCTGAGCACGAGGTCCTAGGTTAGATTCTCGGGTCGGGAAAGTGTTATTGGGTTTTTCCATCAGAAATGTCTCAGTAGCAACCCAAATCATGCCTGATTTATGGTAATAGGCCCTTCAGGCCCTTTTACTATTTTATTTTACAATTTATGTACACACATATATAAACAGACAAGAAAAACAGAACAGAAAAAATAGGTACAGAGGTGATGCTTGTTTCACAAGAAATCTCTTCCAGCACACCCGAGACAGGACAATAGATACAGAGATGTAGACAGCGTGTGAAATAGTAAAGGAGACAAAAAAATAATACACTCAAAAAAAATTCACTTAAAAAAACTAAACAAAAATTACTAGAATATACTAACATACATACAAATAAACATACATACATACTTCTAAAATAAATATCACTAGAATGATAATAATTACGTATTGAAATTTATGTATTGTGTAGTTATTTGTAATTGTTAGTAATAGTGTTATTTAAAATAGTTAATATTATAAGTAGGCTTAGCTATCGCATTAGGTTTCTAAACCTGTAATGATAGTTTAAGAGTTTTAAATAAATAAATAAATAAATTATATCATACTCAAAATAATAAATATATAGATACACAACTATGATGAAGTGGACAGATAGTGTTCTTTTACTCTTCTTTTAAAAACTCAAAAAAACCCTTTTACATCGGACTTGAGACTTCAACATAACTGACGAAATGTCTGTGCTAAATAAATGTATTTTCATTATTTCTTTTTCTTTCTTACTTTTACTCGTACAGTCGTACACCTCTGCCTAACCCTTCGGGGAATGCAGGCGTGATGTTTTATTACAGTATTTAATTTGGTAGTAACATTTTTGAATCTGAGAATATTTAACACTAATATCACATGAGTGTTCATTACAAGCTCATGAAAAATGACGTCACCACCCAATGGTGTCGCGTCGTCAATTTATTTCGAAACCGCATCTTTGTTTCAAAATGTCTGCTAATGGGTAGAACACACAATACTTGGAACATTCGAAACATTTTAAGGCTGGGTTACACTGTACTGTATAATTATCGTGAGAGACTTTTCCTTTGTGTAAAATAAGCTTTAAGTGTTTTTTCATCCGCATTGAGTGAAAAAAGAAAAATGCCTAAGAAATGACCCATAAAGATGATTCTTTAAAGCTTTTTGTGATGTGTAAGAAAGACAAAGAAACTACAAAAGGTCATTATTCATTCACAAGCTACTACAGTCTATCAAATTTCTTTCATAGATTTTCAACTTTATCGATAAAGCAGTAAGGTTCAAGGTTAATTGGGAAAATTTGACAGTTTCAGGTAGCTTGACCTGTTGGAGTCTGTACCTAACCTTGGTGTTCCGATAAAACAATGAACCAATAAAACTTAAAATTATTATTGAAACGTTATGAAACGTGTCGTGGCCCGACTATTAACATACACACCAAAACCGGCACTCAAATCATTTACCTAATAAATGATACCTAATACGGCACGAGACTTTTTGGTATAATTAGCACTAGCAACACTGTAATTGGCTGAATGTGATCTGATCATAGCCAATTTGTGGTATCAAAAGTGTTGAGTGTGCCATAAATGACATTAGGATTAAATTTATTTAATCTAGCGTTTTTGAAAACGGTTTTTTATCGTTGAAACTGAAAAAGCTGTGTTCTTTTTTTGATCAATTGATACAACTTTCAAGTCTTACAAAAAATATCTATCCATAAATAAACTATTGTTATTTGTTATCCTAAACACATTAACAACAAAATTGACCCATGACACAACATAAATTCAACAAAAGAATAACCGAATAAAACTTCCCATTCACCGACCGACACTAAACGGCTAATTAATCGCGACACCGCTCAATTTGCGAACCAAACTGCCGCAGTAATAGGCGGAAACCGATAGCCCATACATTAACAATTGGATTATCGAGAATTGCCGCCGCCCCGTGCGTGGCACGCTCCGGTAATTGTATTGCCGTGAATGGCTCCCCTTAATAATACGTTTATTGTCTATGAACACTGGCTGGTTTGATCGTTCTGCTGATTTAACAATATTAACGGATTATTGGATTTGGAATGTTTTTGATTTTATCTTGGTTTTCGAACAACAACGAAATGTCGATTAGATCCTAACCTAACCTATTAACTGTGGAGGTAAACGCTTCGAATAAGGTAATGCTAATAAGGATAAAACGGTTATTGTATATGGTCTAAAAACTTCTTAGTCTACAAGCAAACCAAAGACACACAAAAATCTCTAGTAAAAATATAAAAAACCGCTACAACACTAATCAATTTTAACTGCAAGCATAATCAAAACTAAGTCCCATAGGAATTAAAAACAATTTACAACAACAGGCCAGTAGCATAAGACAATTACTACAAATAAAGCCAATTTTACACGGTGTCATCCCCTTTCCGAGCTCCCCTAAGTCCCCAACACAATTTACTCGATAAAATCCGTATCTACTAGGAGGTAATGAAGATTAATATCGCTATGGGGAAGGCAATAAAAACGAAATCAGTTTAAGCCCAATTGACAAGAAATATTACAAGGTTGACCCTTCGCGAGATCGTTCATTTGTTAACGTTTTGTTACAGATTATTGAAAAATTAAGAGGTACCTAGTGATATTTGTGTTTTACTGGGCCCTAATTCACTATGACGTCCCAATGATTCCTTACTTCGAAACCACGTAAATTCCTTAGCTAATCACGCATTCATTTCGCGAGGTTTAGTTCATTGTGTCATAGAGAAGTAGAATTCATAATGAACACTTCCGTGTTTATTTATTTTTATTTATTTATTTTCTCTATGGAAAAAAATGGAAAATAAGTAGTAATGATTGTTTGAGAGCAGTGGTGGCCCAGTGGTAACGGCCGCGACTTACGAGTCGTAGGTCGTAGGTTCGAACCCCGACAGGCGCTTTACTTTGTGTAAATTATTTCATCACCACTGCACTCAAAACGGTGAAGGAAAACATCTTGAGGAAACCGGCATGTCCTAGAACCGAAGACATGTGACATCTACCAACCCGCACCGGGCCGCGTGGTGGATTACGGCCCACTCCCTCTCACTGAGAGGAGGCCCGTGTCCCAGCAGTGGGAACATTATAGACTGATTATGTAATGATTGTTTAGTATATGATATCTCATCTCCTCTCGTCACATCATCACTATCATCATCTCTCATCTCTGTCTAAAGACAAAAGAAAAACCTGAGTGTCCTAAACATCGTAAATCTATTTAGTTTAGGTTCTACTGAACACAAGCTAATTACAATGGCGGAAACGTGCAAATCCTGACACCTAATTAACAACACTGAACAGCCATATGCCCATAAAATTAAACTAAATCGAACGACATTATTTCGCTCCACGTACGCTAAATATGTTCCGGGATTTATTGACATCAATTAAAATGGCCGCTAACTGTCATCTGTCAAATTGTGGCGCGATATCCACCCACGCTTTCTTTCCATAGACAAGCTATTTAACTTTTGCGGTGGCAGCTGCGGTAAGTTGTATTGGTTTTATTTGACTTTAATTATTGTTTATTTAATTTATTATTGTTGGTTTGTGTTAATTGTTATGGCGACTATTTAGTTGAATTGTAATTATTAACGGGTTCTCATTTAATTTAGTGTTTTGTGTTTGGATAATTATTTTTAGGGATAGTGTGTGCTTACATATACTAAATACCAACCCAATAATTAAATAATAATTTTAATACATAACTGTGTCATTTTCGGATAAAAATTTCAACTTAAGAAAGAAAAGAAAGAAAGAAAATGCGTTTATTGGCAATAACGCATAACGCGGGTTTATGCGTTTAAAGCAACTTATAAGGCAATTAGCACACCAAGAGATAGTGGAAACTTTTTGCTAGATTCGAAAAAAATGTCTCACCTAACGGTACCCACAGATAATAGATATTATACTAATAATAAAAATATATTAACCCAAGACGAACAGTGCTCAAAATTATTTTTAATATTTTATTGACACCAACAACAGTCGGCGTTTCTCAAACACAGTTGTAAAAAGGCAATAATTTCCTTTTCAATGACGCAAACTTACATTTACCGTTCCGAAAACTTAATACAAACTTTATTCCCATCCAATAAAGCTTATATTTCTGTAGCAAAGTGGATGTTGGGCTGTAAAATCGTGATGGTTTGTGTATTAGGTACCTGCCAAATTTTGTGTGTTTATAAAAATGTAGCGACCGTTAGCCAGTGCTTTGTGGCTTATTGAGAAGGCAACATCGTTTATTACTGTTATAATAGTTATTCATTTAACGACTCATTATGTGGTTTCGCCGACAAGAAATATTTTAGGATCAAGTCAAAGGTTTTTGCTAAAATATGTTTATCAATTTCAATGATTTTAGAATTGGTATTTATGAAGCCAAGCCCGTTATTATAACTACCATTATATTTATAAACATGTTACTTTAGCAGAATATTAAAAAAAAAACTATCATGATAGATCATCTGCATTCCCGAACGTTAAATAAGTCACCTAAACTCAGACTTTTAATTTGGTAGACTAAAATGACAGCTGTGATCGACCCTTTTTTGTCGACATGGCATTATCTATACTAATAATAAAGCTGAGGAGTTTGTTTGAACACGCTAGTCTCTGGAACAACCGGTCCGATCTAAAAAAAAAATTATGCTTGATAGCCTAATTCTTGAGGAAGGTTATTTAACATCACGCTAGAACCTTTAGGAGCCGAGCAAAACGAAAAGAAGTCAGAAAGAATGTTAAACGAACGTAGACACGAAGTGATAGTGCGGGCAGGTGAGGCGATGCCACGGGTTGCGTCCGGAACAAGAAGATTCACGCGAACGAAGTCCTGGTAGAGGTAAGTTAAGTATATAATAGGTGTCATTTTGGTCTAGCAAATTAAAAATTAGAGTTTAAATAGTCAGAATCTCCGACTAAGAGCTATTTAAAGAAACTAGTCTATCCAATGATGATTTGAAAACTTCCATCATTGGGTTTAATTGATTGTATACCAGTCTTACCAAGGGGTATCGTATTACCCAGTAACTAGGTGGTGGAGGTTATCCATGTCCATCCATCATCCAATCCATCTACAATACTGGTTTCATTCAGCTTCGGTTAGACTGGAAGCCGACACACACACACAGACACACATACATAGATATTACATAGATGATCCTCTCATCACATCAATTTAAAAGTACTTACCTATCTATGGTTGGAATCTGAAGGGTAGGTTCACCAGCATAACCTTAACTTCGTTTTTTTAAGCCCACATATTAATTTGACAGATGTAATGTAATGTAAACTCCGATACTAAACAGCCAACACATAAAGACTTGAAATGTCAGATTACTATCTGGGTATAAAAAAACGAACTTTACTTAGTTCGAAAAGGAGAATATGGTATTTATCTAATAATCGATAAAGGATGTGAAATGGCAATAATTACAATAGGTATAACACAAGAAATCAAAACAATGTAAAACCACCTCAAATGTCAAAAGGGTCGAAGTAAAACCACATGCTTAATAATTATTATTAGGTTAATTTGCTAATTAAACACATACCTTTACTTTTAGGCGATGGTGGTGGAGTATTCTGAATGCTCAAATCACTATACACGTGCCCTTTACCCATCAAATCTACAGTCAACGGCTCCCGAATCGACTTATGCTCAAAAGAATAACTCCTAAAAGCCTCCATCTTAAAAAAATAACAACCTCACGCTTGTTGCCTTTGCCTTCGATCGAAAAAGTGAACTGTCAACTGTCAGTTTGTTTTCGATGCACGGCGCACCGCCTCACTAAAAATCTATAATGCGTTGACCAATAACGTTGCTCGTTTTTATCCCCACCAATCAGGGCGGGGCTTCATAATCACTTGCCGTCTCTTTCGCTCATGAGCTTTGTTGAAGCTCGGGTAACGTTAGGTCGGTGGCACAATGAGGCCTTGTTCTAGATTTTTGTCAATAGATTTGTCGCAATTTTCCTCGTTTTAAGTGAGCGTTGGCGGATAAGAATTGATTTGACATTGTTTTAATAGTTTGTTCGCCATTTTAGAATGTTATATTAATGAAATTCTTACCAATTGATGCTATGTTAAGTGGGCATTACCTTTTATCAGAAAAGCTATTAGGTATGAGAGAATCTTTGTGAGAAAATGTATTCTTATTACTAAACAAACAATAACATTACACAAATCTTAAGGCCATTAAAATGTGCCAGAAAATGGTGATGGAAATACCATCACCATTTTCAGACATCTACTATTCATCATCTATAGTTACTTATCCAATTTTGTACCTAGGGTAAACAGTTAGCTGTAAGTATTATAATGTACTATTACATATAACACGTCCAGTATATTTAAAATAAACGAAGTCATTTCTGTAACCTTCTCAAAACGATTTCCACAAAATACCTACCTAAAATCAAGTCCCACTTCGCCCGCGACGCTCCCGTTACACCACAACCCTAAACTTTTAATCATGCGCGCTCATCTTGCATAACGGCGAGCACTGAACATCATGGACCCTTATTACTGCGAACCAGGATATTAATACACGAACCAGCTAGTTTTGTGATGTATGGCTTCTAGTGAACACTGAATCAGCACTAGTCTAGTTGGATGGAGTTAATTTTATAGGTTATCGTGAAGATTTGTTGAAAGAGGTTTGAAATGAAGGAGGTGTAACTGGCTTTGTGAAAGGTTTACGATTTAAAATGATTAGGTTCTTTTAGTTGGGTGATTCGGTGAACTTAACACTAATTACAAATGGCTAATTGAAACTTGTACATTACCATTAGTTTTTTTGTGCTACAGGCATGTTTTAAGTTATGCAAAATGCATGGTAAAATGAGAAAAATGAGCTTCTTGGTGAACTGAACGATTTATTATGGGGATATGAGCGAATGATGAAGACTGAAAACGTATCATGAAAAGGTGCTCGTTAAATTCAACCACTCGACACACTATCTATTGTTTAAAACTGCGACGTAAAAGGTAGAAAATATGGAATAGGTATGCATGTGCATTATGCTGAGTGATGGTCGTTTTACGTGAATGCGACGCATTTTTTCCCCCAAATTTTTATTTTTTTGTGTTTGTGTTCTTTTTATGCGTCATGTTTGCCGCAAATAAACGTATTTTCTTTCTAAATACTTAAGTAAACTTTATGCAGTTTATATATTTAGGTGTGTTTGACGTGACAAGAGATGAGTGGTGATGCTGTCGACAACGAAGCAATCGATTTAGCAAGAAGCTAACTATTCAGTGAATTTTAGAATACTTAGTAGATAAGTATAACCTTCATGATTCAATGGAATTACTTATTAAAACCAAGTATTTCTACAACAACTAAGCTAGAGAAAAGCTGTATGGTCCAGCACGTAACATGGCCAGGTTTTGGCGTGGTTGGAGTAAGTTTGCGCATGTAGGTATACTTAGTGCAACAAAAAAGTTGACACTTTTATCACTTGTCATTACTTTTTTTTTTGATGTTATAAACTAGTGCTTGACTGCGATCCCGCCTGATGGAAAGCAGTGATGCAATCGTAGATGGTGAAGCGCACTAATTTATTATGAGCCTATTCACTCTAGCCTTGAAGACACTTAAATTATAATCGGACGGGAAGACCGCCGCAGGCAAATTGTTCCAGTCCTTCGATGTACACGGTATAAACGACGAGGCGAAACACTTCGTCCGGATCGTAGTGGTGTCAACAACGTAAGGGTGGAAATTCGCCATACGACGGGTTGTCCGATGATGGCGGAATTAAGTCATGTAATTCCCGCGCACACTCTCTAAAATGCATCCTTTAGAATATCGAAAGGCTGGCTACCCTACGCCTGTGCTCCAGGCTTTGTAGATTGGTCTTAACCAAATCTGGATCACCAATTAGCCTCTTCGCACGCCTCTCCACTGAGTCCAGAGCTGCTAGATGGCATTTTGCAGCACCAGCCCATTACTCTATGGTTATTGCCATAATTTATTTATAACATATCTCTTGAGAAGAAAGTTAAATAAAGGAGAGAAACGACTCAAAGACCCTGGCTAAGATTTAACTAACCATATCGAACAACCAACAATTCTTAGAACCATTACGTATTATCCAAAAATGTGGAAGCAGTAAAACCAAACGTTTAAAACGATGACAAGGCTTTAGTGACAGTAATAAAAGAGAAATTCTCGATTTTTCAGTGCGGTTACAATACGCCACTCCATAATTGAGCAAAGACAATGCATTATTGTGCCAACATACACAAAAGAGAACGAACTCTTTACAAATTTCTGCCTGCGTTTTGGCAGCAATTTTGACAGACGTCGTGCTGTGACAGTGTTATAGACAAAAGCTTATTTTTCTTCGAACAGTAGCCGTTTTGTATAAAATGCTACTGGTCTACCGATGATTTGTCAAAATTAAAGCATGAAGTTGCAATTTTGAGCCTTGAAGGTTATATCATTGTGTTGTTCTTAGTAAAGGTGTCGTAAATTAACGACCGACATGATATGCCAATAGCAAGATATCGCTAATAATACATGAGTAACCAATCTACGATTATGATCGAAGGTGCTGAAAACATTGACAAATAATTATGTAATTTCAATGATGGTCTACTCAGAAGTGGTATCGGCCGTTTCCTGCTACGAAGTTACTATTTGGTTCGGTCGGTCCCGATCCTACACTCCTACACTCTTTCGAATATTGACCATGGTCCCGACCCAACTGAGCCGATCCGAACTTTTTTCGCATTTTTCAATAATATTCAATTCGGCCATGTGTCGGTCCGATCCGATCATTCGCACTTTGCACTTCGTAGTAGACCCCTGATCCGACAGACGTTGTCCTGTTCAATACAAATCAAAAATCTCATAGAATATAGGACGTTCCCGAATTTGAATATAGTCCGGGAAATTTTTCCAACTTTTTATTTCTATCTTCTTAGCGTGCCGATGGCAAAAATATACTGTTTTTTTTTTCTTAAATTTGTTTGGCCCAAAATTCAGCAACGCGGATAGCATTCGCCGACGCAGCCATTAGGTCCTCACGAGTGCAGGTGACAGGGCATGCGGTGCAAGATGGGAAGTGAGCCATTTCTTTCTATAAAAACCTTATTCAGACTATTTCCTGTTGATAATAGTCTACAATAAAATATAGCCAAAACGGTCCGTTTGTTCTCAAGCCTAACCGTTCGGTCCGACCATTCTTATCAACGAACTTTTTTTTTTTGGGAATTTTATATTGCAGTTCTACCTAGGAAGTTATTGTCTGCTTAACCGGACTTGCCTGTGATTGCCTCAGTAAATTAAGGCCTCCAGCCAGGGCTAAACACACAGGGCTATTTATATGGTGTAAATGTGGTGTAAATAGTAAAGAGTATTCTATTCTATTCTAAACCAACGCACAGCATTTAATTTTTATTTATACAGATGATATCATTTGCGTGACATCTTTAAATTGGACCACAGTCTTGTCTTCCTGGCCAAGATATAAACGACTCTAAAGAAAATTGCTGGCAATCATATTATGCATTAAATGCTGGCAACCAGACAGTAGTACCTAGAATAAAATGCAAGATTGCTATCATGTATAAAAACGAATTAAATAGCAAACTGTATTATTATGAAATTCTCTCCTATATTACCAAGTTTGGGTACACATATAATTTTCTGAAAATTCGTAACATACTCGTACTTATTACTGAAGACCAAAACAATGCCTTTTGCTAAATTGAAACACGAAAATTGGTTCATTCGTTTTTGAGAAAATCGCAATACGGGTCGGATACTAATAATATTGCTACGTTTTTTAACCGACTTCAAAAAGGGGGTTCCCTTTTTGAAGTCGGTTAAAAAACGTAACCTTGACCTCCTTTAACCTTTCCCCAAAAAAAACCCTCACGAGTAACAAGTACACACGGCGACCAGCTAAGAATACATTTCCAGTTTTAGCTGACCTCGTATTGTATAGGCTTTTCGTAGAATCAGAAGTCAGCAAGGGAATTGCGCAACACACTATCAGTAGCAATGGGTTTCATTTTGACAGTTCAACAACATTCATTGCGTTATTTACGTTGTTGAGAAGACACATTTTTCGAACATACGGAGCAATGGATTAGTAATATGCTTAAAAATGGTTCAAATTGAGAGTAATAGTCTGTTACGCAATTAGGGTACAGCTTAAATACTGGATATGTATAGCTTGATATGTCGTCGTGCGTACCTACTCGTAGAGTAAGTGCGTCAATTATGGACTGGTCCTGTAATATGGACTACCGGTGTTTCTCAAAGAACATCCTTCGTATCGAGCCGTCGCGCCGGCGCGCACCCTTTACCCTCCCGCGGCCCCCTTGTCAGTTGCAAGCAAGCCAACAGAGCGCGCGCATGTGTTCACGGGAGCCATTTTTCGTTTTTGTCAACGCTCGATATAATTTTTTAGTTAACTTCTTAAGACAATAATTTCAACAAATAATACTCTTTGTAAAAGTGAGTTAAACCAGGGAAAAGGTGAGTTATTTTACAATTATTCATATTAGGTTACAATAACTAACAGTTTTTCTGATTTTTTTAACAACAATATTAACCTAGAAATGTATGTGTATTATAATATGGACCACCGGAATGTTTTGAATATGGACTACACTATTTGCGCTGTAGCATGGTGCGGGTGACAGTTTCAGTAACATTTCGTTTCACTCTTGAAAGTTGCCGCGATTTACAATTTATGACTTAGTATTTCAGTTGTACCACATTCGTAATATATTAAATAATTAATAACTGTAGTAAATTAAATTAAACCCAACCAGAATGTTCTAATCAAGAAATAAAATCAAATTGAATGAAAAATTAAGCAAAGTGTTATGCGTATAACGTAACGCCATAGACGTATTTAGTGATGGGATGTACTGCTACGATGGATAGTCGATATTTTTTATAATAAAAAACGTATATTGTGCGTAGGTCAATTTTTATTTTTAAAAGGTCTAATTATACAACAGAACATTTATAGGGTAAGGTTGCTTAAAAGGTTGCTAAAAAAAAATACATGTTATTCGTCTAAACTCATATCAGAGTCAGGAACATCTGAATTGTCACTCAATTCATCATCTGAATCTGTGACGGATATTATTAACGATGACTCAATTATGTTGTCAATATGTATGTCACGATCCCAATCAGACATAATGTCCCTTTTTGTTTTATTCACGACAAAAATGTTGTCACGAAAAAAAAAACATAAACCCGATTTTGATTATTTTATATAAGTACAAAGATAATTATGTAGCCATAAAACATTTATATTGACAAGTTTATACACGTAGCACACACGTAGTTACACTGCACAACTGAATAATACACTAATTTTCATAACAATATTAAAGAGAACTAGATTCACGCTGCGAGTATCGTTAGCGATAAAAATGAATTGCATAACCTCACATCCCTAGTCATGTGGTACTGACAAATGTCAACGTCATACGGGCAACTGTCACCCGCACCATGCTACAGCGCAAATAGTGTAGTAGTCCATATTACAAACCGTCACTAATATTTAATTGTATTGTTTTAGGATGGCATCTACAACCAAAGAAAAGACCAGACAAACATGGGATAAAAATGCAATGGCAAATGCAATTAAAGCTATACGAGAAAAGCAAATGGGATTTTTAAAAGCATCAAAAACATACGGAGTACCCAAAACTACGCTTATACGCTTATCAAAAATAGAAGACAAATCAATTAGTGACATTACGAACCAAACACTTGGAAGAAAATCTACTTTACCGAGTCAATTGGAAGATGAATTAGCTGATTATATTCTAGAAATGGAAAAATCTGGATTTGGTCTCACACGCAGGGCCATCAGATCTTTGGCTTACCAGCTAGCAGAAAAAAATAACATAAAGCACTCATTTTCACAAGATAATGAATCTGCAGGAAGATCATGGTTGAGATTATTTCTCAAGCGCCATCCTAATCTATCCTTCCGCCGTCCAACGGGCACATCAATCGCAAGAATGAAAGGCTTTAACAAAGAAAATGTCAACGCTTTTTTTGATTTGTTGGAGAGCTCTTTGAATGAAATCCAGTATCCTGCGAGCAATGTGTATAACGTAGATGAAACTGGTATTTCAGTTGTGCCATCAAAAATGCCGGAGATATTGGCACTCAAGGGCAAAAAACAAATAGGAACTGTAACATCAGCAGAACGTGGATCAACGATCACTTGTGTGATATGTATGAGCGCAGGTGGCACATTTGTGCCACCGATGATGATATTTCCGCGAAAACGGGATAATCCACTACTGATGAAAGGTGCTCCACCTGGTGCCATTCACGCTTGTCATCCCTCAGGATGGATACAACTTGAACTATTTACTCAATGGTTCGAGCACTTTTTACAGCATGTGAAACCAACTGCTACATCGCCAGTTCTCCTGATTTTAGACGGGCATGCCAGTCACACCCGAAATATCAAAGTAGTGGATTTAGCCAGAGAAAACCACGTTCGCTTGCTGAGTCTACCCCCTCACTCAAGTCACAAAATGCAGCCACTTGATAAAACATTTATGGGTCCATTAAAAAAGTATTTGACTGAAGAAATTCGTAAAAGACTACGAATGCAAGCTCGAGCAATAACACATTACGACATCGCAGAATTATTTGGTCAAGCCTACATAAGAGCTCAGCGTGCAGAATTGGCCATTAACGGCTTCCGTGCAACTGGAATATATCCCGTGAACAGGAATGTATTCCAAGATCATGACTTCATTGACGAAGACCTTCCAGAGGTAGAAGAAACTTTTGATGATCCAGTGCGCGATTTAATGACACCAGTCAATGATGATTCCGATAACTGTTTGCCTGAGCCAAGAACTATTGTAACTCCGAGTCCTCAATCTGTGAATGTACCGCCATCACCCCAGAGTGTTGATGGACATCACCAAGCTAAACCGCAAACCGAAATGCCGACGACGACCATCGATGATGCTATAGCTGGTCCCTCAACATCATCTAGAACATTTTTGTCGCCAAAAGTGTTGCAGCCTATACCGCGTTTGAAGAAGACAGTCAGCAATAGAGGAAGAAAAACCACCAGGCCTACGATTTTGACATCTTCACCTTATAAACAAGATTTAGAAACGTCGATACAAAGGAGCACAAAAAAGAAACAAAAGAAAACGCCAAAGAAAACAGCACAAAAGAAAAGAAAAATCGCAAAAGATAAAAAATCATCGTCTGAAAGTTCTGATAAGAGTGATTTTTCAGTCAATGATAGTACCGATGAAAGTCCAGATCGTTCCCAAAATCAAAATGGTAGATGTTTGTATTGTAATGGGCTTTTTTCAGAAGATGTTCATGGAGAGAAATGGATCCAATGTGCATCTTGTAGGGAATGGGCTCATGAAGATTGTGCTGGCGTAGAAGATATGGTTGATTTCTTCGTGTGCGAATTGTGTACCAATGACTAGTTTAACCCTAATAGTTTACTGATTCAGTTTTAGGTGACAGGGCTAGTTTCTTTGATTAATTTTGAACCCAATTAACTGTGGTCCATATTTGAAACCATGTGGTCCATATTTTGTACATTATTTGCAAATTTCCATTTATGATAAATTTTAGAAAATGTTGATTATTTCTAAGATGTCAAGGTTTCTTCAGAATTTTATTAATCGTTTTTGATACCAACTAATTATCGAACTGTTCAAAATATATAAGGCTGATTAAACTTTAAAACACTGAGTTTTATTTGACAAAACCCTTATGGTGGTCCATAATTGCCGCACTTACTCTATCTATTTACCTAACAAATTTTACAAAAATAATTATTTTACAAACCAATTTTTTTTTTTTGCCTTCGTAGTAGATATTAATGTAACCCAATAAAAATCAAATTAAACACTATCAAAACATCCACCTAAATCAAATATCTACAAAATATATCAAAACAAGACACAATCCAAAACATTCACCCTAAAAAAATCCGGGTGTCAGTCCGCCGGCGCAGCACAAAAGGGACCCTTTTTTTTCTCCCCTTTTCTCTAATAGCTTTATTTTGTAAACAATCTGATGCCCAATTGAGTTTTTATCATGTAAATATTAGTTGACAATTCAAATATTTCGAGAGGGACCGATAAATTGTCGGGATTTAAATATCATTGGTGGATTAGATGGATCATTATTAGTAAGGATGGGTACAACTTATTGTTGTACCGATTTTTTTTGGAGCTTACGCTTATAAGCAAATATCGTAAAAATGTTTTGTTTTTTTTTTTAATGATAAATGGTTTTACAAGCTTTTAATTAGTTTCACCTGTCCCGATGTTTGTCTGTAATCAAATATTACAAGTTAAATTTGATCCAGTTCCCGGTTACCGATTGAGCTGAAATTTTGCATGCATGTGTCAATCGGATGACAACCCAAAATTATTATGACATAGAGCTGATCTGATGATGGAACCGGAACCGGTAGCCATAGGAACTCGGTAATTAAACGACACAATCCCATCGAGTTTGGACTTGTTTGATCCGTCTTGACGAGTACTTTGGTGCTAAATAGTAACCAGGGTCTGATGATGGAGCTGGAAGATGCCCATAGGAACTCGGTAATTAGACGACACAATCACATCGAGTTTGGGCTCGTATGATTCGTCTTGACGAGTACTTTGGTGCTAGATAGTAACCAGGGTCTGATGATGAACAGGTAACTTAAGTGCAGAAACGCATATAACGGAAAAACACCGCTACGAACTACGCCGTAGTCAATCTCGCATCAAAAATACTACAAAGGTAAAAATAAAATTAAAAGAAAAGAATTATTTTTAAAGACAAGCTTTTATTACTTGGTAATGAAAAGAACTAAAAAGTTAAAAATAATTTAAACCCGATAAGAAATAAATAAAAGCGTGTTACATTTTAATGGAACATTAAAGAACATTTAGCATAGGTATTACACCTTCATTATTTTTCTTTTGCAATCACAATGCAACACCTTTTTATTTATTTCTTATCAGGTTTAAATTATTTTTAACTTTTTAGTTCTTTTTATTAACAGGTACTTAATAAAAGCTCGTTTTGAAAAAGTTTTTTTTTTCTTTTAATTTTTTGTTTCTGTAAGTAGGTCTGCGACACGCACTAGTCAAGAACTTTTGTTTTGAGATACCTTCATATTGTTAGAGTCTTAGGCAAATTGCCCCCCAGAGTATTTTCTAACTATTTTTAAAGCCTCGTGTTTGAGTTCAATTTTGTTTCCACATGTTTTTACCTTCCAACGCGGCGGCGGTAATAAGCTTTTCCTGCGTAGCGACGGAAAATTGAGCGACGGAAAATATGTATTAGGTGGTAACGAAATATAAAATCATATTATTAATACTTTGTACATAGCCCTTACAGGGTTCATGTCAGGTGCTGAAACCCTTTAATGTAAGATCTACCTTAAAACATGAGTACAAAAGAATATTTGAGTTCGGAAAATACATACTTTTGATACTTCATCTACAATTTTTTTTAGCCTATACTGTCCCACTGCTGGGCAAAGGCCTCCCCCAAGTCCTTCCAGAAATTCCTTTCATCTACATGCATCATTAAAAATGCTAAATGCCCTTCTGATTGCCAACCGTGAATGTGATGTGTTTGCAAATGAATGGAGTAAATTTATGCGTATGTCTAGTGTTCTGTGAGAGAATGTGTGCAAGGGATTCCACTGTCTCATGTTAGTTTTAAATTAAATTTTGTACAACATAATTACTGGCGCCGATTCCCTTGTTCACAAACTAAACTAAATTTAAGTTCAGTGCATCTTTTTCTTTCTATTTCATTAAGAAAAGGACAGAAGATAAATATTAGTTTAGTCCTGTCAAATTAAGATACTGCATAGACAAATTAGACGTGATTAACAAAAACATGACTACTAAAAATACGTCAATTTACGTCAGGCGTGGCCTGGCGTGGTCAACTATGGTAATGAATTTATTAGTATTGTATCGTATTAATTAACTATAAATAGATAGGTGCTGTATAGCTAGTGTTACGTATTGATCGATATTTATTTATAAAAGGAAGGTGATTACTCTGGGTTGCTCCTGAACAAGCCTTTTACCAGGTACTTAATGCATTTACAACCATTTATAAATTATATTTATTATTTTACCCGTCAGACAGGCTTCAAATATATTGTACGCTTTTAAAATCGTTTGTACTAAACAAATGTACCGTTACCCAGATTGTTTTACTAACCTCAAAACAAACAATTCGCTAATAGATATATCTTTTACTAATTTCTAAACAAAATACCACGTGATCGAAAAAAAAACATATAACTAGACATTTTACAGTTGTAGGATTGTTAAGACATCAAAGGAAAGGCGACCGGTGTCGGGTGGCAAACACAGTCACTTTGTGTAACAAAAGAATCGAATTACCGTCATTAACTATTTACCGCTACACAAACATACGATTTTATTAGCTTTTAAGGTCCCGCAGATGAAAAAAAGCGGTAAACGTCACTTTGGAACGGCCTTTTTGGTAATTCCTTAATAGGTAGGCACTGTTTTTGGGGTTATAAAGCGTTTAGATATATCTAAGAATTAGGTAAATAGATACTTATTTGTATTTGTTATTATGTATTTATTTATATATGTATTTAAATATTATATATTTATGTATGTAGGTATTTATTTATTCATTGGTCTACCAACGATTGTTTACACCAGTTATGGGCATAAAAAAACATGCAAAAACAGATAAAAAATAGTGTACAATCGCTTATAGGTAAACTCAGCATGCAAAACGAACGTACGACGATAGAGAAAAAAAAATAAAAGAAAACTACCCTAATTTATATCAACCACTAGTACCTATCCAAATTATTACATGTAATTTAGATCCTGAAACAGAGAACAAAGAAGAAGAAAAACAATATTTATGTGTATAGGTAGGTATTTATTACTAGGTATGATTATTAGCAAAAATGTATCTCATCCATTTTGGATAAAGTATGCGAAAATCCTTACAGACAATTTTATTTGACAGTCTACCTATATGTAATTTCTTAAAACTTCATGCTTAGGTACCTATGTAAGTTACTTTTATCTACTTATTGCAAATTGTTCTTTTTTCCAAAGTATAATATCGGGAAAACCAGTTACGGTAAGATATATATATATTTTTTTGTTAAATAAGTAAAACATCACTTAAAAACTCAGTGTGTCGCAAGCCTATTGAGTAAAACGATTATCTACTTACACAGCTTTTATTGAACTAAGTAGGTACGCGTTTACCTACACACACACTGGGCGGGGTATAAACCCTGTCCATTAGGCTAACCGTTTTTTGACAGTTGTCTTAGAACGTACAGACGCCAGCACATCAAGCTACTACAATCTGTCAAATTTCTTTAATAGATTTTCAACTTTATCGCTAAAGCATTAAGGTTCTAGGTTGATTGGGAAAATTTGACAGTTTCGGGTAGCTTGACCTGCTGGCGTCTGTACATATTCCAGATTACGTAAAAGTTGACTTTAAAATGCGTAATAAAATAAATGTAGGAACTGCCTTATCTTATTGAATTATTTATGACTTCTTACAGACATTATAATACCGTACGTGTATCAGTTTTGACAAAAAAAAATATAATTGTTATGCGTATTTCATCTGTCAAAAAACGGTTTACCTAATGGAGAGAGTATAAGTACATAGCTTATTGAACTAAATACGCATTTACCTACTTAGAAATACTGTCCGTAAAGAAAAACGGCACAAAACGGTTCTAAAAGACAAAAAGACATTTATGAAAACCAAATTATAATTACAAATTAAGAACCAAATCAATAGAATGCATTGTTAACCGTAGGTAAGTTATTAAAATAATGCTGACTTCATTCGTCAATAAATTAATTATTAATGACGGCAATAATTTTGAATTTATTCAATAGATTTTTTTAATCGAGCATATAGATTTTTTTTTTTTTTTTTCTATAAGATTTTCCTTAACGGAATCGGAACTTAGCTAGACATAAAACTACATCATCCGTCGGAAATCCGTTCCGTATTTCCATCAATCTGACTAGACGGACTTTTCAGAGACAAATATCGAACAAATAAAAAAGAAAATCACTTACCATGAGGTCTGTCATCAACTCCATCGCTATCCACCTCACTCCGCACGCTCCCAGGACTCGCCCTCTTCAGTTCCTCCTGCTGCCCTCCCTGTTCACTCTGGAACCCTCCCATCCTCTTATCATAACTCATGAAGAACGGGAAATTCGGTACTCGATTCTGTTGGAAATAGTAACTCATTTTCCCATCCCTAACTTTTAACTCTTCGTCTTCTGAATGCTCGTTGGTACCAGAATAGTCCTGCGAAATGCTGTTCTCGATATCGATTTCAGGTGATCGGCGCTCGTTGAGCCCGACAATCGATTCAATCGAGAAGTTCTTCGAAGGTAGCTTGGTCTGCATTTTGTTTATTTCCGATTCCATCACTACACTAAACACTGGCCACTGCGCGATTTTCGAATTTTTGTATTTGGAACGTCCGAATGTCAGTTGTGTACTGATGTCAGTGCGGTGGCAGTCCACTGTTGAGGACCACGCCTCTCTGTGAGGGGAGGATATTCCATTACCCTCCACGTTCAATCGATTTCCAACTTTATCACTATCGTCTTACAGTCCATTCTATTTTGGCCGGTATCCAAGTCTACTCAATAAGCAAATTTTGGTAAGGTAATTTCGTCTTTATTGTCAAAGGGATAAATTTGGTTTTAGGGTGACTTAACCTAAATAAATACGTATTATGATCTGGTATAATGCGACAAAAAAATGGCGGCCAATAAATAATTTAAATAAATAAGCGCTCGATGATGCGCCGCGTTAACTACTGTTATAAAGGTTTATTTGTTTCAGCAAATATATGGTTTGAAAATAATATCGCGTTTTATTAAGTTTAACAAAGAGAGTTTTATTTGAACATTTTCTTTGTGATTTTTTGGTGAATTAGGCTGTGTGCAGAATGGCCGATTTGTCTAACACCCGATTTCAAACGCGTGTCATAAATAAACGCAGTTCAAATAATTTGATTGGCTCTTATTATTTAATTAATCGATTTTTGACAGTCTTTACGGACAGTCAGAAGTCCGAAAGTCTGACAACCAGTCTTACCCAGGGGTATCGTGTTACCCAGTTACTGGGTTGTGGAGGTCAGACTGGCAGTCGCTCCATGTAAAATACTAGTAGTTATTCAGCTGCATCCGGTTAGACTATAGGCGACCCCAACATAGTTGGGAAAAGGTTAGGCATCTTGATTCTTGTTATTTTAGTGGGCCAATCACATACATATTACTACTTATGTGTTTGACGAATTATTAAAGATAAAATCAGAATATTAATACCCGATGTAATGGTCTGAAACTATGAGATCGTCATCATGCAGTGAGCAAGCGTGGTGATCAATCTCCTATCCACCCTGCGTCTCGTACTTTGTCTGGGTGACTGAGCCCATAACATCGTCTATCCATCATCATCAGTTCCTACCTTTTCCCAATTATTTTTGGGGTTGGCTTCCAGTCTAATCGGATGCAGCTCATTACCATTTTACATAAACAATGTAAGATAAAAGAAACAATTGGAAAAAATAGATCGTAGCACAATATATTCGTAACTTTTGTACACTTGAAGAAAGTACAACAGCAAAATGCAATTTTTTTTTTATAGGCACTTCACATACCTACTCGTAGTCAGGCGCAGTTGCAGCCCAAGATTTTGGGGGGGGGGGGGTCACCCACAGAACAGATAAAAGAAGTTATCTGTTCTGTGGGGTCACCAAGTAGTAAGTTAGTAACTGAAGTTAGTAAAGGTAGGTAAATCAGCTTGAATGATTTTGGGGGGGGTGGGGTCATGACCCCCACGATCCCCCCCTCGGACAGCGCCTGCATTGAGTTTGTATATCTAAAACTTATCACTTCTGTGCGCTAGTGTATTATTATATTGCATAGAATTAAAAAGGTGCCACTTCGTGCGAATCGCTTACAGAAATAATCATATTATTTAATAACCGTCCCGCATGATGAGAACCTCATGAAAGCCGAGAAAGATAAACAAATCAAGTATCTTGACTTGGCTCGCGAGGTTGTCGACATGTGGCATGTGGACTCAGCAATCATTGTGCCGATAGTCGTGTCAGCCAATGGGTTAATAGCCAAGAGCCTCGACCAACACCTGACGAGGCTCTCGTTGGGCAGCTGGATCAAGGGCTTGATTCAGAGTGTGGTACTTCTGGACACGGCTCGCATTGTCAGGAGGTTTCTCTCTCTGGAGCCCTGACCGCCGGTAGCTTGGACCCCGTTCCCGATACCGGTGGGCTACTATTTTTTCACTTCAGTACCTCAAACATGTAGGTTTTGCTGCGTGAAATCAGTGAGCAAAATGCGATTTTGCTCACTGAGTGAGACAAAGTAACTTTTTAATTTTTTTTTCAGAAAGCCGCAAATATATATTATTCAGCCTTGGGTTAATCATACAATTCGAAACATTCACACTCTATCTCTTTCCCTCCATTAGAAAGAGAGAGAGACAGAGACCAGCCCTTTCGATGTTCGGATTTTGAATTCGACCTCAAAGACAAACACGTTCGGAATTTCGTACTAACTAAAGAAATTTTGCAAAAAGAAAATTATGTCTTTTAATGTAATTTATTGAATTTTTAACTTATTGTTGTATTTAAACGAAAATAAGTATTTACAGCAAATAAAACTGACATTTAACTTGTAAATATTTATTTGTAGTTTCAATAAATGTTAGGTACGTAATATATTTTGAATAATAAAATATCATGGGTGCTATTTCCGAACACGCCTTAATTTAAATAAAAGAGCGGGAATAAAATTTGTAGAATTGCAGTAATTTTACTTTTAACTATTAAAATGTTCCATTTTATAGAATTGGTATCTAGCTACAATGTTAATTATTTTGATTCACAATAAATAGTTATTTCAATCTATTCCTGTTTATTATTTTATCTCCTAAAGTGTTCTCGCTGCTGAAGTGAAAAGTTATGTGTGTTACACGAGAGCAAAGTTTTTTTGCATCTCGTGCCTTTGAATCCCTCGCCACACTCAGGATTCAACTTTAGAATCACTCGCTACGCTCGTGATTCAATCTTTGAATCCTTCGCTTGCTCAGGATTCAAAATCAGCACTCGCAGCAAAAAACTACTTTGCTCTCTTGTTGCACAAATAACTATTGATACCTATTTTTAAATGTTTTTTTTATCTTCTTGTTTATAAAAATATTTAAAAATGTAATTTATATGTACCTACATGCTTACTTGAAATAAAGAAAATATTATTTAAAAGTTCGAAAGATTCGCCCGTTTTGCCCAATAAAGCGTTTTTGCAGGACAGTCCCACTACAATGGATAAATTTTCACATTATTTACCCACTTACATAAGTATCTATGTACTTATTAGTATATTTTCGTGTTTTTTTTCGAGTTTTTATCGATCGTTTATGTCACTCTAAGGTTGACTGGTAGAAAGGCCCTGTACAGTATTTTTTACAGAAAAAATAATCGGAATAAACAAAAAAAACATAGTAGATAGATAATAAGAAGGAGGTTGGTGGTGGTTGGTTGGTTGGCTGGTGGTGGTTGGTTGGTTGGTTGGTTGCTGGTTGGTTGGTTAGTGCTGGTGGTTGGTGGTTGGTTGGTTGGTGGTTGGTTGGTTGGTTGGTGGTGGTGGTTGAGGTTGGTGGTAGATATTTAATAAGTTTTTACACTTTATCAAAGCTTCGCTCGTAACATTCATACCTACAACATTCGCCGACCATAACATAGTTGGGAAAAGGCTAGGCAGATGATGGAGATCAATGCTTTGCTCCGTTGTGAAAATATATGCTGGAGGCGTAAATTAAATCTTACCATCGACTGCCGGTAACATTATAGGTACTCGGAAATAGTTGAGTCACAAAAACATCCATTTAGTTATCGTCGAGACTGCTTCCGGTTGAAAAGGTCACTCAAAGAAGAGCCGAATCCAATAGCAACTTTGCATACATATTTTTTTTCGCCAATCAAATTATGGAATGAGTGATCATAAGTTTATAATAATATTTATCGCAAAAAAAATGTATCGCTGCTTACATCAATTAGGTATCATTAAAAATTCCCGATTTTTATTATTATTACAATATTTTCCCACAAAGGGAAACACTAGTGCTGCCAGCTTGTATGGAGTAGTTATGACTGGTCAACAGCGCCATCTATTGTTGAATAGCAAAATATGCAAACGTTGGTTGCTTAGTAGTGTTAAGAAAAAATAACAGATGTCGCTAATTACATTTTTTCATGATCAGCAGGGCTAAATAAACACTATGAGGTGCGTATTATTTCTTACTAGCTTTCGCCCGCGGCTTCACCCGCGTGGAGGTCGGTAATTATTCTACGGGAATGTAGGTACTTACTACCTGGATAAAAAGTGGGTGAGAAATGGTAACAGACAGACAGACAGTTATTTTCGTGTCTAAGTTTAGTATGAAAGTACGGACGCCAGCACATCAAGTTACTACAATCTGTCAAATTTCTTTAATAGATTTTCAACTTTATCGTTAAATCATTAAGGTTCAAGGTTGATTGGGAAAATTTGACAGTTTCGGGTAGCTTGACCTGCTGGCGTCTGTACAAATTAGCAATGCGAGTTGCGTTACTTAATGTTCCTCGATACACTTTTTAGATGACATAGGTATTTCTAACACTAGCATATTAATTATTATATATAAAAATACAGATTAAATATTTATAATAATTATATAGATATATTTCTTACCTTATACTCTATATCTTGTTTGTGACTATCCGAGTCTGCTAGTATGCTCATAATTAGTTCGTCCACTATTTATGCGAAGACACTGCCTCCTAAGATACAGGATCTTCCTAGTTTAGGAGTCAGGGCTCAAATTCTGTGTTGACTGTACCTTACCCATCTCTTGTACACTATTCTTGTTAATTTCTCTGTCCCCAAGTGGCTACTATGTGTATTTAATATGTGTCAAACTTGTACTGTGCTATTAAATACTTATTATTATTATTATATTCAGCACTCTCTAGTATACGAGTATACGAGTAGGTATCTACCTACTCGTATACTATATATATATACACTTCTGGACACATCTATTGGCCCACCTTAGAGTTTAGGTTTCGATGGCCCTTACCGAAATATGATTGCTAGATTGAACAAAAATTGTTGATGCAGTTTTAAACCTGATACATTTTACCATCTTTTTCGATCGTATTGTTTTAAATTTGAATTCAGAATACCATACGACATGGAGCTACGCCTAACAAGTCGGATATGCGCATTGTTAAAGGCAATTGATTTTTGAATAAAAAACATGTTTTATCAATTAAAGGTTTAATTTAATAACGCGTGTTGCCTCCTTGGGCATCTACCACAGCTCTCATATGATTAGGCATAGAGTTTATCAACCGCTCTATGAAATTTTGAGGGATCATCTCCCATTCCTCTTCTATGGCAGTTTTCAACTCCTGCATCGTCTGGGCAACTGGCTGACGAGCCCTAACACGTCTTTTTAGCTCGTCCCACATGTGCTCAATGGGGTTCATGTCTGGGCTTCTGGCTGGCCAGTCCATAACTGTGATGTTCACATCCCGAAGATATTCCCTGACGATGCCGGCCGCATGGGCTCTTGCATCATCATGCATAAAAAGGAAATTTGGGCCCACATAGTCCGCGTATGGTATCACGTGAGGTTCTAAGCACTCACGAATGTACCTTTCAGCATTTAATGTTGGCAGCCGTGGTCCTGTAACAACCTCAAGTTGAGTTTTGCCGCTCGCGGATATACCGCCCCAGACAGTTCATGAGCCACCGCCATAAGCAACCCTCTCTTCAAAGCAGCATTGTGCGAAACGCTCTCCCTTACGTCGGTAGACCTTCTTCCTTCCATCATTGCCATGTAACACAATCTTAGACTCATCAGAAAAGAGTACACGGCTCCAATCTTGCTTTGTCCAATTTAAATGACTGCGTGCGAAATGAAGGCGCGCTGTTCGGTGGGCTCGCGTTAGTTTGGGCCCATTAGCTGGCTTGTGTGGTACCATATCGCGTTCTTTTAACCTTCTCCGAACAGTTCGAGCGCTCACAGATACTCCGTGGAAGTCGCGAAGTTGGTTTTGTATCTCAATGGAGGTAAGGTGACGATTTCTCAAGCTGGTCGTCACGATGAATCGATCCTGCCTTTCAGTTGTGACCTGAGATCGTGGCCTTCCTTGGCGACGAACAAAGCCGCCAGTCTCTAGGTACCTCCGATAAACATTTCGGACCGCAGATCGACTTAAATTAAGTTGAGCACTCACGTTTCTTTGGCTGTGTCCGGCCTGAATAAGTGCCACAGCTTGGGCGGCGACTTCAGGTGAAGTATCCATAGATTATTGATAGAACCTCACCTTAATGTTAAGAATAAGTAATGTTTGTTGCAAAACCAAAGATATCAATCACTTTTTCAAAAATTAAATCCAAGTAAACCAATAAAACCAAGTTTTCTTAATATTCGATTGTTTGATATCAACAAACAGGCTCCAAATTATCTTTAGTTTCTTTAAATTCTGTGATCGAAATTCAAAAAAAGACTATTGAATGAAATTGTGAATGTGCCAGGTTCAAAACTGCATAAAAACTTTTTGCTCGACCTAATATAAAATTTTAGCTAGGACCAAACGAAACTGAAAATACAAGGTGGGCCAATAGATGTGTCCAGAAGTGTATATATATAAGGTGTTAAAAAATTAACTTTAAGAAAGTTGAGGAGTTGTTTGGAATAATAAATGAAAAATAATCAAGAAATTTTTTTTTCTAAATATCAATCCGTTTCAAAGATATGCAATATTTCCACTACGCACAAATTTATTGAATATGCGCACTGTACACCGTGTAAGCCGCCGCTGGCATGGCGCCGCGCGGCCGCGCGCTTGAGTTCGATCACCCCTGCGACAGCGCAAATTCGTAAACAGCTGATTCTAATTTTCCCATCACATTTTTCAGACTTTGGACTGGCAATTTATCTAATTTCTTACAAGTAGCTTTTTTTATTGGCCATATTAATGAATCACTGTTTTTAAATTAAGTAAGCTCGATAAGTTGGAATGTTTAAAAAATTTGAATCAACCTATTTACAATCATTTAAAAACTATTTAAAAGAAGTCTTAATTTTTACCTTATTTATAAAAGGTGTTGAAAGTGTCCACCACTTTGTCCAATGCACAAGTGAGCACGGCGTATTACATTGGATTGTACTGCGATTAATGAGTCTCTGTCACTTTTAATTAGATCGAATGCACTAATTATACGGGTCTTTAATTCGTCCACGTTTCGAATATTGTTGGAACTGTATCCATACACTAAGTCTTTTACACGACCCCAAAAATAAAAATCGAGACGCGTAAGATCGGGCGATCGAGGCGGCCATGCAATAGGCCCACCACGGCCTATCCAGTGGTTAGGATAAGTAGCATCCAGGTAAGCACGGGCTTCTCGGTGATAGTGTGCAGGCGCTCCATCTTGCTGGAAGAAGTGGTCCCTTATTTCGGCAACAGAAACATTTTCCAGCATCTCTTGCACAGACTCGAGCAACTGCAGATATGTTTCGCCGTTAAGGCGTTCTAAGAAGACGGGTCCAAGTACTGTCTGCCCTATGATTCCAGCCCACACATTCACTGAGAACCGGTGCTGATAATGTTCAGGGACCACAGCTCGCGGGTTTTCGTACGACCACCAGTGAGCATTGTGGATATTGAATAAGCCCACTCTACTAAAAGTGGACTCGTCCGTCCATAAAATTTTGCGACCAGGTTCTTCCACCAACCACCTACAGAATCTAATCTGTGGGTATTAGTTCCTGTACTCTTAAAAAGTGGTGCGGATGTTGGCCTTCTTCGTGCAGCACATTCCAGGCAGTGACTTATTCCCAAGTCCCGCCCTGCGTCACATGTGCTCGCGTGTGGATTGTCGTTGAAATAGTCCAACACTCGATCTTCAATGTCACCGGCGAGCCGTGGCCTACCAGCATCTGCTTGACGAGGACGAAACTGGCCATAGTCTAATAAGCGCTGGTAGACCCCCAGGATAGTTTGGACAGCAGGCACTCGTCTTTGGTCACCATAAAGGTCACGGTATCGGTTACGTGCTGCGGCTAAACTCTCACCGGTCATGACATAACACACTATCATATCTAAATACTTTCTACTTAAACGGCATTGTTTATACGAAACTGCGCGAGCGCGCGGATGTAGCGAGAAGACACACGACAGCACACCCTTACCGCGCGACAGATATCGGACGACTGAAGTGGGCGGGAAGGGTTGGTAGGAGCAGCAGGTAGAGGAAGCGCGCCGCGTGGTGCTAGAGCGCCGAGCCGTACAGCGCACATAAAAATGTTTTACTAAATTGTTATTTTTATATGAAAAAGTAAAAACAACAACAAGGAAGTATCGTCAGCAAATAACACCATCTGTGGTTGGGTTTTTAACAAATGGGGTAGATCATTTATATAAACTAAAAAGAGGAAAGGACCTAATATCGAGCCTTGCGGAACACCCATTTTTACTTTTAAACCGAGTGAATTGACACCATTTATTTGAACTGGCTGTTGTCTATCATTTAAATAAGATTTTACTAAACTGAGCGCAAGTTTTCCCATTCCGTAATGCTCAAGTTTTAAAAGTAAGGTTTCGTGGTCGACGCAATCAAAAGCCTTGGAGAGGTCACAAAAAATTCCTATGGCGTCTTGGGACTCTTCCCACGCTGTAAAAATGTGTTTTATTAAGGTGATACTGGCATCAGTCGTACAACGTCCCTTGGTGAAACCATACTGTTGGTCGTGTAATATTTTGTCGGTGTTAAAATGATTGAGCATTTGGTTCAGCGTCACCTTTTCAAACACCTTGCTGAAGACCGGTAACACGGATACGGGTCTATAATTATTGGTAAGTTTACTGTCCCCCGATTTTAAAAGGGGTATCACCTTGCTGTATTTCATTAGATCTGGGAAGACTCCTTGATCCACACACAAATTAAATATTAAGGCTAAGTACGGCGCTATAGTCTCAATAATGGAGGTACAAACTTTGATAGACATTCCCCATAGATCTTCGGTTAGTTTGATCTTGATTTGCTTGAAAGCTTTTATTACTATTATGGGGTTTATATGCTTGAATTTAAATTCAATCTGGCAGGATGAGACGTTTGCTCTTAATAAATTAATAGAACGCAAGGGCGAGGAATTTAAGATTTCAGTGGTTGTATGTGGGATACTGGTAAAGAAATTTACAAATTCTTGAGCAACTTCTTTGTTATTGCTTATGAGACCACGCGAAGTCTCTATTGTGAAATCATTATTATGTCTTTTATTCCGGTTAGTTTCGTCATTGATAATTTTCCAAACCGTCTTTATTTTATTATCGGCTGATTTGATCTTGTTGCTAATATACAAGGCTTTAGCTACCTTGCAAATATTTTTAAAAGTTTTAGAGTAGGTAGCTACGTATTTATTAAAAGTTTCAGAGTTAATATAAGGCTTAAGACCATACAGCTCAAACAATTTTTCCCTACTTTTTCTAATACCCTTAGTTGCCCAGTCACTGAACAAAAAATTTGGACAAATAGTTTTAGTTTTCTTTTTTAAAGTATTATTGAACTCGGTGCGTACTACCGAAAAGAACCTCTCATATAATTCATTTACATTGTTTTTCATATGGCCTGGTACACTTAACTTACTAATTAAGTGATTATTAAATCTATTTAGACTGCTTGGTGTTATTTGTCTAGTTTGTATCAGAATTTTTTGTACTGGTGTATTAGACTTGAACACAACGGTTTGACCGCTGTGATCAGAAGGGAGATAGTTTACTATGGCTTTAACTAAGTATTCGCAGCAACAAAAAACATTATCAATGCATGTAGCAGAATTTATAGTTACGCGGGTTGGTTCTGAAAACACATTTTGTCGTGTAGCGACAAGAAACTAAGTTTAAATTAAAGAAATTAAAGAAAGGGAAGTAAAATCAATTACAGATTTATTAATAAGATATATAAAAGATGGAGATGAACTGACAGTGTTGTGTAGTGTGTGGGTGAGGAAGGATGAAGATGAGTGATTGATGGGTTGAGGAGGCTGAACAGGTAGACGCGGCGCGAGGCAGGTGTCGGTGACAGGTGCAGGTGCGGGCGTGGAGAGGTGCTGGTGCGTGTGCGGCACGGAGGATACCCGTAGGGGGCCCACGCGGCAGGAGTAGGTCGCAGCACGGCCACACGTGACAGCAGGCACGGCAGCACGGGAGCGCAGGCACGGTAGGGGCCCACGCGACAGTAGTAGGTCGCAGCACGGCCGCACGGTAGGGCAGGCACGGTAGGGGGCCCACGCGACAGTAGTGGGTCGCAGCAGGGCCGCACGGTAGGGCAGGCACGGCAGCGCGCGGTCAGCCCGCCAGGAGAGAGAGCCCTCGGTTGAGGCGCGGCCCAGTAGAGGGTGTTCCGGCGAGGCACGCCAGCGGTCCGACTGGTACGGAGGACGGAGGACGAAGGTGTAGCGCTAGTACGTCAGGTACCGGAGTCAGAGAGGGACACGCCAAGAGTTCCCTGGCTAGGTGACTCCGGAGTACCAGCACTACTTTGAGGGTTCCTTTTAGAGGCGAAACTCGAACTCCAACTCGAACTCGAACTAGCACTTGAACTGGAACTCGAACTTGAACTGTCAGTTGCGTTGCTTGGATTCCTCAAGTAAACTCGTAGAATAGCAACTTGAAGAAATAAATATGAATTTGAAATATGATGGCCAGTACCTATTGATTTGCGTAAGTCTGAATATATTTTCAGCTAAAAGTTACAGGCTGATAAGAATTATTTTATAAGCAAACTTGTCGTGGCGACGTATTAGACGTCGTTGACAGGACTGTCATAATAAAATATATTAATAAAATACAATTAAATATATAGTTATTTCGTATTAAAAGCGTATTAAAAGTATAGTGTTTATAGGAAAAATGATATCAATGAATGTGGGCGAAATTTCCAGCCCTTGGATGTTACTAAATCGTCATAGTGTTATGTTGAAGTTTGATGATTAAACGTGACCTGGTGTCGTGAGGAATAGCCAGATCAGCACCTAACGGTGACGGAATGCTTGTCTGACCTGGAGGAATGAATGTAGATAACTGTGAGTATGTACATTACGTTACATTTTCCCCCCGACCCTAGAAAATTTTCGACTCAGAGAAATTTTTTTAAAGCTTTCCAAAGTAAACTGTAAAACACAACTTCGCAGATTCATACCTCTCCATTCACCCAATCGTACTATCTCTTTTAAGCAATCTCCTGCATTCCGGTAAGGGTGGAGTTCACATTCAATGACTGCCACTCTAGAAGGGTGTTTTATAAACGACGTTAAGGCTTCTTTAAGGAGTTGTCGGCCGCTCCAGACATGGAAAAAAAAGAAAAGGTATTGAATTACTTTATACAAATTAAGTATAGGGAATTAAGCTCATATAAGAGCGATAGAGTTAAGTAATAAGTTAAGTAGTAGTAGATAGATACATTTGGTTTAGGCTTATTTAGTGAGTAACCAACCGCTCCTGCAAGGGCTTATTTATAGAGTTGCAACCGCTCTTGTTGCTGCTCTTCTTGTCTGACCTGGAGGAATGAATGTAGATAACTGTGAGTATGTACATTACGTTACAATTTGACAAATTGAATGATTTAAAGAGACTTAATAATCGACTGCTATTTGAACTATTCTCTAAGATATTAATATTGAAGTCACCACAGATAATTAGCGATTTTTTGCCAGTTCCAAGTTTTGCTAGAACATCTTCCATTACTGACTCAAATATGGAGTAGTTTTGATAATTAGGGAGTCTGTAAACGCACACTATAACATGCTTATCTAGCTCAACACAGGACAGTTCAACGTTATGTTCTACCGAAAGATCAACTATATCTTTACGAGTCTTAGATTTAATAGAATTTTTAACTAAGATTAGTGAACCCCCACGCAGAATAGATTTCCGGTTAAAACAACTGCCCACACTATAATTTTCATAATGAATTAGCATTTCATACTCTTTCAACCAATGTTCAGTTAAACAAATAATTTCAAACATAGTTTTTTCTAAAAATAGCTCAATTTCTAATTGTTTGGAAGAAAAACCTTGAATATTTTGATGAAATAATTTCAAGGAATTCTGCTCAAACCCTTTTTTACATTTTACTATTTGAGAGCAAGAAGACACCTTGTTGTTGGTAGGTATAACAATATTGTTACTAGTGTCTTCTGTTGTCTTACTAACTAGTTTAAATCTACATCCAGAGTGAGCCCCAAGACTCCCAAGCCATCACCAGGCAATGATATGATATCCGACTACTTGTGGACCCCACATAAGGACAAGTATTTGCCAAAGTGACACATGGATCCTCTTTCGTACAACCATTGTAAATAGTTATAGCATTAGTGCTACAGTTATTTCGGGTAACCACCTGTACATTAGAATTATTACTAAATTGCGGTGTCAATTATGGTACAAGACTTCGACATACTACTTATGTCTGAGTTTATATAAGCTAATAGCCTCGCTATTTTATGTCTAAACCTAATGGGCAGATACACTGTATTCCTTGTCGATTTCAATTTATCAACAAAACTGTTGGTGTCAAAAAAATATAAGTTTGTCACTGTAATGACTTACTAAGAAATGCATATGGTTATTAAGCATATGTATATAATTGTTTTGTCTATTGGATAATCTCTCAAAATATGGAAAAGCACACAAAATAATTTTATTATCACATTGGATAGCAATGCTGATTCTTTGGGCTAAAAATAGGCCAGCCCTCTGGTCACGTGAAGAGTCAACCAAACGCTTGGCGATGTCCCGAAAACTTCGATGAGCACTCGGACCCCAAGGCCCTAGTGTTTCAACCCCGGCTCAAACATATAACTCCCAATAAGGTTGTTATATTTGCGCCGTTTGGGGTTTTCTGCTCCTGCAGCAGCCGCCCCAGCGCAGCCCGCCGTACTAAGGAGATGGGATGGCGCGAGAATGTCGACACAGGTTGCATCCCTCACCAAAGCCCTACCCAACTTCCAAGGCATTGTGGTCATTCCGTCTGGCCACTTTCCGTCGTCGCGTGCCATGCCATTGGGTTCTAAAACAGCTGGCACCCTAGCGGAGATAAGAGCCCTACGGGTAATGTCGTTAATGCTGGCGTGCCGTGCCATCCGTCCAGTGATCTTGCTGCAGGATAGGCCATGGTGTCCAAGGCAGTCGTCATAGTGCCTATATTGGGTGACGGTACCACCTGATGCCAGAGGCCCGACCCCACAGCCAGCGGGTGGGCACGCTCAGCAGTATTGGTGGACATATTAATAAGTTTATTCCGTACGAACCTGCAGAGCGGCTCATCCCACTGTCTCTAGGAAGACGGGTTCTCGGGCTGAACCCTGTCCGGGCAAGCCACTTTCCAGGCGTTCACCGCATCGGTCAAACACGGCACTTCATAGTCAACCTGAGCAGGAACCAAGATTCGTGTGGTTAACTTTACGGTGCTGTGGACCGAGCATATGAACGCCGGTAGGCTTACACTAGAAATTTTGTGGACACCGAGCCCACCAAAACGAATGGGTAGTGTGTCTTGCAGCCACGCGCCGTCGTCCAAAGTCACATTTAAAATGGATGTAATAGTACCTAATGCGAATAATGTGATCATTTTTGCATTTGATGGCCCAATTCTTGAGAAAGGTTATAGGCTATTTAAAATCACGCTGTGACCCTTGGGAGCCGAGCAAAAAGAAAAAAAGTACCTAGTTAGGTGCGTATAGTAGGTGTACCTATTGCTAGATATCATTAAAAAAGTTTAACAATAGCCATGTGCTAAAAAGGAAACGTCAACTTCAGTCTCACGACTCTCCGCAAGATCACTAAAATGAATCCCTATCTAAATAGAAAAATACACACAATGCGACTAAATCTGCTTATAACCAACCTTGTCACACACTCCAGTCATTTGCACATAGCCGCTAATACATACATACTCGATACATCATCGGAATATTTGCTAAACTTAATAAAAAGGCAGTGGACTTAAAACACGGTCACGAATCGTGATTTTCAGGTCTCTGAACGTGATTTGTTCCAGAAATCTAATTGCGTAACACATATTAGTCACATTTTGAATCATTTTGAAGGATATTGCTAATCCATTGCTTCATATGTTCTAAAAAATTGTGTTCAACGACGTAAATAACGCAATGAATGTTGTTGAACTGTCAAAATGAAAGCCATTGCTACTGTTAGTGTGTTACGCATATACCTGACAAGAACTCGGGTTAACGCTAGGGTATGTTAAGAAGGCTAAAGTATTACTTCTAAGCTTGAAAGTAAGCATTCTAAAACAATGGCCAAATAGCATGGCACATCAGTGTAGCGGTATCTACAACGCCACATGCGAACAACGCGTCATACTGACGTCACGCAAATCCTGCATCTCGCAAGCAGAGTTTACCGCGCAATTAGCATAGATACAATTTCTCAACATCAATCGTTGAGTGAACTTTACACCCTGTTCCTCATACCACACCAGCATCAATGACATCATCCGTCGTGCTCTTGTCACCGCCGGGGTGCCAACTGTTTTTGAACCCAATGGCTTGACACGCGACGATGGGACGAGACCAGACGGAATGACCGTAATGCCTTGGAAGTTAGGTCAGCCTTTGGTGTGAGATGCAACCTGTGTCGACACCCTTGCGAAATCTTAGAGTCCTAGCACGGCCGGCTGTGCTGGGGCGATTACTGCGGGTGGGGACAACCTCAAACAGCGCAAATATTCCAATCTTAATGAAACTTAATCCATCCAAAGGTTGTCTTTAAAAGATCGCTCTTAGCGATAAGACCGCCCATTGTGTCACCCTTTGTAAAATTTTATATATTTATGTTCTATAATTTGTATGGTGTACAATAAAGAGTATTCTATTCTATTCTTACATTATCGAGCCATTTAGGGTTGAAACTCTAGGACCATAGGGTCCGAGTCCCCACTTAGTTTTTCACGTGACAGTTCGGTATTGCGGTTTTCGACTCTTCACGTGACCAGAAGGCTAGTTTTTTTTCACAAAGAATCAGCATTGCCATAAAACGTGGCAATACTGCCAGCCTTTTGGACACTTTTCCTGTTGACAACGATGCGGACGAATTTTGATGCCCTTCGATGATTCTTTCCCCTCTCTTTTTATAGTTATAATTGTACAGACGCCAGCAGGTCAAGCTACCCCAAACTGTCAAATTTTCCCAATCAACCTTGAACCTTAATGCTTTAACGATAAAGTTGAAAATCTATTAAAGAAATTTGACAGATTGTAGTAACTTGATGTGCTGGCGTCCGTACCGACGCCAGCAGGTCAACCTACCCGAAACTGTCAAATTTTCCCAATCAACCTTGAACCTTAATGCTTTAGCGATAAAGTTGAAAATCTAGTAAAGGACAGATTGTAGTAACTTGATGTGCTGGCGTCCGTACAAATTATTATTTTAAGACTGCGAGCTTTTAAATTATATAAATGTTGTGCTACAACAATAATAATCGATGGTCATTTATCATATTCAAGCATGAATCTTGATTAACTTGTGGTTGAAGGTAAACATTATGTCCTTCATAACAAAAAGGCTACATTAGGTTATCCACTTATTTTAATTTACCTTATCTGTATGGGAACCCACACCACTGTCATTATCAACGTACCTACCATAGAGCAACACGGGCATACGGCGGACCGCCGGTGGCCCGTGTTGCTCTATGGTACAGACGCCAGCATATCCAGATACTACAATCTGTCAAATTTATTTAATAGATTTTCAACTTTATCGCTAAAGCATTAAGTTTCAAGGTTGATAGGGAAAATTTGACAGTTTTGGGTAGCTTGACCTGCTGGCGTCTGTACCTACCTACTAACGCATTATGCATTACATTATTTTCATGCCTAACATGAGGGTTCTTTCCGAAAAACCGGTTTTGCAATCGATATTGTGAGTTTGACAAAGTTTAAATCAATAAAATCATTTATTTGCTTGATATGGGTTTTATTAACAAAAGTTTTTTAAACCATACCTCCCTTTACAAGTGTATAAATCTCATCGTGAAAACTCAAGTGAAGTGAGCTTGATGTGAGCTGTCAGTAGTGTCAATCCCTAGCATTAGTTGGAATGACAGCTCACTCCACGCTCGCTTCACCTAAGTTTTCACGGTGAGATGGTTACAGAATCGCACTGCTGTACCTCATCTATAGTAAGGCCAAGGCCATCCTCCTGTGGGGTAATTGCGTAACCCACTGTCAGTAGGTAGCAATGGGTTTCATTTTGACAGTTCAACAACATTCATTGCGTTATTTACGTTATTGAGCAGACAAATTTTTCGAACATATGAAGCAATGGATTAGCAATATCCTTCAAAATGGGATTCTTCCTTTATGAATTTCTCAGTAGTCTTATGTTAGTAAGACGAATACATAATCAGCCTATAATGTTCCCACTGCTGGGAAACAGGCCTCCTCTCTGTGAGAGGGAGTGGGCCATAATCCATCACGCGGGCCCAGTGCGGGTTGGTAGATGTCATGTCTTCGAAATTTTGCTTCAAGGACACGCCGGTTTCCTCAAGATGTTTTCCTTCACCGCTTTGAGAGCAGTGGTGATGAAATAATTTACACAAAATAAAGTGCCTTCCTGGGTTCGAACTCACGACCTACAACTCGTAAGTCAGGTCCATTACCACTGGGCCACCACTGCTCCCAAGTGATGTTCAATTTAGAACACTAATTACCTATTAGGCTTCGTACACTAATTATAACTGTAATTAAAACTGATGAGTTTTCCGCGTCCATTGCTTACCTACTTCCTCGTATTTTCTATTATTAGTTCTCCGTGAAACCTATGTATTTACCTGCATATATGTACCTACATACATACACACTTATGGTATATGTATGTTCTAGGTATCACATCAGAGGGGCAATTCTCGTCATTTTGGGAACGTTCACAGTCTGATCTCAGTCAAAAATACCTCTAATTTCCCTACATTATGACAAGTTTTTGACATTTATTTGTCGCCGAGATGAGACTGCGACTAGATTTTGAACGTTTTAAATTACGAGAATTAGCCTTGAGATGTTTCAATATAAAAAATATCTTACTTAGCCACAAGAAGGATCTTGTGGCTAAGTACTTAATAACAGCCGCAAGGTCAAACGATCAGGTTAAGCTACGCTCGCCGCGGTTACTCCGTTGATGGGTGACCATCTTTTTATACCAAAACCCCCCCGTGCCTCGGAAAGCACGTTAAGCCGTTAGTCCCGGCTGTCATTCGTGGATCTTTGACAGTCGTTACGGGTCATCAGAAGCCTAAAAGTCTGACAACCAGTCTTACCAAGGTGTATCGGGGGCAGTAACTAGGTTGTTGAGGTCAGATAGGCAGTCGCTCCGTGTAAAATACTGGTATACAGCTCCATCCGGTTAGACTGGAAGCCGACCTCAACCTAGTTGGGAAAAGGCTAGGTAGATAGTAGATAGACAGATATAATACCTATACTTAAATGCATGCAAGTCTGCAAAGACAACTAAAAACAGAGAAATTAGCTCTAACTAAACTCTTGTTTTTTTACTAAAAAAAACGCCCATCCTCCTCTCTCCCTCACCTGCTCCTCTCCTCTTCTCCTCTTAAAAAGAAACCTCCTCTTTGTAAGAGGAAACAGGCAGTAATCCACCACGTGGACCCAACAATAAATGGTGGTAGGAACTACTTTCCACTCCTACAAAAACCTCTAATAGGATATAAGTACTTTCTAGTTAAATTGCATGACAGTAGAGCGACAAAACGATTCAGGTTTAAAACGCTCTTGAATTTGAAAACACACCAAATTGCCTCAGGCAATGGCGTAGCAATCTGCATTTATACAAGACCACATCAATTCTTAACTTGTTTACCGACAGCCAACACGCGATTCACTAGCTTCATATAAAAGAGGTTCTCGTGTAAACACGCATTTCATTTGGCATTACGGCCTTTTTGACGAGTGCTGTGCGAAACGGATTATAAAAAAACAAGTGTCATACCTAAATCTGTCAGTGAATAAAAACAAACAATAAATAAAATGGATTTATTAAATTGGGGGCGGACGTGATGAATTTATACATTTACTTAATTTCTCTATTGATCTGTCTTATGGCATTTGAATTTTTCATGTTTGCAAACAAACCAGTAGAAAATTAACAAAAATGCAGAATAAATAAAAAAATTGCTGTCACTCTTCCCGCCAAAACCCAAAAATACAGATAATAAATCCTTAAAAATCCGTGAAAGCAGGCAAAAGCAATAAGAATGGATTCCAATTGGACCCTGTATCCGCGCATGGGGTTGCGGTCCCCAAACCTGACGAATACCACCGTAAACCTTCAGGAGAGCTTCGAAATAGACCTGGAAGACACCAACTGGATTCTGACGTCATCGTTCATCATTTTCACCATGCAGACAGGTAACTTTTACATTAAAATATAAACAATTACCTACAATTATTTCTTATGCGTGTCACAAATAAAATATTTTTCTTTCTTAAAATAAATTCCCAAGTTTTCATAGTGGTCGACTGCTGAACCTGAAGGTTTGGGTTTGATTCCCAAGTCGGGCAGATTGTGATGCATATTAAGTTTTTTTTTTTTAATTTCTCAATAGCAGGTACCACCCCGGACTCGAGATTTGTGCGTAGTTGTTTTTTTTAATGATATAAACTAGTGCTTGAATGCGATCCCGCCTGATGGAAAGCCGTGATGCAATCGTTGATGGTAAAGCGCACTAATTTATTATGAGCCTATTCACTCTAGCCTTGATTGCAATAGGTTAGCTTCAAATTCTTATTAAATGAGATTTAAATAGGCAACTGTGCTGAAACATAGCTGGCAAAATGTGGGGTGCACTATCTGTACGAACTACCTCTCCTACTTGCCCGTTCGTTATGTTTAAAAAGTTCCCAATTACCGAATATCTCGCTTCTGTCCGCGACATGTTATCTCATCGCATCGCCCACCCGCACTATTACTTAGTTTTGCTCGGTTCCTAAGGATCGTAACTTAATGTTAAATAGCCTATTAACCTTCCTCAAGAATTGGGTTATCAAATGCAAACAGATTTTTTTAAATCCGTCTGGCAGTTCCAGACATTACCGCGTTCAAACAAACAAAATCTGCTGTACTATTCGTATAGATAGATATTGATATAGATGAATGGAAGACCATAGACCATTCATTATTCTAAAATAGGAAGTCATTTATCAGTCACAAATATCTCGGAAGTGGGACTATGATTTTATGTTATATATTGATTAATGAAAATCTCACCTCCCCTTTTACAAAGCACCAAGCTAAACAGCCCCCTAATTGCGTAACACATTGTCAATCACAATATGAATCATTTTGACGGTTATTGCTAATCCATTGCTTCATATGTTCGAAATTTGTCCGCTCAACAACGTAAATAACGCAATGAATGTCGTTGAACTGTCAAAATGAAAGCCATTGCTACTGTTATTGTTACGCAAATATGTACCTCGCTGATTGACAATCTTAACGAAAAATATGATGATGGACAGTCAAAGTCTTTCCGATTTTGTTACCATTACTAAAAGCAAAAATTAAACCTACCGTAGGTCGATAGATTTTATTATTATCTCCTTTATTTCCATATAAATTATATTTTTAAATATGAGAATATAAAAAGTATAAAAATATTTTAAAATATTAAAAATAGTAGCCCACCGGTATCGGGAACAGGGTCCAAGCTACTGGCGGTCAGGGCTCCAGAGAGAGGAACCTCCTGAAAATGCAAGCCGTGTCCAGAAGTACCGCTTACTGAATCTTGATTTTGATCCAACTGCCCATCGAGAGCCTCGTGAGGTGTTGGTCGAAGCTCTTGGCTATTAAGCCATTAGCTGTCACGACTATCGGCACAATGATCGCTGAGTCCACATCCCACATGTCGACAACCTCGTGAGCCAAGTCAAGATACTTGATTTGTTTATCTTTCTCGGCTTTCACGAGGTTTTTATTATTACTATTTATTTATGATCAAGTAACATAAAAGACTCATTATTCAGCAGAAAGTTTCAAAAACAACACAAACATACAAGATATACAATTAAATTAAACTTATTCAAAATTCATATCACACATATTGGTCATAAAAATAAAACAAACACAATAATTACAATTTCCTAACCGGCAATGGAACAGCAACATGCCTGCCACAGCAATGCCGGACATAAGGGCAGTCCAGCCTGTTCGCGATCATTGCCAGGATAGCATTGGGGCTGGCCCGCACCCGGCGCACAAGGGACGCGCACCGCTTTTTTTTTATTTTTTTTCGGATGGGAAATCATCAAATGTCCTTTCCCGCTCTGGGTGGAGCGGAAGGGAGTGGCGCACTCTTACTGACTAAAACCCTCCCATGTTCCTTCCTTTGCCCTTTATGTTCCGGGGTAGCGGTTACCCTTTCGGACAATCCCGCTGACCCGGCAGGCTTCGGCCCTAAGGCTCAAATTATCCTGACAACTCTTTGAGGCGCGCGTGGAACACTTACGCGCCGTCCGGCACGGGCCTGGTCCTGATCGGACGGTGAGCTACCCATTGCTCTACGCCCGCAGGCCCGCGCCTACGGTGGCCGGGAGTCGTCACGCATCTCCCGACGCCCGGAGCGTCTCCCGCGGCGGACGCGCACCGCTTACGCATAGAAGTGTGGAAACAATCAGTGCGCGCCATCGCGAACATCCCTGATGCGCGTTAATTTTACTTTTTACCTTTCTTAGGAATCAAACCAATTCACTCGGTAGTCAAGTTTCCATTCGCTATAGGTACCAGAATCCTGCGGTTAAAAATATTTAACATATTTTATTACTATAACAAAATAATTTGAAGGATAATAAGTAATCACTTTATCCTTCAAAGTTTTTCCTCTTAGGATTGTAACCACAATTAATTGTTATCTGATAAAAACCACAAGTGCGACTCGGACTCGCACACCGAAAGTTCCGTAATTTGTAGGTATGTAACTACAAATTTACAGTTTTCGGTTTTTTTTCCTTTACTTGTGCTGCTTGACATTGCTTCTTGCCAAATATCATGATTCTAGGTCAACGGGAAGTACCCTATAGGATTTAGTTCCCTTGCGAGTGTCAAAATATGCAGCATAAACGGAACATAAGCGCCCGTATATTTTGATTGTGTTGACGTAGAAGTTTGATTTTTTCACTGCTTCAATGGATTGCAGCCCTAAGTATTTGATATTAATTTCAACTTAATAACTCCACGCGTTCCTAAGGAAAAGGGTCTCGACAGACGGACAACGAAGTGTTCTTATAACGGTTCGGTTTTCTCTTTTGAGGTACGGAACCCTAAAATCCACAAATGCAGGGTTTCTCCAACTAAATGGATAAGTCATGATGACGGTCATTAACCACTAAATCAATAATAATAAGGTCAATAAAAACAACCGGATCTTTGACGAAGCCGGTTTTTTTTTTCAATAAAATATGTTTATAGACATCTCAAACTGCATTTTGTAACAACTTACTATCAGCGGGGTAATTGCGTAACACACTATCAGTAGCAATGGCTGTCATTTTGACAGTTCAACAACACTCATTGCGTTATTTACGTTGTTGAGCAGACAAATTTTTCGAACCTATGAAGCAATATCCTTCAAAATGATTCAAGTGTGTTACTCAATCAGCAGCCTAATTGCGTAACCGTTTTCGGCAAATGATTGAGATTAATTGGCTTCGTTTCGGTCGCTTTTTGTTTCATTTTACGATTTTCTTAAGCACATATCGTTCACTCTTTAGCGATTCAAACCAACAGCTGTTGCTATTACATGATAGTGCAGCTACGAAAATCGTAAAATGAAACAAAAAGCGATCGAAACGAAACCAATTAATCTCAATCATTTGCCGAAAATGTGTTACGCAATTAAGCTCAGGGTGCAGTTCCTGAAAGCTTTAAAGTAGTCTGGGTACCTTTTGACGGAAAATCTCGTTTATCCAAATTAAGTCTCGATCCCGGAGGAATATCGGGATGAAAAGTATTTCCTGTCGTAATGCAGGTCATGGTCTACCCATGCGCCAAATTTCATTCAAATCCGTTCAGTGTTTTTAGCGTGAAAGCTACACAAACAATCATACAAAAATCAAATCTTTTCTCTTTAAAACATTACTTTAGATATTACTACGGCTACTTTCCTACCTCCCTGCACCCCTTTCAAGCTAAAACCCATGGGTTTTGGGGTGAGCACAATTCTTGTTTTTTTTTTTTTTTTTATTTATTTTTGTTTTTTATTGCTGAATGGACTGGTCCTGCTCTTGACCTCGATCACGCCTGATGGAAAGCGATGGATGAGGTCTATAATGGAATGAGCGTGCCCAGAAGATGCCTGTTCATTCTTGCTTTGATGGTTCCGGGATAAAGTCAAAGTTTTAGAACGTCTAAGATTTTTAAATCTACCTTCCTAGTACAGTAGGCATCGCTTTAGTGGTGACAAAACCAGTATAATTAAGTTAGCCTCTTATTCTATTGAAACTGCGTACAAGGCCAGCTCAAGATCAAAGTACTACCGTCGACAAGCGGTCATCATCATCATCAGCCCTCAGCAGTCCACTGCTGGACACAGCCCTCTGTAATTGCACGCCATTCATGTCGGTCCCTCGGCAACTCTCATCCAGCTGCTACCAGCCATCCTGCGAAGATCGTCGCTCCACCTAGCCTGAGGGCGTCCTACCTTTTGTTCAACGGCAAAGTAATATCGCCACTGCCAAGTGGGTTGGCACTTTACTCATAGCACACGTATGACTTGACTTGGCAACCTGGCTCTCTGCCAGCAAAGGTCAACCCAGCCGTTTTACAATATTTATGGCAGAAAACATGCGGAATTTTAATCGCATAATTATTGTAAGATTACTTTCTTAATCGGTGAGCTTTGCCAACGAGGGATATTTATATTATTTGTCTTCATCCATCTTACAGAGAACATTGAGTCTACTTAGGTATAGTTAACCATCCCCCCCGGTGGGTTCCCGCATTGTCGAGGCGGGGGGGCTCAGTAGCCGTGGCTTGGACAGCCAGCTAAGCGGAACCCGAGGAGGGGCCGCTCGTCAGGGCTTTGCCAGTAAGCCGACGACGTAGCGGCCAACAAGTAGGTTGCGGTGCCGCTTGGGCGACATCGCAACTGAGGCGGGCCGTGATGTGGTATGGGAGGCATCACGGCTGAGGGTTGGGCAGGGGAGGAGTGCCGGTATTGCGGTGCGCCGCTCTCCCTACCTTCCGCGGCCTTGACGGGGTCGCCACCGTATGATGGCGGACGCGGTGGGGCCGCAGGGGAAGAGGAGTGTTGGTATGACGTTGGCCGTTCTCCCTATCCTCTGCGGCCGAAAATTGGCAGGCGGCGGGGCCAATGACCTGACCCGTCGCAGGAGGACCCACCAGACACGGGGTCGTCTGGCGCCCATGTGGTTTGGTGTCTGGGGTGGTCACGGCGTGCCATGTGTTCTGGTGCGCCGGTGATGGGGAGTAATCCCCAGAGGAGGGTCCGGTGACAGACGGCCGCGGCGGGTTCACGGATGAGTGCTAAGGCGTGCCCGTGTTCCCGGAGGGACCGTGGAGGGGCACCGGGAGGAGGACACCGTGGAGTTTTAGTGGGTTAGAGTCCCACATAACTGCACTATCTCCCCGTGGTAGTGCAGAATGCATGAGCATTTCTCCACGATAAAAAAAAATATCTAAAAAAAAAAGGTATAGTTAACCATATCTACCCAGGGCCCCAATTATATATTTATGGTTATTATTATTCCCTGCGTAATCTTACCACGTGCAAACCACGTGCGGTTGTCAAGCGTGGTATTTTGACAGTTCAAGCCACGCCAACTTCGCGTTCATTTCGCGCGGTTTCGTTCATTGTGTTATAGAGAATGCGTTATTAGCAGATGTCGTAATTAGCTAAGGAACTGACGTGAATGTTTAGGGACTAAGCAGACTTATTCTTATATACGATTTTGTATGGAATGCGTACGCATCCATAAACCTTCAGTGGGATTGTCCGAAAAGCACGTTAAGCGGTTGGTCCCGGCTGTCATTTGTAGATCTTTGACAGTCGTTACGGGTAGTCAGAAGCCCGGAAGTCTGAAAACCAGTCTTACCAAGGGGTCGTGTCGCCCAGTAACTGGGTTGTGGAGGCAGTCGCTCCTTGTAAAATACTGGGGGTCTACTACGAAGTGCAAAGTGCGAATCATTGGATCGGACCGACACATTGCCGAACCGAATATTATTGAAAAATGCGAAAAAAGTTCGGATCGGCTCAGTAGGGTCGGGACTATAGTCAATATTCGAAAGAGTGTAGGAGTTAGGATCGGGACCGACCGAACCAAATCATAACTTCGTAGCAGGTATCGACCGAACATTCGGCCGATACCACTTCGGTGTAGACCGGAAATGGTTAGGCCGATTGATTGACTTGCCTAGGCCAGCTCACTTTTTGTCTTGTGGTTTTTGCCGCTTTCTTCTCATGATTGTAAATTGCCAAAGTTTCATTATCAGACATGATTTTTTATCCGCCCTAACTATCTCGTATTCAGTCAAGAACTACTGGAGAATTCTCCCTTCGGAAAGACTCTGTATGAATCTGTTGAACTCATGTACAGCATTTCACCCAGTGAAAGCCAATTTCAATCGTCTCTGATTATGCGGCCCCAACTTCGTAACGCTTACAACATGAACAGCTGTCATCTCCAACACTAGGAGTCACAGACAGTCCGCTGTGCAGGGCCTATGGCACGGAGGACGATGAGATAGCAGCTCATGTGCTTCTGCTCGGTGGTCGTCACGTACAGGGTACTTCGGTACTTCGGTAACCCAGATGCACTTCGTGAGATTGTCAGTAACATCAAGGCGTTGCTGGCCTTCCTTGAGGAGCTGGGGTCGATCAAATAATTAATTTTCCCATCGGTACGTAAAATACGGGCGTCACGACACGTGGAGTTGCGGACACCAGCCCGTATTAACTATTATCCCCATTTCTCTTGTAGCAAAACCCTGAAAATTTAAATAGTCCAAAAACGTCTCCTTTTTAAGAAATTAGCGTGTATTTACATGTTAATCTAAACACGTTTTTTAATCTCAATTTAACCTTCCCACTGGCAGCCAAACTGACTAGGCCAAGGAACTTCTTATAAAGGAAAGACCACATTGCATTATTATTACGATTTTCCTTCTTATAAGTAGAATACATACAAATTGAAGGCGATGACAGTACACATTATGAGAGTATGATAATTTGTTATAGCTGACTGCGAGCTCAAGGTGATCTACGTGAAGAGGTTGCATGACTTGCATGGCATTCATTTTCTACTATCCTTAACACCCTGCTTAAATTATTACACTAACTTCTGCCGGCGACTCGTCCCCCATCCTGTCGCAACCCATCGCTCGTCCGTGTTACTACTGCGTTTTTGCTTAGTGTTCTTTACGAATTTTTTTTAATTTTGGTCGGCTCTTAAGGGTCGTAGCGTGATGTTAGATAGCCTATAACCTTCCTCAAGAATTGGGCTATCACAAGCAAGTTTTTTTGTTAAATCTGACGGGTAGTTCCGGAGATTACTCTATACAAATCTCTCTATACAAATCTATACAAACAAACAAATTTTACCTCTTTATAATATTAGTATAGAAGTATAGATATATACATAATCTCGCGCCTTCTTCCCTTGAGGGTAGGCAGAAACTAGAGAACGGCACCTATTACGAACCTTACATACCCCATTTGCTTCGTTTCTCTTCATACATCTGAACCCCAATTCCGTAACACAGTGTCAATCACAATATGAATAATTTTGAAGAATTTGTGATCATGACGAATGTTGTTGAACTGTCAAAATGAAAGCCATTGCTGCTGTTAGTGTGTTACACAATTACCCCGCCTGGTCATACACGCGCGTTGGTTGTACAGACGCCAGCACATCAAGCTACTACAATCTGCCAAATTTCTTTAATAGGTTTTCAACTTTATCGCTAAAGCATTAAGGTTCAAGATTGATTGGGAAAATTTGACAGTTTCGGCTAGCTTGACCTGCTGGCGTCTGTACTACGCAACTGTCCTTTCTGAAAAACTATTTTGTCATGATCTCTCCGTTTACTCCATTCCCTCTCATAGAGAGGAGGCCTGAGTCCCAGCAGTTGAGACATTATCCTACTATATCCTACTAATATTATAAACGTGAAAGTTTTTTATCGATGGATGGATGTTTGTTATTCTTTCACGCATAAACTACTGAACGGATTTTGATGAAATTTGGCACACAGATGGTTTATAACCAGGATTAACATATAGGATACTTTTTATCCCAATATTTCCACGGGATCGAAACTTATGCGGGTGAAACCGCGAGGCGCGGCTAGTCATTAAATAAAGTTTTAATCAGCAGTTTTATGGCTGATTCAATGTGAAATCTACCTCGTTGGTCTAGTGATCGCAAGCGCTACTGCTGAGCATGAGGTCCAGGGCTCAATTCCTAGGTCGGGCAAAGTGTGAATGGGTTTTTCCATCTGGAATTTCTTAGTAGCAGCTCGTAGATTTATGCCAGGTTGGTGGCAAATGGCTCGTCCCCTATTACATGAGATTTAAACATAACTGGTGAAATGTGAGTGTACTACAGGTACACCTCTGCCTAACCCTTCGGGGATAACAAGCGTGACGTTATGTTAGTTTTATGTTAAATTCATTAATTCGTTGTTTTACTTCTTAGGTTTTGGCATGCTGGAGTCAGGATGCGTCTCCATAAAGAACGAAGCGAATATCATGATGAAGAACTTAGCAGATATTTCTTTGGGTGGTAAGTTTTTTAAAAGCTTTTATTTAACTTGACTTGTACCTATGTATGTGAAAGTGGACTCTTGCAAGTTAAATTTGACCCACTTCCCGGTATCCGATTGAGCTGAATTTTTTTTAAATGTTATCATACCCTGTCCATTAGTTTAACCGTTTTTTGACAGCTGTCTTAAAACGTATATATTCCAGATTACGTAAAAGTTAACTTTAAAATGCGTACCTAATAAAATAAATGTATAAACTGCCTTATCTTATTGAGTTATCTTATTTATGGCTTCTGACAGCTGGCTTTCTGGCATTATAATACCGTACGTGTATCAATCAGTGTATTGTGTTACTGCAATCACTAGTTCCATCTGTCAAAAAACGGTTTACCTAATGAACAGGGTATAGGTGACAAAAGACGTAATTTTTAGTAGTCACCGTCATCTATGGACATCTGCAATACCAGAGGCATCGCATTACTGTGCATTTCCATAAAGCTGAAATATATCAGGTGCATTTGCACCGGCTCTCCTCAAACCGAAATACAGGCGTGCACTCGGCGGTAAAGAAAGTATGGGGGTAACGCTTCTACTATAAGCACCCTTCAAATTTTTAAAGGACCACTCCCATCATAATTTCAGCCGAAGAAGGTCCACTGCAAAAAAAAAACAAATTATATATTTACTTGCTAAATACAGACCTCCCATAAGGACTGTCAACGACTGATCCTGCACTGCCCGAATGCAGCGGATTACCGCGACCTTCGTTGGTCTCTGGTAACTGAACAGACAGCTGTGCTGCTGGGGAGTTTGTTGCGCCACTTCTTCTTGCCAGCGAAAGTACTAGGAAGTGGTGAAGGGCGGGCGTTTTTGGGGGACTGTCTTTTGTAATTTTGACGTTCGAAAAGTGCTGATTCTCAGCCTAATTTGAATAAATGACTTTTGAGTTGATTTTGATTTTGAGGGGGAAATAAAAACAAAATGCCATTGTAAACATTGTACATAATAATCCCATTCCTTCCCAGGTCTAACCTACTGGATTTTCGGATACGGCATGTCTTTCGGCGAGGGAGCCTACTCCAACCCGTTCATAGGCGTGGGAGACTTCCTGCTGGACCCTCCTGTAGGGGATGCTCTAATGGGGCCCGTGTTCGCTTCGTTTCTGTTTCAACTGTCCTTCGCCACCACGGCCACGACGATTGTGAGTGGGGCGATGGCTGAGAGGTAAGATTTGAATAATGTACCTTCACTGATTTTACAGACGCCAGCACATCAGCTACCCGAAACTATCAAATTTTCCCAATCAATCTTGAACCTTAATGTTTTAGCGATAAAGCAGACGCCAGCACATCAAGCTACTACAATCTGTCAAATTTCTTTAATAGATTTTCAACTTTATCGCTAAAGCATTAAGGTTTAAGGTTGATTGGGAAAATTTGACAGTTTCGGGTAGCTTGACCTGCTGGTGTCTGTACATTCATCATCATCATCATCATTTCAGCCGGGAATCCCCCACTGCTGGGTATAGACCTCCCCTTTCGTCTGCCATCCTTCTCGGTTCTGTGCGTCTCTCATCCAGGCGTTTCCAAATTAGTCAGCGCCTGATGTAAATTGGCGTATTTTTAGTGGTCATGTTTTTAACCACGTCTAATTCGTCTATGGAGTATCTTAATTTGACAGGACTAGGTAAACTAATATTTATCTTCTGTCCTTTTCTTAGTGAAATAAAAAAAAACGATGCACTGAACTTAAATTTAGTTTAGTTTGTGAACAAGGGAATCGGCGCCATTATTATTTTAAACTAGCTGCGCCCCGTGGTTTCACCCGCATAAGTTTTGATCCCGTGGGAATATCGGCACAAAATCCTATATATGTCAATCCTGGTTATAAACCATCTGTGTACCAAATTTCATCATAATCCGTTCAGTAGTTTTTGCGTGAAAGAGTAACAACCATGCATCCATCCATCATTTGTATGGATGGATATCCATCCATACAAACTTTCACGTTTATAAGTCAACGTCATGTCACGTCACGTTTGTAAGTCAGTATAGTAGAAAGTCAACTACCTACGTCATTCTCTTCTCTCCTCAGGTGCAACTTCAAAGCATACTGCCTGTTCTCGCTCCTCAACACGATAGTGTACTGCGTGCCTGCTGGCTGGGTGTGGGGCTCCCACGGGTTCCTCAACAAACTGGGGGCGGTCGACATCGCCGGTTCGGGACCTGTGCATCTTATAGGTAAGAGTTTACACCTTGTATCACAGAAGGTCTCTTGTACTCAATACGATAGTGTACTGCATCCCTGCGGGTTGGATGTGGGGCTCCCACAGCTTCCTCAACAAACTGGGGGCGGTCGACATCGCGGGGTCGGGGCCTGTGCATCTTATACTATAGAAATAATATTTTCTGACCTGTACCTAAACCTTTTATAACTTCCAATTTATCGCACCTACTATACTAGTAGCAAGATATCGTGTAAGGAAGCTTTCACTGTCGATGGACCTCCTGAAGACAGGCTTTACAATGAACAGTCGGAAGAGAAATAGTTCTTAATATCGATTTAGGAAGACGTTTTGCTGTCCATCCTCTTGACAAGATACGTCGTTAATTGCACTGATTGATGATGATTTCACGACATATTTTTGACCGATATCTCCAGGAGATTTCGCGACATAGGAGCGGATAACAGTTCATTCTATGCTTACGATTCTTTGACTTCCCCCCTGGTAAAGGTAAGGTCATAAGACCTAAAACAACATGGGGATTAAAACCCATTAAACTTGATGGTAAACTTGAAAAAAACGTAATGAACGTCCCACAAGCCTTAACGTAATTTCCCTCTTAACAGGTGGAGCTTCAGCCTTCGCCTCAGCTCTAATGCTGGGCCCGCGTCTCGGCCGCTACGCGAACGGCATAGCCCCGCTCCCCATGGGGAACCCTGTCAATGCGGTGATGGGGACCTTCGTGCTGTGGTGGGGGTGGCTGGCTTTCAACTCGGGCAGTACTTATGGGGTAAGTTGTTTAATATAACATCTGTTTTTCCTGAGAGGGTAGGCAGTAACTTACCGCTTACCAGCGTGAGTGAAATTTTGGATGTTTTACACGAATGCTGAGCGTAGGGTTCGATCCCCGGATCAGGCAGCCCCGAGTCTCGGCCCGGTATGGCAAGGAGAGAAAGACAAAAGTTTTTATTGGGACTCACACGCACAGGAAGCTAGTTACATATACCCTAGCCATTAGGTAAACCGTTTTTTGACAGATGGAAGTGATGAAACTAGTGATTGCCGCAACACACAATACACTGACGATACACGTACACGTACGGTATTATAATGTAGGTGAATGAATTATGGTGAATGAATTATCTTATTTATGGCTTCTTACATAAGAAGCCATAAATAAGATAATTCATTAAGATAAGGCAGTTTATATATGACGGCGCGAGCGTGGGCGTTGCGATAACAGGGCCATCATCATCATTTCTTGGTACGGGTTCCATGAGGAAGGTGGGTACTCGGGCAAACCAGTAAAACGTAAGATGAAGCACAAATCACAATCACGTTTATTTTTATAATTTACAATGAGTCAATCACTTTATGAATAATGAGAAACCAAGGCTTGTACGGTGAACGTGACAGTTTCGATCGTATCCTCTCAACTAAGGCGTCCGCTACCGCAAATCGAATGCCGCCCTTTTTTTCAAATCGACTCTGTCCACGTATAGAAATGGCGCGAAATTATAGCGCCCCCTAACGGTGTTCACTGTACTAACCGATCAACCAATGAGAATTAAGTTACAGTTTGACCAATATTACGAAATCAACGGGTAGCAGTATTTTTAATATTTTGATAATGTTGTCGTCTTGAAATTGCTTGCGACGACACGGCCAAACTGACGATTCACACGTCCTCGTGTGTATCTGTAAAAACATTCTCATTTGTAGCAAAACTCTTGCTCGGCTTAACCTGACTGCTTTTACGTAAACGACAGTCGATTGCTTTGTGCCCAATCTTATGACAATAATTGCATTGGAACGGCGTGTTGCTTGCTTGTTTTGTTCGTTTAGCGTCTAAAGTAGCGTTGTCGGCGTGTCGATCTTGTTTTCTCTTCAACGAAAATGCGTTTAATTCTTGAATCAACTTTGTTCTCGTCTTGATTTCCGTCGTAAAAGCTAGTCGGTTGATTCGACTATCCATTTTCGCTAAGTGAGCAAGTACCTACGTACGATATAGCTATTTCCTCGCAGCTCATTTCGTTCCATTTAGCTAGGAGTGACGTCATCAAACGGCTCGCGTATGCAGCAAAATTTTCACCGTCGTTTGGTTGGCTGTTGTTGGCGTTAATTATAGTCGCTGCACAGGTCTCCGCACAATCATATCGTGCTAGGAACAGGTTCTTGAACTGGCTCCACGTCATACCAGTATGCGATACTTGAGAAAGCCATGTCGATGCACTTCCTTTCAGAGATTTGCTAAGGGCAATAATCAGCGCGCCTCCTTCCATGGGATGTTCTGTGGGGCAAATGTCCACCGTCGAGCTCCAAGAACGTGGATCGACATCAGGTAGGTCCGGGTTGAACTCTGGCAACTTGATTGAAGTTTGCTTCGGCGTTGATCCGCGGATGGCTTCAATCATGCTCATGGTAATTCGGTTTTGCTGCTCGAGAAGCTAGCGCCAATAGATATCGTTGGTAGACGCCCGAGCTGATCCCACTTCTGATGACGGCGCGAGCGTGGGCGTTGCGATAACAGGGCCATCATCATCATTTCTTGGTACGGGTTCCATGAGGAAGGTGGGTACTCGGGCAAACCAGTAAAACGTAAGATGAACCACAAATCACAATCACGTTTATTTTTATAATTTACAATGAGTCAATCACTTTATGAATAATGAGAAACCAAGGCTTGTACGGTGAACGTGACAGTTTCGATCGTATCCTCTCAACTAAGGCGTCCGCTACCGCAAATCGAATGCCGCCCTTTTTTTCAAATCGACTCTGTCCACGTATAGAAATGGCGCGAAATTATAGCGCCCCCTAACGGTGTTCACTGTACTAGCCGATCAACCAATGAGAATTAAGTTACAGTTTGACCAATATTACGAAATCAACGGGTAGCAGTATTTTTAATATTTTGATAATGTTGTCGTCTTGAAATTGCTTGCGACGACATATATTTAATTTATTACGCATTTCAAAGTTAAATTTTACGTAATCTGGAATAGTTACGTTCTAAGACAGCTTTCAAAAAACGGTTAACATTTAATGGACAAGCCATAAACGGACTTGTTAATAAGACACAAAGAGAAAAATAAAAATAAATACAACAGATAAAAAACGTAGTAACAGTTACCAGCTTGACCCTAGTCGCCCTCTATAAAAATATACCTACCTACGAGTACTAGTAAAAAACCTAGGTTTTCTCATGTGTTGCATACAATTATTTCCTATGTTTCATTTTCCAATTTGAGAATAGAAACCAAGACTTGCAAATACTCAGAGTTGATAAAAAGGCTTTTTTTAACACAACATAATTTACTGAAGTCCTGTAAACTACAAATTACGTGTCGGACAAGGTCGAACGGAGAAACAATCAATAAGTCAATTTGACAGCTTGCTATAACTAATATCAGTGTGAGCTCAATAATAGCGAATGTTATTAACTCCTGTCTTCTAATTATGAGTGAAATCATTTTAACTATGGTTTTGCACAGAGTAAAAAGGATTTGCATAATAATCATAGATTCTAGAATAGATAGACACCAGTCTAAATGACACCAGTCTAAATGGTACTACTTAGTGACAACTGACAATGCTATTCTTCCATATTCAGACTTCATGTAATGTAATAATAGACTTGTCTATATACAAGGTAGTTATTACAAAGAACAAGACAGGGGGTAATCATCATCTACCTTTACCTAACTATGTTGGAGTCGGTTTCCAGTCCGTCAGGTAACCGGATGCAGCTGAATACCAGTACATGGACAGTTTTATATGGACTGCCTATCTGACCTAGTTACTGGGTAATACTGGTTGTTAGATTTTCGGGCTTCTGACTAACCCTAACGACAAAAAAATTAACATCCATCCAACAGGCTCTGCAGCGGGGTAATTACGTCACACTATTAGTAGCAATGGCTTTCATTTTGACAGTTCAACCACATTCATTGCGGTATTTACATTGTTGAGTAGACACATTTTCAAACATATGATTCAATGGATTAGCAATATCCTTCAAAATGATTCAAATTGAGATTGATCGTGTCTTACGCAATGAGGGTACGGGTCTGCTCGACTCGTCTACCACACCACTAACTCCATTTAAATCTATTCTCTGTGCCTACATGCGGACCACATTTCCCCGTCATTGTCCAAGATTGTCGGTAAACGTCGCATTTGAACAAATTAGACAAATCACCCGTCATTTGAGTTGCATGTCCACTTGTCCAGCTAATTGATCGGGTGAATACTTTGAATACGTTATTATCCTCATTGTGTATGCGGTGCGGTACTTTGAAACGTTTTATACCTGTAAATGTCGTATGGTAACATTGGTAACTAGTTTTGACTGCTTTTAACTGAATTGCAATTTATTGGAAGCGGCAACTTTTTGTGGTAGAGTAATTTTATTCTTAGTGCATCGTCTTCACATAAAACTATATAATGAATGTATACAAAACCTTGTAAAACATTTTAAAAGAGTAATAATCTGTGGGGTTTCTTGCCCATTCTTCTCCATACGAAACTATCTTTTGGAAGGGGCGACTAGAATCAATTATATTTTTTGTAAATTTTGACGTTCAAAAGTACCTTTTATGTATGTATTTGAAAATAAATTATTTGATTTCCAATATCCCACCGGCCATGGACGCCGGAACGGGGTGAAAAGAGGTACACTTGCACGTCTCTGGCTTCAAAATAAAATATACCTAGGTGTAAAAACATTCAGAACTAAAAACATTTTAAAAATATTATTCACAAGATCCAAAATTTTCGAGCATGCCTCGCTGCATCTTTCATTTTACAAGCCTCAATTCTAAAGCTTTATATAGTCAGTCAACTATAATTAATTCTGAGTTTTAGATTAGGTTTTTTTTTGTGGAACGAACTGCTTACGAACTTACGACCACGGCTAGTACAGTTACTTAAGTATGAGTTTAGAAAATCTGTTTTGTTTAATCGTATTTAACCCCTCAAGGGCCGGCCCCCCCCCGCCCGTCGAATATTCGCAAGTGCAAGTGTAATTGAACGTACTTTTTCGAACGAGATAGGTCTTACCTATTACTTCTGAGGAGTTTCGCTAGCTATTTAAATTGGACCCTGTAACTTCTGGCAGGAATATTTTCTTATTTGATACTTTTCGAAGAATTCGCTTCATTTTATTTTTATTCGTTTTGTTTGTAGGTTAGCGGTGCTAAATGGCAGTATGCAGCTCGAGCGGCTGTCATGACAATGATGGGCTCTTTCGGAGGCGGCTGCTTCGGTTTGCTGTAAGTCCCATAATTTATTTCTGCGAAGTTAGATTGGTTCAAAAGGCTGCCCAACTTAAATGGGCAGGACATGTCTGCCGACAAATTGTGGGCCCGAATAGCACAGAATTAGCGGCCTAAGACAGTGACCCAGTGACACGATCCGCCATCTCCTACGTGGTCTAAGTCAGTACCACGTAGTCGATGGCTGGTTGAACTGGATAGGTTCCGTCAAAACTGGAAGGAGGACGCGCAGGCTCGCGAAAGATGGAAGGAATGGAGGGAGGCCTTTGGCTGGGACAGCGCAGCGTAGGATAGTAACAAAAAAAAGTTGGACTGAAGTCCATGGATTTTGGAGACCATTATTGAATGATCTTATTATTTTAAGTTTATTTAAGTTATTTCTTCCGTTCAGAGATAACTTTTCAGAACGTTGTACAAATTCCGAAGACCAATAAACCGGTCTGATACTCCCTTCCGCTCCACCCAGAGCGGGAGGGGACATGTGATGATCCCCCTTCCGAAAAAAAAAACCAGCTTTCGTAATTACTTTTATACTTAGATTTTGTTGATTTCGTTGTAAGTAGAAATGACATTTTAATTTCAGCTTCACGCTAGTTAAGAACAAAGGCAAGGCAGAAGTAATGGAACTCATCAACAGCGTCCTTGGATCACTCGTGTCAATTACTGGTAATTATGTCTTTTACTTTTATTTAATTATTCCGTCTAAGTTATTTTTGTTAATCTAAGCTTATTTATTATTCCCGTGTATTTTGTCTTCAATATGTTTTACTAAAAAAACTTGGCAACATTTTTTAAACGGGGATGTTTCCAGCCAGTGTTGCCGTGGAAGAAAAATTACCCAAAAATATGGCTAGTTTAAAGTTATTGCCTCCATCATAATAGGTTACGGACCGCTGTCTAAAGGCGTTGTCCAGACCAGCATAGCTATTCACAACCATCCGGCAGGCTATCGTATCGAAAATTACATACCTATTTCGATAACCTGATTTGCCTTGCCCCCGACAGCAAACAGCTGTTGGTAGAATGATGATGGTCGTCTATTTGATTGAAACTAACAAAATTATCAGGTTTTGGATTTGTGAACAGCCTTTTGATAACATTGACTGATGTTCGATTCGGTACAGAAGCGTATCGAGTGGTTAGGAATAGCTATGTAGAGCAATTTTCATTATATTCCTACTTGCAACAACTCCAATTCTGTAACTTGCCCATACCATATTTAAGTTAGTGCGGACTTTGCTTAACAATGATGATTTTCAGGATCACAATCACCCTAGATTTTATTTGTCCCCAGCCGGCTGCTTCCTCTACCGCGCATGGGAGTCCCTGCTCATCGGTTTCATCGGCGCCGCCATAGCTTCGGGCACCTCACCGCTGTTTGATATGATGGGTGTCGACGATCCTGTTGGAGCGTCCGCTGTGCATGGAGCGTGTGGGCTTTGGGGTAAGATAACCATGTCAGTAGTAATGGAAAATAAAAACAGTTGATAGATATTCAGCGAATGTAGTGGATGATAGGTGGAGAACCTGCCGATCTTTGCAGTTTCAGAATGGTAGTAAACGGATAATAAGAGTTGCCTAGAGTCAAGCTCGGTTTTGTGCAATTCGCGCGTACAGGATTCACTCAAAATCCTGTACGCGCCATTGTCTCATAAAAGCACGTATCCTATCCAGTGTGGCAGGGACATCGACCTGCAAACTGAAACCATGAATTCAGCACATGATTCTAGACCCCCTAGCGTAGAAAATTATCGTCAGAATCATTTACTGAATCCATGGTGACAGGTGGTGCGTAGATATCCCAGCCAACCTGTATACCTATCTCAACGACCCGCTTATTTAGTGGCCACCACGCACGGGTAAAAAGGGTTGTCGTTTACTTTCTGTTATCTAAAAAACTTAACTTTTTCACAACAGGTGTATTAGCAGTGGGACTGTTCGCTGATAATCCAATTCCTATGGAAACTACTAATGGCAGATCCGGATTGTTCAAAGGTATTTTTTGTTTTATTGAAACTACCTAAAAGTTAAGTTTCAGATATGCACCGTTGGCTATTTTAGAGATATATCTAAGACCGACAGTGGACTATGTCAGTATTAAAAAATAGGTACTAAAAAAAAGACGATGGACACGGAATGCCGTGTCCATCGTCTTTTCCCAACCATGTTGGGTTCGGCTTCTAGTCTAAATGGATGCAGCTAAATATCAGTATTTTATACGGAGCGACTGATCTGAGCATTACAACCCAGTTACTGGGTAATAAGACTGGTTACCAGACATTTGGCCTTATGGCAACCTGTAACAACTGCCAAATATCCACGAAAGACAGCCGGGACCAACGGCTTAACGTGCTTTTGGAGGAACGAAGGATCTCCCATCCACAGACCAACCGCGGCAAGAGTAGGTTACCTTGATCAATCGACCCGTGCGGCTGTTATTATTTAGCCACGAGCCTCCTCCTAGTAAGATCAACGAAGCCTAAGGCGCTAAAAAAACGTTCCATATCCTTCATACATTTTCTATTCTTAGGTGGCGGCTGGTACCTCCTCGGCGTCCAATCCCTGACCGGCGTATGTCTGATGACATGGGGCATCCTCGTGACCATAACGTTGCTCTGGTTCATTGACAAAATCATGCCGATACGAATGGACCCCTACACCGAGCTGCTCGGCGCTGATATTACTGAGCATAGGATTCGACATGGACAGGCAAGAAATAATTTTGATTATCCAGACATCTGGGAACTGAATCTGGATTACAATAAAAGTGAAACACTAGCCCCGGATCTTCAATTTTTTTTAGGCGGGGCAAAAACTGAAAAATGCCGCTCCCGCCCACTTATATTTATTTTTACTTTTATTATCCATATAACATGACATGACATTTTCAGAATATTAGTACCAGGAAAGCAAAATTCAAATTCAGCATGGTAGCACAATCAAACCTCTTTTTAATTTCTGATATGATTCGATCAAATACCATCATTATTTCTTTAGAAAATAGTTGAACAGGTTGGAGTGTTTGTAATTCGTCTTCACACATCTCATCGAAATATTTTTTACGTTTCGGAATTCGTTTGTTTTGCAAAATAGGGTCAACACCACTTTTTTCAGCAACTTCTCCAGCCTCTTTTATCCAATATTCCATTGGATGTTGTCTCATTTTTTGCAAAGTTTTGAGCAGACCATCCATTAGTGCGTCGGAACGGGCAAGGATAATATCTTCTTTCTGAATTTCTATATTCACTCGATTGATTTCGCGGATAATATTCGCCCAAATAGTTAAATTAAGATTAAATTTAAAATTCTTTATAGCAGTTAAGAGATGACCTGCCTCGTAGTTAGCTTCTGGAGCACGAGAAGTTTGCTTAACTTCTTCTAAGGCTTCCGCTATTTCTGACAAATTATTTAATAGGCCATTCACAGCAACATGTTTCGCCGACCATCTCGTCTGACTACTTCCTTTTAAATTTGTTTTAACGTATTTTTTCATAATGTCCTACCTAGTAGTGGAGCCAACAAAAAAGCAATATACTTTTTGAATTAGTCCAAATAGGTTAATAGCTTCCTGGCATGATGAGGCAAAATGAACACCTACAAGATTTAAGGAGTGAGCCAAGCACGGTACGAGCTCGTCCAGCTCATTCCTTTCTGCAATCCTGGCTTGTACTCCTTTATGGATGCTGGCCATAAAGGACCCATTATCATAAGATTGGCCACGACATTGTCCAATATCTAAATCATCAAATGCCAATTTTTCTAAAATTTGTTGACAAATGTCCTCTCCTGTCTTTCCAGCAACTTCTATGAAATCAATGAAAATTTCTTTTAATTTCACACACATCGCCAGTTCTTTTTACATATCGAATTACCTGGCTCGTTTATTCTGTATGGGATGCATCCGCAGTGCAGTCGAACATTATCGTGTAGTATTTGGCTTCTTTGATGTCATTTAAAATGATATTTCTAACTGTTTTTGCCATTATGTCAATTATTTCATTCTGTATTGTCTGATAAATATGATAATTGTCGCTTTTTTAAGTGTTCTAATTGAAACTTAAAGAGTTGAATTATGTTTGGCGAGCAGGGAAATTAAGTTCAAGAAGTTACCTTGACTAGGCTGAGGATAATGCGTGATGAGATCGCTAGGAGTTTCGTGGGACCCGCGAAAAGAAAGGCAGTGTGTGGATAGATACAATACAGCATCTATAACAATACGCAGGATCTGTCTCCATTTTTCTTTCTTTGAGTGGATTACTCTCTCAATGTCTTGATCAATACCCTGGCATGATTTCATTTGTTGTACCCGTGTTTTCCACTTGATCATACACTCTTCTCTAAAACAAAACACTGTCGTGGAGAGAGATCGACGAGGGAGTTTTCGAATATAGCTTCATCTCTTTCGTACGCACGGTAACCAGACGCGTGCTGCCGCGATCTGCGATTCCTGCGGGCGAGCGGGCGCGTATTTTGAACTATGCCTACGCGCCTCGCGAATAACCCTTAACAACCCAGTGTGCTTTAGTAACGTAAATGACCAATAGTGTCTAATGGACACATTAGTAAATGTTCGTGCAGCACGTCTCACTCCGCGTTCTGGGTATCGGTCGAGTTGATATGGTCATGAAATTTCTGTACTTGTACTATTATTTATTCCATGGTCAAAGGCCGCCCTCTGAACTTGCCGCCCGGGGCATAGGCCCCGGCTTGCCCCCCCCTAGATCCGGGGCTGAACACTAAGACTATCAAATCAAATCATTTACTTAGATAGAGCCGACACTTGAAAGAGGTCCATTAAAGGATCCTCCTTGACTACTCAAGATGGTCTGTGGTTGTGTTTAAATCACCTTTGCTGACTAGCAAACCTTTTTACTATGGCATGAACTTTTCTCACTAAGCTCAGAAAACTGCGATAGTCCGATTCTTTGATTTTACAGCACAATAAGTTAACTGTTACTAAACAAGAAAGCGATCTTGTAATGGTTCCGTTTTTCCTTTTAATGTCCGAATAAAATGTACACATATGTACAAAATTTTAAATTACTAAGTAACTGTGTCTGGTTATGGACCTAACGTACAGACGCCAGCACGTCAAGCTGTCAAATATCTTTATTAGATATCTTTATCAACTTTATCGCTAAAGCATTAGGTTCAAGGTTGATTGGGAATATTTTACAGTTTCGGGTAGCTTGATGTGCTGGCGTTTGTATCCAAATCATATAATATCGAAATTCTATGACACATATTGAAAGAATCCTGAAGAAGTCCTGTCCTGCTGTAGTCTTAATACACCTCGCACCATTTATTAAAGAAAATTTAATGTAACGTTTCGCCTTATAGGTCGGAATATCACGCGCCGTCTCCGCCCTCCGTCCGTTCCACCACTCCACCAGCATTGAGCAGATGGCCACTGTCGGCATGAACACGGGCCACGGCTACATCGTCGACAAGCTGCACGAGGCTAGTACTACTTATTTATGATGTGTAGGTATCATTAGTAGCTGCTTGTTGCTTCAGTCCGGCCGTCGAGAGAATGCGTTACTGACACCTGTCAGTGCGACAATTCTAGTAGATAATAAATCAGCAAAACACGTATTTGTTCGTATGATACTGACAGGTGTCAAGAATGCATTCTTTTGTCGGCCGCACTGTAATGTAATCTATCAATCAATCTTCAATTTTAAGATTTGGTTCATACGTCGTTTTCTGAAAGTAGATCACGTTTCTACTTTTTACACTTGGGACTTTACACAATGGGACTTTTTAAAGTCCCATGTTTGCTTGTATGATTGTGCGCTTTTATAATTTCTAACGTGACGATATTATCTTGGACGTCCACGTCACGGTATCATGATAGCACACGGAAGTAAATAGTATGGAAACATTATAAAGACATTTTTATAAATTTTCGTCCACGATAACGTTGTAACGTGCACATATTTCCATACGTTTTATGGAGGTGGACTTCCACGATAAAATCGAAATAATGGACTTGGACTCTCTTAACACAAGCATTTCCTTGCTTAAAAGGAGTTTCTAAATCATGTAATGCAAACCAAGTATGGACTTCCACGATAATATTGTCACGTTAGAAATGATAAAGGTGCACATTGGTTACCTACAAATTAAATTATTATAAACAATCATAAAAGTTGACACCGGAGAAGTACCAAATACAGGTCTTCAAGACAAGTCAAATTCTAGTAGCCACGTTAAAAATCATTCACAAAATGTTATATTAGGTACTAGAAAAAGCTTTAAAACTAAATTGAAAATAAAGCTACTACAAAAGAAAACATCGTCGCTCACCAGAAGACCCATCCTCATAATTAAAAACGTTCAAAATGTATTCGCAATCTCATCTCAGCGACAATCAATGTCAAAAACTTGTCAAAATTTTAGGGAAACTAGAGGTACTTTTGACAGATTGAGACTGAGATCAGACTATGAACGTTCTTAAAATTACGGGAATTGCCGCTCAAGGTTTAAGACCTATCAACACTGTTCATCGTCATCATCCGACTACAGTAAAAGAGACGAGAGATGACGCTTTTAATGCTGCCGATGTCATTAAAATATGTTGATTTGTTGATTTTGACACCAATTTATATTTGTTTACAGGCAAAGAAGAAGAAAGGTGTCTTGCAAATGTTCCACAATAAAGCATTTGTGAGCGACCACGAACCATCAGCCTCATCATTCAAAAACCAGGGATTTTTGCACAGGCGACCTGGCAACCCCGAGAATAACCCCCACAAAACTCTAGACTCTATGGTCCACGAAATTAATGATGCCACACTAATAAATAAAGAAATAAGTAATGTTGTTCATGTTATCCCGGAAGAAATTAAAGGGAAAAGGTATAAGGATTTGACTCCGAAAGAATTGGAGGACTTAGGACGAATTAGTGCCAATCAAGATCGATTTAGATATCGATTTCATGAAGATGATTATAAAAATGATATTGAAAGGAGCGCTATTAGGTGGTTAGACTAATAATAATATACATTAGGATATTTGACGACCTACCACAGAGAAAGGATAGGATATAATTTATGTATTTATGTCGCGAAGGCGACAGTCACGTCTATTGGCGGTGCCCAGTAGTAGGACCAATCTACTGAGTAAAGCCCCTATAACGCGCGACTTGCGTGTACTTAATGACGTAGCGAACAGCATAGATCTTTTTACTTGTTCTCTGAGTGAGTTCACAAAAAACACGATGTACGTCTGTACATCGTGTTTTTGACATTTGACATTTGACTTGATGTGCTGGCAGACGCCAGCACATCAAGTTACTACAATCTGTCAAATTTCTTTAATAGATTTTCAACTTTATCGCTAAAGCATTAAGGTTCAAGGTTGATTGGGAAAATTTGACAGTTTCGGGTAGCTTGACCTGCTGGCGTCCGTACATAATATGTTATTGTAAATAATAAAACTGTAATTATGGCCACACTATTGAATCAGGACATTCCTGTAATGATAGTGATGTTGAGTTAATAAATAAATGTTAAAAAATAAATAAACCCGATGAAAAATTAAAGGCAAGCTTTCGAAGTTTTTAAAATTTTCTGTGCTTGTCACACTAAACAGATTTTTGTTTTATGGTGTTGCCAGCAATATTGCTTTCGGTGTTGCCAGCAACTACAGGCTGTGAAGTGGATGTTTTTCTTAATTTTGGTAATTAGAGCGGCGAAGAATATTAAGTAGATACTTTCAAATTATGTAGATTAGGCACCAAATTTACTTTGGTTACCAGTGTAAATTAGCTTTTGACTTAAATTGCTTTTGTATTTATTTGTAAGTATACTTATTTGGTTAATCAATTTTAATTTAGTACCTAGTGTAAAATAGTAGTTATGTTAAATATTGTAAAAGTTACTTGATATACTGACTAATAAAAAACACGTTTTTGACAGATTTTTTGTTTTACAAAGTATTTCAACTTCGATATAGCGCCAGTGACTGGCGCTACATCGAAGTAACTGGCGCCAGTCAATTCGACATCGTTGCAGAGAAGCCTGGGGGTCTACTACGAAGCGCAAAGTGCGAATGATCGGATCGGACCGACACATGGCCGAACCGAATATTATTCAAAAATGCGAAAAAAGTTCGGATCGGCTCAATTGGGTCGGGACCATAGTCAATATTCGAAAGAGTAGAATAGCTGGTAACGGCCGAACATTCGGCCGATACCACTTCAGAGTAGACCCCCAGAACTGCCCATATTTCCATGGAGTCGAAGGCTTTCTCGTAGTCCACAAATGCCATACACAGCGGCGGATTGTACTCCTCTGTCTTCTGTACAATTTGCCGAAACAGTATGGATGTGGTCTACGGTGCTGAAGCATTTTCGAAAACCGGCTTGTTCTGACGGCTAGAACTCGTCAAGTCTCTGGCGAGACGGTTCGTGACGACCCTCGAGAACAGCTTGTATACGTGGCTCAAAAGTGAGGTGGGTCTATAGTTCTTCAGTAAGGATTTGTCACTTTTTTTGAAGAACAGAACCACCGGATCTCTGCTCCACGGCTCGGGCGTTGTACCCTCTTGGATGACGGAGTTAAAGAGACTCGCTAGCTCTCTCAGGACTGAAGCCCCACCCGCTTTAAGGAGCTCTGTCGTTATTCCATCATCACCAGATGCCTTGTTGTTCTTTAGCTTTTCTAAGGCCGCCCTGGTTTCGCACTTGTCGATATCCGGAATGTCCTCCGTGTAGTGGCGCGTTAGTTCGGCTCGATGGTCATCTGCACTAAATCCCGCTGGTTTCTCTGTCCGCGTTGAGTATAGGTGCCCGTAAAAATCCTCGACTTCCCCGAGTATCTCGGACTTCGAAGTCACGGAAGTCACGATTCTGCCATCTGCAGTTCTTGGTTTCATCAGATGGGACCTCCCTAATTGCTGGGTGAACACTTTCGACCCTCGGTTCTGCTCAATCGCGGCCTTAATTTATTTATTTATTTATCTTTGTCAGGCACATTACCCATAATTTTGTTAGTATTACTTAAAACTATGTTAGTATAATTATCAAAGACATTATTAAGAGTTTATTAATGTCCCGGGTGTTGGAGCACCGAAGATCGCGTTTGAAGATTAAAGTCTTCAACCAGTTCGTCCTCCCCGTCAGGACATATGGCGTCGAAACGTGGACACTAACGGTCGGGCTGGTCCACAAATTCAAGGTCGCTCAGCGCGCTATGGAGCGAGCTATGCTCGGAGTCTCTTTGAAGGATAAAATCAGCAATTAAATTATCCGGAAAAGAACCGGAGTTACCGACATAGCGCGCAGAGTAAGTAAACTGAAGTGGCAGTGGGCTGGCCATGTTTGTCGAAGGACCGATGGCCGATGGAGCAGGCGAGTCTTGGAGTGGAGGCCGCGTCCGATACGCGGCCTCCACTCGAGCTCAAGCGTAGTGTGGGACGCCCCTTAGGTAGACGGACGGACGACCTAAAGAAGGTTGCTGGGACGGACTGGAGGCGGGTGTTGTGGCGCAGCCTGGGAGAGGCCTATGTCCAGCAGTGGACTGCGATAGGCTGAGTTGACTTGACTTGTATTATTATTGATTTATTTATCTTTCTCGTTTATTTAGAGCTAAGGAAAAGCTATTATTTTTTAAACTTCTAGTTATTATACTAAAAACTTAATCTTAGACATTAGAAATAAAAGTACAAATTAATATTACATTAGTTTGTTTGTTTTCATTCTACTTAACTATACATACTTATAATAAGTAGACATAATAATTTGTTACGCAAAGAAAAAATTTCAGTCCAAAACCATTTCTAGTATTTAGGTTTCTTGTTTTCTTGAACGCAGTTTAGATGTGCTAATGCGTTCAGTTTCATTGGCGAAATTGATCCTAAATCAGGTTAGCGGTTTAGACGCAAAAATGTTTCAAAACACTGTCCTTTCACAGCTGATTTTTCAATCATCTGACAACTTTATTCAAGGAATAATTTTGAAATTTTGACAGTTATTTCATACAAAAACTGTCAAACGTCAATTTTATTCCGCGAATAAAAGTTATCTGGCGATGGAAAATCAGCCCTTAAAACAATAATTAATTTTAATAATTTAATATAGAATAAAAAGACTTCACATGAAAACAAACAAAAAAATCTAACAGTAGTGTTAATTATTCTTACTCAATTAGTTCAAAATAAATAAAATTTGTTTAATATAAAAACGATTTTAATACTTAAAAGCTACAAACAAAACATTCACACAACAAAATAAATAAATAAACAACTGATCAACTTGCGTTGGTAACACTTTAAGACATTCAAGTGTGACCAATATAATCAGACTTAGTTACAGTGTGTGACCAGCACACACGACATTTCAGTTGCCACAAAAAAATAACGCCTTTGAAAGTTTTACTAAAATAATCTCAGTGTTGCCATGTAAAAAATACCATCAAACAACAGAATTATTGAACCAATGATTAATTTCAGTAGGCAAAGTCTTGAAATTCTTCACAGCGTCACTGATATCTTCATTTGGTACAGCTAAAGTGTATAATTTATACTCTTTCTGAACTCTACTGGCTGTGGTATCAGCGCTATTGTATATTGAGTCTGTGGTTCGTACCGGCATTATGATTTCTAGCTCTTGAAGATGTTCGAAGGCTTTCAAGATGACTGGTCGAGGGACTGTTTGTGTTGAAGAGTTTGAGTTGGCGAATTTCGTGTATCTGTGGACAAGGATTTTGTTGCTATAGTCTGGAATCGTATGTCTCGCTTACATAGATACATAAAAATGTATGTATGTAAGCGATTACATTCATAAATGCGATGCGATATACGATGCGATGCGATGTATTGCTTAAATATCAAACAGTTGTTAACTTCACTTACCTATGTAGCACCATTTCAAAATTCATGGGCTGTCCATCGAAAATCTCCATGCCATGTTTCATAGCGATGACCAGAGACAATTCGAGTATAGACAAAGATTGTAGAAGCTTCACTCTATGTTCTGGAGTGACAGTCTTGTCTATGATTGACGATAGATCTGATACATCTATAAAAGGATTGTCGGTAGACAGTCTTGAGATTAGCTCGAACTGTAAAGAAGAAATTAAAGTAATTCTAAGGCAAATTCTACAGTCTTATTGTGCGAAAAGTATTTGATTCTGGCAATATCTGATCCCTGTGATGATCACTGTCGGGGGGACAGTGTTGATCCTATTAACCTGGCGACACGGTTGGCGCAGTGGCTGAGCGATCGACTGCTGCGCTGCGTGTCGCGGGTTCGATTCCCGCACGGAACAAATATTTGTATTGCCTACAGGTAGTTGTTCCGGGTCTGGCTGTTTGTGTATGTGAGTTTAAATGTTTGTAAACTCACCCACGATACAGGAGTAATTCCTAGTGTGGGGCAACGTTCCTTGTAGAAAACATTAGAGACAGTCCCCAACAGCATATAGCTGTCGGAAGAATAGCGGTAGTTTATATGATTTAAACTGACAACATTTTCAGGTTCTCTATGTTATGGGATTGGTTTCCGCACTTAGTCCTTCAGGTGGACCATTGTACGTGGGCCATGGCGGCCGTCAGTGGTCATTCCAACCAGCCCACCTCCCTCCAGAAGCTTATTAGGTCTCCTGGTCTGTTAAGAACATATGTGTATGATCTGGGTGTGCCGAGGGTTTCCGACCTAATCTGGGTGACGCTTGTGCACTCAAAGAGCACATGCGCGACGGTTTCATCAGCCTCCATGCAGGCTCTGCACAGGGGGCTGTCCGTTATACCTATCGTGTGAAAATGTTTGTTTAGTGAGCAGTGTCCCGTGATGGTCCCCGTAATCAGGCGCAGGCCTTTCGTATCCAGGCGTAGTAATCTTTTAGTTAGTTTGCCATCTAATGATGGCATGGCCTCCTTGGACTGCCTGCAGCCCGGTGACGAGGACCACCAGTTCTCCGCTTGTGTATGATAACATTTTCAGGTTTTAGACTTGTGAACAGCATTTATAGGGTTAATACAATAACATTGACTGATGTTCGATACAATACGGAAGCGTATCAAGTGGTTGTAAAAAGCTATGCTGGATGTGTACCGCGAGGGCTGGTTCGAGGGTGCGGGGAGGGTAAAGAGATCCTGGAAGGAGTTGGGGAGGCCCTACCCAACAGTGGGACAGTACAATCAACAAAAAAGTAATGTAAACTCACCAGAACATTCCTGAAAACCTGCTCATTAACAGTATAATAGCAGAACTTCTCCAGACAGTCTGTCACTTTGGAATCCTGTTTCAAGCTCGCTATGTGTTTGTTCCAGTCTATGACAAATTCTGGTTCTAAACCTTGTAGGTCTATGCGGGATAGTAAATGTGGGGGAAGAGAGTTGGGTGCGGTGGTCTGGTCAGTCTCCATATCTTCTGTGGTCACTGCAAAGGAGAATCAGAATCTGTATTTGTAAACATAGGTAGAGTTACACAGTGTGTGGGATGTTACAATATTTCCATAGGGTCTCTATGTTTTGCCATTGGGCGTACAAATACATTATAATTATTAATTTAAATTCAAATTAATTAAGTACTATAACAATTACTGATTATTATAAATTATAGAAAGCACCAGAGTAATGGATCAATAATTCCCCTCCAGAATGTCCACAATAAAAATGTTAAGAAAGCACATAGATCCGATGTAAAATGTCAAAAAGAAATAAAAATAAACAAAATATTAATGTCAAAACAGGTCAGGTATCTTAATGTTGAGGAGGGATTATAGAATTGTCATCCAAATAGTCCTTTAACGAGTAGTAACATTTATTGACTAGAATTTTTACCAAAACGCTTTTGAATTTGTTCAGATTTAACAATTTTAATGTGTCAGGCAGCTTGTTAAATATTTTTGTGGCCATACAGAAAGTACTCTTGTTGTGAGAAAATTAAATTGTCAATACTCCTGTATTCTCTGAAGGGCAGAAACCCAATGAGCTATGTTACGGTTGTTTCCTACTCCGTTACACTTACGGACATAAGATTAATTCGAGGCCCGAACTTATAATGTATGCCAACACAATTTGACAACCGTCGCCGATGTGTTCTTACCTGAAAAATTTAATTTAGCACTTGCGTTGACGGAGCAATTATACCCTGTCCATTAGGTTAACCGTTTTTTGACAGCTGTCTTAGAACGTACATGTTCCAAATTACGTAAAAGTTAACTTTAATATGCGTAATAACATTTATAGCTTCTCGTGTATCAATCAATGTATTGTGTATTGCTGCAATCACTAGTTCCATCTGTCAAAAAACGGTTTCCCTAATGGAGAGGGTATACTTTCGGTCGGGCCCAATTCCTTGCTGACGGACTTAGGAGAGTAAGCCCCCTGGCAACGGCATCGCGATCGGAGAAGAACAAAAATTTAAACACACCTTAACACTTGCAACTGCAGCGGTCGACAACAAGCCGGCTTTGTCGACGGCGGGCAGTTGGCTCTGCTGTTGAGATGTGTCGCTCGTGTGTATCATGACTGCAATTATCCGGAAAAGAACCGGATTTACTGACATAGCTTGCAGAGTAAACAAACTGAAGTGGTAGTGGGTTGGCCATGTTTTTCGAAGGACCGATGGCTGCTGGAGCAGACGAGTTCTGGAGTGGAGACCGCGTATTGGCAAGCGTAGTGTGGGACGCCCCGCAGTTAGATGGACGGACGACCTAGAGAAGGTGGCTGGGGTAGACTGGATGCGGAAGGCGGAGGACAGGGTGTTGTGGCGCAGACTGGGAGAGGCCTATGTCCAGTTGACTTGGCTCGTGTGTATGGACATTTAGAGGTATGAGGAACAGGGTGTAAAGTTCACTCATCCTCCATAGAAAAGGGGGATCCTCCGACCAGACAGGTGTTGTGTCTGGCGATTGATGTTGGGAAATTGTATCTATGCTAATTGCGCGGTAAACTCTGCTTGCGAGATGCAGGATTTGCGTGACGTCAGTATGACGCGTTATTCGCATGTGGCGTTGTAGATACCGCTACAGACACTAAACTGGGGAACGAAGAAATCCCATGTTCAACAGTCGGGCTTGTATAGTTGTCTTTACCTGTATTCCTCCTACTCCTTCCCTTCTTCTTCGGAGTAGCAACTCTCTTATCTCTCCCCGGCATACTCAGCAACTGTACCAGCATATCTGTGTACTTGTGATGTGGCGCCCTCTGTGGCTCGTCTTCATTGGGGAAGATGAAGATATGTCTGTGAGAAAAGCGGGATTTGACGCGTTTCTCTAGGAGGTCCATTACATCTATACGATTTGTTATACCTGGAAAAAGAACAATAATTATCAGCAATTACATATACAACGTGCCGCTACAATGGCGACATTAATTTAACACACGGGTAGGGCTAGTGGTCGGTAATCATAAAAGTTATAACAACATAAAAAAAAAACCTAACTTGAAAACTTCCACCTGCGCCGCTCGCCGCCATAGGGCTCTCTTTTTCCTTCAATTCGCCTTCTATTTGCACGTTATTTGTTTTAATTACATTGATGCGATGTTATGATCCGTGACCCCGGCAAATGACTCCTGCGCTACAGTTCTTTAAGTCAGGTTGCTCTAAGACGCTATTTTAGAAAATTGTTAGTAAATAAATAAATATTAATGTTTAATTGAATTAAAATATATTCATACAACTAAGACGCGAAACCGTATATACGTGTGTTAAATTAATGTCGCCATTAAAGCGCCACGCTGTATAATACTGTATAGACACCATTTGGGCATATTACATTGTTTGGTAGACTCACAAATCAGTTGATAATATAAGCATAGACTAGAATAACTTACCCAACACACACATGGGAGCCTGCTCGCTGTGCGTGATATCAAACAAGTTGTACAGCAACGTCTGCGTGCGTCCGCTGTGACAGAACATGTCGAACTCTTCTAATATAAACAGCATGCTTTTACAGCGTCTGTCTGTACCACTTTGTAGGCAGCTCAGGAGGAAGGCTAGGTTCTCTGCGAATGTACCGAATACTCGGTCGCCTACTGCATTTTCTAGTTGCATCTGGAAAAGATTTAATTGTTGTTGTAATAATTTATTGCTTAAAAAATACGTAATGTAATCTGCCTATAATGTGCCCGCTGCAGGGACACAGGCCTTCTCTCTTCTAGAGGAAGTGGGATCATAATCTATCATGCAGGCCTGGTGCGGTTTGGTAGAGACATCTACGAACCATCTACTAACACTATTGTACTGCATCATTGTTTAACCAGAGCAATAGTGAGATAGAGAGCATTTGTGCTACAGTTGATAATGGCCGGGGCCATTATCAACTGTATCACTTACGAGTTGTAGTTCATGAGTTTGAAGTCACGCAGGCACTTTATGTATTTAATTTCATCACCACTGCTCTCAAAACGGTGAAGGAAAACATCATGAGGAATTCGGCATGTCCTAGAACCGAAAATTCGAACACGTGACATCTACCAACCTGCACTAGGCTTGAGTTTTGGATTACAGCCCACTCCCTCTCACAGAGATTCTTGGAAGTGAAGTGAAGCGAAGTGGTATCGGCCGAATGTTCGGCCATTTTCTGCTACGAAGTTACTATTTGGTTCGTTCGCTCCCGATCCTACACTCCTACACTCTTTTTCGAAAATTGACTATGGTCCCGACCCAACTGAGCCGATCCGAATTTTTTTCGCATTTTGCAATAATATTCGGTTCGGCCATGTGTCGGTCCGATCCGATCATTCGCACTTTGCACTTCGTAGTAGACCCCCTGTGTAGTGGGAGCATTATTGACTGATTATGTATTGGTAATTGCTGCTTCCATGCCTATGTCCAGCTGTGTATGTCTTGTAGAGGAGATGATGATGATGGTGTGCATTCCTCTGGAAGCTGTTATGTTAACTACTAATACTAACTGGCTTACCTGTGCAGTAATAGACTTAAGAGCAATTTTGTCATCATGATGTATCAGGCCGTTGAGTCTCACAATGATGGCATTATTCGACAGATCCACCTCCTTGCTGATTTGATGCAGCACCGAATTTATGAGCTGGAACAAATACATTTTGTTTTAGTTATTGATAAAAGGGGCTAAAGAATAACAGCCGCATTGGTTGAATGAAGGACGCTACATTTGCCACGGTCGGTTCGTGAATGGGTGAAACATCAAGACCCTTCCATGTCTTGAAAAGCTATACTGGTATTCGGCTGCATCAGGTTAGTCTGGAAGCTGATTTTTAATCTATACTAATAATAAACCTGAAGAGCTTGTTTGAACGCGCTAGTCTCTGAAACTACCAGTCAGATTTGAAAAATTGTGAACTGCTGTCAGTTTGTTAGTCTGTATTTACATATATAGATAAGTACATAAAACTCACGCCTTCATCCCATGGGAGTAGGCAGAAACTACGGAATGCCACCTGCTACGATCCTTGCATACTTCTTTTGCTTTGTTTACATCCATACACGCACGCCAGTTGCTAGTACCTACGCACCTGACCTAGCCTGTAAGTATATCATTTAAAACATAGTGCTTACAGTAGTCTTGCCGCTCCCTCGAGGCCCAATCATCAGCGCAGAATGAGATTCACCATGCACGACTGTCCGTTTGAACAAATCATAAACGTGATTCCTTTCCTGACTGTGGTCCCGAAAAGAAACATTGTCAGCCATTATTTTCAGCTTCAAATACTTCCTTATTAGCTTGATTTGTACCGCAAGTGGGTTTTCCGATTGCAGGCTGCACATTTTAAATTTTAATAGAGAAAATTAATAACGTAAACAATACAGTAAGTTCGCGCTGGCAACCAATAATACGGGCGGGAATAATAATGACGGCGGAAGGCGATGTTGCCAAACGGCTGGCTCTTGTTTCCCCCAAATTTAACCAGAATATCCTCAAGTCAGGTTTAGCGAATCTCTAAGGGTTCTTTGATATACTACCTTGTTTATTACATCTATTCCTTTTTTACGGTTCCGTAGCATGAGAAAAGAATAGACGTAATAGAAATTAATAGAGCTACTTCTTATTCTAGCTTATTTTTGCCGAATTTTATTTGAAAATTCAGTAAAAATAAGATTAGAACTGAAAGCACCAAATTAAAACATCCTAAATGTCAAATTGTTACTATGGACGTGCGTTTGTTTTTACTGTATATCTTTCTGATTAAAACCATTTTTCCCTATTATAATGTAAATCCCTAATTTTGGGGGAATTTGCTTTAATCTGGCCGCCCTACGCTAAATTGTCAAAATGACAGTGACGTATTTGAGTAGACACTGACAGCAAATCGAATGATTGAATTTGTCGGTTAGTGTAGTTCCACACAAAAATGTTGAATGAAGAAAATGAATTTAGTTCTAAGTTTGTATATAAATAATTTTTAAATCAGTTTACTACATTTAAAAAATGAAACAATACTTTTAAATCCGGAACAACATTTAAATTAAAAACCGTAATATGTCAGTGTCATCAGGTTCTTGGTAAAACATGACATATGTTAAATATCACGGGCCCTCAACGTTCCGCGCATGTGCTAGTATTATGTCTGACCGCGCAACACGGGCGAGCGATCGATAAACGAAATAGAATGTACACAAGAGATCTGAATCTTGAGATATTACTATAAGACAAAAAATATGTTATTGAGTAATTCTTATCAATCATCTTACATTGCTGGTCAATTGGGCTTACCTATTAGCATTAATAGGTGAGCCCACCCTATATTTTATTAAAAACTGTTCTTTTAAAATTATGATTTAAACTAATTTCGTAATTACTTTATCAAATGATTAGGAAATATTATAATTTTTACGAACTTATGTTGGATTAAATGGCATGACTATTTTCGTAAAAAAAAATATATCCGCAGATTTCTAGCCCATTTATATTACCTTGATCTTCGCCGTACCTCTCTTTCTATCATTTCCTAAAATAGGTTTCCTATCCCTTTCCTGACCTTAAACCCTGCAGATTTCATTGTGTCCCACATGAGACACATTTTATTAGTGGTTCGGAATATATAATTTATAAATCTCTTATTTCATCTTTTTGCACTATCAGTAATAATTCGGTGGAATCTATGAATGTAGACGCGAAGTGAACAAGTGTTATGTAAATTCTATTTCGTGTTCCCTCTTTCTTAACGTGTGACACAATTCTTATGTTACCATAGAATTCAGTGTGGCTGAAAAATTGTGAAAATGTTTAATACGAACTACAAATTATATTTTTATTCATATTTATAGTGTTTAACATTAGTGATTGTTCAAAAAACTATAACAATGAGTGCTAAACAGTGCATCAGGTTTTGAAATAGTTCAATTATTTATTGCAAATTTTGCACACGACACCAGCCATAATAATCACAATGTAATTTGTATTATATATTTCATACAATTAGCGAACAGCAGTGTGGCACCGCTTTCAGTGTTAATTAACAGTGAAAAGTAATAAGACGCAAAATTGCTTAATGCTTCAAAATTGTAAGTGGTATCGCGTTTCTATGATTGATTTGCATTTTATTCTAAAAGTAGCCCTAGATTTAGAAAACAAATAGTTCAAATTCTACGTTCTAGCAAAATTACAAAACGCATGGAATATCAATAACCATCCCAACATTCCCGGGTTGACCAAAAATATGTATATCGTACGATCATGATATTTCTCATACTCCTTTAACAATCCGTTAATGGGGTGATTTAACCATCCCGCCAAATCAATACTTTGACTGGTTCGCGCATTTTCTAGTTCAAGGTTCGAACCATAAAACTATCCCATAGCCACTCTTATCAACCTTTCACCATAATTTGAGTGATTCGGAAAATGTAGGTACGAGTTAATTAATTACCGAGCTACATACGTTATTATGAAGGCTTTATGTTCTTTTGAAACCTTGAAAATTGACCGTCATAAATATTTGTTTGATTGTTTTATTTCACATGAAAGTAATTACCGACCGAGTCAAGGTTATTCACGACTAAATATTAAGTTTTGCGCTGTTCTTTGCATGTTTGAGAAACATTATAAGCTTGAGTGATATTTTGTTATGTGGAAATTGTTATGATTACTTTATTTCCGATTTAAAGCTTTTCTTTTATTGGTTCGCTTGTTTACTTATTAATTAGCAATAACTTATTAATCTTTTTTACAGATATTTGAGAATATATTGAGAAACCTTATAATAAATGGATAAATAAATAATTCATTTCTGTTTATAATTTTTTTATTTTCTTCAATTAACTTTTGTTATTCTCGGCCTTTAAACCCCCATTATATTTTTTGTTGAAATCGATTTAAGTGATTACATCAATACATCACTAGTAACAATCAAATCAGTTCATTCAAGCATTAGAAATCATTCGTTCTCTGAGATAAAGCTACAAAATTACATTGTCAGAAAATTGCTAGAGCAGATTTATTTCTTTCTCTGTAATCTCAAAGATCTGTTTTGGTAATAAGACAAGGACAGTATGATAATCAGCTCAAATTACTTACGGTGGTTGAATTTAATCGTATTACATAGAGTTATAAAATAAAATTGTATTGTTCCTAGCTGTGGGTGTTTATATTTTTTATTTTGGATTTTTAATATTAAAAAACTCGTGAATTGAAATGTTTATTTCCCGAAACGGTTAATTCAAATATATTTCAGTGATTGATAGGTCTAAAAACGTAAGTTTCTCCCATTTATTTATTTGTCTACTAAAAATTTATCAAGACCACACCAATATTTTTCGTAAGAGTAAAATTTATGTGTTATCGGCGTTTCATAAATAGAGCGCTTGTAATAATAAAGTTTGGTTTATCTACAAGTTATCAGGAGTGGTTATTGTTCATAATTTAAGCGTTGGTAGTAATCATTTGTGTTAATTTGGTCTTCCTGTATTTTATAGATGTGATTCTATCGGGTGTTCTTTGTGTTCACAGATGTTTCTGTGAAATATCACAAAACCATCTGTGCTTCTGCCTGCTACTTGGTACTTCCAAGTCGTTAGATAAACAATATACTAAAATAACAGCCACATTTAAAAAAAAAACTCACGTGGTGTTATTTTTCTTTTGCACGACTCCCTAAGTGTCATAGCGTGATGTTAGATAGCCTATGACCTTCCTCAAGAATTGGCCTATCAAATGCAGAAGGTTTTTTTCAATTCCGGCTGGAAGTTCCAGAGATAAGCACATTCAAATAACATAACAAATGCTTTATTATAATATTATAGTTATGTACACAGAAGAATTGTTCACGTAACTATGCCATTTTACCATTGTGTCGTAAAATATAGCTATTAAAGTCAATGCGGGCTATGTACTGTTGTAATTTGAATGTAAATAATCCACTCTGTTTATGTAAATCTAGGTGTTTACTATCATTTTGCTTTTGATACAAAATGGCGCTCGTGATTTGAGGTACCTACTTACTTGCTATTGAATGTATTTTTGTTTGAGAAAATTAATAATACAATCCTCCAAGACCTCTGACCAAAATTCCCTCTAAATTAAAGATCTGAAAGTATCTCTGCAAAATCTTTAAATTCTATGTCATCTATGTCATAAAGACCCCTTAAAATATTGGTCTAAAAATAATAAAGAAATAATTCATCTTCATAGAACTCCATCATCATCATCACTTTACCCAACTTTGTGGGGGTCGGCTTCCGTCTAACCGGATGCAGCTGAATACCAGTATTTTACATGAAGCGACTGCTTATCTGACCTCCACAACCCAGGTACTGTGTAATACGATACCCCCTGGTAAGACTGGTTGTCAGACTTTAAGGCTTCTGATGACCCGTAACAACTGTCAAAGATTCACGAATGACAGCCGGGACCAATGGCAAGCCTTGCTTAACCTCATCGATCCACCCATGCGGCTGTTATTACTTAGCCACAAGCCCCTGTGTCTAACAGTTAAATTTAAATTGGTACCTAAGGTCCCGGCTATCATTAGTTGATCTTTGACAGTCGTTACGAGTCGTCAGAAGCCCAAAAATCTGACAACCAGTCTTACCAAGGTGTATTGTATTACCCAGTGACTGGGTTGTGGAGGTCAGATAGGCAACGCTCCATGTAAAATTCTGGTAATCAGCTGCATCTGGTTAGGCTGGAAGCCGACCCCAACATAGTTGGGAAAAGGCTAGGCAGATGATGATGTTAGATTCATATTAAAATGCCTCCTCCAATGCTTTTTAACCGACTTCAAAAAGGAGGAGGTTCTCAATTTTTCTTTCTCTGTATGTAGAGGTGTTTGCCTTACAATAGGAAAATTACCAACTGATAAAATATGAATACAGTCAATATTTGTCAATCGTAATGTTTCAATAGTTACAATTAACAATAGAAATAAATTCAAGCGGGCTATATGGCAACACACTGATAACAAGCTTTCTATTAATTACAAATATTTTACACAATGCACTGATAATTGTTATATTTATAAACACCACACATTATTATTTACTTGTAAGTCTCACTGTAAATGTACAGACGGCAGCACATCAAGCTACTACACTCGGTCAAATTTCTATAATAGATTTTCAACTTTATTGCTAAATTATTAAGGTTCAAGGTTGATTGGGAAAATTTGACAGTTTCGGGTAGCTTGACCTGCTGGCGTCTGTACATAATAGTTGCACCAACGACAGCCCCATTTTATGTCCAGGAAAATCACTGTCCATTCCAAGGTTGCCTGGAAGAGACCGCTGAAAGCGATAAGGCCGCCCATTATTCCTTTACTCTCATAGTCCGTTGGGACGGCAATCCGACACGGCCGGAGAGAGATCAGGCGCAGGACCAACGGCTTAACGTGCTTTCCGAGGCACGAGGGTGTCACACCGCCAACTTCCAAACTCCGGGCTGTTACTAAGAAATTCCCAATGGAAAATCCTAATAACACATTGCCCGACCCGGGAATCGAACCCAGGACTCCACGTTTCAGTGGGATTGTCCGAAAGGGTTACCGCTACCCCGGAACATAAAGGGCGAAGGAAGGAACATGGGTGGGTTTTAGTCAGTAAGAGTCTGACACTCTCTTCCGCTTCACCCAGAGCGGGAGGGGTCATTTGATGATTTCCCACCAGAAAAAAAAAAAAAAAAGGACTCCACGTTCAGCGGTCACGCTGCCCCGTTGGTCATTACTATAACAGTGCAAAGAGCCATCATTTACCAAAGAATTTGAAGTTTTACACTTTAATCATACTTGCAGCAGAGTTTTAATCCTGGAAACAGCTTATTTGCAGTACATTTTATGAGGTCTGCAGCCAACCCTTGAGTTCCTAGTTTACTCCATGGGCATAATCAGCCTATAATGTTCCCACTGCTGGGACACAGGCCTCCTCTCTGTGAGAGGGAGTGGGCAGTAATCTACCACGCGGGCCCAGTGCGTGTTGGTAGTTGTCACATGTCTTCGAATTTTTCTAGGGCATGCCGGTTTCCTCACGATGTTTTCCTTCACCGTTTTGAGAGCAGTGGTGATGTGATTATTTTATTTTACACAAAGTAAAGCCCCTGACTGGGTTGGAACCCACGAGCTACAACTCCTAAATCGGGGCCGTTACGACTCGGCCATCACTACTCCATGGACATAGTCTCCTACAAAGATCCATTTGAAAATGAGCTGTAAAGAAAATTACTAAACCTTTTCTTTTTTTCGTGAGGATACCCACTGTGTGGGAAGAACGGAGGGTTATGTCGGACTCTTACCGACTAAAACCCAACGGTTCCCTCCAGGACCATGAGTCGGGTATCAGCCCGCCATGTCTAGTGGGCCCCATCACCATCAATCATCACAAGCAATCTCTCAAAGAGCTTTCTTCGCCTATCATATTTATTGACGACTTTCAATTTAAAACACACAGGTACACCCATCTACATCTATCTCTTTCTAACTCATCACATCTTGCAGATGCCTCTCGCTCGCTCTAGCGGACTTGTGACGTGCCTCGCGCACAATGGCGGAGGAGCATGCGTGCCTGGTGCGCGCGCGCTCCGATTCTGAGGGTTCCTCTAAACATAGCTTTGGCACTATGGCGTACACTGAAGATAGACTTAGCGGTAAGTTTTGAAACTAGATTTTAAGAAAATAACAAAATTATATCCTAACTTAACTAAAACTATTCACAAACTAAAATATGGCGTCGAAAAATTTATCCCTATCGCTGTCGACTGGTAATGTACCCAAGAGACTGGTGGCATTACTCTTTTGTTTTTAAGAGAAACTCGTGTCTTAAACTTTTGTTGGTCGGGATTAGTGACATAAGTGGCCCTAGCATTTAGAAATGTTGCCGTGTACTAATTTATTTGTGGTTGGCGCTAAATGTCTTCATCTTCCATACTTCTGTGTTAGTCGTCGTCATCTCGGTATTCACCCCCTGTCTAACCATATCATCATTCACACAGTCCATCCATCGTTTCTTTGGTCTTCCCCTACTCTTATAGCCACACAGTCATACTCAAAACTTTCCTCACGGCATTCTCCTCATTCGTCCGTATCACATACCCACACCATGACAAACGATTTCTATACAACTTTTCAGTAACCGGTGCCACTTTCAGACTTCCTCTTAGCATTCTCATCTCAGCTGCATGCAATTGCCTTTCATTCATTCTTTACTACCTACGTAGTAAAAAAAAATATGTCGTCCAAATTAGGCTTAAAATCAGCACTTTATAAAAGGTCAAAAGTTACAAAAGTACAACCCCTAAATCAAAATTAAAATCATCAAAATAAAACGTTATTTATTCAAATTAGGCTGAGAATCGGCCCTTTTCAAACGTCAAAATTACAAAAGACAGTTCCCCAAAAACGCCCGCCCTTCACCACTTCCTAGTGCTATCGCTGGGAAGAAGAAGTGGCGCAACAAACTCCCCAGCAGCACAGCTGTCTGTTCAGTTAGAAAATCGAGTGTATACAATACTAGGTACCTATGTTAAGTAATTAACATTACATAATTTTAAGTTCTGTGTCTTAGAACATAAAATTAAATTATTTGCCATATGTCAGCTAGTCACGCCAATATACCAACAAATATAATAAAAAACTATACGTACTCAAGCTACAAAATAATTAATTCAAATGTAAATAAAAGCCTCCAGGCATAAAGGGCATGACAGCTTACATATTTATGTATTGTTGGGTTCTGTTCACATAGCTGTCACTTGAAGTCACAAATGATAAACTAGGACCATCGAAGTAAAATAAATAAATAAGATATGTAATACTAATAACAATAACCTGTCAGTAAGCTAATTCTGGAGAAAGAACATAAACATTGTCTTGCGTTAACTAAGGCAACCAACTGTTCTAATAGTGTAAGTAGTCGTTGATGGAATAGTATGCTTTTGAACAAAGGTTGGATTTTACTTGAGCTTTAAACGCATTGAAAGGCAAGTCTAGCAAAGAAGAGGGTATCTTGTTATAAAAGGTTATACCAAGCCCAACAAATAAGTTATGAACCTTATGAAGCCGGTGAAAGGGCGCACGTAGTTTGTCCTTATTTCTATTGTTAACACTCTGAATATCACTGTTTTTAGTATACAAGTGTAAATTTTTCCTAATATATAAGATGTTGGCGAAGATGAATTTGATGCAACCGTGAGAATACCAATATCTTTAAAAAATCTCTTAGAAAAACTCTGGCACCTAGCTGGTAAATTGCTCGAACAGCTCGTTTGAAGGACAAATATATTTTGTATATCAGCGGCTTTGCCCCCACAGCAGAATACCGTAGGACATAACGCTGTGAAAATAACTAAAATAGACTAAACAAGCTGTATCAATGTCAGTGTATTGTCTTACTTTCCTGACAGCGTAGGCAGCCGAACTGAGCCTTCCTGCTAGACTTGATATATGAGGTCCCCACTGAAGTTTGGCATCAACTGTTAGTCCTAGAAAAATTGCCGAGCCTACAGTTTCAAGCACCTCTTTATCTAGGACGATGTGGGGTTTCTAACATTTGGTAAGGCGAACTTTACACATTTCGTTTTCTTGGCATTGAGAACTAGGTTATTTGACATACACCAATCTGTAACTATTGAGAGTGCACTGTTTACGTCGTCAAAATCTTGTCTATTCCTGTCTACTTTAAAAATAAGATAGGTATCATCTGCAAACAGTACAACGAAACAGATGCCCTTCAAATGGAATGGTAAATCATTGATATATACTAAGAACAAGAATGGACCCAGTATTGAGCCTTGCGGAACACCTAACTGAACTGGTAGCCCGGAAGATTTCACACCATTAACATCTACACATTGGGCCCTATTATGTAAATAAGATATTATTACGTTGAGAGCTTCGTTTTGGACACCGTAATGACGTAACTTACGCAAAAGCGTGTCATGGTGCACGCAATCAAAGGCTTTAGAGAGATCACAGAAAACTCCAATAGCATTTTGCGATTTCTCCCATGCGTCAAAAATGTGTCTCAGCAGAGCAACACCCGCATCTGTAGTAGAAGGACCTTTTGTAAAGCCATATTGCTCATTGTGGAGGAGGCTATTTAAATTAAAATGTCTTAGCAACTGCTTGAGTATTAATTTTTCAAATATTTTGCTAAATGCAGGTAAGGTAGAAATAGGCCTGAAATTGCCAACGTCATTCTTATTACCTGATTTAAATAATGGTATGACTTTACTACTCTTCATGAGGTCAGGAAAAGTTCCTAAATCGACACATTTATTAAAAGTAACAGCTAGATTGATTGCACGTTAGAGGACTGCTCAAAACCAAAAACGGAGGCGTTATAATCAGCACGGAGACCAAAGACGACATAGAAAAACTTAAGAAATCATCCCAGCTAAGTAGTTCTGGCCTGAAAGTGGAAGAGAAGACCACGAATTGTGATTTTCAACTTTATCGCTAAAGCATTTAGGTTCAAGGTTGAAGGGGAAAATTTGACAGTTTCAGGTAACTTGACCTGCTGTCGTCTGTACATCATATATTTTTTTTAGTTTTATCATTCTCTTATTTTCGAAGATACAGGGGGGGGACACACATTTTACCACTTTGGAAGTATCTCTCGCGCAAACTATTCAGTTTAGAAAAAAAAATATATTAGAAACCTCAATATCATTTTTGAAGACCTATCCAAAGATATGTATGGGTTAGATGAAAAAAAAAAATCGAGTTTCAGTTCTAAGTATGGGGAACCCCCAAAAATGTATGGTTTTTTTTTTCTATTTTTGTTTGAAAATCTTAATGCGGTTCACAGAATACATCTACTTACCAAGTTTCAACAGTATAGTTCTTATATTATAGTTTCGGAAAAAAGGGGCTGTGACATACGGACGGACAGACAGACAGACAGACATGACGAATCCATAAGGGTTCCATTTTTTGCCATTTGGCTACGGAACCCTAATAAGTAATGAAACGTTAACAAATAGATTTTAAAATTATTTGAAGTTATTAAGGAATGAGATGGAGATGTTAAATAGAAGTGAAGTTACAAGGAATACTGCTTTTATTGTAAAACACAAAGAAAATTAATTGACAATAACAAGTTTATGACACAACAGGTTTTATGGTATGAATAAGCTCTAATGAGCCTATTTTTGTGCAGTAAATTATGTAGTGTTTATTGTCTGGCCGAATGTTTTTGTCGTCCATTTTGCTTCCACTAGTTGTCAAGCAAAAGGTGACATAAACCGTGCCAGTGTGTGATGGACGTAGCTCAGAGACCTGAGCAGTACTTTGTGATGTTCTGTGGTCTGTAAATACAAGCAAAATACTCCCCGGGATCGATAAAAGTTTGAAATCCGTCGCCAGCAGGTCAAGCTACCCGAAACTGTCAAATTTTCCCAATTAACCTTGAAAGTTAATGCTTTAGCGGTAAAGTTGAAAATCTATTAAAGAAATTTGACAGATTGTAGTAACTTGATGTGCTGGCGTCCGTACGTTGAGTTGACAGCTGGTTTTGAATCCTCTGTTTTCACGAAGTTTTCGCGACAAAATCACTTGATAATCACTGTTTAGAATACTTAATACCTAGGTTTGACTATATTACACTAATTTAACATATTTATAACACTTTTATTAATTTACTAAAATAATTAACCTAGAGACCGTTTTTTTGACGACCGGCTACCAGTGTTGCCGGCAGCGAAAAAAATGCATACACTGCACTATTTCCTTTCACTCGAAAAATGGCAAAAGATGGGTCTTGGTGAATTCTTATACTAGGGATAGCTACCATATGCATTTCAGTAGGAGGCACTCCCAACATTCTAACTGTGCACCAAGGTGAACTTTTTTCTACTAATGTTCACTTTAAAAAAAAATTAAAATATTCTATCTTTCTAGGCACAGAGAGCGGGGGTGGAGAGCCAGGCAACACAAGCCACATGGCAGCCAGCCCGCCAGACCACACCGCAGACGCGAACGAGAGCGGCGAACTCCTAGACTATAACGACTCCAGTGTACTGGAGCAGTTCCACGAGGATGCGCTGCGACAGGTAGGCTCTTAGTCTATAATATACAGGCTCAAATTACCTAGCGAAACACCATAGACGTAATGACGATAATATATTATTTAAATTCTAAACTCTTCATTCAAGTTATACAATACCAGCGGTCGTTGACCCCGTTATAGAGGTATGAGGAACAGGGTGTAAAGTTCACTCATCCTCCATAGAAAAGGGGGGATCCTCCGGCCAGACAGGTGTTGCGTCTGGCGGGCAACTGCCCAACGACTGATGTCGGAAAGTTTGTATGTATGCGCGGTAAACTCTGCTTGCAAGATGCAGGATTTGCGTGACGTCAGTATGACGCGTTGGCTTTGTTTATCGTCGTTAGATAACAGTAGCTAACCAGTCTGTGAGGTTTCGCCAGCTAATTGAATTGGCCCTGTATAGCCCATGACTTCCATATCCGCATGAAAATCCAAAAACAGCAAAAAAAAAAAAAATCTAATCTATACCGTCCTATAGCATAGATGTGGAAAAACAATATTGCAACTATAATGTGTCCCAAAAGTATCTAACAAGACTGTAAACAGTGTCCCGGATCAGGTTAAATTCTTAGGCAGTCACTCAAGTGAATTGTTAACACGTTTCAACTCTATATCTCACTTTTTCCAACTATTAATGTTTGAATAACATGATTAAATAGCAATTAAAAAATCATCGATAAAAATTGTGGTTATAAAATTAACCTCAATCCTCAATTGAAAAGCAGTTAGCAAATTAGAAGTAATTAAATAATCAAATCCCGACCGACACATAACTGGCGAAATGCGGGTGTACTATAGGTACACCCACAGATTTATAAACTAAAGGGAGATATTTATTTATTTATTTATTTATCCATTTATTTCAGGCATCAAGGCCCATATACACACATATATTACAATACTGATATAACTTAAAAATACTATAAATACATACAACATTATAATTAAACTAAAAAACAAACTAATGCACACGAAGTACGATACGCCAAGGGGGCGTGGTGCGTGCGAACAATGTATGCACAAAACAGAAACAAACGCGGGCGCCGTTGATTTGTCAATAAGAATTGTCAATGTAGTTGTGTGTCTCAACGTTGCGATCTGCGTTACGCGATTGGCATATGTAGTTGAAGGCGACAGCCGGACTCGTTGGGCAGCCACACCATATCTCCCTTTAGTTTATAAATCTGTGGGTACACCTCTGTCTTACCCTATTACATAATCAGCCTATAATGTTCCCACGGCTTTCCAGCCATGGGGTACACACAGGCCTCCTCTCGGTGAGAGGGAGCGGGCCATACTCCACCACGCGGGCCCAGTGCGGTTTGGTGGATGTCACATGTCTTCGATTTTTTTTTGTTCTAGGACATGTCGGTTTCCCCACGATATTACATCAGAGGGGCAATTCTCGTAATTATAAGAACGTTCACAGTCTGATCTCAGTCTCAATCTGTCAAAAATACCTCTAATTTCCGTACATTTTTGACAAGTTTTTGACATTGGTTGTCGCTGCGATTAGATTTTGGACGTTTCTAATTACGGGAGTTGGTCTTTAGACTAAAACACTGACTGACGAAATGTGGGTGTTCTATATACTTCTGCCCACCCCTACGAGGATTACAGGCGTGATGTTAAGTAACTCTTTTCGCAGGCTGGTTGTGGATTGTCCCAAGCGCGGGTGACGCTGGCCGTATTTCTGGCGATCTCGGGAGCTTCCCTAGAGCTGTCTGCGATACCGTTCATACTGCCTTCAGCTGAGATTGAGCTGTGCATACTGCCACATGAGAAGAATTGGCTTGGTGAGTATACAATATAACTTAGTGCGCAAAATTAACGATAAAACTTCAAATAAAATTAAGAATCATAAAGTAGTCAAAAAAAAAATAAAAGGCCCGTTTTGACATTTGACAATGCGTTCTGGACACCTGTCAGTTTCATACAAACGAATACGTGTTTTGCGAATTGGATCTTTATTAACTACTAGAACTGTCAATGTCAAAACGGGCCTTTTATTTTTTGACCACTTTAAAAAACAAATCTTGATTAAAATGCGAGAGTTTATCTATACAGCTCCATAATTTCGTAACACAATATCAATCAGAATTTGAATCATTTTGAAAGAGATTGCTAATCCATTGCTTCATTTGTTCGAAAAATTTGTCTGCACAACAACGGAAATAACGCAATGAATAATAATAAAATAAAAAATCTAAATAAAATTTATTTAGGTCCTTTTACAAAGTAATACGTTTACAAACTTATAAATTTAAAAATTATCATAGAAATTGTATTGACAAAACAAGATGGCAGCGTTAGTTCCGATTACGGCCGCGCACAAAAAGATTCTTGTAGCACTCTAGAAGTTTTTTCAGGTGTCACCCGTGTTACGCATACGTTTGATCTGAAGCCCTAATAACTCTTTCCTTTTTCCACAGTAATGATAAGCCTGGTAGGCGGGTCCCTAGGCGCGGTAGGTTGGGGCGCCCTGTCCGAGCGACTCGGTCGTAGACGGTGTCTCGTGTCGTGTCTTGCCGTGAACGCTGTTTTTGCAGCCATAGCTGCCTTTATGCCAACTTATGGGACGTTTATGATGGCCAGGTAATGTATATGCCAACAACTTTACAGAAACGTTGCCTGAGGTAGTTGCGTGGTGCGGGAGGGGTGATAGTTGTCACAAGTTGATGAATTACAGCTCTCGCATCACGTCACTACACCCCTCCCGCACCGCGCTGCAGCCTCAGGCAACGTTACAGTTAAGCGGTTGGCCTATAGTCTTATATTTATATTTGTTTGTTTGTAAAATGTTTCTTCACAGGTTTTAATAGACTATAAATTCGTTTAAAAGTGGTATTTTAGTTGAGTTAATTATCTAATTTAGTTTTAGCAATATACAGAGTGTGTTTTCGTAAAGGGATCGCTATTGGAACACGTCAATGACAAGAAATATTTTTATTTGATTTGTGATTTGCTGATAAAAATCCTTCTGGAGTCTTTCGCATAATCTCAAGATAAATACACGTAACTGTTTTATTAACGTCTTTGAGTACCTTGAAGTTGATCCGTAATGAGCTTGAAATCAGTGGGAACAAACCAGCAGCCTAATTACGTAACCATTTTCGGCATATGATTGAGATTAATTGGTTTCGTTTCGATCACTTTTTGTTTCATTTTACAATTTTCTTAAGCACATATCGTTCACTCTTTAGCGTTTCAAACCAACAGCTGTTGCTATTACATGATAGTGGAGTTACGCAATACGAAAATCGGAAATGAAACAAAAAAGCGATCGAAACGAAACCAATGAATCTCAATCGTTTGCCGAAAATGTGTTACGCAATTCGGCTGCAGAACTTCAAAGAGCACTCGAAATTCATCCCCGTGTTCGGCCCGTAGGTTCTGCTCGTCGATCGGCTCCGGCGGCATAGTGCCCACGTCGTACACGTACGCGGGCGAGGCGTGGAGCCGCGCGCGGCGCGCCGCCGGGCTGGCGCTGCTGCCGGGCGCGGCGGCGGCGGGCGCGCTGCTGGCCGGCGCGCTGTCGGCCAGCGTGCTGCCGCAGACCGGCGCCGGCACGCTCATCGAGAACAAGGAGCACTTCAGTGCCTGGCACAGGTGAGCACGGCCGCGGACCGCGTTCGCAAAACCATGTAACAAAAAATATGACGAGATGTTCCCAAATACTATTAGCCGCCATCTTGGATTTTGATTATGACCTCTTTTGCGCCATCAGCAATTCCATTAACCTCGTTGCAGTAACCTCATCGTACTGCGGCCTCCGTCTTGAATTTTGATACTAACTAAATTCAAAAACGTAAGCGTTCCGCGGTAATCAGAAGGCCAATTCTCGTAATTTAAAACGTTCAATATCTAGTCGCAGTCTCATCTCGACGACAAACAAATGTCAAAATGTAGGGAAATTAGACGTATTTTTGACAGATTGAGACTGAGATCAGACTGTGAACGATTTTAAAATTACGAGAATTGCCCCTCAGGTGAAGATTGTGGCGAAAAAGGCTCACCACGTAATCCTCACCAAGACACGGTTATATCTCTGGGATCACTTAATGACTATTTTCGAGAATTGGCATAGCGTTACGGCTATTTCTTGACATTTTTTTTGGAATCTATACCAAGTCAATAATCCCAGCCGTTTGGTTGCACAGAGGTGAGGATTGTGTGGAGACGTTCACAACACAATCCTCACCAACCTTTAGCTATAACTTCGGAATCATGATGCGACAATTTTTTTGACCTTGGTGACTATTTATGACTATTTCTTGACTATTTTTTGGCGTTCTCAAAAGTTTATTTCCATGAAGTTTTCAATTCATCATTCACTTCGGTTTTCAATTCACCTTCACCATACAATCCTGACCGGATTGTATGGTGAAGGACACCTAACTTTCAGCATGAGCAAACAGCATCCCAAAAATGAATTATTTATTGTTTTTTTTTTTTCATGAAAAATAATTTGCTGCAAAAATTTCAAACTAAAATCATTTAACCCTTCGTATGAACGTAGATCCACGCGAGACACAATGGCGCCGATTCCCTTGTTCACAAACTAAACTAAATTTAAGTTCAGTGCATCTTTTTCTTTCTATTTCATTAGGAAAAGGACAGAAAATAAATATTAGTTTAGTCCTGTCAAATTAAGATACTCCATAGACAAATTAGACGTATTTCAAAACATGGCTACTAAAAATACGTCAATTTACGTCACGCGCTGACTAATTTGATAGGACTAAACTAATATTTATCTTCTGTCCTTTTCTTAATGAAATAGAAAGAAAAAGATGCACTGGCTTAAATTTAGTGTAGTGTGAACAAGGGAATCGGCGCCAATGGCTTTAATTACGGCATTCAACCGGTTAAAAGTGGAAAACCTTAAATTATGTCTTAAGGTGCAGTACAGCTGCTCCAATGTATGGCTGCAACAAATTCCCAGTAATATGAAACCTCCCTCAGAACCTCCCCACGATTTCTCTACAGCCTGGTCTCTTTCGTTTACTGTACTATATTTTCTCCAACAGATACCTCCTCCTCTGCACCATACCGATCCTAGCATCGCTGGTGAGTCTGATCTGGACTCAGGAGTCGCCTCGATACCTGCTGGATGTGGGCAGAGAAGTAGATGCTATGGTGGTGTATCAGGTAAAGGAATGTGTATACCTAGCACAGTCTTTATTCTTACATAAATAAAGAATGGATTGCTACATGTTGCGCCGACCCCAAATAAATTGGGATAAGGGCAGGAGAATGATGATGAATGATGATGGATTGCTTGTAATAAGTTACAAGATTTAATGATAATAATAAGTTAGAAAAGAATAACAGCCGCACGGGTCCATCGATCAGGTTAAGAATAGAAGAATAGAATAGAATACTCTTTATTGTACACCATACAAATTATAAAACATAAATATACAAAGGGTGACACAATGGGCGGTCTAAGCTATGCTTGCCGCGGTTGGTCTATGGATGGGTGACCATCTTTACATACCGACACCCCTCCGTGCCTCGGAAAGCACACGGCTGCCATTCGTGAATCTTTGACAGTCGTTACGGGTCATCAGAAGCCTGAAAGTCTGACAACCAGTCTTACCACGGGGTATCGGGGGGCAGTAACTAGGTTGTTGAGGTCCGATAGGCAGTCACTCCACGTAAAATACTGATGTTCAGCTGCATCCGGTTAGACTGGAAGCAGACCCCAACATAGTTGAGAAAAGGCTAGGCAGATGATGAAGAGTTTAAATAAGTACACCATCGCGATTGGTTACCCTGGTAGATGTAAGAGTAAAAATAAATAAATGGCTCTCTTTTTTTAACAGGGAAAATCAAGGCTAGCTAACGGAGAATGATAGCAAAAATATTATTAACGGGTGTGAAAGTCATAAATACCGATCCGACGGTTAAGTACATGAAGAAAGAAAGAAAAATGAGTTTATTGGCATTACACATAATTCTTCAAGACATCGCATTATTTATTTTTCCTCAATATTTCTTAGTAATTCATACAGAATGCGTTGATTTTAGCTTGGCGATGAGTTTTTTAACAACCCTGTCTACAGGATGTCCCAGAAGTCGACGTCAAGCCGGAATCGGGTAACAAGCCAAGTCATAACAGTTATCAGAAAAGTATAAAAATTCCGATTCCAGCTTGACGTCGACTTTTGGGACATTCGACGTCGACTTTCACAGATTGTTCGCCCGATTTACTTGTTTTTTTTTTTATATATGAAATATATATTATTTTCCCGCAGAACATACACAGCAGTAACAAGTTCCGTCTATGCGGCAATGCGCACGTTAGCGCAGCCAATGCCGAATATCGGCTAGGAGAGCTCGCACTGCCGGGCAAGAGGCGCCCGCCTGCCCTGCACCACGTCAGACACAGCGTGAAGATGGTAAATTACCACACCACCTATTATAAAAAAGAAACTATAGCAACAAGGAACTTCATAAAAAAGCCGTCAAAGTTCTTATCTCCAAAACCCAAGCCCTTTGATGTACAGACGCCAGCACATCAAGCTACTACAATCTGTCAAATTTCTTTAATAGATTTTCAACTTTATCTCTAAATCTTTAAGGTTCAAGGTTGATTGGGAAAATTTGACAGTTTCGGGTAGCTTGACCTGCTGGCGTCTGTACTTCTCATAATTTTTCCCCCGTGTTGTGGTATAAGACCACTGACCTCTAATAAACAAGTACGCTAGACTAAATACTATATGAAATGACAGTTGTTTTTTGTGCCGATTCAAAGCGCCCCTCTCGAGCGTCTCAGGAACTAAAATTGACACTGTTGCAAATGGTCGTCGTGTTGTTTTGGTACGTCTTTGATGATTTAAGTCTAAATCGTGGAATGAGACCTTTTTGGTGTATTTTGTGTTTACTACGAGATATTTAGAACATTTTTATAATGAGAGTATGCTCATTTTCGAAAAACTCACTATCAAAAATATTAGTTCCACGGACGCTCACGTTGTTATCAGCGCCAAAATGGCGGAATTCAAATGTCTTATTTTGTCATCGATAGTATGATGTCCAGCGTACTTGTCTAATATAAGTCAGGGTATACGGCCCACTGCCTCTCACCAAGAGAAGACCTGTGTCCCAACAGTGGGAACATTATAGGCTGGTTATGCTTACTTCTTTTCTTGCATCTCAAAACACAACATCACGCCTGTAATCCTTGAAGGGTTTTTTTTTTTTTTTTCTGGTGGGAAATCATCAAATGACCCCTCCCGCTCTGGGTGGAGCGGAAGGGAGTGTCAGACTCTTACTGACTAAAACCCACCCATGTTCCTTCCTTCGCCCTTTATGTACCGGAGTAGCGGTAACCCTTTCGGACAATCCCGCTGACCCGGCAGGCTTCGGCCCTAAAGGGCCCCTCGAATTATGCTGACATCTCTTTGAGGCGCGCGTGGAACACTTACGCGCCGTCCGGCACGGGCTTGGTCCTGATCGGGCGGTGAGCTACCCATTGCTCCAGGCCATCCTTGAAGGGTTAGGCAGAGGAGTACCCCTACCTATAGTATACCCACATTTTGCCAGTTATGTTTAAGTCTCCTGTAATTGAGGACGAGCTTATTACCATCAACCGAGTACAAATCCAGGCTCAGGGCTGCTACCGAGAAATTCCTGATAGACAAACCCTACCTTGCCCGACTTAGGAATCGAAGTTCATGCTCAGCAGTAGCGCTTGCCACCACTAGACCAACGGCAGCTGTCTGTATCTAACATCTTGTATTGTCTTGTCCTCAGTTCTGGCAGTCATTTTTCCAGTTGTTCTCGAGCGCGTACAGGAGTACTACTCTCTCGCTTGGAGGGACACTACTCTTCACTATGGCGATACAGGTAAACTGCACTCCATAATGTTGTGGAGATGTTAAAATGGTTTGAACTGTTTGAAGCTAAGGTGCTATCGCCAAAAACCTATATCTGACCGTTTTGAAAACAAAATCCCGTGCATCATGTACCACAGCTGCGTCCGTAAGTAAAACATAACAGGATCCTTTTTAGGTCGACTAATAATATGCGCTGCAAACAGGAATAGTCCTTACGGTGGTCAGATATAGATTTTGGCGATAGTACAATTATTAATGTCAATATAGTTTACTAAGGGCCCTTTTTTTGATCCGTAGTTAAACTCAAGCAATTATTAAAAATAGTAACTAATGGTTAAATTTTTGCTAAATGTGTTTTTTGATAAATTATAAATTAAAGTTTACCTAATGGTTATTTTTATTAACGAATAGTTAATTATTTGACCATTAGCAATGATATTATATCATTAGATAAACGAAAAATTTATTGAAGAATAAAATAATTATCACATCGAATAAAATTAAAAACTTACCGATTATGATCTTTTACAAAATAATAGCTATGAAGCTCTCTCAGCTGATTTTTTTTTTATAAACGCGAAAGTTTGTGATGATACATGGATGGATGTTTGTTACTCTTTCACGCAGAAACTACTGAACGGAATTTGATGAAACTTTACAGTAATATAGCTTACAAATCAGAATAACACTTAAGTTACTTTTTATCCTGATATTCCCGCGCGATCCACACTTATGAGGGGGAAACCGCGTGGCGCTGCTAGTCATCAATGATTCCAATATATATTTCTCTCCCCACAGTACTACCTCGCCTCCTACATACCAGCAACTGTCGTAAAAATGGAAAGCGACCTCTATGAGGCTTCGAAACGAACCATCGACAACGAGACGTACTCAGATGTGCAATACAATACGACTATGGAAAATGTCGAGTACTTCAACGTGACGTTCAACAAGTGCACCATTCGAGATATGTTGATGTCGCACGTCGCTTTCAAGAACTGCTCCTTTACGAACGTGGCGCTGTCCAATATTAAGACGTCGTTCACTACCTTTGAGGGTTGCCTGTTTGTTAATAGCACGTAAGTAACCTTTAACTAATTTGAGGGCCCCTTAGGGCCGAAGCCGGCTGGGTCAGCGGGATTGTCCGAAAGGGTTACCGCTACCCCGGAACATAAAGGGCGAAGGAAGGAACATGGGTGGGTTTTAGTCAGTAAGAGTCTGACACTCCCTTCCGCTCCACCCAGAGCGGGAGGGGTCATTTGATGATTTCCCATCCGGAAAAAAAAAAGTAGACCTTTAACCGGTTGAGTGCCGTAATTACAGAAACAATTAAAATGGACGTTCCATGTTGTTGTGTGTTCCACGTTTCATAACACGTTGAGCAATTATACGACGATACTTGACAATACTTTAAAATGACGCTAATATTAGACGTCATATACGACCCAACGAAAAAATATTAAGAGTGACAGTATGACAAAATAATGGTAAATAACGATGGGAGTTACACGATCCTTGGGGTCTACTACGAAGTGCAAAGTGCGAATGATCGGATCGGACCGACACAGGGCCGATGAAAAATACGAAATAAGTTCGGATCGGCTCAGTTGGGTCGGGACCATAGTCAATATTCGAAAGAGTATAGGATCGGGACCGACCGAACCAAATAGTAATTTCGTAGCAGGAAACTGCCGAACATTCGCCCGATACCACTTCGGAGTAGACCCCTGGTTAGTTTTTACCGACTTCACAAAAAGGAGGAGGTACTATGTTCGGATGATTGTGTTTTTTTTTTGTATGTTTGTTCATCGAACACTCCGCCAAATGTCGACGGATTTTCAAAATTCTTTTTTTTTTAAGTAAAGCTTATTTAGGCGCACTTTGCGCTCCTTCTGAAGAGTGAACGAAACTGATCCGTCACGCTCGGGCCGGTGACGCTGAATCAGATATACTCAGCTCCAATGCCAAATGTGAATGAATGTATGTCGAAGCATCATGCTGAGATAGGAGCCTTTTGGCCTCGTATAGGATTTTCTGTTTCATTTTTCCTTTTGTTACTTTTTTTTCGTATAATTTGTTTTATTTTTAACTGTGTTTAGTTTAGTTTATAATCCTCTACGAGTCGCAATAAATACTTTTTCTTGCTTTCAATCGGTCGGTGCCGCTGAATCGCGTATATTCGCCGTTGAATCGTGTATACTCGGCTCCAGTCATAAGATTCCATTAATCTTGTGGTCATAACACACCATCTTTTTTGTGGAATATTTTAGGGTTCAACACTTGAGACGTCTAGTAACTGATGGTGCGCGTGTTCATTACTTTTTCGTTTCCCCCACAGAATAATCGACACAGACATGGAAGTAGGCAGGGAGCTAGACGAATGGTGCGTATTCAACAGCACGATAATACGAGGCATGCGCGGCGGCTGCGCGAGACACGCCGACCTGACGTCCAAACTGGGGGGGATGACGTCAGAGCAGAGCTACGTGTCGCACGCGATGTTCCTCGTCACGTTCATAGCGCTGATGCCGCACACCATGAGACCCACCGGTAATTATAACATAAAGACTTCAATACAGTTAAGCCAGAAAGGGTTTGCGCTCCGGTAATCTACGTGTTCGGTAGCACGAACAACAAAACGGCAAAGCTTCTAAGTTTTGTAATTGAGACGTCATATAAACGCGCATTAACAGGTGCACACCTTTTAATGCGCGTTTCTATGAAGTTTTCTCTCTGTCCGGCTTACCTACTTCGATCGAAGACCGTCATCCGTCGTTTGTAACAAAAAAAAAAAGTTTTTTGGAATTGCATAGAGTAAATAGAGTTAATCTATGATTTTGTAATCATGGTAATACACAATAGGCACTTCAGGAGGTCTACTACGAAGTGCAAAGTGCGAATGATCGGATCGGACCGACACATGGCCGAACCGAATATTATTGAAAAATGCGAAAATAGTTCGGATCGGCTCAGTTGGGTCGGGACCATAGTCAATATTCGAAATAGTGTAGGAATATAGGATCGGGACCGACCGAACCAAAAAGTAACTTCGTAGCAGGAAACGGCCGAACATTCGGCCGATAGCACTTCGGAGTAGACCCCCCAGTACAGAGTACTTCTATTGGCACTACAGTACTTCCATGAAAAACAATTTACATCTGTATCCGCCTGGGCCGCAGCGTTGGTAGAGAACTGGAGGTCTACTCCGAAGTGGTAAATATATCGTATCGGCCGAATGTTCGGCCGTTTCCTGCTACGAAGTTACTATTTGGTTCGGTCGGTCCCGATCTTACACTCATACACTCTTTCGAATATTGACTATGGTCCCGACCCAACTGAGCCGATACGAATTTTTTTCGCATTTTTCACTAATAGTTGGTCGGCCACGTGTCGGTCCGATACGATCATTCAAATGTGTCACTTCGGAGTAGACCTCCAGATTTACTTATTCAACCAGGAAAAGCTCTTTATTAAATCTCGTCATCGCGCGTTCGTATTTTCGAAGGTAGACGACTATTTCCGAAGCGCATACTTTTTCTTGGAGAGCTGTATTTTGTCTTCTGGTAATATGGGGCTGATGAAATCGCTGGCAAAGTGCTAATAAAATGTAACACAATGCTTATTTTCTGCTGCCAAGCAGTGTTGCTGTGTTTCGAGTGCCGGTGTAATTACAGGCACATGAGACATTACGGCTTTGTCTCTAGAAAGGCACTGCCTCTGGTACTGCAATGTCTATGGACTGCGGTGACCACTTACAACCTTGTTATGCCATCGATAACAAATTTTTATTTCTTTAAAGTTTCACTGTGCTTATAGTTTGTCACTATGGTACGGCATTTTTGGTTTCAAAAACTGCGATCTGAGTGTTGATAACAAATTGAAAAAAAAAAGACAAACAAATCGCCAAAGTACAGACGCCAGCACATCAAGCTACTACAATCTGTCAAATTTCTTTAATAGATTTTCAACTTTATTGCTATATCATTAAGGTTCAAGGTTGATTGGGAAAATTTGACAGTTTCGGGTAGCTTGATCTGCTGGCGTCTGTACAATACTTTTTTTTTTAAATCGTTTTAAAAATACGTTTTCTTTTCTCTTTACAGTGGCAATGTGTGGAGCGTGCGTATTGCTGTCTCCCTTAGTCTACATAGCGCAGAGCGAGACGGCGCTATACGTGGTAGAAGCGGTATACCGGGTGTTCATCACACTAGTATTCTTCTCTGTGGGGTTGAACGTTGTGGACACATATCCGCATAACTTGAGGTAAGAATTTTATTATTTCTAATTTACCTTATTATAACGTTTTTAAGTTTGTAGGCTTTTCTTTTATGACGACCAGAAAATGCATTCAACTAAAAAAAAAAAATCTTTAGCCCATCCCTGATAAAATTGACGTTATTATATCATAATTATCCGGTAAGACTGGAAGCCGACCCCAACGTAGTTGGGAAAAGGCAAGACAACCCAGGCAGGCGCTTTACTTGGTGTAAATAATTTCATCACTACTGCTCTCAAAACGGTCCGGTCCTAGAACCAACAATTCGAAGATACGTGACATCTACCAACCCGCACTGGGCCCGCGTGGTGGATTACGGCCCACACCTTCTCACAGAGAGGAGGCCTGTGTCCCAGCAGTGGGAACATTATAGGCTGATTATGCAAGGCAGATTGATGGTCTTTCAGTAATTTACTTAGGGCTGATTTTTCCAACGCCAGATAGTTTTATCCGAGGAATGATTTTGAATTTTTTGACAGTTCTTCCATAAAAATCTATCACACGTCAAAGTTACTCCACGAATAAAAATTATCTGTCGATTGAAAAATCAGCCCTTATTGACATATTTTATGTCAATTTCGATTCGGCGTCATTCAACAGCGTGGGGCCAGACGAGCGCAACCAGGTGTGACTTACACCGCTCACAGCGACTCACCCAAAAATGCATTTGGTTAACTAAAGTATTGCGAATTTGTGATATACGCAATATGAATTTTCTTTAATTCAAAAGTCAATAACAGCAGTGTTATTGCCCACTTGGGAGCGTCAGTATTTATCGTTGAAGTTTTGTCCTACTGCAGATCAAAGACCTCCTTACTCTCCTTCCAGCCAGTTACCTAATTCATCATCTAGTCTAGCCTTTTCTCAACTATGTTGGGGTCTGCTTCCAGTCTAACCGGGTGCAGCTGAATATCAGTATTTTACGTGGAGTCACTGCCTCTGACCTTCACAACCCAGTTACAGGGTAACACGATACCCCTTGGTAAGACTGGTTGTCAGACTTTCGGGCTTCTGACGACCCCAAACGACTGTCAAATATCCACGAATGACAGCCGGGACCAACGGCTTAACGTGCTTTCCGTGGGTCTTGATATGTTAAGATGGTCACCCATCCACGGACCAACCGCAGCAAGCGTAGCTTAACCTGAGCCCTCTCCAGTTACTTAATTATGAAATCTTATCCCACAGATGCACAGCGCACGGTCTGATCCTATCCGTCACGTACATGGGCGGTGCAATAGTGCGCGGCGCGGGCGACGGTGGAGCCATCGTCAGCGCGGTACTGTGCGCTGTGCTGGGCGCCGCGGCTACCGGCTGTGCCTTCGCCGCTAATATACATTAAATACAAGGTATGTACAGAGGGGCAATTCTCGTAATTTTAAGAACGTTCACAGTCTGATCTCAGTCTCAATCTGTCAAAAAATAATTCTAATTTCCCTGCATTTTGACAAGTTTTTGACATTTGTTTGTCGCCGAGATGAGACTGCGACTAGATTTTGAACGTTTTAAATTACGAGAATTGGCCTTCAGGTCTCCTAGGAAAAGTATGCGCTTCGGCAATCATCGTCTATCTTCGGAAGTACGAACCCGCGACGATGAGATCTAATATAGTACTGCCGTCGTTAGAAAATTAAATATTATCAGCTCTATGCAATTCCAAGAAATGTGGCCGTCACGGGACGCCCGGCAGATGCGAAACGTGAATAAGAGGGGGCATAACGACATAAAAGAATGTCATGCCGTTTGCCGTCACGCCATACCAGTCGATACTAACCCCAAGGCTCTGCACACACCCTGCTACAGCTATAGGGGCATAGCTGTTTCAGATTGGAGTGACAGATGACGAAGTACAGATGCCAGCACGTCAAGCTACCCGAAACTGTCAAATTTTCCCAATCAACCTTGAACCTTAATGCTTTAGCGATAAAGTTGAAAATCTATTAAAGAAATTTGACAGATTGTAGTAGCTTGATGTGCTGGCGTCTGTAGAACCGGTGAAGGTCTATAGAGAGAGAGAACTATATACAAATGTGAAATAATAGGTACACTACTACAAAGCGCGGCACGACGCGACGCGGCTTTGCCGCTGTAAGGGTTTACTTTGAGGCGCTACATTCGTGCTAATTCGGAAACACGAAGATTACCGAAGCGCATACCTTATTTGGTTCAACTGTACGCGTCAGCCGTCTATGGACGTCTGAAGTACCCACTCGAGTCTGTGGCATCTATGCTTAACTTATATCTGATAAACTTGGGCTACTCGCGTGCAGAGACGTTTGACGTGTCTAGACGAATATACAGTTCTGCAAGGTTCTTTTCGCGCGTGGCCAAAATGCCGCCATCTTGTTTTGTTCCCCCCCCCCCCCCCTGTTAACGTTGTTGGAGCGCCAAAAGACCCTTGTAGCAGTTGTTACCTCCGGAGGCGGCTCATAAGTAATTTTTATTTCCATCTTTTCAGATATTACGAGTCCTATGGACTTTAAAAAAGAGTATTCCGAGGAATCAAAAGAGTTTCTCTATGAAAACGACGACACTTTAATTTTTGACTTACAACCTATTAAGTCGTAATAAAAATTGTTAAGCTAATAACTTTAAATGTGACTAAAGTTGGGTTTTACATATTTGATTTTACTTATTATTTAATTTAATTATGGCTCAGAGCACTATTGAAAGTCAAAACATACACAGGCTTGCATTATTTTTGAAATTAAAACTTCTTTAGGCGCTCGGGTCGGTGACGCTAAATCGGATATACTCGGCTCCAGTCGGTCGGTGACGCTGAATCGGGTTACTCGGCTCCTGTCGGACGGTGACGCTGAATCGGGTTTCTCGGCTCCTGTCGGTCGGTGACGCTGAATCGGGTTTCTCGGCTCCTGTCGGTCGGTTACGCTGAATCGGGTTACTCGGCTCCTGTCGGACGGTGACGCTGAATCGGGTTTCTCGGCTCCTGTCGGTCGGTGACGCTGAATCGGGTTTCTCGGCTCCTGTCGGTCGGTGACTCTGGATCGCGTATACTTGGCTCTTGTCGGTCGGTGACTCTGGATCGCGTATACTCGGCTCCAGTCAGACGGTGACGCTAAATCGGGTTACTCGGCTCCTGTCGGTCGGTGACTCTGGATCGCGTGTACTTGGCTCCAGTCGGTCGGTGACGCTGAATCGGGTACACTCGGCTCCTGTCGGTCGGTGACTCTGGATCGCGTATACTTGGCTCCAGTCGGTCGGTGACTCTGGATCGCGTATACTTGCCTCCAGTCGGTCGGTGACGCTAAATCGGAATATATTCGGCTCCAGGCGGTCGGTGACGCTGAATCGGGTACACTCGGCTCCAGTCGGTGAGTGACGCTGAATCGCGTGTAGGTACTCGGCTCCAGTCGTAAGTTTTCGCTTCTATCGTGTCATAAGCACTTTTTATTTTATTTAAACGTCTTCAACAAACTTTTTGTCGAGGTTAAGTATTATGAAAATTCTAATTGTAAAACCTAACTTTGAAAAGCGAGAAGAAAATCTTGCCATTTTGAATGACCTACCAAAGTATTGTCGACTGAATTCACTATGTTTTAATATTAACAACAAATTTTGAGTTTATTGGGTAACTTTGTGATTGTTATTGCGACCGGTTGCTTTCTTATTAACGTTATGACATTGTTAGCCCAGGGCACGGTATTCCCGCGGCGAAATTTATGCGCGCACTGAATTTACAACGCACAGCTTAGTGCCGAGAGTTGAAAATCCAGTGTGTTTTTGAGATGCGCTGGGATGCGCTCTGTTGGATTCTCAATGCTCAGCTCAACACCGAGAGTTGAAAATCCAGTGCGCGATTAGATCTCGCCGCGATATTTTTACGCCTGTCCGTGGGCTTATACGGTTCAAACAAATCCAATCAGTTTAATTCAGAAGTATGGCCAACATTGAATGATTCTCTTTTACGTTTCACCTATTAAATTTGGTTTGGAAAGCCATAGTTGAACCGTATCATATTGTCATTAGTTGCAAGTTGCCATGACAGTGGCAAAGTTATCTAATCAGACCTGATTCAGAACTCTTCGATAATGAACCGATTCGATAACGGTTGATTATGGTATCATGACAAATTATACCATGGGGAACACTTAAAATTGCAGTTTGCGACGAATTTATACTTCAGTTCTTAATGTCAGATAATTTACGTCCATTGCCACTTACTTAACTATCTACCTTAGGGTTGTGTGTTCTAAAGTTGATTTTTGAATGACTATTTTTTTAAAAGGTCCTAAATAAATATTGGTTGCAATGGAATTTGAATTTTGTTTTGTTTCACATAGAGTTTATTGTTCCAAAACTTAATAATTATCTGAGATTCTGAATTGAAATATAGACAATATATCGTCGATCATAGTAGTTTATAAAGCGAATCGAACGTCGTATGAGTTATCGTAAGATTCTGAATCGGGGGCTGCACAGTACCCTTCTGAAGAAAAACTAACATAGAGAAATGATAGAAGAAATATAAACACTGCAATATCCATCTCTTTCAACGCTACGAAACTTCTTATGAGTTGGAAAGAGTACGCTATGGGTTTTATTTACTAGCTTTTTTCTGCCGTAGACCGTCGTCATCGAGGAGACGAGGAAAGTGGAAAGTTTTTAGATGGTCTTAGTACTGTGAGCTGCTGACGATTGTGGCTTTAGGTGTAAACGGTACAGTGCTACAAGGATATTTACTATACAATATGTAACAAAAACCCTGTCCGATCCTTAAGAGTATTATTCGGCATCGTACTGCGTACACATATGCGTAATCATTTAATGGATTTGAGATTATTATTTTTCCCCAGTGAATATCATTAAATTAAAATAAAAAATAAAAACTGACCAAAGGCAACACTGATCGCTCGACAAAGTTCACGTCTTACTACCTACAGTTTTGTGTCAAAGAAGCCGCCCGTGTCATTAACCGCGCTTTGTCGCGTGCCGCCAAACATACCTACATTACGCGCGGTGCGCGTAGGTATCAGCTGATATTGTTTTGTAGGCATAGTAATCCGGATTTCAGATACTCTCTGTATTTTGTGTTTTTGACTTAATTCTGTTTATCAAGAAACAATTAATTGAATTAAATGTAGCCCTGATAAGGGCTTTTTTTTAAATGTGATGTGCTTCGGGCAATGTACTTACCGACTGCAGGTGTTAGTTTATTAAAACGTTCACTTGTTGTTGTTGCATACTTCGGCGATCGTGCTCCACATGTCCACCTCCAACACTAATACACATTCGACACCTTTTTGCTAAATTTACAAAAAAAAACACACACAAACACATTTACAAAATTCCATTCTTGGTTCGTAATCAGTGGGCAGAAGGGATTGAACCCGCCGGTAGTGATAAGGGTGCTGACCATCTCCCTTCAGCACACTCCAAACCGCACTGTGGTTTGTGTCTAATCGTCGCGCAACAGAGCGTGTGCTTTGCGTGGGGTCCGCGGCAAACATATCCAACACTTGTTCCTCAATTTCCTCGTTGCGCTCTCGTGGTCTTCCAGCATCAGTGGCTTGCGACTCGTGCCCATGAACACTGCCTGTGGTGTATACACCGTTATGCAGGCGTTGGAACGCACGCTCCGACGGTACTGTCACACCTGGTCTATTAGCGAAACGCACCTCGTACCTACGTATTACGCGCAGCTGCATAATTGCAGTCGGTCTTGCCTAAGCACATCAACATATTAAAATATTCCTGATTAGAATACGACATTGTTCGCGAAACGACAGCGCTTGATACGTACGGACGTCAGATCGAAAGCTATCTCCACGAAAGACTAGCAACAAGTATCGCGTCGGTAGGTAACTAGGCGGCGATATCAAAAGAGTCGGCGACTAGTTGAAAGAGTGTCTACGACGCGGTAGTGTAGGGCGGTGTTCTTTGAAATAAAAATAGGTAAAAATAAAAAGATTTTGCCGGCGGGTGGAGTGTTGTCAACTTATGAAAATTTGCCATATTCAGTGTTAAATTTCGCATGGATTATAAAAATTACAAATCAATAACTTTTGGTTTTTATGAGTTACATTTTTATAACGATTTTTTCTAGTACGTATGTTGACCCAGGAATACGCCTTTATTGGATCGGACAGGGTTTTTGTTACAGCCTGTATATATTTACAGTTGTTGGTAAATATAAGTGAAATTATTTCGTTAGTACCGATTTTGGTCACGGCTCAAAAGATCCTTTTACAACTACAGGGTCAAATTAAAATAGCTAGCGAAACTCCGCAAACGGGATGGGTGTCGATATCTAAACATGGTAAAACAGTAGTAGTTTTCAGGGTACGTCTATCGTAGTAAAGGAGGACGCTTGAAATGTCAGTTTAGAAAAAAGTTTTTTTTTTTGTTTTGTTTTACCATCACTGCCGTGATGGGTGTCGATATGTAAAAACTATAAAACAAAAGACAACAGATTTTCTCAACTAATTTTTCAAGCAACAACACTATCAATGGCCGTAGACCAAAAAAAAACAAATCTTTTTTGTGTTCCGTGCCCAAAAAAGGGTAAAAACGGGACCCTATTACTAAGACCCTCCACTGTCCGTCTGTCTGTCTATCTGTCACCAGGCTGTATCGCATGAACCGTGATAGCTAGACAGTTGAAATTTTCACAGATGCTGTATTTCTGTTGCCAGTATACAACAGTCGTGATTTTTTTGCCGTTTTTCGGAACCCTTCGTGCGCGAGTCCGACTCACACTTGGCCTGTTTTTTTTTTATTTTACCAATTGTGTTTAGATATAGATACTTATCACGTCTGCAGAGTTTCGCTAGCTAATTTAATTCGACCTTGTATATCTATGTTAGTTATAATTCAGAGGGAAGTTATCGATTACTGTATACCAACATTGGCGCCGATTCCCTCGTTCACAAACTAAACTAAATTTAAGTTCAGTGCATCTTTTTCTTTCTATTTCATTAAGAAAAGGACAGAAGATAAATATTAGTTTAGTCCTGTCAAATTAGTCAGCGCCGGACGTAAATCGACGTATTTTTAGTAGCCATGTTTTTAATGACGTCTAAACTGTCTTATCTGTCTATAATAGAACTACGGAATTTGACTTAATGAAATAGAAAGAAAAAGATGCACTGAACTTAAATTTAGTTTAGTTTGTGAACAAGGGAATCGGCGCCAATGACATATTAACATCAGCAATAACAACGTATAGCAATGAAAAGACAATTTAGTTTATATTTAAATTAAAATAATAAATAAACTCGCGGCTGAGTTTATTGTAATTCATGTGTAAATTAGTGTAAATAAATGCCTTGTGCGCGGATTGAGAATCGATGGTTGTATCGATTGATAGTGTTGTGCCATTGTCGATTTTAGTCCAGGACTTTTGGGAAATTAGTGATGTTACTTTTGCATTTTTTTTTTATTTGTCTGAGGTATGGATTGATTTTTATTAGTTTAAATATGGCTCTGAACGTGACTGTCGAAATGTGGGGTTATTAGAGGTACAGACGCCAGCACATCAAGCTACTACAATCACTCAAATTTCACAACATTTAAAAAATAAATATCGCAGCGCTGGTATTCTGATAGAGCCCGCTATGATGTCACGGGCAGTTACGGAAATAAATAGGAAGCGAGTCTTTTGCTAGTAATCCACAATTTTAATTGTTACTGAGAATTTCCTAATGGAAAAAGCCATTTTTTATTCAAGTCCCTAAATTTTTCGTAGTCCTGGACTAAATATGAGTGTCATACGATTTGATGGCCGTGTCACTCTCATGCCATAGCTACGACTGCACATGTGACTATCACATACTGATGAATGGATTGCACTGGAATGTACTGTTACTGTTAGCCTGCATCAGCCCACTGCTGGGCAAAGGCCTCTCCCCATGACTTCCAGCTCTATCGATCCAGGGCCAAAGTAGACCACTGGTCGTTTGTTTTGTCCCGCCATCTTCTACGGGGTCTGCCGCGACGCCTTCTAGCTGTGTCAGGGCTCCACGTGGTGGTTATATTTGGCCAGCCCAGTCCTTCAGTTTGGCAGCTTTTTGAGCAACAACATCCATCCGTTTCTCTATATCCGACGACCCTGCATCAAAACGCTGCTCTTTTGTTGACTGTACACAACACAACGATACGGAACGCGAGACTGTTTCTGGACACATGTAGTCCGTACGATGTCCGATGATCAAAAGAGGCTGCGCCCTCGCAGGCCCTCGCTGCTCCAGCCGTCTCGTCGACCCGCACGAACGTCAGGCTTGACTCTGTCGAGCGCCGCTTGGCGCTGGCGTCCCGAATTAGTAACGTATTTCCGACATATTTATTTAATACTTTAAGCACATAAATATACAGAGGCGGACTTAATGCCATAGGCATTTTCTACCTGGCAACCTTTGGTTGATGCAGAGACAAACAGTGATAGGTTTTATTGTGAAAATTGAGGAATAAACACTACATAAAAATCCTGAAAACATATCAGTCCATTGCCATCCCAAAAACGTATTATATTTACCACATAGATTTCAGTTACATTCCAGTGCATTACGACATTTTTTATAAAGGAAAACTACAGTTCATAATACCTATATAAAACATTAAAATTATCCCACTATATCAAAATAGATTTTTATACATATACTTTTTTATAGTAACTTCTTAATCACTGCTTGTAGAAGACAAAATAATTGAGGTTTTGTAAACGACTTTGTGATTATGGCGGCTAATAATATTATAAAAATAATATAGAACAGAATAGAAGAGAGCAGTGGTGGGCCAGTGGTAAAGGCCACTGCTCTCAAAACCGTGAAGGTAAACATCGTGACGAAACTAGGGGTCTACTATGAAGTGCAAAGTGCGAATGATCGGATCGGACCGACACATGGCCCAACCGAATATTATTGAAAAATGCGAAAAAAGTTCGGATCGGCTCAGTGGGGTCGGGACCATAGTCAATATTCGAAAGAGTGTAGGAGTGTAGGATCGGAACCGACCGAACCAAATAGTAACTTCGTAGCAGGAAACGCCCGATACCACTTCGGAGTAGAGAGAGTGGCATGTCGTCGAACCAAAAATTCAAAAACATGTGACATTTACCAACCCGCACTGGGCCCGCGTGGTAGATTACTGCCCACTCCCCCTCGAATAGAGGAGGCCTGTGTCCCAGCAGTGGGAACATTATAGGCTGATTATGCTAATAATAAAAACAATTTCATACTTTTTGTAAAAATGTTATATTTCTTCAAGATAAGATGTGGCGAAATTTTTTTGGGTGGGTTTTTAATGATTACAGATTTTCATCTCAAAGCTTTTTTAACAAGTTCAAGACAATCAGTCTGCCTAGCCTTTTCCCAACAGGGTTGGGGTCGACTTCCAGTTTAACAGAATGAAGTTTAATACCAGTAGTTTACATGAAGTAATTGCATATCTGACCTCCCAGTTACCGGATAACTGAGTTAACAGGCATCTCCTGGGCTGGCTCGTTACATCATAGACCTCATCTATCGCTTTTCCCCCAGGCAAGATCAAGGGCAAAGAGTTGGACTATTTCGCAATTAAAAAATAAATAAAAAATAGTACCTGATAGCCTTTGGTAAGACTGGTTGTCTGACTGTCAGGCTTAAAGTTTTTAACAAGTTATTTCGTGTTAAAACAAAACTTAATTTTTCTGATTTGTATCAATATAAAAACAACATTTTCTTCTATAAATAATAAGTATCAATTTTCTGTACATAAAAAAATACACAAAGGCGTTTAAAAAACTTTTAGAAGTCGCATGTGCAGTGAACTTGTTGGTATAGCCATTAGAAAAATGTTAAAATCTACCATTTTCTGCTTATAATTTTCTACAATAGTCCTAATTACGTCCATTGCATTTTTATTCAGCATTTTCTTTGGATAACTGGATTTATTTTCATTGATTTTGTAATTAATTCTATTGGCTATACAACAAGTGTTGCCATATAAAAATATTCGAAAACGAAATGGTAGAAAATTTGCCCCTAATCTAAAACTATTGGTAGCTTTAAATTTAGTATTTTTCAATTATTATTATTATAAAACGTATGTAGTGTACATACAAGGCTGAACATATCGATGATGACTATAGAAAAAGGTTGTATATTTATTTTATTTAACACTACATGGAACAAACTGGCTGGTTACACAAAAAAGGAGGTTTTATAGCAGTTTTACAAGAATGAAAAAGAAAAATATTGCCTTGACGATACTAGTTGGCAGCACGTACGAAAAAATATTTATTTTGTCAATAAAATTATGATATACTTTTTTATTACATCAAGAATTTGATTGAAACCCCTTTATTAACAGTTCTAACAATGCCACTTCATCACGACATTTTTTTTTTTTTTGTGTAGCCACCCAAAATTAAGGATTTTATTTTATTCAATAATCAACTATTATTTACTGAACATTGAGGTGACAGAATAGTCGACGAACTGAAATACCTACCCTCAACAATATAATGTTTTTGCGTATCTTTGTGCAGTACTTTCTTGGTTAATTTGGCACATCGGAATAAGGGAAAAGTTGCGGTTTTCTAGAAGAGCTTTTGCCGCTACAATAACAGCTGCAGTGACGGCCGTCATGATAATGGTTGCTGTCGGGTTTGTCTTTGTTGTCTCCAGGAAAACAACAACTTACTTTCATAAATACCGTTTCCGACACGTCATTGGCCCGTAAATTGCGGACGCTATGTAGCGGCCACCGCTTTTCCTGATAATGTAACCCAAAGTATCAATTTGCCTATAAAAGTTGTTATGTGACGTGAAAATTGTATTTATGCAAATAACGTTTCAGTGACGTCATTCGTCCGTAAAATGCCGACGCTATGTGGCGGCTACCTCTTTTCTAGATAATGTAACCAAATTGTAGCCCAAGGTATCAAAACTTTGCCTATAAAACTCATTTTAAGCGTGAAAAAATATTTTTGCAAATATTTTTTCAGTGACGTCATTCACCCGTAAATTGCGAACGCTATATGGCGGTCCCCGCTCTTCTTGGAAACCGTAGCTTTACTCATAGCTGTGTGACAGACAGTTTCCGAAGATCGATGTGCCATTAACTCCCGGGTACTAAGTAGCAGGAGAAGGAAACTATTTCTACCCCATATCACAATGAAATGATGGCTTCTTAGGATTTATATTTATCACGCTTTGATTTTTATTATTATCAGCACAATATCATGACGTGGCATGATGCTCGGTTATTTTAAAACGTCATTTTTAATGAGGACTTGGCTAAACTGGACATTTATATTTGCATGTGAAAAAATCGAAGGTCCATAGATTTAGGGCCGGCGCCCACAGGGATTTTTATGCGACTAATAGAAAATATAACTTAAAAGTATGACAATAAAATTGAAATTTCATCGGCAGCAATGATGCCGCGGTATCATTAGGGATGCCGCGACGTCCTTTGGCATCATTATTGAAATTTCAATTTTATTGTCATACCTTTAAGTTATATTTCTATTAGTCGCATAAATATCCCTTGCCGTGCCGTGTCGGCAGTGGGCGCCGGCTCTAAATCTATAGACCTTGGAATTTTTTCACATGCAACAGTCAACAGCAGACAATAATTTGAAACAAAGTATAGAAACTGTTGCGCAACATTGTTTCTCGCAACATCAAATAACTTGCAATACGGTCGACGTATCATAAATGGGCCGAACTTTGCACAGAAGGCTGCGCAATAACATTTTTAAAACCAAATGGTGACATGAGGTAAGTGTGAGAACATGCACGAAAATGTATTAATTCGGAGAGCTTTTGTTCAGACCGGCCATGATACATCGGCCGTATTATATTAAGTTAAACACTTTTGTTTACCATAAAGAAACATTCCATGTTGTCAGTGACATGTTTTGTACAAACGCCAGCACGTCAAGCTACTACAATCTGTCAAATTTCTTTAATAGATTTTCAACTTTAACGCTAAAGCATTAAGGTTCAAGGTTGATTGGGAAAATTTTACAGTTTCGGGTAGGTTGACCTGCTGGCGTCTGTACAACAAAAATATGTAAATGAGACTATGTTGTACAACTTTGTTTCGTGGAATGGAATGGTTTTACATATCAGCATCCTCTTGATCACATAGTACAGTCCGATTCAAATTTTATGACTGCTCTGAAGCGCGCTACTCGCTGCGCAGTAGGTCACCCCTCACCCCCGCTGACACGTGAATTTGTTACTGCGCAGCGACTCGCCTCATGTTCCGAGCCGCCATAAAGTTCGAATCAGATTGTATTACAAAAAGACATTGACTTTTTTAAATAACCGAGTTATCCTATGAGCGACTATACTTTCACCTTGCCATTAATATAAAGTTAGTGTTGCCATATCTTGATTTAAGTGATATTAAAATAGACTGCTTATTTCCTAGATTAAATTTTTAAAAAGACATTATTCATATACCCTGATGAGTTTGTTTTTAAATTATGTAATTTAATATCGATTGTATTTGCTTTAAAGAGTGACTGAGTTTAATTTTCATTAGCAAAAAAAACTATTCTTTTTTTTTGTTGTGATGGTAGAATTTAAATATATGTACATTGGCAATAGTAAATGTGTTTTTGGGAGATTTCTAATCGTCGTTCGGTAGATTTATGAAATTGAATTGTATGTTGTGAAATTGATTAGTAAATAAATTACTATAAGAACAAAATTTGTTTAAGACCGTTTTTTGGATACTGAAATTTCCCCGAAAAGATGTAAAAATATATGTTTTATGTTTATTTCCCTTTTTGTAAGCATTGTAATCTTACTTAAATCAATAAGAAGGAAACTGGTGATTTATCGTTTACAGTTATTGATAATAATTTTTATCTGACGGGCACCTGGCTCTTTGAACACCAAGAATAGCCGAACGACTTACACTGTTGCCTTTCGGCTATTCTTGGTTTCAAATTAAGCCACAAGCATAATCTAGCAACAGGTGAGCATCGAACTTACGGTCTCTCGTCAGTCTACGCGCCTTAACCGTTGTGCTACTGGTGCTTCATCCGAATATCATATCTCTCTGCAGTTTTAAAATATAATTATATTTTTGTTAGCAGTCACTTGCCCAAATCAGCTTGTAGTAGCGACAGTATATTTTTAATAATCACTATTTTTAACACATTTAGCACAGTACCGTATTTTCTTTATCTCATGAAGCGACGCGCGCTTTACTTGTGGTTACCAAGTGTACAACACGCTGTGGATGAGTGTGTAAGCGCAGGAGTTTTTCAGTACTGTCGGAGACAATAGCGAAGTCAGAAGTGTGTGTACTGACACTACTCATTTTCATGCACACATTCACAGGGTGTTTGTACACTTGGTTACCACGAATAAAGCGCGCACCGCTTCGTGAGATTAAAATATTATCCCCGGTCGTAAATATGAGTTCCATTTTTTTTTTTAAATTGGTTTTTAAATAGCGTCGTCCCTTTCACTCATACCTATGTGACAGTCTCTCTCTAACGCACTATATGTCATATTTACTTTATACTCCTTCATTTGTTTAGTTTACCTTAGATTTCGACTGATCCCTACATTGAGCCATTATCCCTAGTCATTTTCTTTTTATTAATGAGAACATAATGTTCTGTGTATAGTTAGCGTCAAAAATATGTGAACACTTTTCATATACTCCTATATGAACGTGGACAAAACAAGAAAGTATGTAATGATCGTAGCACGTGGCGATCTGTAGTTTCTGCCTACCCCAATTGGCAAAAGGCATGTATTTATTTATGTGAAACTATAAAAAATATATAATTTTGCTCAGCATACATCACATAACTAGTCTACAAAAGACATTTATCACGAATTTGTAGTTCACGAAGTACTAACATATTTATGACGCTGACTATTCATCCTTAACAGTATCCTATTGTATACAACTCAGCAGAAATATAACATAGACCTATTCCCTCCCGTTTTCATTCAAGCCAATCACTGGTCCATACATATTTCAACCACCACACACAATGCTTTTGCGCTGGTAGTGTACCAAATATAGCACATTTTTAAAGACTCTCCCATCTTGCATTTCAAAAGGAGACTTCTCTATCATCTTGCATTTCAAAGGGAGATGTCTCAATGTGACTTATATGGAACATGAACGATCTGTTTACTGAAAGAATTAATTTAGAAATGTCTACACACATCTTGCTCTTAGTGAATATGTGTGAGCGAGAAGCAAGCAACAATAATTCTTATATTTCTGATTCTTTCTGTAAGCAGATGTATACTAGAACTACAAATTATAAAATAATTATACATATATACACACCCGATTATATTTTTATATACACACACATGTCAAGTTTTGTAATAATTTAAATATAATTAATTAATTAATTAAAAATACGCAATATTTAGTTCGCAATGAACGACTTTAGTTTAAATTTATTGTTAGCTAGAATATATCTTGTACTGTAAAAGGTTTGTAGCGATATAAATGATGATAATTTGAGTTGTACCGTCCGTCTTGCATATTATTGATTCTTACATATTGTATTATGGATTCTTGCATATTATTATTGATCCGCGCATATTATTGTGGGTTCTTGCATTTATTGTATATTGTTTCTTGCATTTGCAAAAATTATATAAATGAATTGTTAATTTCTAATACATATTTATTTTATTTTTGTTTTATTAAAAGCTCAAAATATAATTATTTATATCATACCAAAGTAATTAATAACAATACGTTGCGCCATACTCGAGGCTAATCCTTTGCGAGACAATGCAAGAATCATTTGACAGCTGTCAACAACTTCTCATTTATACTCAATCTTGCATTCTTGCATATCTTAGTTAGGTTTATTGATAAAACCATGGCGGCCATGTTCGGCAAGTATTGTTACGGTGCCTTTACACAACGGTCTAGATTGGTTCATTGTCTATAAAATGAAGAAATGTAATACCTAGAACGGTGATACCTACCTATTCAGGGCAGTTTCTCCTAATATGGGCCATTGTGTAAAGGCCTTTATGTTACGTGTGGCTAGTAGACGATATAGACTGAAAATTGTATTTGTCATCTGATGTGTGTAAATAAAGATCAAATATGTTCATATTTACAAGTTCTTGTTTTATTTCGACAACCTCCATATAATTCATCTATAAATATTGGGGTCAGCTTCCGATCTAACTGAATGCAGCTGAATACCAGTATTATACATGACACGACTGCCTATCTGACCTCCACAAGGGATATCGCGTTACCCAGTAACACGATGGTAAGACTGGCTGTGCTTCTGAGTACGGCTGTATGGGGTTTCTGCCACTGACATGCTGCCAAAATCAGTGATCTTTATTCTCATTACGATAAGGTTGCTGCTACTGGCAAGTCTGTAAAAATCACAGTGATCATTATTCTCATTATGGAGAATAAAGATCACTGTGATCTTTTTTCCCACACCAACTTCTCTTCTCTTCAACCCAACAGCAACCTTAGCACAATAAGTATAAAGATAACTGTGATTTTGAATGTACAGACGCCAGCAGTTCAAGCTACCCGAAACTGTCAAATTTTCCCAATCAACCTTGAACTTTAACGGTTTAGCAATAAAGTTGAAAATCTATTAAAGAAATTTGACAGATTGTAGTAGCTTGATGTGCTGCCGTCTGTACATATTATTTCTGTTGCCAAGCAGCGTTTCTGTTCTGGTTTAAAGGGTAAGTGAAGTATAAAGTTGCTGCCACTGACAAGTCTGTCAGAATCACAGTAATCTTTATTCTATTATGATAAGGTTGCTATTGGATTGCTGTCACCGACAAGTCTGTCAAAATCACAGTTTTCATCTCCATTCTCGCTATGGTGCTGTTGAGTTGCTGCAGTGCTGTCAGAGGTCAAATAACTGCCAGAGGATTGTGCGGTGGGTACTGGGTAGTTTGTAAGTACAGGAAATAAAAAATCAAATGAAACACAAATTATATTGACAATATAGTGTATATTTCTTAAATAATAAATTAATTACAGTTATTTACATACAAGGCCAGTCCTCAGAGTTAAATGGACGTGAACCCATCAATAATTCACTGAAAATGGGCCAGCACAAACATGGCGAAGCGCGGTTGTCACTGCCAAACAAATATCAACCTTGTGGCTCATGGAAATAAAGTTGAAAATAAATAAACAATCATTAGTTCGAGAGCGCATTAAAGCGAAAAGAGGTGCGCGTCTCTGGTTCTCGGTCTGGTTATTTATTTTATACTTTATTTTGAAGCTTTTAGATTAGCAACAAAACTTGTAGAAGTTGACTTCCGGAAATAATACTTTCCGCAAGTTTCCTAAGTAAAAATTGCTTGCGGAAGTCAACTTTATTTAAGTTTACAACATTACACAATAGCGGTCGACAATCCCAGGGTGTTGTACAGTACAATTTACAAACTAAAATGTGACACATTCCTACATAATTAGGTTACGTAAATTACACGCCAGCTCCCGCAGACAGGCGCGAAGCGATTCTGGTAGAAAACATTCCATGAAGTTTTCATAGAAATTGTTCGTCTAGAGTGCCGTCATGGCTGTCTGCGGGAACCTTTACAATTTGCTATGATACAGTTAACACTAGTTTAGGGGCCAGGGGATTCGTATATTTTTGATGTACAGACGCCAGCACATCAAGCTACTACAATCTGTCAAATTTCTTTAGTAGATTTTTAACTTTATCACTAAAGCATCAAGGTTCAAGATTGATTGGGAAAATTTGACAGTTTCGGGTAGCTTGATCTGCTGGCGTCTGTACCTTTTTGTCAATAAAATATTTTATCATTATTTGTTTGTCAGTCATATCCGCACTTAGGACTGTGTCGGTCATAACGGAGACCGTCAAACAAGCAGATTGCAGGCTTTTCACTATAAGACAAATGACTGCAAGTAACACGATCAAAATTTGTTTTTTTAATACCAGATACAAATCTGACATTTAAGTCTTTCGTTTTTTAATAAAGAAATTTGACATTACATCTGTCAAATTGCTATCAAAGTTTAAAAAATGAACTTTAATGCCCTATCCGGGAAGTCTGTACTGGTATTAAAACGTTGTAATGCCAACATGATTTCAGTGCGAGAGATTCAGCTACACATGACCGTAACACCATCCCTTTTCCGGACTGGAACCAAAATGGCATTAATATTTCATAATACGGTCCTATTGTAAATTGTGGTTGTTATTGAGTTTTAACGTTCGACAATGGCGCCGATTCCCTTGTTCACAAACTAAACTAAATTTAAATTCAGTGCATTTTTTTCTTTCTATTTCATTAAGAAAAGGACAGAAGATAAATATTAGTTTAGTCCTGTCAAATTAAGACACTCCATAGACAAATTAGACGTGATTAAAAATATGGCTACTAAAAAATACATCAATTTAGGTCAGGCGCTGACTAATTTGACAGGATTAAACTAATATTTATCTTCTGTCCTTTTGTTAATGAAATAGAAAGAAAAGGATGCACTGAATTAAATTTAGTTTAGTGTGTGAACAAGGGAATCGGCGCCAATAACCGCGACCGCGAGGTATCGCAGTGAGGTATCTTCCGCGTGTAATTACCCTAAGAGCGGTTCTGCACTGCATCCGATCCGAATCCGAGAAATGACGGTCCGAAGTAGTCATAGCACTATTTGTATGAGGGGTTGCGCACTACATCTGAACTAAGTCCGTCCGAATTTAGAACATTCCCAATTCGGATTAAACTCGGATCTGGAATTCGGATTTGGATCGGATGTAGTGCAGAACCGCTCTTTAGCGTTAATATTTTTTTAGCCCTGCACTTCTCCGCTCAAAAGGACAAGCAGTTTTTGAGCAACGAATAGTTTGCTTCTAAAACCTAGTAGGCGAACAGAGGCCTTATTTCCTACGTTAAAGCCATCAATGCGAGAAATAACTGGAGTTATAAATGGTGAGTAGCACGTTATCTTTAGTAACGAGACAAAGATGGGTTTAAGTCCGAAGGTTAGGCTTTTGATGAAGACTTCAAAGCAAAACTTAAACGAGTTTTGCTTTGAAGCGGCAAACGACAGATCGACACAACGTCTGTAGTATAAAACGATGTTCATTCATAATAGTACAGACGCCAGGTCGCCAGCACATAGAAGCTACTACAATCTGTCAAATTTCTTTATTAGATTATCAACTTTATCGCTAAACCATTAGGGTTCAAGGTTGATTGGCAAAATTTGACAGTTTCGGGTAGCTTGACCTGCTGGCGTCTGTACATTACGATACGTGTGACTAAAGTAGTCCATTATTGCACGGCATGACATTAATTGCTAAACGCCGTACTATTTTATAGCTCGTTTAACCTAATCCCGCACTTAAGTCACGGTTTTCTGTGTGAAAATGGACACTTAAGTGTGACGTAAGTGCGGATTTAGGTCACACAGTGCTATGAACTCTATTTAAATGTCGAGACAGTTTCTATCAAGACTTATGAATGAAAATTGTTCTAAAATACAGATAACAAGATCTATAATCAAGAATCTTGTCTATGCATAAAATGATGGCCACACCATCGAAATTAATGATACAAATTAGTCATAAAATCTTACTAACATCGCCAATTACCTGTGGACTGGCCTTAACTCATAAAACAGGCGTAGCCGGGTTGAAAATACTCTATCAACTTTAGTAGGTACTATCTGCTAGTAACAGTTAGTGGCTTTACGCAAACCAAAAGATTTTTTTTTTGTTTATATTAATAGAGCCTTTTAATCTAGCTACAATTTTATTGAGGCTATTACACAATCAGAAGTATAATATTCATTCTGAAGGAACTCGTCTCATTCAAGTAGTCAACTTTTACAAAAAAAAAGGCCAAGCGTAATTCAAATTGAGTAGCTCAAAATGAGTCCAGCGAGGTAATTGCGTAGCACACTATCAGTAGCAATGGCTTTCATATTTTGACATTTATCGTCTGCGATTAGAGTATATTTTAAGAATTGCATCTCTGATAGAACGTAATTTCGGCGACTCATTTTAAGCGGCGTACATTAAGTACGCCTGATTAACTCGTTACAGTGTCACGTTGTTAATTATAATAATGATTTGACTTTAATCAACCTTTTGTACGCGTTGGCAGATTCTAGCCGATATTTGCGTAAGCAATAATCAATCATAATATTGGCTAAATAAGAGCGAATTTGAAATGGCCTGATTTACCGAAATTAAGCTTTTAATCTGTTACGCAGCTTAAACTTTTTTTTTTGTTTTAAGTACTTACATCCAAATATTCCAATATTTACGGCGAACGAACATCAACAAAGACTACAAACTCTAGATATCAGCGAAATATACGCGCGCGCAACACTGCCGCGCGCGGCGCTCGTCCAATCAGAGACCAGAGTGCACTTTGCCTCGCGCGGCAGCCGCGGTCAAATGGCGCGCTGTATTTAGACACGCCTTGAGATAGAATCATTTCAATAGAGCTATATGACAAGTGAAATAGCATTGAATTGTTACTAAGACAGACTAGATAAAAAATGAAATGGTCATAAAAGAGAAACGTCATATAGAGAAGTTGATCAACTTCAATCGTATGATACTTAACGAAAGCCTTTAAACCGGTAATACTGTAGTGTCATGTCAATAAAATAATCCCATTCAAAAAAATTTTTTTTTTTGTTATTGCTTGGACACTACCGCTCTATTACCCGACTAGTGTCCATACATTCACAAAAAAAATTTTTTTTTTTAAAGATTATTTTTTTATTATGTAGACGCCTTGTATTACCGGTTACAGAGAACGCTCTTCGTTCATCAACATAACGGTATACCAGAGGGGCAATTCTCGTAATTTTAAGACCGTTCACAGTCTGATCTCAGTTTCAATCTGTCAAAAAATACTTCCAATTTCCCTACATTTTGACAAGTTTTTGACATTTGTTTGTCGCTGAGATGAGACTGCGACTAGACTTTGAACGTTTTAAATTACGAGAATTGGCCTTCAGTGATATGCTTTATAAATAAAGGTTCAATTCTTTGACGGAGTTTGTTACCTAGTCTGAGAAAGCTGCAATTTTATGAAGAGTAGGTTAGACACCCATTTTCAAAAATTTTGCTTGGCGATAGATATACCTAATGCTCTTTGTTGTAAGAAGTGATAATGAGTACTTCATCTGTCATATATATATGTAGTTACACGTAAAACTCACATAGCACATACTTAGATAGCACGTACGTACAGTACATATTAAACATAGATAAATTGGAGCCAACTCCATATTTTTGTAATCCACATAAAATCTATACAATTTCTTATCCCGGCTACACCCATAGAGATTTAATTAATTTAATTTAAATATAAATAACTAGTAATAATTAATAAATAAATAGAATAAACCCTTTCCTTACGACTTCTGAATATTCTTTGTAGAGATAATACACATAGTGGGCACAATACATTAAATATTAAACTTTATTATAAGAGTGGTAAAGTGCAAAGTTGTTCTAACAGCAACGCAGATTAAGATCACAATTTTGCACTGTACGGCACTAATAATAAGATTTATAATTCAATATCATGAGTTATACATATATGGAGCAGGTTTTTCAACCGCAAGGGTCTCGTCTGGGCCAAATTGACCCGCACCTGTTATAGAATATTTTATATTTTCTCTTTTTACAAGGCCAAATTAAATTAACTGGCGAAACTTCACAGATGGGTTTCTATATTTTATCATGATTGTTTTATAACTGTCGACGCGAGCAGTGGCAGCCCAGAGGTAACAGCCGCGAATTACAAGTTGTAGGTCGTAGGTTCGAACCTCGACACGCACTTTACTTTGTGTAAATTATTACACCACCACTGCTCTCAAAACGGTGAAGGAAAACAACTTGTGGAAACCGACATGTCACAGAACCAAAAAATTTAAGACATGTGACATCTACTAACCCTCGCTGGGCCCGTGTGGCGGATTACGGCCCATCCCTTCCCACAGAGAGGAGGCCAGTGTCCCAGCAGTGGGAACATTACAGGCTGATTATGTTTATGCTGTTACATAACGTGTGATTTTTGACCAGTTAATTTAATTTCATCTTGTATAAACAAGACGCATTAAGGCTCATTTTTTTTAATATATCAGGCGTGAAATAATCTCCGTGTCAATGAGCCTTAAATGCAAACGTATAAGTGTCATAATTGCCTGGCGAGTACAAACGGGCGAGAAAGTCTTTCAAGCCAACTGGGCTTTAGTTTTGTGTATTATCTCTATTTATATTTACACCTTAGGTCTAAAATAGTCTATTTAAAGAAGTGTTTGCCTCATTAGGCTAGCCCTTGCATAGAGCTTCATATTGCCATCAGTGAATTGCGTTTAAAATTCAATGATGTCTGTAAATGTTTGTCAAGTATCCTGAGTGTAAGTTTGGCGTTGCTTTACTGCGAGTTTTTTTGATAAGGCGGCTTTTATAACTGGCGTTAAACGTGATTGGCTGTTGATTAATCATTCATTATTTATTTAAACAAAACAAAGAGTAAAAAACAGAGTCTTGGGTCATTGAAATAAGGTTGATTGTTTCATGTCAATGCCCGTTAGCTCGGCTCTTAAGCATTCTTATTTAAAAAAGAAGTGACATGGAAAAATCAAACTTATTTCAATGAACCAAAACTCTTTTTTAAACGCGATAAAAATGTGCTCTGCTCTCCGAGCCGGTCTGTGTGAACGGACACTTAGGCATTCTCAACCAGTCAACCAACAAAAGATGTACATAATACATGACACATAAATAAAGGACAACATCAGGTATTAAGTAAGTGTACTCTTTCACTTGTGCCTCGGAAAGCACGTTAAGCCGTTGGTCCCGGCTGTCATTTCGCCGGGTCGTCAATAGCCCGAAAGTCTGACAACCAGTCTTACCAAGGGGTAGCGTATTACCCAGTAACTGGATTTTGGAGGTCAGATAGGCAGTCGCTCCATGTAAAATACTGGTATCCAGCTGCATCCGGTTAGACTGGAAGTCGACCCCAACATAGTTGGGAAAATGATGCCAAAATTACATATAAAACTTACACTCACAATACTATTTACCCCCTAGTGAAGGTGGGATGTTTATAAATTATTTAATATGTTATGAAATAATAGCATTTACAATATGAGTGGAGTAGGGGCAGTCAGAAAGTCTCACTTTAGATCCCTCATTTTTTCTCCCTTCATTAATTTATTATTCTCGTTTACAATCTAAGATTCCAATAGTTAATTAATTTGACTAAGGGCTGACTTTTCCATCACCACTTACTTTTATTCCAGGAATAAAATTAACGTTTGACAGTTTTTGTATGAAATAACTGTCAAAGTTTTAAAATTATTCCTCGAATAAAGTTATCAGAAGATTGAAAATCAGTCCTAAATTCTGTTTAAAATTCCGATAGATTAAAATCTTTTCTAATAAACTTGCTGAATAGCAAAAATAAATAATCATAAGAATAAACAAACTATAGGTACACACAACGACACATTAAGCTATACATTTCGTACAATGAGAAGTCAGCTTATACTGGTATATCTTGATATATCGTCGTGCGTAGTGCGTACCTCTCCATTTATTATAACATTAGAAAAATAACGGTTACATCGATAGAAACGTATACTAAGTTCCGTTGTTTCACGTTAAAAATAATGCAATGTAATTTATTCACCATTCACATTTAAAAAATAACTCTAAAATGTAGTCATTTCAACAATATTACACAATAACTGTTGTTATTTGGCTGTTATTTTTCGAATACTATAAAAAAAATGGAGAGACGGAATTTCGGGTCTAACTTTCAGTTACTGAAAATCTATTCAATTAAATTTGTTGTCAAATCTTATGTAACCTTGTATGACTGACAGTTGTTATTTTAATGAAACAATCATATGAGTTAACATTCAATTTGACAACAGATGAACTAATTAGGCGGACCACACACTATAATTCGTTTTTTTAATGCCAGAGACTAATCTGACATTTAAGTATTTTGTGTTTGCATTTTTTTAGGATAGAAGGTTGACATTACACCTGTCAGATTAGTTACTGGGATTTAAAACGAACTATAGAACGCGCTACGCGGGAAACGGAGGCATATTCCACGCGGGGAAGCGCGTTTTTTTTTTTTTTTGAAATCGTAATCGTCGCTCCGTCTCGTGGCGCGTGATAGTGTATGATCCGGCTTAGATTTCAGAGATTTGACTAGTCTTCCAGAAACCTGTGAAAAATAGATGGGCAATTCTCGTAGTTTTAAGAACGTTCGCAGGCTGATCTCGGTCTCAATCTGTCAAAAATATCTATAATTTCCCTACATTTTTGACAAGTTTCTTGACATTGACTGTCGCTGAGATGAGATTGCGACTAGATTTTGAAAGTTTTTAATTACGAGAATTGGCCTTCTGGTATCTTCTAACTATACAAAATAACAATCTATCAAGAATCTATTTAAAAACAATTACTATCCAATTAATTTGGATTGGCGCAGCATATTTTTTTTTTTACATACATTATTCTATTTAAAACATGTGAAGCAAACAACAAATTATTATTTCTGCATACAATTTTCTTATAAATCTTTGTCGGAATCAGATTTGTAACACTCGACGCGATTGCAATGGCAAGCAATCTGTAATTATGTAAATGTTTTCTGAAGCTTGACAAAAGCTTTCGTACCTTAAGCTGTTGGCAACTGATATTTAATTTAATCAGTTGTTAAATCTCACGTGAAACTATACACATCAGATCGGCTATGTTGTTTTTTTTTTTAACAACCACGTCGCGTTATCCAAGAACGCCCACTATTCGGTTTCCTAACCAAAGTGACCGGTTGCGCTAAGTGTCGGGTTCGCCGAACAAAATGAACGCGGCAGCCGCGTGTTCGCGCGACCCTCGCTTTGGTTAGGCAAATCTGACACTTTTTAAATCGCGCCGACTGTTACAAGTTTGTTCTCACCTTAAACTAACGCCGTAAGGAAAGAGTGCACACGATATTTGAGGAAGATACGCCCTGTATGTTCCTTCATTGTCTATACAAATAAAAACGCGTCTTGTGTTGGCTACACACGCGCGATAAACTTTAGTACACAATGGGTTATGAATGAATGAACATTAAATATTGCTACGTTTATATTCAAGACATTATGTGCCTATTGTCCAAATGGGCAATTTCAACCAAATAAATAAAAAAAAGGGAATTTTATATGTATAAAATTATCTGCTAGACAAGTCAACCATTACGTATCAGGAAATCTACTCTCTAAGTCCGTCAAGGAAGATACGGACTGCCCAAAAGTAGTTGATCCTTCTAAACAAGTGTCAAATTAAATTTTTCGTACGGGCAATACACATTGCGATTACAGACAAGTGTGAAATCGTTTTGTCATTCATTCTTAGTGCGGAGATATAGACGAAACGGAGTAGGAAACGAAACCACGGATTTCGTGCTTAGACCCCCCAGGAGGTTATCAGAAAGGCAATTACACAAGAAATTGTTTAAAACTTAATAATTCAATCTGGATTTTGGTATTTTGACTTACCAATCAACGGATGACATACCTGCAATTTAACAGGCGCTTTGAATTAAGAAAATTTACCACAAACCAGGGTTTCCGGTTTATAATATAAGCATTTACACTGTCTGTGTTCATCGTCTGCCATATATCAGACGATCAATGAGCCAAAATTACGACCCAGTGGGTCCCGCTTACTGGCAAACGACATCGCGGCAGGCCCAGACGGAGATGGCGGGATGAGCTTGACTCTAATGATATAGATTGGTCCTTGGCAGCTCTGGACAGAGCGAGGTGGAAAGAAAGAAGAAAGAAGAAAGAAGACGCCGTTAATGTCCCACGGCTGGGCAAAGGCCTGCCTTTGCCCAGCCATGGGACATTAACGGCTAAAAATAAAGTAAATAAATAATAACATCTTCAATTGACAATTTAGTAGGTTAATTTATTAGGAAGCGCTGTGTGTTGCTATTTGCTCGCTTTTCTGTGCAAAGTGTGTCGAGACCAATATTCATACAGGACCCTACACAGAGTGAATTTTCCAAAGGTGCGTAGATGGCCAAATCTGAAACTATTAAGGTGGATACACACTTTGCGAGGCATGTGGTTCGCATGCGACGCGCCGCAGGCCTCGCAGTGTGTATCCACCTTAAGAAATAGCGAAGAATTCCCACAGTAGTCTAAAGGCTAAAATATGAACTCTTAGGCCCACATTACAGAACCTCAAAACTTGAGCATTACTTATAAAACTAGACATTTGATCAGTAAAAACTAGTTTTAAGTAAGTACTACTGCATGTATTGAGTGAGGTTCTGTAATACGGTCCTTATTTATTTGTTTTCACCATTTATGTACACACATATATAAACAGAAAAAAAATAGGTACAAAGGTGATGCCTATTTCATAAGAAATCTCTTCCAGCATACCTGCGATAGGACAGTAGATAGACAGAGTAAGAGTAAAGTTGTCAAAAAAAAAAAATTGAAGGCCCGTTTTGACATTTAAGAATGCGCTCTTGACACCTGTCAGTTTCATACAAACGAATACGTGTTTTGCGAATTTAATCTTTATTAACTACTAGAACTGTCATAACATGTCAAAACGGGCCTTTTATTTTTTGACAACTTTAAAGGAGACAAAAATAGTAAAGTACTAGCACTATTTTTTTTTAATAAAAATTCACTTCGAGACTCCTGCTGTTCGCTACTTCTTATAGTTTCGGATATGGGAATCTACGCATACTTGTACAATTCACCGTGTAATCTTATTGCGCATTCTAAATTTATATTAGTATTATATATTTGACTTGTATACACTCGCAGCAATGGAACGAAATATTTACCAGCCTAGCCAATTGTGTACTAGAGTCATTACATAATTTATGTTTTACATAATTTAATTTATTTTAAAATGTTATTAATACTTTTTACCGCCACGATACGTCAGGACGTCAGGCACCCAAATATAAAATTAAAAAATACAAAAAAAAACGTACCGATTTATGAATATTATTGTCTTTTTTAAAGAAAATCTTTAAATAAATATTTCACAGGTTGGGGGTTCACCTCCGAGATGAGCTGTGATTCTACCCGTTTTAGTGTGCATACACACGAGCGACACGTCGAAGACAGAGGCAACTGCAACCGACGACGCATGTCGGCGACAGCTGTCAACGCGTGTCAGCGACTGCCGTCAATACACGAGCGACACATGACAAAGTGTCACGTGTGAGTGACTTACGAGTTCTAGGTCGTGGGTTCGAACCCAGACAGGCGCTGTACTTCGTGTAAATAATTTCATCACCACTACTCACAAAACGGTAAAGGAAAACATCGTGAGGAAACCGGCATGTCCTAGAACCAAAAATTCGAAGATATGTGATATCTACCAAACAGCACTGAGCCCGCGTGGTGGATTACGGCCTACTCTCGAAAAGAGGAGGCGTGTACCCCAGCAGAGGGACTATTATCGGCTGATTATGCTATGTGTAACAAATGAGGCGTCTAATTTTATGCAATGCAACATAACATGTAACACAACTAGTCGAATAGGTTACAATGTGTGTTACATTTCACGCTATGTACGACATTATAACGCTCTTTGTAACTATAACTTAACAAATCTTTGAATTGAAAATCTTCTATATTAAAATGACGTAACAGCTATTAGACCAACCTGTTCCAACTATATTGGGTAAAATTTAATTTGAATTTCACAATTACACAACTGTCTAACCGTAAAATATCAGGTATTCAGAAATTCTGTAATAAAGAAATTCACCCCAACATAGTTAAGAAAAGACTACAAAAAAAAACATTTTCGGTGACGTCACAACACGTAATTTTTAACTGATATTCAAGCGCTGACGTCTAAAAACGTTCGTGGCAGTAAAAAGGTTAAAACACGGGGTTATCACCCGTGCACTTATTACTATGACCCATAGTAGGACAATGAGAATTACCCGTAAACCCACCACACTACCGCTAGAATTAGGGAGGTGAAAATATCGATAAGAGAAGTAGCCTTAGTTAGGCAGCATTGGCAGCTAACGTAAGCGTTTATCGATCGTATACGCTGCGCCAGCGTGACAGTAGTTTGAATACAATAGCTTCGACGCCACGTTAACGCAGCGTCTACGCAACGTAAATCGGTGTCAGATGCGAAGGCTTTAAGGCAGACCGTTAACGGGAGGCACCAGTTAACATAGCTATATTACCGTTAAGAGCGTTTGCGCACTGCATCCGACTAGAATCCAAGAAATGTCGGTCCGAATTGAAATGAATATTTTAAGATCCTTCTTATAAATGTCGCGATTTGCATTCAACAAACAATTAAATTGCCCCGTGTGAACAAATGTGATGCACCAATTTTAGGAAACATTGTATCAGATTATCTGAAATCTTTAGTTGCTTTACTTCCGTCTATCTTTCATTAATTTATGTAATCTTTGGTCCTTATGCCTCGCAAATTATAAAACATTATTTTATCGATACATCCAGACTCTAATTGTAACTGTAGGGTAGTCAAAACGGTGGGTATACAATCACAAATCAAAACTATCTAATTTAGACTCGCGCCGACTTTAGAGATTACATATATTACGTACTACAAACATAGTATTTGTATATTACAACATATTATAAAACAAAGTCCCCCACGTGGAACAACCTGTCGGATTTTAAAAATTCTAAATTCGTAATCGAAAGTTTTCAATCGGGGATATTTTTTAACAAGAAATACGGAACCCTAAAAAGGATGATTTTCTAAACAAGTTTTTGTTATAGTTCGCAGCAGTACGTATGGCCACCAAAGGAGATAAGTAACCAGGCGTCGGATATAGTTGGAGTTTAGTAAGATACGGATTGATGTTTTCGGATAAATTTTAATTTAATTAGTAGAAAACAAACAGTTCATTTATCGAACTAAATTTCATTCGAAAACATCCATCGGTTTCTCACTAAACTTTAACTATATCCGACGACCCTGGTTACTTATCTCCTTTGTTGACGTACTTGAAACGATGACTTGAAAAAATCAAACTTTTTTTTTATATTTTTTTATTATCGATATTAGTAATTTCCGTGAAGTTTCGATAACGAATTTAATTCACACCTGCGAGCACGTAAACCAAAGTTGCCATTTAACGCTAATTTTGACATTTCCGTTGCACAGCTCGTACCAGCAGAAGGAATAAAAGTAACATTTTTTAAATATAACAACACCACTCGTTTAAGAACTATCGACGCGGGTCTACACTAGCTTAAACTTTCCGCAATAAACACAATAACTTAAGATAACATATCATTAGAATTAATTCTTACGAGGCCTCCCTTCTTCTGGTCTCTTGTATATCCTGGAAAGCAGAAAAAAATATTTGATTATAAAAAAAATCTCAAAGATCTTCACTCACTGAGGGAGGACATCGCCGTCGAGGTAGACCACGGCGAAGGTGGTGTGACGATCAGAAGGCCAATTCCCGTAATTAAAAACGTTCAAAATCTAGTCGCAATCTCATCTCAACGACAATCAATGTCAAAAACTTGTCTAAAATGTAGGGAAATTAGGGGGTATTAGGGGGGGGGGGGGGGTTAGGGGGTATTTTTGACAGATTGAGACTGAGATCAGACTGTGAACTATTAAAATTACGAGAATTGCCCCTCTGGTAACGTTTGCAGGGCCAACATGGCCAGAGAATGCACAAGACAGGGAAGTTTGCAAGGAAAAAGGGGAGGCTTTTGCCCACCAGTGGGACACAAAGTAGGCTAACAAAAAAAAAAAAAAAACTTATTCAGGCATGGGAACCGAACAGATGTCCTACCCGAACTTTGCCTTGCCTGCTATTAGCAGGTTCAGCAAAAAAACCATTTCTAGAACTTAGTCGCAACGTCAGCGGGTCCAATTGTGAATCAAAATCATCCACGGACCCATCAAAACGCACAAAATTTTTCATCAAAATAAGCCGTTAAGGAGTCCCTGAGACACACTCGTATAAAGATAGAATAAAAGAATCATGAGCTAATTTTAAGAGAAAGCTAGAATATCATAGTTTTTCAGTAGAATTCTACATAATTATAAGGAATATTGCGCGTCGGCCATGTTCATGGAGGCACGCAGAGATGGTATCGCGGCGATCTTACGCAAGAAAGCGAGCGTCACTGCTACACAGAGTGCGTGTGAGCAGCAACTGACTGACCGTTCTTCAAAAATTGTATGCGTTTATGTGTGTGAACCAACTTGGTTTTAAGCTTTTTTTTTTACTAAAAAAATTGATCTTGTTATCTGAAATATAAATAAATAGTTAATATAATATGGAATCCAATCAAGAATTTCAATGCTTCTGGATTCTGGAAGGAACATTAACGACGTGTCAAAATTAAACTGAAATCGGACAATAGTGTTGTAAAAATATCGATATACATACTCATAGTAAGTATCGATAATTCGTTACCACCGTATTAGGTACTTATTAACATTAGCAATTAAAGTTTTAATATGTCGTTTAGTTTTCAGTCTTTTAGTTTTAGTTTTTAGTCTTTTAGTTTTAGTTTTGTAGTCTTTTAGTATTACTTTTGTCTCGACTTTTTGGAGGTGGGCGTTAATGACTGCGACACAGCATTATACTAATGAAGTTGTTATCGAACACAGAGTTTCTGTAAACCGAGTTTGGGTTTCAATAAATTATTATTATCTCCTTTATTTCATTTAAATACTTACAAATTACATTTTTAAATATTTTTATAAACAAAAAGATTAAAAAACATTAAAAATATAGAAAATATAGCCCACCGGTATCGGGAACAGAGTCCAAGCTACCAGCGGTCAGGGCTCCAGAGAGAGGAACTTCCTGACAATGCGAGCCGTGTCCAGAAGTACCGCTTTCTGAATCAAGCCCTTGATCCAGCTGCCCAACGAGAGCCTCCTCAGGTGTTGGTCGAGGTTCTTGGCTATTAACCCATTGGCTGTCACGACTATCGGCACAATGATTGCTGAGTCCAAATGCCACATGTCGGCAACCGCGCAAGCCAAGTCAAGATACTTGATTTGTTTATCTTTCTCGGCTTTCACGAGGTTCTCATCATGCGGGACGGTTATGTCAACAATCATTGTGCGCCACTCTGATTGATCCAGCACCACTATATCAGGCTTATTGGCAACAATAGTCTTGTTTATTTATTTAGTTGTCTTATTTTATTATATTTTTAAATATTAGTATAAAAAAAGCATTTAATAATATAAAAAATAGTGACTATTATGTCGTTTATTTATTTAGTTGTCTTATTTTATTATATTTTTAAATATTAGTATAAAAAAAGCATTTAATAATATAAAAAATAGTGACTATGATGTCGTTTATTTATTTAGTTGTCTTATTTTAATACATTTTTAAATATTTGTATAAAAAAAAACATTTAAAAATATAAAAAAATAGTGATCCACCGATGTCGGGAGTAGGGTCCAAGCTACCGGTGGTTAGGGCTCCAGGGACAGGAACCTCCTCACAATGCGAGCTGTATCGAGGAGTACTGCCTTTTGAATCAGGCCCTTGATCCAACCGCCTAACGAGAGCCTCGATAGATGTTGATCGAGGCTTTCGGCCATCAGACCATTGGCCGATGCGACAATCGGCACAATGACAGCCGAGCTCACATTCCACATGTCAACAACCTCGTGTGCTAAGTTGAGATATTTAATTTGTTTCTCTTTCTCAACTTTATTATTATTATTCTTGATTATTATTATTGTGAAGGGACTTGTGGCTAAGTAATAACAGCCACATGGGTCGATCGATCAGGTTAAGCTACGCTTGCCGCGGTTGGTTCATGGATGGGTGACCATCCTCACATACCAAGACCCTTCCGTGCCTCGGAAGGCACAGTAAGCGGTTGGTCCCGGCTGTCATTCGTGGATCTTTGACAGTCGTTACGGGTCGTCAGAAGCCCGAAAGTCTGACAACCAATCCTACCAAGGGGTATCGTATTACCCAATAACTGGGTTGTGGAGGTCAGATAGGCAGTCGCTCCATGAAAAATACTGACCCCAACATAGTTGGGAAAAGGCTCCGGCATATGATGATGACCAATCATTTATCGTCCTAAAATTAAAACAAGATAAATATACTTACACTGTATTCCCAGTACAATCTTCGTTGATCTCAAACGCGACGTTTTTGAAAACGCTCGCGAACGGACAATATTCCTGGCTGACATACTTGACAGCTTGCTCAATGAACTCATTGATAGCAACCAGTTCTTCTTCGACGAACGGCCCCAAGAACTTGAACTGGGAATACTTCGTACTTTCAGCGAATTCGGTGAAAAAATTCACGATCTTCGTCATAATTTCCGACATTTCCGGCAAAACTTCTGGCGCATCTGCCACACCTGGGACTTCTTCCTCTTCTTGGCATTCGAAATCGGACTTCTTTAGATTCCTCGTTATGCTTATCAAGAAGGGGTTCGTTTCTTCCTCTGGTTCCAATTCCTCTGGAACTTTCGGCTCTTCTGGAATTGGAGGCTCCTCTTCTACTTCCAATTCTAGGATCTCTTCTCCGTTCTGCTCTAAGAAGCGTCGTTTGAAATCGTCGGAGAAGACGGAGTCTTTGTGGTCTTTCAGTTTGTCTGGTACGATGAGGTACACGTGTGGTGGGGCTATCTTGAACAGACTCAGTTGGCTGGAAGAAAAATACAGAAGAAATAAATAAGTGAAGTCAAATCATTTATTTCAAATAAAATATTTTATGCTGTCACTTTTGAAAGATAAATATAATAATAATAGATATTTATGCTAAGGATGTGCTAGGGATGTGTTACACGAATGGATAAAATAAGAAATGAGTACATAAGAGGAAGTCTGAAAGTGGCACCGGTAACTGAAAAGTTGTGTGGAAATCGGTTGTCATGGTATATGGTGGTCATGTGATACGGAGGAATGAGGAAAATGTCATGAGGACAGTTTTGGGTATGAATTTTGATGGCTATAAGAGTAGGTGAAGACCAAAGAAACGACGGATGGACTGTATGAATGATGATATGGTTAGAAAGGGGGTGACTACCGAGATGACGACTAATAGACAAGTAAGGAAGAAAAAGATATGTTGCGCCGACCCCAAATAAATAGGATAAGGGCAGGAGAATGATGACTTTTGAAAGATAAAAATTGCTTAGAAAAGTGAATTAAAAATCACTCTGTAAGGTCGAATAATTTATTTTTTGATCCATCTTACATCTGTTACAGAATTATTTTTTAACCCAATAGATAAATAAATAAAATTTTATTTTTCCCACTACAATATTTAAAAGTTAACAAGTACTGCTAAGTAATACACGTTACAATATTGTGGGAGACCGGTGCCTAAGCTAGGCCGAAACCTGTGTTTCAGGACACCAGGTCTCCACCCCGAGGAACAATGTCTGTGCGTACTAAAGCGTTACACCATTTATTATGCGGCGAGTACAGCGTTGGGGAAAGTTGTGCGATTGTGTACGAGAGTGAGTGTGTGATTATGTACGAGATGTGATTATGTATGTGTGTACGTGTGTGTGCTGTGGGTAATTTTAGTAGGTGTAATTTCCATTTTTTGAAGTGAAAACTTCTTTAGCGGCGTTGAACACTTTTTTTGTAATGGGTAAAAAATGTTAAACTCGCGTCAGGACACGTGACCTGATCGAAAATTCGTAAGACGGTAAGTTTTCACTTCTGCCGGTACTCCCGGAGTGCAATTGTTTTTTTTAATGGTCTGGCAGTTTTACATTAAAGGTTCATGAGTTTATTAAAAGGACACCTTCGGTATTCTCGTATGACAGCTTCAAGAGCCGACTAGTAAGCTTGCTTATCAATTTAATCCTGTTCAAATTATCAAGATGACGATGGATTTTATTGTAAATTCGAGCACTTAGTGCGTTGAAGTGTCGGCCTGCAAAAGAAGTACGACATCGAGTAGTATTACAAACTGGGTAACCTTTACGCTTTTTTAAAGGTTTATTATCAAGAGGGAGCAAAGAATGACGGCGTAATACCGCACGTAGAATGAAGAATTGACGAACGTTGAGGACTTTTGATTCAGATTAAAGCAGGGCGGTTGGGTAATCTCTGCGTTTGAACTGCATCACTTTAAGAATTGCCCTTTGCGCTCGTTCAACCTGGATTAGGTAAGTCTTGCAGGTTCCGCCCCAAGCAGAAATACAGTATGTAAGAACGGACGATACTCTAATTTAAAATAAATTGTTTACTAGTTACAATAAGTTAAAAAAATATATTAAAATTAATAGATTAATTAGAAAAACTCAAAAATCTTTAAAATGCCAAAAGTAAACAAATTAAATACAAAACTTAGGCAAACAAAAGATAAATTAATACAAGAATTAAAAAACTGTAACAGTGAATTAGACTTGTGTAATGCAATGAATGACACAGACACTCGGCACCTTCAGGATGAATTGTTTGTTAGGGAATACGCTCTAAAGGATATCTTTAGTAAATATGAGGTTTCTCAACAAGACCTGAGTAAGCACATGTAGGAGGCTAATGAGTTGGCAGACCTGGTCAAGTATAATGCGGAGAGGTATGAGCCTTTGACAAATAACCTCTCTTTTAGCTGTACCTGCTCCCGGGGACCCCAGCTTATTACACCCACACCCTCAGTGGCTCAGCCAGTAGGTAGCTGTATTAGTGATGATAGCATGAATAATTTGATTAACACTACTTATATTTTTTCTGATTTTGGTCAAGGTTTTGGTAGCTTTTTAAATCAGTGTTCGCAACAATATGTAATTGTTTACCCGGTGCCAGTATTAGCCAGTTAATTAGTAAAATCAAATTGACAAAAATAAACCCCAGTTCAACTGTTATAGTATCATATGGGGATAGTTTAAATGTAAGGAAAAAGGACTTAATTGAATGTGTCCATTTGATCATCATCATCATCTGCCTAGCCTTTTCCCAACTATGTTGGGGTCGGCTTCCAGTCTAACCGGATGCAGCTGAATACCAGCATTTTACATGGAGCGACTGCCTATCTGACCTCCACAACCCAGTTACTGGGTAATACGATACCACCATACCATTTGATGTTGCATCTTAATGAGACTAATAATTGTAAATTTATTTTTTGTGCCTTGCCTTATTCCTATTATTTAACTGATGAGCAAAATAAGCACATTTATAATTCAAATATGTTCATTTATAATAGGACTTGTCGTCACAGTGATGCTATTTTATATTTTGATTGTAATCAATTCATTACTGATTACAAACTGACAAAATTATACTATGTATTTGCCACCTAGTTGTAGGAGACAAATTGCTAATCTTTTAGCATACAATATACTCAGTGACACTGGTACTTGTAGTGTACCATCGATTACTGGTAGTACTGATACTAACACTACTTTTGATACGCCTTGTAGTTTCAACTATTAGGTGCGCCAACGGGTCAGCCGCATATGTTGAATGTTGTACATCAACATATGGAGGGTCTGTCCGGCAAAGAGCTAGAATTAAGTTTATTTATGGAGATCTATCATGTTCAGGTGTTATGTTTGACTGAACACTGGTTGAAGGAACATGAAGTAGTGTTTATCAATGATGAAAACTTTACTGTACCTACAGAGCGCATTTGTGAGAACAAGTGCTATTCGCGGTGGCTCTTTAGTTCTTGTTTCAAACAAGTTGAAATGTAAACAACGTTTAGATTTAGTTAATCTTTCAATCGGGCGCACTATAGAGTTGTCTTTTTTTTTTCCGGGTGGGAAATCATCAAATGACCCTCCCGCTCTGGGTGGAGCGGAAGGGAGTGTCAGACTCTTACTGACTAAAACCCACCCATGTTCCTTCCTTTGCCCTTTATGTTCGGGGTAGTGGTAACCCTTTCGGACAATCCCGCTGACCCGGCAGGCTTCGGCCCTAAGGGGCCCCTCGAATTATGCTGACAACTCTTTGAGGCGCGCGTGGAACACTTACGCGCCGTCCGGCACGGGCCTGGTCCTGATCGGGCGGTGAGCTACCCATTGCTCTCCGCCCGCAGGCCCGCGCCTACGGTGGCCGGGAGTCGTCAAGCGGCTCCCGACGCCTGGAGCGTCTCCCGCGGCGGCTGGGACGGGAGGCTCTCTCCCTCATCTGTCCACCACCTTCGCTAGCATGACTGCTTCGCAGAAGGAGGCGACTGCCTCCCACTCCCTCTCGCCCCGGACCATGGCTTGCACCAGGGCCGGGCGCGAGAGGACTATAGAGTTGTCTTGTGTTGCACTTGAGCGATATGTTATAATTTGAGTTTATCGACCGCCCTCTGGGGATTTTATTAGTTTCGAATCGGTAATGGAGGATTCTCAGGTTGAAATCAAGTAACAAAAGTATTATTTTATGTGGAGATTTCAATATTAATATTGTAGATGTTACTCCACTAAGTGTTAGACTTCTCAATCTCTTTAGGTCTTATAATTTAAATAACTTATTTTTTGAACCTACTAGGATCACAGCATCTTCGTCAACATGTCTTGGTAATATATTTAGTGATTGTGATGCCAAAAATAAATTAGTTTTAACTGACTTAACGTCCGACCACTGTGGTTTATTAGCTAGCTTTCCCATGCCATTACATAAAAAGCAGCATAAACTCGAATGCAGGCCTTATACAGCTAGTCGTTGCAAAGTGTTTAAAAATAATATAGCTCATAGAATTACACCATCTAAAGTAGAATACGAGAATCCTAATGAAATTTATGGTGCCCTTTTTGATGTTGTGCAAAAAGAGTACGGTACCAATCTACTTTCAAGACCAAAACTATTAACATTAATGGATCCTCTGTTGGCTTTAATCAATGGGCTACTGCAGGTATTTATAAAAGTAGAGCGAGACTATACGAGTTATATGGTTTGAAAAAATACAGGTTTGATACTCCTTTCCTAGAATATGTCAAAAATTATTCAAAATTATTCAGAAAGATTAGTGCTTTTGCTAAATCAATTTTTTTAGGCGATACAATTAAAAATTCTAATAATAAAGTAAAAACCACTTGGAAAATTATTAACAATGAAACGGGTAAATCGGTTAAACAAGAAAAACAACTTGAGATTATGGTCGACAACAAATTAGTTAATAAAGCAGCTGACGTAGCTGAGGCATTTAATGAGTTTTTTGCCAACACACCGATAACTACGACTCGCTCCTTAAATTCGTCGTCGTCTAAAGCTGAAAATCTTTTACATAGTTGTGTACCTAAATGTAGTCCTTTATTTAGTTTCGATCGTGTAACCCCGCGTGAAGTAGTTAATGTTTTTAATACCCTTAAGTCTAAAAACACCGGTGATTATTGGGGCATCTCCGTTAAACTTTTAAGTAATATAATAGACATCATAGCCCCCTATCTAGCTGTTGCTTTTAATAAATACACTGACGTTGATACAGCTCGTTTAGCCTATTTTAGTTATTTTCACAGCGTTATGTCCTACGGTATTCTGCTGTGAGGTAAAGCCGCTGATATACAAAATATATTTGTCCCTGTTCGAGCAATTTACCAGCTAGGTGCCAGAGTTTCTCAAAGAGATATTTTTAAAGATATTGGTATTCTCACGGTTGCATCACAATTCATCTTCGCCAACATCTTATATATTAGGCAAAATTTACACTTGTACTCTAAAAACAGTGATATTCACAGTGTTAACACTAGAAATAAGGACAAACTACGTGCCCCCTTTCACCGGCTTCATAAGGTTCATAACTTATTTGTTGGGCTTGGTATAACCTTTTATAACAAGATACCCTCTTCTTTGCTAGACTTGCCTTTCAATGCGTTTAAAGCTGAAGTAAAACCCAATCTTTGTTCAAAAGCATACTATTCCATCAACGACTACTTAAACGATAAGAATAGTTGGTTGCCTTAGTTAACACAAGACAATGTTTGTGTTCTTTCTCCAGAATTAGCTTACTGACAGGTTATTATTATTATTAGTATTAACTTATTTATTTATTTTACTTCGATGGTCCTAGTTTATCATTTGTGACTTCAAGTGACAGCTATGTGAACAGAACTCAGCAATGCATAAATGTGTAAGCTGTCACGCCCTTTATGTCTGAGGCTTTTGTTTACATTTTAATTTTAATCAATTATTTTTTAGCTTGAGTACCTATAGCTTTTTATTATATTGTTAGTATATTGGCGTGGCTAGCTGACATATGGCAAATAATTTAATTTTATGTTCTGTGTCTTGTAATGTTAATTACTTAACATGTGTACCTTGTATTTATTGTATACAATCAATTTTCTAACTGAACAGACAGCTGTGCTGCTGGGGAGTTTGTTGCGCCACTTCTTCCTAGCGATAGCACTAGGAAGTGGTGAAGGGCGGGCGTTTTTGGGGGACTGTCTTTTGTAATTTTGACGTTCGAAAAGTGCTGATTCTCAGCCGAATTTGAATAAATGACTTTTGATTTTGATTTTGGAGACACCGACTCTGGTAAACAAGAAACGGGGTTTCACGGTTAGCTGAGTGTCTCAGCTCTTTGAAAATGTATACTTATTTTCTGATTCGCGAGCTTAGTGCATCAGTGTGGGGGCGCCAGCTAAGATAGATAGATAGAATACTCTTTATTATACACCATACAAGTTATAGAACATAAAATGCTCAAATGCTCTTCATGCTCTGCTTAATGCTGATGCTCATCAATGAGCACTCCAAGGTATTTGGTGCTTGTAACTAGTGACAGGGTGAGGCAAGTGCAAGCGTTAGTACTGTGATCTAGAAAGTTCAGGCAAGTATGAGCTTTGATTGCACAAGATTCTATGGGAGGTGCGCCCGCGTGAGAGAAAGAGAAGCGGACAATCTTGGTTTTGTCAATATTGAGGGTCAACAAATTCGCCGAAAGCCATGTCATCACTCGTTGAAGAGATTATTCCGTTATTAGTTTAGCATTATCCCAGTTGTCGTCATATATGACCAGCCGATCGATTCTGTAAAAATCTCACCGTGAAAAGTTAGGTGAAGTGAGCTTAGAGTGAGCTGTCAATAGTGTCAAACCCTAGCATTAGTTGGAATGACAGCTCATTCCACGCTCACTTCACCTAAGCTTTCACGGTGAGATGGTTACAGAATCGCACTGCAGGGCCGTATCGTCAGCATAGGGGAATATATCGCAGTTTGGTATTGATAACCGGCGCAAATCATTTATGTAAAGCAAGAAGAGTGAAGGTCCCAAAATACTTCCCTGGGGTACACCAAAACGGATGTTTCCATCATTACTATACCATGAGTCGATTTTCACACATTGAAATATGTAGACATGTCACACCCGCACTGGGCCCGCGTGGTGGATTACGGCCCACTCCCTCTCGCTGAGAGGAAGCTTGTGTCCCAGCAGTGGAAACATTATAGGCTGATTATGAAAGCGCTTGTCTGGGTTCGAACCCACGACCTACAACTCGTAAGCGGGGCCGTTACCACTGGGCCACCAGTTTGTCAATTCACCCAGAAAACAACAGAAGAAGTATGTCTTACTAGCTCTGAGTGAATGTGTTCTTTTAAATGGATAGCCATCAAAACCTCTCCTTCCAGTTTTTAATTTTGTATGCGAACAAAGTCACTGGCAACAGCCTTACCGCAATTATGCTCGGTATTACGTTCTACAACGTAAAGTCTGTTCGAATTCATGTTTCCAATTGATGTTATTTCAAGTTAAACAAATATCAACTTTAGTACAGTTAACGGAACGGCAGTAATTGTGTGTGACACAAACTATGCTCCACGTCCTATCCTGTCCTCTGTGTCCCAAAACATGGAGTCAAAGTGACCTCTGCGCTGTCACTGACAACGCCGTGGAAGTGAAAATAACATTTAAAATGCAGTCGTGCCAGCGACACGAAGAAGTAGATTGAAAATTAAGTTGATTTCAGAGGGACTAGCTATTGAAAAAGTTATAAAAATGTTGGAAGTTGTAGCGTAAACTGAACTTTATTGTGTATAAATTAAAGTTATTTTTCCAATAACTCATATTTGTTTACATGTTTGGCAAATAAATCGCAAACGCAGATTATACGTAGCTTTTAACCCTAATTAGTGCTTGTAAAAACGGTTAAATCTGAACCATCTTAGCAACGGCCCTCGGGCCTAAAAACATAGAAAATAACTTACCGTATAGGATAGGTCCCAAAACTCTGAGTATGCAAAATATAGCAGTTCTTATCGCTGATCTGCAGCACCAAGTCCATTTGAGCAGGATTGTCAAAATCGACTGACGCCAAGTCTTCAGCGGTCAGCTTGAACTGGACCAAATGATGGATTTTCTTCCTTTCATCCTTCTTCAAATTTTTGTCAAAGAGTAATTCGACTTCGGAGTTATTTTTGACAAATTCGTAAATGTTGAGGAGGACGTTCATTTCGTAGAACTGTTTGCAGTCCTTTTTGCTGTGTTTTGGTGAGCGCACGTTGCGTTGAATGTGGTTTTGACCGAAGCCAATTTTTGTTTTGGCCTGTAATAGATAAAGTTTAACGGTTTATTAATAATTCTATTGGACTCGCTCCTTTATGTGTAACTTAAATATGGCTACTTTTTGTTATAGAAAAGAAAAATTCAAAAAGTTACCCAGGAAATAGGAAAATTCGGCAAAAACTGACTTTTCTGTATGGGATTTTTGTACTTATTGAAATTCGGATATTTTCGGATAACATCTGTCGGGGCAGCTAGTTTGGAATAATAAAACGTCCTTTAGGAGCGAAATTTAGGCAGTTGCCTGCCTAAATTTAAAGGTATTTTGTTATTTATATATTTACATCGGTAGGTAAAGTTGTCAAAAAATAAAAGGCCCGTTTTGACATTGACAGTTCTAGTAGTTAATAAAGATCAAATTCGCAAAACACGTATTCGTTTGTATGAAACTGACAGATGTCAAAAACGTATTCTCAAATGTCAAAACAGGCCTTTTATTTTTTGACAACTTTAATATCACAAAAAAATAAGTAACGATTACTTACATTATTGCCGACGTAAACAGCGTTCGGTGCAATCGGCTCCACGATGCCGTCCCCACTCCTGCCGAGCGCGCCTCCCTGCCAGCCCATCTTCTGCATCATGCTGCAAAAAATAAACAGTTGTAAGTAAGTAATGAACATAACATAACATCACGCCTGGGATGGGCTGGCCTGAAGTACACACGCCACAAGCTACTACAGTCTGTCAAATTTCTTTAATAGATTTTCAACTTTATCGCTAAAGCATTAAGGCTCAAGGTTAATTGGGAAAATTTGAAAGTTTCGGGTAGCTTGACCTGCTGGCGTCTGTACATCTACATTTCGCCAGTAATGTTTGAAGTCCCATATGAATTCACTTGCCCGCGACTTCGTTCGCGTGGAAGCGGTAAGACACCACAATATACTAAAATAACGGTTGCTAAGGGTCGTAGCGTAATGTTTAATAGCTTATGTCTATGCATGGCATGCCTACAACTGGTTGGAGGCGCGCGGTGGTTGAGCGGGCGCGCGGGCAGGGGCATCAGCATCGGGCGTCGGCGGTGGCTGAGGGGGCGCACGACCGCCGCGTCACTCAAATTCTTACCACGACGAAGACATTGCGTCTCTTTAAACTTATATTTTGCATTACATCAGATTGTATATTCCACGTATTTCATTTATTCGTTCCTGGAACTGAGCACCCGACGTATCAGCGTCAACATATGGTCCTTCGAGCCGGATTCGAACCTTCCTCAAGATTGGGTTATCAAATGTAAAAAGAATTTTTAAAATCCGACTGGTAGCTCCAGAGATTAGTGCGTTCAAACAAACTCTTCAGCGTTTAGATAGAGATAGAAGACCTCGATGTTCTGTCAAATCGTAGAATCCCTGCTTCGCACGGTTTTTACGATTTGACAGAACATCGAAGGTTACTTTATTATAATTATATAGTTTAATAGTAAGTATCCTATTATACACATAAACAATTCGGAATCAATTTTCAATATGATGGTGATGATGACTTCAAAGCCCGTTACGTAGTTCAGCGCGGTCACGAAAAGCCAAAAAACAGTTTTATTTTATTTATACTTTTTACTTGAGGAAAGTTGTGCATATGAATTTGGATGGCTATAAGAGTAGGGGAAGAGCAATGAAAAGATGAATGAACTCTGTGAAAGGTTATATTTTATGGCTACAAAGGGGGAGGCCCTTCTGGGCTACAAGATGGGGCAGGATGATGGGGGGATGGATGAGGATGGGATTCTGCGCAGTTTTGTAGATGCAGAAACTAGACAGATGATGCAAGTGGCTGGTTTACTGACAAGATTTTAGGAGACGTGATCGTAAGAAGCCAGGTCAGACTGGAACCACCAAGATGGAATTGATGAAAGGTTTGAAAAAAAAAAGTTTTTAGACAAAAAGGGGGTGACTCTCGAGATGACGACGAATAGAGAAGTATGGAAGAAAAAGGCATGTTGCCCCGACCCATGAATTGTGATAAGGACAGGAGAATGATGATACAGATATACAGGTTCAAATTAAATTAGCTAGCGAAACTCCGCAGACTTAACGGGATATCTAAACATGATAAAACAAAGAAGTAATTAATTTGCTGTTTTTTTTTTGTGTGTGGGATATTTGACCCCTCTTAGTGTAGTCACTTGACATATCAGAGGGGCAATTCTCGTAATTTTAAGAACGTTCACAGTCTGATCTCAGTCTCAATCTGTCAAAAATACCTCTAGTTTCCCTATATTTTGGACAAGTTTCTGACATTTGTTTGTCGCCAAGATGAGACTGCGATTAGATTTTGAACGTTTTAAATTACGAGATTTGGGCTTCAGTTTAAAAAATATTTTTTTGTGTAAACTTCATACACGTAATGGGTATCGATATCTGAACACGATAAAATAAACAAAACTATGTTCTCAACTAATTCTTCAAGTAGGTAACTACACAACGAGCGGTCGATGACCACAAAAAACTAACATTAAATCGTTTTTATCATGTTTAGATATCCCATCCTATCGATACTCAACACCTCTGCAGTTTTGCTAGCTAATTTAATTTGACCCTGTAAAAGCTCACCTCTCAGCCTTGGTCATCTTCACAGGTTTAGCGAGCATCTTATCAAGCTTCTTCTGGATATTATTGGGACCCAGTACTAGCCGCTTCCGGCCCTTGCTGGGGCCCTGGCCGCCATCTGGGCACACTTCCGAAGCCTTGTGCCAGTAAAGGTGCGTCCAGTCGACAGTGGGGCTTTTGCTGGTGGGACTATCGTCACTAGGGATTGAAGTGGGTGGTGGAGTCACATCTTGAGGGATGTCGATTGGTCTATGGAAAGGAGATATAAAAACTTTTTGTTTTATGTATTTTTTTAAAGTTTTAATACCTAAGTAAATAATAAACGCTTTGTCGATGTCGGGACATCAAAAGGTATTTATGTCACGCGAGCAGAATAGCATAATAATCAGCCTATGATGTTCGCACTGCTGGGACACAAGCCTCCTGTCGGTGAGAGGGAGTGGGCCGTAATCCACCACGCAAGCAGCAGCTAGTTATAAATAAATAGATGAAAATATTGTATCGGGGATGATATACCCTATCCATTAGGTAAACCGTATTTTGACAGATGGAACTAGTGATTGCAGCAACACACAATACACTGATTGATATTGATACACGTAAGGTATTATAATGTCTGTAAGAAGCCGTTTATATATTATTTATTTTATTACTTATTTTAAAGTTAACTTTTACGTAATCTGGAATAGTCAGGTTCTAAGACAGCTGTCAAAAAACGGTTACCCTAATGGACAGAGTATAGTGTCTAAACTAATATTATTAAAAGGTAAAATTGTTTGTTCGGTTTAAAGAAACTTTATTCCCAATAAAGACATAACTCACTTACTTGAGAACAATACTAAAAATATAGATTACAATATGTTCGTCCTCAGTATTACAATTTAATAGTTACCCATCCAATGCATTCATTTCTCCAGAAGTGATCGATCCGCAATTATGTGCTGGCTAAGTTGAGTTAGGACGGTAATTTGTTATAAAGCTGTGCAAGGAGCACAGCTTTATAACAAATTAAAAGTTTGCATTTTTTTGCCAAAGTTAGTTCTTGTTATTGGTAAAAATAGCAAGCTTGCTCGCCGTGTACTGCGTTGACGAACTTGTTTATTGAGTGAGTGTTATGTTTGAGTGAACGCTTTTGTTGAGAATATTTCTGATGAAAATGCATGTGTTGTAAATATAAAGTTGTTTTATGTTCATTATTTTTGTGTCTTGGTAAATTTTGCTGGTAGATGTTAGATATGGGTAGTTGAATATTATTTTTATGATTTTATTTTGGGTAATTTGAAGTTCTGATAATTTTGTTTTAGCAGCACTGTCCCAAATTTCGATTAAATTAAGTAGATGTGGCTTTACTAGGAAGTTGTAAATAGTATACCGCAATTTTGGTGGAATACAACGAACAATGTTACGTAGTGACCCGGAGAGTGTCGAGAGTTTACTTTTTATATGATCAATATGAGCATTCCACGTTAGTGAGTAGTCCATTCTTAGACCGAGGTATTTCTTGCATGGTTTTTGCTGTAGCGGGATATCATTTATTGTTAGAGGGTCATATGAGGGAATTGATTTATTTTTAGCCTTAAATATTATATAACATGTTTTAGAAATATTTATTGTTAGAAGATTGAACTGAAACCATGCGAATAGGGTATTTAAATCTTCTTGTGCTTGTGAGATAATGTGGTGGATGGAAGATCCGAAGTAAAATAAACAATTGTCGTCGGCGTATAAGGTAAGGTGACCATGTAGTTTAATTTCGTTTATATTATTTATATATATTAAAAAGAGTAAGGGACCCAGGATAGATCCCTGTGGAACGCCACATGTAATAGGTAATGTATCACTTTGGTGATTACCAAGTTTGACCACTTGCGAACGCTTTTTTAAGTAAGACTCAAGCATTTTTAGAGCTTTTCCCGTGATTTTAATTGATTCCAGTTTTTTTAGGAGTGGTTTTGTTTGTTTGAAGGAGCTAATCTCTGTAAGTACTGGTCCGATTACAAAAATGATTTCAGTGATAGAAAGCTAAGCTATTGCCAAGTGCCATAGAGTTTATTTTAAGTTAAAACATGCGGACGAATTCGCTGGCAGAAGCTAGCTATGAACAAACAAAGAGTGTTCTCTATGTTCTATGTTAGAGGGTTTGGGTTCCGCACTTAGTCCTTCAGATGGACCATTGTGTGTCGGATTGTGGCGGACGTCGGTGGTTATACCAACCAGCCCACCTCCCTCTAGAAGTTGAGTACATCTCCTGGTCTGTTTAGAACATCTGCAAAAGAACTGGGTGACCCGAGGGTTTCTGTTCTAATCTGAGTGACGCCTGTGCATTTAAAGAGCACATGCGCTACGGTTTCCTCAGCCTTCATGCATGCCCTGCACAGAGGACTGTCCGTTATGCCTATTATGTGGAAGTGTTTGTTTGAAACAAGAGAGTGACTGACTGATAAAGGTGATGGCTGACAAGCAACAACAGACATCAAAAACGCAAGAAATCATCATGACCTCTGTTTACCTATTCTCCTATCAAAGGTATGCTGGAAGAGATCTCTTTAGAAATAAGCATCACATTTGGACAAATTTTTCATGGATAGTTTGTTGATTGTGACTACTGTAATTCTGAGAATCATTATCAAATCCAATCAAAGGTCATTTATTCAAATTAGGCCGAGAATCAGCACTTTTCGAACGCCAAAAATTACATAAGACAGTCCACCAAAACGCCCCCTTCACCACTTCCTAGTGCTATCGCTGGGAAGAAGTGGCGCAACAAACTCCCCAGCAGCAGTCATCATTTTCCTGCCGGTAGTCACCTTCTTTCTAACCATATCATCATTCACACCGTCCATCCATCATAGACCAAAGTATGTCCAATAGTATGGTTTTTTTTCTTGTATTTCTACAAAATAACGCTTTCTCCCACATTAAAATGATATTACATATTTACAACGTTTTATTTTATTTCTTGGCACAGTTCAACGTTATAATTCAATAAGCGTAGAATTTGGTATTTTATTGTTATAACTTTAATTTTTAAAGTGTCGTGTCTATCTACATATATCTATACTAAATAAAACTGAAGAGCTGTTTGTTTGTATGAACGCGCTAATGTCTGGAAGTCATCAGTCTCCTGCCTTTATTGCAATTTATTTGGGGTTGGCGCAAGATGCTTTTGCTTCCATACTTCTCTATTAGTCATCATCTTGGTAATCAGCCCCTTTCCAAACATATTATTTATTATTATTCCCCTTTATTCACACAGTCCATCCAACGTTTCCAGCACCAGCTTATATATAGTATAGTAGAATAACATCCTCCAATAATACAGAATATTTAGACTTGTCTGGGAAAAGTTTTACGTGATTACTGACTTTTGTAGAGGCCACTCTATGCATCATAAAAAGAGTAAATTGGAAGTCTCATTTCCTACGAAATGTATGGGAAACGTTTTTTTGCATTTTCAGGCTTGTCTAGTAAGTACTTAAACCTCGTTTGGTCTGATAGAGGTGTTTGATCCTTATAAGAAACAGGATTGATTGGATTGGTATCAAAAAAAGTTTTTGCAAAAATTGCCCATTTTCTTGGTCACCGAATAACTTTTAGAAAATCTCTAAATGTAGATCAAAATTTCTCAAAAAGTTAAGGATAGTTTTCTCAGGCCGTTTGCCTGTAGCTACAGCGGTTAAGGCCCTTAGCTCCGCCTCAAAAATCCACCCTGTGTACTATCGCCAACACCTACTTCTGACCATTTTGAAAACTAAATCCCGTGCACATGATGACCAGGAATTGCATATAGGCAATGTGCAAATTCTTCATTAGAATTTAGTAGAAGATGGCGGGACGAGCTGGACAAAACAAACGACCAGTGGTCCACTTTAGCCCCGGAGCGAAAGAGCTGGAAGTCATGGGGAGAGGCCTTTGCCCAGCAGAGGGATGATGCAGGCTAACAGTAACAGTAGAATTTAGTGTTGTTAATATATTGTTGTGAGTTGTGGGTACAACTATAATATTGCAGCAGCAGAATTGGGTAGATGCATGATATTGAATAGATAATATATTCACATGCGTGATATGATAACAGAATTCGAAATCAAATTTGAAATCGGTCGAAAAATAAAAAACTTATAAAAGCTTTTTGTCTATCTCTTTCTCGCAAAACGAAGTTTTGCATGTAATTTATATGGCGATACTGAACTATGATGTCACAATTCAGTATTTCCCTCTCTGTTTAATTAAGAGTTTTGAACGCTTATTATATCTTTTTAAATTCCGAAGATATTAAAAAACTGGTTATACCAAGCTATTGGTGAGGAAAAAACGCTTCAATTGAAATAATAAAAAAAAATTAGTCAACTAGACAATTGGAAAAAAATCAACTCACCACTAAATTACTTCTCTCTACTCTATAAAAAATCATGAAGCTTTTGGCTAATTTGTATATATGTACGGACGCCAGCACATCAAGTTACTACAATCTGTCAGATTTCTTTAATAGATTTTCAACTTTATCACTAAAGCGTTAAGGTTCAAGGTTGATTGGGAAAATTTGACAGTTTCGGGTAGCTTGACCTGCTGGCGTCTGTACTTAAGTCTTTTCTTTGTAATGTGTGTTGTGTTTGTGCAGAATAAACTTTTTTTTTTAAGTTTGGTCTATCAACTAGCCCTGGATGGAAAGAGCTGGAAGTCATGGGGAGAGGCCTTTGCCCAACAGTGCGAGGATACAGTAACAGGTCTATCAACTTACATTAAAAAGTCTATTAATAAAAAATAACACACTTACCCCCTTATTGATAAGTATTGCTTAAACCTAAGAGACAATTTAGCTTAAAAAAAATATGGTTAAACAGTCACTAATCATTACTTAACTTTATGCAACATCTATAAATAAACACCCTAAATGCAAAGGTATTTGAATAAATATAAATATTAATTTGAGTTTTAGCACAATACGTCTTATTACTGTAATAACTTGTACAGATAAATAAATATAATTTTAGTAAGAATAACTTACTGCTTCATGTAAAATGTTACATTTCAGCTTAGCTCAGCTTCAGCAGTAATGCCTTATAGACTATGAAATCTGTATTACAGTTGCATTGCATTGCCATAAAAAAAAGATTGCTACCTTCATAGGCCTAGAGACCAAGCAAAAAAATAAATAAAATTTGATAAAATTGTGTTGAATATTTTAAAGATTTCATGTCGCTCATCATTGCAAGCCAAAACATATCATATATTGCGCGACACAAAACACAAATAAAAACAATAACAAACTTACGGGGGTTCCTTGTTGAAAGATTCAGGGTCTTCGTACAAGGAGTCGCGATCTACGATCCTCCGGTTGAGCCTGTCCGGCGGCTCAGGGGCTTGCACCACCTCAGCCGGGACAGAAGCCCATCGGGAAGCCTTAAACTCCTGGCTAATCTCACTGCCAATCGTGCCATTGCGATTCGCAAAATTTTGCGGAGACAGGTTCTTTATATCATAATACTTCGAATTACCCCACAAACTATACGTATTCGCGTAAATATTATCGTGAATAACCTGCTCATCGCACAAATCACTCATTATTTACTAAGAAAAACACAATATCATAACATTTGTTTATACTTTATTAGCGAACGCGGAGCGCGAGTATTCACATTATTTCAAGTTAGTTTTCACTGTTTACTCAAGTATTAAGCTAAGGAATCCTGTCACAGCCAACGGATGCAACGTTTGTCACGTAATTTAGATGTTTTTACGATTTATTTAGAATAATATTTATTGATTCAATCGATCATGTACATTCAATGACACTCATGCGTTTCAAGACTTCAAGGTTTGTAAAAAGTTCATTCATTTCGAACAAACAGACTTGAAAATCATATGTTAGAAGAAGACAGCTATATAAATAGCTGTTATGTAAGAAAAGATAGGAACGCAAATAATAAACTTAACATCCAATTAGCTGTAACCTGAAACGCTGTACCTGCCCTACGCGTAAATGTCATGTATGTCAATTTTGACATCTTGTAATAACGTTCCAATATAAGTAAAATGATCAATCGCGGTATGTTCGAAAAGGATTGCTTAAAGAGACTCCATTATTTACAATATTTTGTTGTGCGGCCACGAAACGAACGGGGCAGTTAAGATGAAACCTTTGCTTATGCAGGATATTTTCTACATTTCTAAAACATGCTGTTTTATCATCTAATCGCATCAGGTGCAATTTTTCCACACCACCATTACTAATTTATTGTAGATAGTCCAAATGGCCAAGTCGTCGCACTGTGTTGGACAGCGGACACCGCCACAGTCACTATTACACGAAACGACGCGCGTTTTATTTGTGGGAACCAACATTAATTAAACTCGCTGTGAATCTGTGTGTAATAATTAAAAAACCAACCACAAATGGTGTTATTTGCTGACGATCCTTCCGTAATTTTTAAGATAAATAAACGTGTATCAAATCTTGACGACGTAAATAACGCCCTACTGCAAGTGCAAAATTGGTTCACTGCTAATAGTTTAGTATTAAATGGGAAAAAAACTATGCATAAGATTTGCTTTACCGAATATTAAAAGTACTGATTGTGACATAGTATTGAATAAAGAGAAACTAGAATTCGTCGATAAAACTGTTTTCCTGGGGATAACGCTCGACTCAAGGCTGCAATGAGGTCCTCATTTAACATCTCTTGCAGGACGGCTAAGTTCAGCAGCATATGCTGTAAGAACAATCCGTCAGTTTACTAATGTAGGTAGATACCGCGAGACTAGTCTATTTCAGTTATTTTCACAGTATCATGTCTTACGGTATTTTATTATGGGGTCGGGCTGCAGTTTTTATTCTGCAAAGAGCCATCAGAGCAATATATGGCCTCCGCAGGTGCGATTCTCTAAGGGATCTGTTTATGACGGTACCTTGTCAATATATCTATGAAAACATCATGTACCTACGTAAGGAAAATTTTAAATCTTTTCAGTAAAAGAGGTGCCAGACACACCTATAGAACTAGAAATAGGGACCAATTAGTTCAACCAGGTTTCAGGCTGGCTAAAGTAGACTCTTCCTTCATGGGGTACTGTTTAAAATGTTACAATGAAATACCTCCTCATATACTCCAACTCAATGAAACGAAATTCAAATCTTACATAAAACGCACACTATGCAGCCAAACATATTATAAGTTGGGGGATTACATCGCTGACAAAAATGCTTGGCTAAACGCTGGTCCTGCTCCACAGGACGCATAAATTGATTAGCATTTGAAAATACTCCACACACGCCTACCCTACCTACATACTGTTAGAGCTGCTGAAGATTTTAAAATACTATTTTGCATTATATAAATTCAATCTCCTAGTATTGTATAATTGCATAGCACATATGTGAGTACTATGTACATACTATAAAGCTTCCATTTACTGGATACGTCTTTCATTGACTTGAATGTACCTTGGCGGCTGAGAGTATGTCATGCTCACTCTAATGTCTCGCTGATGGTGGTGCATGTGTTGGATCATTTAGCTCCCTTCAAAATGGTTGAGCTGAATGGTGCTAATCTATGCGTCATGTTCGTGAACGGGCGCCGTCAGTAGGGACTGGTCAACTCTTTGCTGCCGTGGCTTATTTTGATTTAAATTAATATTTGAATTGTTTTTTTATCTTTTCATTATGGACGCTTTTAACGTTCGGCATTGTTCTCACATGCATCATTTTTACATGAATGATGTAACCAATACTTTGTAACCATATTATTGTGATTTAAAAGAGTGTCCGTGGAGTTTCTTGCCTGCAGTGCGATTCTGTAACCATCTCACCGTGAAAACTTAGGTGAAGTGAGCGTGGAGTGAGCTGTCATTCCAACTAATGCTTAGGGGTATTCACTATTGACAGCTCACTCTAAGCTCACTTCATCTGACTTTTCACGGTGAGATTTTTACAGAATCGATCGGCTGTTCTTCTCCATAGGTACCCACTACGCTTTGGAATGGGCAACTAGCTTCATCTTTTTGACTGACCGACCCTTGATAATTCACAAGTACCTGCAGCCTAATTGCGGAACCATTTTCGGCAAATGATTAATTGGTTTCGTTTCGATCGCTTTTTGTTTCATTTCACGATTTTCGTATTGCGTAACTCCACTATCATGTAATAGCAACAGCTGTTGGTTTGAAACGCTACAGAGTGAACGATATGTGCATAAGAGAATCGTAAAATGAAACAAAAAGCGATCGAAACGAAACCAATTAATCTCAATCATTTGCCGAAAATGGTTACGCAATTAGGCTGCTGTAATTGGTTTAGTTGAAATAAAAAGTTTGAGTTTGAGTTTTGTATGAAGACGAGTAGCGTCAGCACATAACACATAGAAAGAAGAAGAAAGAATGAAAATACGTTTATTTGCGGCAAACACACACACACACACACATACACTTCGGACTTCGCCGTTATCTCTGCCGGTACCGAGAGCTCCTGCGCATACACACACAGCGTGTTGTACACCTAACCAACCACAAGTAAGGAGCGCGTCGAGCCGTAAAATAAAAACACTGTACAGCTTTTTTGTGACTACTAGCGCCAAACGGGGCTTGTTATGAAATATATCCATTGTGTAAGGCAGGGAATAATGAAACAAATAGTAAATTTCAACATTTATTACTCTACATATCGATAATAGCTATTTGATTGACAAAGTAAATCATTAGACAAGTTGCTGTATAAGTATAACATGATTGGTTGATCTGTAACACTCTTAGCTTAAAAAATAAAATAATAACAGTTGTTAAAAGATGATAAAGAAACTGATCCAATGCCTTACTTCTTGAGACTGCAGTTGTGTGTGAAAAAGTTGCGGAATGGAACACAAACAGACCCACCCATAGAGCATTTTACGTATTTTTTTAGAATCGTAAACAGTTTTTCTCTTTTTACGTATTGAAATATTCTCCATATGCAGCATATTTCGTTTACTTATTTACATAAAATCACACGCAGAACATAAAAATACATGAAAATAAATCCCGCCAATTTATTGAACAGACCTCGTCCCATCTCTTTCCCACACACATAACCGCTGTCTATGCGTCTCGCTCGCACGGCTGGCGCCGTTTACTCAGTCATCCAGTAGAAGCGAGAGCCGAATCTTGCTGGTTTCTTCTCTGCATCCTCTGGTAATGCTGGAGTAGCATCTGGGTAGACCGCCTTCGGTTCTTCCAAAGGCTTTGGCCTGGAAAAAATTTAAAACAAAATGTTGTCAGTGAAAAATCAATCTAATACAATGAAAATAAGACCGAAAATGGAATAACATAACATGTTATTTGATATAATGGAGCCAGTGAATTGAAATTTTGTACATAGGTAGGCAAAACCTGCAGAACCACATGGTTACATAATTATTTTGCTATGGGCACGTACAGACGCCAGCACATCAAGCTACTACAATCTGTCAAATTTCATTAAAAGATTTTCCACTTTATCGCTAAAGCATTAGGTTCAAAGTTGATTGGAAAAATTTGACAGTTTCGGGTAGCTTGATCTGCTGGCGTCTGTACATAAATAGGGCAATACAATACATGAGTACCGGCGAATAATAGTGTATACAATTGTTGGTGAACCAATAAATAAATAAATAAATAGGATAATAGCTATTTTAAAACTAAAAGTGAAACTCTTTGTTTTGTGCGAGTGCCAATAACGTCGATGTAATCACCATTTGGGATCCCCACCACAATTGGAATATGGATAACCGCGAAGGGGGTAATGTGCGGCGCAAGTGACGTCACAATCCCGACTATAGTATAATTATTAATTGAACGTAACTTACGCCCCGCAACTGTAGGCATGCGTTATAGCGAGCGTATGTATAAAAGCCCTAAAGCGAACCTCGCGCTTCAAATCTAATTTATCTGCCTTTTTAAAAACCTGCAGAGATAAGGTTTTCATTCTATGTAGATGTTTAGGGAGGGCAGATAAATTAATTGACAATAAAACTTACCTCTTAGAATCATGCACGCGAGCCTCGCAGAAGTAGCCGAATGAGGGACGTTCGATGTTCAATTTCTCAAACACGCACTTGTCAAACACACCTTGAGTCTTGCGGCATCTGAAACAAACGGTTAAGAATCATTATGATCACCCTATAATGTTCCCACTGCTGGGACACAGCCCTCCTCTCGGGAAGAGGGCGTGGACCGAAATCTACTACGCGGGCCCAGTGCGGATAGATCTCACATGTCTTCGAATGTTTGGTTCTGGGACGTCCCGGTTTCTAGTATCGTCATCACTCTCCTGCCCTTATTCCAATTATTATCTTTTTTTTTTTTTTTTCGGGATGGGAAATCATCAAATGACCCCTCCCGCTCTGGGTGGAGCGGAAGGGAGTGTCAGACTCTTACTGACTAAAACCCACCCATGTTCCTTCCTTCGCCCTTTATGTTCCGGGGTAGCGGTAACCCTTTCGGACAATCCCGCTAATATTATCTTCAAGGCTAGAGTGAATAGGCTCATAATAAATTAGTGCGCTTTACCGTCAACGATTGCATGACTGCTTTCCATCAGGCGGGATCGCAGTCAAGCACTGGTTTATACCATTAAAATTTTTTTTTTTTGATTTGGCGCAACTTTGTCTTTTCTTGCATACTTCTTTATTAGACAATTACATCGTACCATGTAATCAGGCTTTAACGTTAAATTAATATAGTTGTGTAAGCACGACAGTTTGCATAATGTAGTAAACTAGACACTCCCCCAGAATCATCATCTGCCTAGCCTTTTCCCAACTATGTTGGGGTCGGCTTCCAGTCTAACCGGATGCAGCTGAATACCAGTATTTTACATGGAGCGACTACCTATCTGACCTCCACAACCCAGTTACTGGGTAATACGATACCCCTTGGTAAGATTGGTTGTCAGACTTTCGGGCTACTGACGACCCGTAACGACTGTCAAAGATCCACGAATGACAGCCGGGACCAACAGCGTAACGTGCTTTCCGAGGCACGAAGGGGTCTTGGTATGTGAAGATGGTCACCCATCCACTGTCCAACCGCGGCAAGCGTAGCTTAACCTGATCGATCGACCTGTGCGGCTGTTATTACTTAGCCACAAGCCCCTCTCTCCCACACTCCCCCAGACTATATACCAGATTAATCTTTTCAGCCATGTAATTCATGGCTGAAAAGATTAATCTCTAACTTTTCTTCAAGTTGGATCTCTGGTATCGCTGACTTGGGCGTATGAGCCTGTTCATATATTCGAGGCGCTTCGAGGGCCTCAATCCCATACTCGTATGCGTAGATGCGCATAACACATCTTACTTACTACACAGATTAACAGACGTTTTATGAATTATATCCACCAACTACACAGATGGTGCAAAGTCGTCACACAGTGGGTGCCTGAAGATCGGCGTCGCCACCGAGGCAGGCCTAAGAAATGACGATTTGGACTCGTTCCTAACCTATTGTACGGACTAGGCACAGGACAAAGACAAGTGGAAAAATATTGGGGGAGATCTTTGCCCAGCTGTGGGAGTAGAAGGGTTAACGAAAAAAAAACCATTTATTATTACAGTAGAATCCGTTCATTATGACTCCGCCTATTATAACGTGATTAGACAACGAAGTTTGGTTTTCATATAAAAATCTTCGTAAGAATTCCGGATATAATGACTCCGCTTACAGTGACATGTCGCTTATTATGACCCATTTTTAATCAATTTTGTCCGTTTATAGTGACCGACATGATTCTTTACACCTTCGACAATGTTCTAAGTGGCTTGTTTTTGTTTTAAATCTCAGTGGGTAATTGACAGTTGAACGTTACGCATTTTTTGTGATATCCTATGTAAAAAAATGAAAAATATACATACATACCATGTATTACGTGCAATTTTTGTTTTGATTTAATATGCTATGTTTCTCTATCAAAATAAGTATTTATCTAAAAAAAGAAGGTTTTCTTTTTCTCACAAAAATGCTTTGTATAACGTCCGCTTAGTATGACATGTTCGTCAATTCCCTTTGATGCCATTATAAACGGATTCTACTGTACAAGCCTGTATTGTAATGTCCCACTGCAGGGCCTCCCTACTCTTCTTTCATTTCTCTGTCTAGATCCACTTTGATAAGGGCCAGTCCTTATCGAAGCAGTCAACTCATTCCGCCATCTCTGTCTATCGTGAGTTTGGGCCATTGTTCGTCTGACAAGCGGCAGATGTGTCCAGCCCAGTCCCATTTTAGTGTGGCAATTTTCCGAGTGACATCAGTTACCTATTTGTATGATGGAAAATATAGATTTTACCAACTTTTGGTAATTGAGAGCAGTGGTGGCCCAGTGGTAATGGCCGCGACATAAAGAGTTGTAGGTCGTGGGTTCGAACCCAGACAGGAGCTTTACTTTGTTGCTCGCAAAACATTAAAAGAAAACATCGTGAATAAGCTGAAGAGAAACAAAAATCTTACTGTTTCAAGGTAAAATCGCCAGAACTCTTATCAATGCAGTGGCTGTACTGGTTGAACTCGTCCAGGCAAGACTTCTTCACTTTGCGGAAGAAATCCATTGTGCATGCGGTGACCGCTTTACCTTCATTAAGGCATTTCCGCGGGTCCTTCTCCTCCAAACGACAGAGCATGAACTCCTGGAAAATGGTAGGCAAGGATATTTTAATAAATACATTGAAATTAAAAGATATATCCTTCATAAATATGAAGACATTCTGGTACTTGAAGAAAAATAGTTGTTTAAAGGGCAGAATTAAAAACTAATAAAATAGAAAATGTGCACAGTTATTGCAAGAACCAGCTCATATCATACATTACAGAAGGTCTTGAATTAGTATTGCATGTTTCTAAATCACTGATTAAAACATAAATCTAATGGAATAGTGTTTATTTTGTCATTCTATTGGCTAGTTCCATAGTCTATAGTGCCTTGGGCCCTTGGCTGACTAAGTGAACAATTTTCAAAAACAGTTTTATTGAATAACATTAGCAAGTGACATGGAATGACAAATCGGTCATAGACTTTAAACTAGATTCTACGTTATTGGTTACTGTAATTATAGTCGCTTCGAAAATGAAAATTTATCGTAAAATTTATCATAACATAACCTCAATAAAACATTGATTATGCAATCAATTTAACTCTAACATACAACAAATGCAGATCTATAACATAAAAGTCATAGTAATCAACGTTTAATAAATAACTTAATAGTTTTACTCACATTATTAGCCTGTTCACAATATTTTCCTATATGAAAAGAACCAGCGAATAGAGTTGCTGACGATACATTGAGCTCATCCACCGTCAAATCGGAATCTTCCGGCAGATGAACATCCGTGGACACAACCATTTTATCTTATTTTATTACACACGAGCAATTTAGATGTTATTTTCCAAAATAAATAGTGAATTTCTTCCACAAAAATTCGTGGAAGAAATTTGAAAGTAATCCGATAACTTTTAGATGATCGGTTTGTTACGGATGAAAGAGATAAATGGTCACATATTACACAAGCGCGAAAGAGGTAGATGAAAGAAATGAAGTTTTTTAATTTCATAGGGTAATATCACTTGACATTGACAGAAAAGTTGAAAATTACGTTTCAGTTCACGTAACAGAAAAAATTCTAATAATTAAAATAAAACAAAAAGATTGCAAGCATGCGTATTATTCATTTATAATAACTAAAATTAAGACTAGAATCAACAAAAATCGTAATTATTTAGGGATCACAAAATGTATTATCAGAGGCCCGGTTTATCGTTTCATGTTTTCATAATGTTTCGAATAGTAAGCTTCAATCGGCATATTATATTCTTGTTCACCTATAAATAAAATAAATTATTCAATTACACGTTCTATAATTATGTACAAACCAGAGTATAATAATTAATTTTTCTTTACCTTCGTAAACATCAAAGTTTTCTGAAGGCAGCTGATAGAACTTGGGGATGTCATAACGGTTTTCCTGTGAAGTAAGTGAAAGAAACGTTACTCACATATTTTACCGAATCATAATCCTTCTGCATTGCTGTTCTGTAACCATCTCACCGTGAAAACTTAGGTGAAGTGAGCTTGAAGTGAGCGTCATTCTAGGGATTGACATTATTGACAGCTCACTTCACCTAAGTTTTCACGGTGAGATGGTTACGGAATAAACTAGCTGATCTTCGGTCTCCGAGCGGCCAATTTCAACGGACGCTAGCCAACTACCCAGCAGGAGATCCCTTCCCTCATTCTCATACCCCGCTTAACCGCTAGGTAGTACGACAATCTCACACGACCGGACTAAAAGTCTGAACATGTAACTTTTATGGTGCACAAAGTTTAAATCCATACATACTAAAATTATAAATTCGAAAATAACTCTGTCTGTATGTTACCTTTTCATGAGTTCAATAATATTTGGCATGGAGGTAGATAACATCCTGGGAAAGGCTACTTTTTGTGCCGGTAGCACGTTCCCTTGGGATAATTTCTGACAAACGCGAGCGAAGGCGCTGGTAGAAGTTAGTCTTAAATAAATACATGTTCGCGATTATATGCTCGTGCTCTCAGAGGCACGAGGGCGTCACACTATCAACTTTCTAAACTCAAGAGTTTTATTGATCCGACCCGGGATTCGAACCCGGTATCTCAACATCCGCAGCCACATAAATAAGCTAGCTTATGACGGAGTCAACGTACAGGATTAAAACGTTAAGAACAGCCGATCGATTCTGTAAAAATCTCACCGTGAAAAGTTAGGTGATGTGAGCTTAGAGTGAGCTGTCAAAAGTGTCAATCCCTTAGCATTAGTTAGAATGACAGCTCATTCCACGCTCACTTCACCTAAGTTTTCACGTGAGATGGTTACAGAATCGAACTGCAGGCCCATTCCGTAATAAAAAAAATGCCGGAGATATGGGGTCACCCGACGAGTTGAATTGAGAATTCGAGAACCTCGTTCTTTTTTTTAGTAGGTTATAAAATAAGAAAATTTGATTTAAAAAATAGACTTACCGAGTCATAGTTCCTTCTGCCCATACGTGGTATATTTTTATTCGTTTTAATAACATAGCCCATGCTACCTTGATCGAATGGAATTTCTTCATTACTTCTCCCAACCCTTGGTACATTATTAGGCTTTATAAAAGAACCTTCAGCTCCACTGAAAAAGTGGATGAGGCAGTATGCCATCAATACCGTTGCTAACTTAGAGTTCATTTTAAAAGTTTACGAAATGGCGGGAGAGTCGTAGAGAGCCGAAAACTGAATGATGTGTAGTTGAAATAATCTGGTTATTTTATACTAAAAGGTTTCGATTGCTCCCGTATTTTGTAAAGATCTGATCAAAACTCATTTACGCTTTCAGAATAATAAATAGGTGCAAAATTTTATCAGCGAATTCATCATGCGGGTATGAAGATTGTATCTATGGTGGGTAGAAACAGTGAACTCTCCTTTACACAATGGTCCATGTTAGCAAAACTTAGGTACCCTGCTTCTTTTCTATCATCTTTTTTCTTTTACTGCCCCGTTGGTCTCGTGGTCGCAAGCGCGACGGCTGAGCGTGGGGTCCTGGGTTCGATCCCCGGGTAGGGCAAAGTGTTATTGAGTTTTTCCATTAGGAATTTCTTAGTAACAGCCCGGAGTTTGGAAGTTGGCGGTGTGATACCACCGTGCGTCGGAAAGCACGTTAAGCCGTTGGTCCTGCGCCTGATCTCTCCAGTCGTATCGGATTCCCGTCCCATCGGACTATGAGAGTCAGGGAAGAGGGAGTGCACCTGTGTCTGCACGCACACTTGTGCAATGAGAGAAAAATCCTATTGTTTCTTATATGACGCATTAAGTACAGACGCCAGTAGGTCAAGCTACCCGAAACTGTCAAATTTTCCCAATCAACCTTGAACCTTAATGCTTTAGCGATAAAGTTGAAAATCTATTAAAGAAATTTGACAGATTGTAGTAACTTGATGTGCTGGCGTCCGTACCATCATACCATAAACACATCTGCCTAGCCCTTTGGAGAATACTGGCGCCATGTTATGTTCAATTTCATCAAACAATCCCGTTTTGCGCTCTTCTCGGTTGAGCGACCCACAGACGGAGCTAAACTTTATATTAAAAAAAAAAAACATCCCCTCAGTAATAATTGAGCTGGGAATAGAACCCATCTCAATCAGTCAAATCAGTTAACAAGTACCAAATAGATACTCGACGGTTATGGCGTAGTAGTTGCAAATCTTCTCAATAATATCTAAATAATATTCTTTGTATTTATTTTCCCATAATAAGTCATTTATTTGATTTTTATAACAATAATTTAGTATTCGTAACATTGAGTAATGAACTGACAGTTGATTGGAATATGGCGGGAAAGTGTACAAAAAAGGGAGGCAAATCTTTTCTAACGGTGATGATATTGTGGAATAGTGATAAGGACGTTGCTCTGCCTAAATACAGACTTGAGTGTGAATTGGACGTAGTTTAGCAGAAAGGACTCAATGCACAAAAACATTTTTTGAGTTATCAAGGTTTTAAGTTTAGATTTCTATTGCTGCAATGATGTTGTATATGTAATATTTTGAAAAATTATCACTTATGGGCAAATATACCAATATTTTTATGAGTCAAGTTGTATTACATAGACTAACGAACTTTTCGAGTTATTGGGAAGAATGTGGGTTGAGTCCTTTTTGCTAAACTACGTCCAATTATAGTTCGTGTTTAATTGTGTAAACCCTGCTACTGAACAACACATCACTTTTATGGGTAGGTACTAGCATAATCAGGCTATAATGTTCCTAGTTCCCACTGCTGGGACATAGGCCCCCTTTCTTCGAGGGGAAGTGGTCTGCAATATACCACGCGGGCCCAGTGCGGGTCGGTAGATGTCGCATGACCTAGAATATTTGTTCTATTCGACGTTTTCCTTCATCGTTTTGAGAGCAGTGGTGATGAAATTATGTACACAAAGTAAAGCGCCTGCCTGGATTCGAATTCACGACCCGAAGTCAGGGCCGTTACCACTAGGCTACCACTGCTCCTGACCCATATAATATGAACTTAACTGGTGAAATACGGGTGCACTGTACACCTCTGCCTAGTCCTTCGCGGAATACAAGCGTGATGTTATGCTCTTACTCAATTTCATCACAAAATCCTGCATCCTAATTGCGCAACACACTATAAATTTCAATCTGAATCATTTTGAAAGATATTCCTAATCAAAAATGTGTCTGCTCAACAACGTTAATAACGCAATGAATGTTGTTGAACTGTCAAAATAAAACCCATTGCTACCGATAGTGTGTTACGCAATTACCCCGCTGTTCTGCGCTCTTCTCGAGTTTAAAGAAAAAATTTTTCTTCAGCAATGCATTTTTTTTCCACTCAGCTGACATGTTTGTATTAAAAGGCTGCTTCTTCGCTAGTATCGGAACGAACTAAACGAGAATAAATAATATATATATTTTTTTTTTTTTGGCGATTTTTATCGAAACAGATATGTCAATCCCATCGTGCCTTTTACTATTGTTACATTAAACTTTATAATTAACAGATAAACTATACTAACCAGTTACACAATTATATAAAATACTTGGGGTAAGGTTAGAAGTCACTGATGAAGGACTGTTATTAAATGACTTAACTTTTTGGCAGCTTCTGAAGTTGGTTGGGATAAAATTGATTGTATTAATCGTACGTCAAGCCTATTTAAGCTCAATTCCTTCAAAAGTGACTCCCTCTCGCGCCTGTTGCGGACACAATCCATCAGCAAATGCTGCACGTCCTCAATCTGATCACATTCTCTGCAATTCGGAGAATCAGTTTTTTTCATAAGGAATGCAAACTTCGCTGATGGATAGTGTTCAGAGCGGAGTCTTAAAATTAATTTAATATAATGTCTACTTAGTTGATCGACATCGAACCAAAGTGCACGAGGAGGTTCGCGTTGTATGCTCCTATACCATAAACCCTTTTGCTGACTTATACTTTCAAAGTGTTGTTTCCAAGATTTAATTTAATATGTAAAACAAGTAAATTTTGTTTTCGAGGTTTTTACTGCAAGGTGAAGCTATGCAATAAGCAGCTAAAAATGTAATAAGAAATAAAACAATACACGTTTTTAATGAAATCTCCGTAAACTTTATTTTTATTACTCTTATATTAAAACAATATACTTACAAATAAATTTAATGTCTATTATTCTGCGCTAGTGTTTCCGGTATAAACACTTGGTACTTCGGTGTGGTACCGCCTTTCTCTATGATGGCGCGAACCAGAGAGAATGGGTCCAGCTTCTTTTTCACGACAAGGAATCTGAAATGAAAGAGCATTACAATATTAGAACGTCTTGGGTGTAAACAAATTGTTAGAAGTATGATCAACCGCACACACAGGTAATTCTTGAACAATAAAACCGCCCTTAGGCGGTTGGGTGGGTAGCCTGTGTGTGTGGGTGACTCCTACCCTAAGGACTGGCCGGAACTCGCAATAGACAGAATTGTGTGGAAAAGGGAGCGAGAGAGTGTCAGACTCTTACTGACTAAAACCCACCCATGTTCCTTCCTTTGCCCTTTATGTTCCGGGGTAGCGGTAACCCTTTCGGACAATCCCGCTGACCCGGCAGGCTTCGGCCCTAAGGAGCCCCTCAAATTATGCTGACAACTCTTTGAGGCGCGCGTGGAGCACTTACGCGCCGTCCCGCACGGGCCTGGGGGTCTACTACGAAGTGCGAAGTGCGAATGATCGGATCGGACCGACACATGGCCGAACCGACCATTAATGAAAAATGCGAAAAAAGTTCGGATCGGCTCATTTGGGTCGGGACCATAGTCAATAGTCGAAAGAGTGTAGGAGTGTAGGATCGGGACCGACCGAACTAAATGGTAAGGTCGTAGCAGGAAACTGCCGAACATTCGGCCGATACCACTTCGGAGTAGACCCCCTGGTCCTGATCGGGCAGTGAGCTACCCATTGCTCTCCGCCCGCAGGCCCGCGCCTACGGTGGCCGGGAGTCGTCACGCGGCTCCCGACGCCCGGAGCGTCTCCCGCGGCGGCTGGGACGGGAGGCTCTCTCCCTCATCCGTCCCGCCACCTCCTTCGCTAGCATGACTGCTTCGCAGAAGGAGGCGACTGCCCACTCCCTCTCGCCCCGGACCATGGCTTGCACCAGAGCCGGGCGCGAGAGGCCGCCGCCGCTGGAGAGGGAGGCCTTTGCCCTGCAGACTGCAACGGGACAATTCAGGCTAGTTTAGATTAGATAGATTATTACTACAACTTATACAGGGTCATATTAAATTACCTAGCGAAACTCTGCAGACGTGATGGATATCGATATTTAAACACGATAAAATAAAATAAATTAAATGATTTGATGTTTTTTTTTTTGGGTCAAAGGCCTCTGGTAGCTTTGTTACTTGAATTTGAGTTGAGAAAATTTTGTTTTCTTTTGTTATTATCGTGTTTACATATCGAAACTCATCACGTCTGTGAAGTTTAGACAAAAAACAGGTTGTTTAAACTGTTATTTCAAGGTACACTGCGGTCGATGGTCCCGTAGAAAAACCATCAAATTAATTTATTTTTTGTTTTAAGTATCATGTTTAGATATCGATACACGATCACATCTGCGGAGTTTCGCTAGCTAATTTAATTTGACCCTGAAGACGCTGACAATGACAAGTTCTTATTGCACGAGAACTAACATTATAGGTCTGTAGGTTTAGTTTTCGTGTCATGTAGCGTTGGACTTATTGTAATCACTGTTCGCGATTTATTTCCCAAACATGTATACAAATATGAGTATTTGGAAAAATAACTTTAATTCCTACACCATAAAGTTCAGTTTACGCTACAACTTCAAACATTGTTATAAAATTTTAAATAGTCCTACTCACTCTGAATCAACTTAATTACCACTAAAATAGAGTTGATATTTGTTTAACTTGAAATAACACCAATTGGAAACATACATTTGAATAGACCTTAGACACTTATAGAGGCCCATGAAAAATCTCAAGGGCTACCAATCTGTCAGCCCCTCAAGTTCAAGGTCGAAAGTGTCGGACGTTACCGTTGCATTATATTAAAAATAGTCTCCGTCTTTATTTATTTATTTATTTGGGACAAACAAACAGTAACTCATTATATCTATCTACGCAAACAATATAAACAAAGATATTATATAAATGTGAAACTCATATAAGACTTGAAGTAGGTAGAAATAATGTGTGTGTGTGTGTGTGTATGAGTCTTTAACAAAAAAAAACACATACGGCCTTATTACGTTATCTTTAGACCGAAGTTTAAACCATCAACCCATTTTTTTTTTAAATTTCGAACTATTTTCCGACAAAGTTTAAATTCTTATTACAAAAACAGACCCAAAAACCGAGTCTACGTTGTCAACTTTGCATTAAGAACTTTACGTTTGTCGGAATAAAGTTCAAAATACAGTAACTGGCTCGAAGGTTTAGGCTAGGTATACAGTTAGAACTCGTTTTGTAATAAGACGGTCAAGGTCAAACCAACCTCTCATCTCCTTCACCATAACTCCTCGACGCGAGTCCAGACTTCTGCGAAACTTGATGTAGTACCGCACGTTCTTCTTTAGAGAAGTCGTTTGTGAACACAAGGTCAAGGTCAAAAGTATCGGATGCTATGTAGCGCTGCATTAGACCATGGGCCGCTCGGCGGAGCATGCGAACGTCTTGAGCGCTGCCGAGGCCAGCTCGATTTACCTGTGTATAAATAGTAAAATATAAAATACTAATTGTGTGCCTTAGGTTACCAACCGAAACTCTGAATCGAAGTCGGTTAAGTGATAGTCGGACTCAAACACGAAGGGTTCCGTATCGCCGTACAATATCTAATACTATATATATATTTTTTTAAACACGTTTCTTGACCCCCTTTAATTTTTCATTTTACTTAAAAAAAAGAAATAGCACTGTTTTCAACTGTCTAGCTATTACAGTTCATGAGAACAGCCCATTAAAAAAAATAAACACGTTTCTTATGTGGACCCCCTTTAAATGTAACTTTTTTATATTTTTTTTATAGCGGCAATAGAAATAGACACTCTGTGAACAACTGTCTACCTATTACGGATCATGAGATACAGCCCGCTGACAGACCCACGGACGGACAGCAGAGGCTAAGTAATAAGGTTAACATTAATGTTGTGTTGTTGTTGTTTGTTGTTGTTATTGTTGTTGATCATTGCTGTTGTTTAATTGTTGTTGTTGTTGTTTGTTGTTGTTGTTTGTTGTTGTGTTGTGTTTTTAAAAACTGAAAAAATTACTTCAGTTTCAGAAGGTAGCTATGGTTGTTTTGTTTGATTCATTTTTTGCCAAAGAGCACTCATCAGAACTAGACCGATTTTTTTTAACTCTGTTTAAAAGAGTCTCAGGGCTGATATTCATGTCAAAAAGTGCATTATTAGATATTTTTTTAAATAAAATGGAACCCGCACGCAATCACATTCTGAATCATTTTGAAGGCTAATTGCTATAAAAGGCTATTGCTAATCCATTGCTTCAAATGTTCGAAAAAATTGTCAGAACGCAAGTTCAACAACCTAAAAAACGCAATGAATGTTGTTTAACTTTCAAAACGAACGCCATTGCTACTGTTAGAATGTCATGCCATTACCCCGCCGTTTATCTGGTGAAAACCACACTGTGTTATTGCACCATCCGACAGTGTCGCCAATAAGGGGAAAATCTGGGAAGTAATGACAAAAGTCCAGCGTTCTTACTCTTTGAGTACGGAACCCTAAAATCTCTGATAATCCGATCCATACTCACCATTTGTAAGTTAGGTTTGATGGGTTCTGATATGCCTTGCGCGTCGACGCCCAGACCACCGCCTTGCCAACCCATCATCTTCATCATTCTGGAAAATAAATAAAAAAAACTTATAACGGTCAGCCCCCAAAACGCCCACGCTTTATCTATACATACAGGGTTAATTTAAATTGGTTAGCACCATGCAGACGCGGTGGGTGTCGTTATACGTATAAACGTGATTCAAACAAAAAATAAATAATTAATATGTTGTTTTTTTTGTGGGACCATCGACCGCTATTATTGTAGTCCAGGTGTAGGTAGAGTGTTATTGAGATTCTCCAACAGAAAATTCCCATTAGCAGGTTGGATTCCACCCCATGCTACATGGGACTTCTCTGCCTACAATACTAACTTCATCGCCACAGTATTCTCCACCGGAGTCCCGAACACGTCATCCTTCTTCTTTCCAGATACATCGCTGACGCTGATCCTTGCGTCTCCTTGCGCTATAAACTGCTCTTTTATTAACACGCTGACTACTTCGCGACGTAACCTCTGTAAACAAAGATAGTACAATATAAAAAAAAGAGTTATAACAGTCCACTCGCCTTTCGTTTTGCTCCACTATGAACTATCGTCGCGGACGTTGGTACTTCGAGCCGGATTTACACAAGAACTACGATCTACCGTCGCGGACATTGGTTTTTCGAGCCGGATTTACACAATAGAGTTGTGATTTAACGTTTAATGTATATAAGACTTGCGTTATGAAATATAACAAACCTCCCAAGCTATAATTTCGGTCGCATTCCTCGCTTCTATTTTAGTCTCGCCAGGAGCTTCCGCCAGGAGCTGCTGGTTGACGCACAAGGAGTAAACTTTGTTTTCATATCCATTTGTTAGGTTCACACCACAGACTTGACAGCTGGCTGAAAAATACGGAGTAGGATTATCTTGAAAGAGGGTAATGTTGAAAAAGTTTTTATTGCTAAATAAATGGCTTTAATTCTATACTAAAATTATAAGGAGGTAATATTACCTCCTTATAATTTTAGTACATTACCCATGTTGAAAAAGTGTTTATTGCTAAATAAAAGGCTTTAATTCTATACTAAAATTATAAGGAGGTAAAATTTGTGAGTTTGTATGTAGGGGCAGAGGCTAGTCTTCGGAACTTCTGATCTTAATCAGATCAGAAGTTCCGAAGTCCGAAAATCCTTTCAATAATGGGAAGCTACAGTATTGCCGAATGTCATAATTTCACGCGGACGAAGTCACTGGTAAGGCAGTTCTGACTATAGTACCTGACATTGTATAATTCTTGGTATGATAGAAAGTCTTCATGAATAAAGGCTTTCTACAAGCCTTTATTTTTAATTAGTGTCAGTGTGGTTTTTAATTTCCAAAATATGCAAAAGCTAATCCAAAATACAGATATCTCAGACTCACTTTGTATATTCCACAGTTTCCTCGCCCACGGTCGGATCAACAGCACAATACGGCCAAACGGAGATTGAAACATGTTCTCTCTAAACAATCTTACATCCAAACATTTTATATTGGACATTTCTTTTATATAGTCATCTGCATGCATATGATCTGTATTTCTCCTTTCACTCGTAGGCGTCTGGTCTGCGGTCTTAGCGTCCATTTCAATATCATCGCCTGATGCCTCATTTTTGTGACCTTCGTCATCAGAAATGTCCTTTTGTTCCGTTTCGTGGTCTGCTGTTTGGCCTTGGGGTACAAATGCAATACGGCCAGACTTAAGTTTGCCATCAGTAACAATTTCCCCCCCAACGCGTTTGATGCCTCGTGCTCTGTCCTCGGCGGCTGTTGATGCGGAGACGAATGTTCTTTGCAGTTTGGTTTTCTTTTTGTCTTTATATTTTTGGCCGACCTGGAAGATTAGAGTTTAATATTACTATGGTGGAATATGACATAACATCACGCCTGCATTACCAAGACATAGATGAGCACATATGAAACTGATCCAGAACTGATATTTGGAATCCCTTTGAAAAGAAGTCCCGAGGACTCAAAAATCAAACTCAAAAGTCATTTATAGTTCAGTTAGAAATTTGATTGTATACAATACTAGGTAACTAACTTTTTATGTTCTGTGTCTAGTAATTAACATTACAAGACACAGAACATAAAATTAAATTATTTGCCATATGTCAGCTAGCCAACGCCAATATACCAACAAATATAATAAAAAACTATATGTGTACACAAGCTAAAAAATAATTAATTAAAATTAAAATGTAAATAAAAACTTACTACCTAAATAAAAGCCTCCAGGCATAAAGGGTGTGACAGGCTACATAACATTCAGCGGGATTGTCCGAAAGGGTTACCGCTACCCCGGAACATAAAGGGCGAAGGAAGGAACATGGGTGGGTTTTATTCAGTAAGAGTCTGACACTCCCTTCCACTCCATCCAGAGCGGGAGGGGTCATTTGATGATTTCCCACCAGAAAAAAAAAGGGCTACATAACATCAAACCTGTAATACCCGAAAGGTTAGACAGAGGTACATATAGTAGGTACACCTACATTTCGCCAGTTATGTTTAAGTCCCATGTAATAGGGGATGAGTTTATTGCTATCAACTGGTTACAAATCCAACTCCGGACTGCTATAAATAGTATTGTATAAATTCATTGATAAATGATTTATTTTCTGTAAGGAGGTTTGTACATACAAACACTTTTACACGTCAATCATATTTTTTTTTTTAAACTATATGAGTTTGGCATTTCTTATCTGACTACTCTGTGAAGAAAGGCCTAAACAATCTCAAAGGTCAAGTCTCTTAAGTCCAGACATAATTTTTTTTTTCATCATTGTTAATGTTGTACAATCTTTGACTGACGTAAGCACGTGGTACTGAGGCATCGATGGCGTGAGCAGTAACAGTGCGGGAGTCGGGAAGGGCCGCTCAAGTTAACTCTTGCGGGTTGTAAAAGTTGTCTGTAGTTTCTGCCTATTGTGATTAAATAATAGTATATGTAGTTATAAAGTCAAAGCATTCATTTCAATTAAATCATTTACAAGAACTTTTGGATTGACGAGTTGGTCAGTATCTCTACTGTATCACGGATTTATTCAGAATCAAAAGTCATTTATTCAAATTAGGCTGAGAATCAGCACTGTTCGTACATCAAAATTACATAAGATAGTCCCCCAAAACCCCGCCCTTCACCACTTCCTAGTGCTTTTGCTGGGGAAAAGTGGTGCAACAAACTCCCCTGCAGCACAGCTGCCGTTTCAGTTAGAACAACTTGCTTCTATACAATAGCAGTATTGCTTTCAAGGAGTACATACAGTAAGCTATACTTTACTAAATATTGGATAAAATACAGATCTCATCACAAAACCAGCTAACGAGGCATAAGTAGCAGGATTCATAAGATACTCGAAAGTCATCATGTGCGTAGCCTTTTCCCAACTATGTTGGGGTCGTCTTAGAATAGAATACTCTTTATTGTACACCATACAAATTATAAAACATAAATATACATAAATCCAGTCCGTCTTCCAGTCTAACATAACCAGATGCAGCTGAATACCAGTATTTTACATGGAGTGACTAACTATCTGACTTCCACAACCCAATTACAGAGTAATATGATACACCTTGGTAAGACTGTTTGTCTGTCAGGCTTTCGGGCTTCTGACTACCCGTAAAGACTGTCAAAGATCCACGAATGGCAGCCGGGATCTTCCGGTGCATTCCGAGGTACGGTGGTGTCTTGGTATGTAAAGACGGTCACCTATCCACAGACCAACCGCGCCAAGCGTAACTTAACCTGATGTATCGATGTGCGGCTGTTATTAGTTAGTAAATTTTAGAATCAATCTCGAGCGAAATGCTATGGAAGTGCAGGCAAAACATAATAAACAATATTTTGAGGTTATGTTATTATTCTAATTGTTGTTATTGTTTGTGGGTTATGTTTACCTCGAAAGATAGTTGAGCTATCTGTTGCATAACCGGCGCAGGATATCTACAGCCCATAAACTCAATGTTTGTGTAAACACGAGCCAAACAAATTAATCTTTCTTCGGGGAAATTACTCTTCCATTTTTCCATGAAAGCTTTGCGTAGCTGCCAATGTTCTTCGCATTCGTGTTCATCTCTATATTTTTCAACATCCCAGTTCACGTCAAAGTCACCTGTTAAGTTATTTTCCGCGAAATTACCTACTGTTTTGCTGTTAGACATTTTTGTTTCGGAAAATTCACCATCAAAACATTGATCAGTGTTGCAAACTTAAAGGTCAACTTTTCTACTGTGTATTAAGAAAAGTGAATCCACAAGTTTGTTTTGGTTTTCAAAATATGTAGTTGCTCCGGGGACCCATGTGTTTGCCTAAGGTGCTAAAAGACAAAAATTGCGGGAGAAAACTCTCCGAATAAAACTTTCATAATCAGCCTATAATGTTCCCACTGCTGGGACATAGGCCTCCTCTCTGTGAGAGGGAGTGGGCCTTAATCAACCACGCGAGCCCAGTGCGGGTTGGTAGATGACGTAGATGTCACATTATCTTTGAACTTTTGGTTCTAGGACATGCCGGTTTCCTCGCGATGTTTTCCTTCACCGCTTATAGAGCAGTAGTGATGAAATAATTTACACAGAGTAACGCGCCTGTCTGGATTCGAACCTACGACCTACAACTCGTAAGTCGCGGCTGTTACCACAGGGCCACCACTGCTCTCAAAAAACTTGGAAACCCGATATTATTATTTTTTTTTAAATTGCCTAATGGCTCTGGTGTTATATTGCGTCAATTATTAGCAAAGGTGTGTGTTTTTATTATCATTTAGATCATTGCTAGAATTGGTTTTCAACTGTAATTAGGTTATTCTTGTCTGTCGTACGCCTCCAGTCTTTACCAAAACGTGAATTTCAAGTTAACAAACACAAGATAACCTAACCGATAAATTATAAAACGTTCATAATTTTATTTTATTTTCTAATAAAGCTGCTTTTTTACCAGTAGTAGACTCTTCCCTAGCCTGTCTTTTAGCAATGCCACATCATACATACAAAGTTGATACGACAGAGGGGCATTCACTGAGTACTTTGGGAGCATTCCTTTAAACTGCCTATACTAGGTACCATTTTCAAGCTCTGTACTAAAAATCAATTAAATAGGAGCAGTAGTTTAGCCGCAAATGATTTTTTAAGTTTTTGCACCATTTGAACACGATGTACAGCTTGGCAAGAAAGTCCTGAAACGGAACTAAAATATTTAATCATTGGCAACACTTGCTCTGCCTCGTCGAGTAAGGTACATATTCTGTCATTTCTTGTAATCTGTGACTGTTTCTCGTGTTATTATTTATTTATTTGCTTTATCGTGGTGATACTGGTGACCCATTGTGTTCATAATGAACAGATCTGTTATTCGCAGCTCCGCAAGAGCAATAATTTATAAAGTGTACGTGAGATATTTGGCGGAACTCGAGGCCGGACAAATCTTAACCGAAATCAACGATGTGTATGAAAGAACCGCTGAAATGACAGGTAAAATTATATTTTATACATGTAATCAGATCTAATGTGTGTATTTCAAGGTGCAATATCTATTATAAACCTTTCATACAAGTAATGAAATGTACATTCACGAATTTGAGGTTATGTTTACAAAACACATTCGGAATGCAGCGCGTTCGTATAATTTTGATACTTTTTGTTAATATTGCATAAAATAAATCACTGAACAAAAATAACTATAGTATTTTTTAGGTAAATCCATCAGTACTATAAGGCTATATTTTTAATTCATTACAATAAGTAATTGCAAATGTTTAGTTGTTTTTATTTTATTGTTCTAGGCAGTGGCTGAACAAGCGTTTCAGAGCATATCAGTTGACGACTGGAAAAATTCATGTCATCATGTCATGAAAATAGAAAAAGGTTATTTTCGAAGGGGGCAAACTGTGTATAGTGACATTGAAAAAAATATCATAAACCTACAAGATGAAAGCAGCAACAGTGACACATCTGAACATAGCCAGCAGAGTTTTGGTGAAAGCTCACACCAAGACATGGATGAAGAGTTTTCGGGCGTGGAATACTTAGAGGAAAACATTTTTTATTCTGATTAAAATTTTTGATTCTGATTAAAAAAGTTTATTCTGATTATTTTTTTAGTTTTTGATTAGAACACCAACTATGGAACATTTTGCTTGTGGTTAGAGGAGAACTTGGATTTGTGGGACACAGTGACACAGTAGTAAAGCTTCCAACTTGTCACTGGGATCTAAACCCTATTGAATTGATCTGGGGTCTTGTGAAACATAAAATTGTCTCACAAAATGTGGGATTAGTTGACATTAAAGTATTTTGAAATACCTAATAATTTTATTTTTAATTCATTAAATTAAGTAACTGCAAATGTTATCGTTCTAGGCAGTGGCTGAACAAGCGTTTCAGAGCTTTTCTTGTTTTTATAAAACCCGCTTAATTTAAAAAAAAACTAATATCAAAACCGTTTTAGTATTACTATTTAGGGTTACAACATGCATGATAGTGGCGCCACCATTATTTTCACGACTTTTTTGCCAAGCTGTATCTTTCCTAACAGCTGATTATGTCTAAGCATCCTATCCTATCCAAGGCAAAATTTGACAGTTTCGGGTAGCTTGACCTGCTGGCGTCTGTACATATACCCGGTGCGTTTGGTGAGTGCAGCAAGATAAATGAATTAAATTTTTTTTTTTGTTTGTTACTAACATAGCATATAAGTAGTGTGTATTACTCAGTCATATGGATCAAGGTCTGAAATTAAGTTATTTTATTATTTATTTATTTGCATATTGATTTGGGAATGTCGTCCAACACTTGAGGCTTCGCGTATTCTTGTGGCTGAATGACCGGCAGTGATCAGAAATATATTTACTGAAATAGTAGTATTATGATAGCCTTTACCTGGCAATAAATTTTGTCTATGTCAAAATCTGCGTTTCGTCCTTGGTTTCGTCGAAAGTAATATTTTTACGGTAATTCAGACATGCCAAGATTTTGTCCTTTTCATACTACGGAAAAATTATATTATGGTCTTGCTTTCTTGGAAATGCTAAAAATCATCGTCGAGCAAAATTGCATATTGATTTTGATTAATTGCAAAAGCGGGATGCCCACTGCCGACGGCCGGTTATTATTGAAAACAAAATCTGATTTCATTTTGATTGACCGTTGAAGGTGGGTAAGTTGGTTTCATTGAAAACAAATTTATTAAAGAAGTGTTGAAATTAAATACTTAGAGATATCTAGCCGTATTCTGTACGTGTATTTTTGTTAAAACTTTCAGAATACTTATTTATTTATTATTTGGATGCCTGAAGATTTTAACAAATTGCCCTTGGTAATATTTTTCTTTCGTGCCATGGATAAATTCTAATCATAAATTAGAAACAGCCGAAAGCTGTAGTTATTGATAACGCCGGCAAAATGTCTTTCGAAACTACCGAAGTTTCACCAAATAACAGCAAAGAGAATTCGGAGATTTTGGATGTTCCCATGGTGCCTGATGATAATAGCTGCATTGTCAATGATGTTGAAATGAGGAAGGATGAGAATAACCAGTCTATTACTGTCGAAGTATTACCTGTGGCAGTAACTGAGGAAATCCCGCCAAAATATGACTTATGCTCAGAAGCTCCGAGTACTTTTGCGTCTCCGAAAAGTAAAAAAAGAAAGCTTCCCAGATTCGACGAACTGCTAGAACAATTGCATGCGGACGTATTGGTTATGAATTTCACCAAATTACTGCTTTTCTTGGAAAGTAACAACAAGGAATTGACATTTCCTTTTGTTTTGAAATGTTATGAAAAGTTTTTTGAAATGATAGTGCAGGACTTTAACATTTTGAAATCAAAGTGTTTGGATGCAGATTACAGAGATATTTGTGATAAAATAATGGTAGCTGCGACCGGTTACTTGGTTACTTATGTCTATGAATATAGGCAGAATTTCCTAAAGTGAGTTACTAAGATATTGTTCAGTTAAAACATAGTGCACAATAATAATGTACAGACGCCAGCAGGTCAAGCTACCCGAAACTGTCAAATTTTCCCAATCAACCTTGAACCTTAAAGATTTAGCAATAAAGTTGAAAATCTATTAAAGAAATTTGACAGATTGTAGTAACTTGATGTGCTGGCGTCCGTACATAGCTTAGATTAAATTCTGTATCTAGAAATTATTGTCTATTATTAAATTTAGATGAAATTGCATGCCGATGTAAGTGGACTCTATTGTTTGCACTTAGTTGCATGTAATCATTCTGCCTAACCTTTTCCTAACTGATGGGGTTCGCTTCCAGTCAGCATTGCTAGACACCGATTTTGGTGTAACGTCTCGATCATGTTGTCTTGTCAGACTTTGGGCTTTCTGACGACCCGTAATGACTCTCAAAGAACTACAAATGACATCCGGGACCAATGGCTTAACATACTTTCCAAGGCACGGAGGGTTCTCAATAGGTAATAGATGATCACCCAACACAAACAGATCCCGGAAAGCGTAGCTTAAACTTCGATCGACCCATGGGGCTTTTATTATTTAGCCACGAGTCCCTTATTACAAGCACTTAGTTGTATGCAGATTTAGATGTTATAAATTTACAAAAGAACTTCAAAATGTTATATTTGTGTCTACCAAACTTTTATTTTCTTTATTTACAGAATAGTCATGGTGATTAAAAAAGAACCTATTATTATGATGGATCAGTCTGAAAACGGAACATATTCATTTTCTTGGTGAGTTTTATATATTAGCGACAGTCTTTACCTTGTTTTTGTATTACCTAGTTAGGTAGGTTGATCTTAATTCAAGAAAGAAAATAAATTTATTTGGGCTAGATTAAAGTTGATCGCACATTGGTCAGCAAAATACGCGCCACATGCACGTTCGAACAGATTTATACGGTGTACGGAATAAGGGGTATTTTATTTTTTCAGTTCAACGAAGAGCGTAATGCCATCATCAAGCGAAGTAGACAGCACTGAAGTACTGAGCAGGTTACCATCCCCGGGCTCTATATCTAGCGGTTTCAAATTACACTGCCTCCGCACAGCACTAGCATTCGTAAAGAATGATGTCACAGATACAAAACAATTTCCTGAAATGAATTTTGAACAGGCACACTTCATGCAGTTGTTACTTGAAAGCATTATAGTTTTCACGGAGTTTGATAATAATTTGGAAATTAAAGACTTGTACAGGTCTTTGTGGGAGGCTGTCCGAATTTACAGACTGAAATACGAGTTTAGTATTAAGTGTGAAGAAAGTTCGGGCGGAAAAAAGTAAGTTTACCTAATAGTACTACTCGATTTTTACGACCAATTTTATACCAAACTAGCTTCTGCCCGCGGCTTCGCTGATGTCGGAAATTATACCACCTGCTCATAAATCATCGTTCCCTCGGTGGTAAGCCTCGTGGTAATAGTTGTTTACAGCTAAAACTCTGGGGCAAAAACTCGGCGTGCGGCGTACCACCGGTGGCACGGCCGATTCACGCGGCACCGCTGGGTCACAGCCGCGTGAATCAAGAAGAGTTACGTTAGACTCTGATCCCGACTGTACTAGCATTGATGTTACGAGGAGTGCGAGAGGCATATTGACTACTTATTATTGGTCTCAAAAGCCTTGGTTTCGATTTCGGAATTGTCTTTTGTAATTTAGCTGATTGACAGTTGTCGGATAATAAATATTGTTATTTTCCCGTAAGGTAAAATTACAAAGTTATTTTATGTATTTTAGTTAAAAATTTCTCACTTTCTTCGGAATAACGTGACAGACGCATTTTTTACTGTTATTACAAGCGTTAGGGCGAAGGTATTTCGTTTTACACTTATTTATAAATTATAATAATAATATTGTAGAGAAAAGATTTGAATTTTGTATGGTTGTGTCTCTAACTTGGGACTGCCCCCAATGCTGGAGCAGCTGACGCACAAAAATCTTATGCACTAAGGAAAAACTATTTTTGGTATTATTTTCAGCCAGTATAAAATTACTTTTCGAAAATAACGCCACATACTTTTTTTTATTTTTATTTTTATAAAATGTATTACTGACTGCCTCGTTGGTCTAGCGGTCGCAAGCGATACTGCAGCATGAGGTCCTGGGTTCGATTCCTGGATCGGACAAAGGGTTATTGGGTTTTCCATCTCGAATTTCTCAGCAGCCGAGAGTTGCCCCATAATACATATGGGACTTAAACATAACTGGTGAAATATGGTGTACTATGTGGGTGCGTTGTACAACAATAAAAAAAATCCTTACAGTGTTGTTTTTATATTACAGGAATTTGTTGTTTGAAAAAGTACTAAAAAATACCGAAAAAGTACCATCTTTGACTTCTGTCAATTCAAACCAGATAATGTAAGTATCATTGCTTTTTTTCACCATCAAACAATTGTTTTTCTGACAATTTAACGAATTATTTTTTCGTCAGGAATCCAAAAACAGATGTCCCAAAGCCAGAGGCTCCAGAAACAGAGGCCTCAAAACCGGTGCCCTCAGAACCAGAACCCTCAAAGTCAATACCTTGGTTTCCAATGCCAGTAATCCCAAAATTACCACATATCAATCAAAACCCCACACACGTTACAAAACGCATGTTAAACAGTAAACTAAAGATGGAAAATGAGTCTCTCTTTATCAAAAGACTACCTTCCAAGTTCATTTTAGACGCTCTAAATACCATCCATGATTTTTTATTAGACGAAGACAGACATAAATTGGTATTGGTGCCAAAAACTTATACTGAACTAGATTTCTACAGGAATTGCCTCACCTGGTGTCGGACCACTTTCGTTGTGTCCAAGTTTGGCAACGAATTTCAAGAGATGCATTATCAAATTTCTTGTTTATTATTTCGTGTGAATTGTACGGTAAATAGTGGTAGTTCTAATAAGATTAATGAAACAACTGGGATTAAGTAAGTTATCTTTCTTTTTTTTTTCTTTTTAACATAACTTTATTTTATTTTATTTTATTTCAAAACGAAGTCATTTAGTCAAACTCAGCACTTTTTGAATGTCAAAATTACTTAAGTCCGTCCCCCAGAACGCTTGCCCTTCACCACTAACTAAGCTGGGAATACGTTTTATTTTCTTAAATCATGTATTGCAGGCAGGTTTTTTTTTTGTCTATAGTTTATTAGTAGTAAAATGTTATCTAAGACGAAGCATTCAATTTCGATTTTATTGCTATTATGAATATGCGAAAGAATGCGAATTTGCTTAACTTTGACAGCGAATATTTTAAAGTGTGCGGTGATTTCTTGCAATAATTACAATATTAAATTCTTATTTCTAGCGAATTTATCCGGCAGTCGACAATATGGCGGAGCTGGCTAAAAATTATTTTTCAATTCTTACAGGGAAGTTTGTTACACAAAAGAGCGGGAACATGTGCCTGTCGTGTCCATTCCTGAACCAGCACAGAGGCAAGTTTATAACCCTATTACACTACATTATATTTAGAGCTCAATATACTAGCTGACTTTTTTACCGTCTTGAAAAAAACTATAAATGGTGAATGGTAAGTAGTAAGTGAGTAGTAAGTAGCCTATGGCACAGAAATTTCTTCTTTTTTTTGTGTGTGTGCGTGTGGTTAGGACGCGAGTTATGGCATAAAACATGTTTTTCTATTATAAATGTTTTTTTATGGTTCCGTAGTTAACAAACCCTTATAGTTCCAGCATATCTGTCCGCGGCTTACCTCTCGATAGATACTCTTATGTTCTATGTTACGGGTTTGGTTTCCGCACTTAGTCCTTCAGGTGGGCCATGGCGGCCGTCGGTGGTTATTCCAACCAGCCGACCTCCCTCCAGAACCCCCTTAGAACATCTGTGTAAGATCTGGGTGTCCCGAGGGTTTCCGACCTAATCTGGGTGACTCCTGTGCACTCAAAGAGCACATGCGCGACGGTTTCATCAGCCTCCATGCAGGCTTTGCATAGGGGGCTGTCCGTTATGCCTATCGTGTGAAAGTGTTTGTTTAGTGAGCAGTGCCCCGTGATGATCCCCGTCACCAGGCGCAGGCCTTTCCTATCCAGGCGTAGTAATCTTTTGGTTAGTTTGCCATCTAATGATGGCATGACCTCCTTGGACTGCCTGCAGTTCTCTGCTTGTGTGTGGGTGTGCTCCTGTAGCCACCTGCGTAGTTTATTGAAGGGGGTGGGCACGACTGGTTCCGGTCCATAGACTGATGTGCTGGATGCCCTTCTGGCCAGCTCGTCAGCCGCGTCGTTACCTAGTGATCCACTGTGTCCTTTTATCCATTGTAGTGCCACTGTGTTGCGGTTCGATACAGTTACCTGTTCAAGCGCCTTGTGACATTCTAGTATTAGATGTGATGTGATGCATCCCTTCTTCAGGGATTGGAGGACTGAGGCGCTGTCAGAGATTATACGAACATGAGTGTCCGTAACTCTCCTGGCTGCTATGGCATGGGCCGCTTGTATTATACCCACACACTCCGCTTGGTAGACCGTGTTGAGCATTCCTAAAGGGCTGGATATGTTTATGTTGAGGTCGTGTGAGAAAACTCTGACTCCAGTTCCGCAGTGAGTCTTTGATCCATCAGTGTAAACTCTCAGCTCTCTCGGGCCCGAGTAGTCGCGCTGCTCCTCTTTAAGCACTATGTTGTAATGCTTTTGGAAGCAGTATTGCTTAGGGGCTTTGTCGCAGGGTGCTGCCATCATTGGCTGCCGTTTGATCGCCTCATCCTTTAGGCGTATGTGTTTGATCCTCGAGTCTTTGCTCAGAGTTCCTGATATATGGAGTCTGAAGGCAGACAGGGCCGCCTCCTCCCGCACTATAAGGTGTAGGGGAGGCAGTCCAAGCATAGCCTGTAGGGCAGCGGTGGGTGCAGTTCTCATGCAGCTAGTGATTGCCACACAAGCAGATCGCTGCAGCTTTTCGAGATCTCTTTGGGCTGTGCTCAGGTCTGTTCTGGGCCACCAGACTAGTGAGCCGTATGTGATAACTGGTCGGATGACTGTGGTGGCTAATGCCCCAGTTTTTTTCAAGCATTTTCTTGCATTGCCACAGGGATATCCTGGCCTTTGTGGTGATGTAGTTGATGTGCTTTACCAGCTCAGCAGCAGCAATTCAGCTGTTTGTCCAAAAAGAAGATAGATAGTCATAGTACTAGATTGCTGAATGTTGGCGTTGGTATGCATATTTGATAATCAGGCCGGCAACGGTGTGTAAATGCAGAGAGATGAGAGAGACATACACATTAGAGTACATATTTTATTTTTTTATTTTAATTATGTTTTTTTTATTTAGTTCACACAAAAAGAAGAAAGTTAATATACAAAATGCTATACAGTTAGCAGAAACAAATAACATTAAGTTAGAGACAGTTATTAACTTAAATCAAAGGTATGGCAACACTGTCGTCAAACTATTCATGCTTTGAAAAAAGTTGTGAAGTAAAAAAAAAAAAATTAATTTTTTTCTTCTATATTGCTTATGATATGTTAATACATATTTTAATAAGTTTATGTTTTGTTTTGTTTTTTTTATTTATTTTGTTTGTTTGTTTTTTTTTTTTAATTATTTTTGTTTGTTTTTTTTTCAATTTAGCTTCAGAAATAAAAAGAAACATAAAAGGCAAAATAAAGTCAAATTGAAAGCATCAAGGTATGTTGTCCTTTTACAAATTTCATTTGCTCACGAAATCATTTACAGACTGTTCAAACTGAGGCGTTCCCGCGCAGGACGCGAGACGATGTCATGCACCCTATAGGCCGACCGCTTAACTGAGACGTTGCCTGAGGTAGCCGCGCGCTGCGGGAGGGGTGACAGTTGTCACAAGTTGACGAATCACTGAGCTCTCGCATTACGTCACCACACCCCTCCCGCACTGCGCTGCTACCTCGGGCAACCTCTCAGTTAAGCGATTGGCCTATAATTGTGTCAACACACTTTCAATCATAATCTGAAACATCTTGAAGAATATCCATCACCATCATTTTCATCACGATCATCTTTGACAGTCGCCCGAAGAAGCCCGAAAGTCGGACACTTAGGCATTCTCAACCAGTCAACCAGCAAAGGATGTACACAATACATGACACATAAATAAAGGCCAACATTAGAGGGGCAATTCTCGTAATTTTAAGAACGTTCACGGTCTGATTTCAGTCTCAATCTGTCAAAAATACCTCGTATTTTCCCTACATTTTGACAAGTTTTTGACATTTGTTTGTCGCCGAGATGCAACTGCGACTAGATTTTGAACGTTTTAAATTACGAGAATTGGTCTTCAGGTTTTAAGTAAGTGTCTCTCTTGCACTTGTGCCTCGGAAAGCACGCTAAGCCGTTGGTCCCGGCTGTCATTTCGTCGGCGTTCGGCTCTTTTCGCCAGGTCGTCAATAGCTCGAAAGTCTGACAACCAGTCTTACCAAGGGGTAGCGTATTACCCAGTAGCTGGGGTGTGGAGGTCAGATGATCAATCGCTCCTGTAAAATACTGGTATTCAGCTGCATCCGGTTAGACTGGAAGCCGACCCCAACATAGTTGAGAAAAGGCTAGGCAGATGATGATGATGATGATCCATCACATCTGTGGAGTTTCGCTAGCTAATTTAATTTGACCTTGTATACTTTGATTAACACCACACTTTTCTCAGTGTCTTGTTTCAATAAAACACCCATGAAAAGCTCTGATTTAAATAATAATCCCTCATCATCTATCTAACCTTTTCCCAACTATGTTGGGGTCGGGTTCCAGTTTAACCGGATGCAGCTGAGTATCAGTATTTTACACGGAGCGACTGCCTATCTGACCTCCACAACCCAGTTACTGGGTAGTACGAAACCCCTTGGTAAGACTGGTGGTCTGAATTTCGAGCTTCTAACGACCCGTAACGACTGTCAAAGATCCACGAATGACAGCCGGGACCAACGGCTTAACGTGCTTTCCGAGGCACGGAGGGGTCTTGGTATGTAACCAATCCACGGACCAACCGCGGCAAGCGTAGCTTAAACTGATCGATCGATCCGTGTGGCTGTTATTATTTAGCCACAAGCCCCTCAATTTCATTAAAATAAACCGTCCGTCCGTCCGTTTTGCGTGAATGTGACGCGTATTTTCCCCCTACTTGTCCTTTTTTGTGTTCTTTCTCCGTCATGTTTACCGCAAATAAACCTATTATATTCTTCATTTTCTTCCTAAAAATCGCTCTCCATTTGCCCCCTCAGTATGGAAGCAGCTGTCAAACCGCCGAATCAAGCTAAGGCCTGGACTGACGGCTCCAGCAGTAATTGCAGCAGTCGCGGGACCAGCGGAGATAGATCCAAAAAGGTCGCCCGAGCAGAAACTGTTGCCAAGTAAGTTATAATGACATTTATACTCCGAGATGCAGGATAGGGTGGTAGTACAGACGCCAGCAGGTCAAGCTACCCGAAACTGTCAAATTTTCCCCATCAACCTTGAACCTTAATGTTTTAGTGATAAAGTTGAAAATCTATTAAATTTTGACAGATTGTAGTAGCTTGATGTGCTGGCGTCTGTACAGTTTGTATTGGTGCATTAGAGCAGTGGAGTTGTAGGAACCCAGGCAGGCGCTTTACTTTGTGTAAATAATTTCATCACCACTGCTCTCAAAACGGCATGTCCAAGAACCAAATATTCGAAGACATGTGACATGTACGGACGCCAGCACATCAAGTTACTACAATCTGTCAAATTTCTTTAATAGATTTTCAACTTTATCGTTAAAGCATTAAGGTTCAAGGTTGATTGTGAAAATTTGACAGTTTCGGGTAGCTTGACCTGCTGGCATCTGTACCAACCCGCACTAGGCCCGCGTGGTAGATTATAGCTCACTCCCTCTCGAAGAGAGGGGGCCTGTGTCCCAGCAGTGGGAACATTATAGGCTGATTATGTTATGTAAAGTTTGTATAATATAAAAATACGCAAGGGGTATTTTTAAGAACGGCTCGGTCTCAATCTGTCACAAAACACATGAGCGGCGCGTGACAATGGCGGAGGCAACTGTAGCCGACGACGCGTGCAACTCGTGTATATGAAAACTTACTTACACACATTTCTGACAAGTTTTTTTTTACTTTTATTGTAGCTGAGTTGAGGTTGCGACTTGAATTTTAACGTTTTTAAATCCTGATTTCACATAAAAGTATGCGCATCGGCAATCATCGTCCATCTTCGGAAATACGAACGCGAGATGATGAAATCTAATAGAGAGCTGTTCCAACTTTTTTTTTTTAAATATACATATTAGCGCCGATTCCCTTGTTCACAAACTAAACTAAATTTTAGTTCAGTGCATTTTTTCTTTCTATTTCATTAAGAAAATGACAGAAGATAAATATTAGTTTAGTCCCGTCAAATTAGTCAGCGCCTGACGTAAATTGACGTATTTTTAGTAGCCATGTTTTTAATCACGTCTAAACTTGTCTATGGAGTATCTTAATTTGACAGGACTAAACTAATATTATATTATAGTTTTTCGGTCACCAAAAGAGATAAGTAACCAGGGTCGTCGGATATAGTTGAAGTTTAGTAAGAAACCGATATATATTTTCGATTAAAATTAAATTAATAGAAAGCAAACAGTTCATTTATCAAATTAAATTTCATTCGAAAACATCCATTGGTTTCTTACTAAACTTCAACTATATCCGACGACCCTGGGGGTGTACTCCGAAGTGGTATCGGCCGAATGTTCGGCCGTTTCCTGCTACGAAGTTACTATTTGATTCGGTCAGTCCCGATCCTACACTCCTACACTCTTTCGAATATTGACTATGGTCCCGACCCATCTGAGCCGATCCGAACTTTATTCGCATTTTTCATTATTATTCGGTTCGGCCATGTGTCGGTCCGATCCGATCATTCGCACTTTGCACTTCGTAGTAGACCCCCTGGTTACTTCTTTTGGTGACTGTACTATAGGTACATATAGTACCTCTGCCCAAACCTTCTGGGAAATATGGCTTGATGTTATGTTATGTATTTTATTTACTAAATTATCTTTTCAGGAGACTATTGACCGACCTCCACCAAAGCGCTAAGAACTCTTTCCAGGAGTCGCCGCGTAGACGGCGCGGCGAGGAGACGATCAGAAAGGAACAACTCATAGAGGCCTTATCTGTGCCCGTACAGAGCGATAAGGCCATGAGGTGAGTACAATTTTTTTATGGCATCCCCTGCAGTGGGACAGCACAGGCTCATAATAATAATAATAATGAGCCTGACCCGGCCGGTAGCTTGGACCCTGTTCCCGATACCGGTGGGCTACTATTTATTATATTTTTAAATGTTTTTATACTTTTTAAAAAGGTAATTTATAAGTATTTAAGTGAAATAAAGGAGATAATAGTAATAATCGGCCCCGAATTACGAGTTTAAACCCAGTCAGGCAAATTACTTTGTGCATTTAATGTCATCGACACTGCTCTCAAAACGGTGAAGGAAAACATCGTGAGGAAACCGGTGGCCTGAAACCAAAAGTTCGAAGACATGTGACATCCACCAATCCACACTGGATCTGTGCCCACTTCCTCTCACAGAGAGGAGGCCTGTATCCCAGCAGTGGGAACAATATAGGCTGATTATGTATGTTATGCATTTCCTAGCAATAAATCCGTTTGAATATAAATTTAAATGTAATTTCAGAATGATGCGTGGCATGGGCTGGAGTGGCGGAGCGCTAGGAGCAAGGGGCGACGGCATAACAGAACCGCTGATGCCATCTCTTGATCTAGTAAGTGTAAATATAACTACGTAATTTACATTCCATCGCCACTTAATCAGTTATCTACTTTAATTAAATGTATTCTAAGTTGATTCTTGAATGGCCATTTGTAACAGAAAGGTCCTAAAAAGTTTTTGGTTGCAATGGAATTTGAACTTTGTTAATTATGACATTCAGTTTGTTGTTTCGTAACTTGAAAATTATCTCAAATTCTTAGTTAAAATACATATATACACTATTACTATCATCTACCTGGCAAGGCGCAGTGATGGAGTAATGCTGTGACCGAGTGGCGTCCAAGGACTGGAAGACGAAGTGCCGGTCGTCCGGCGGCGAGATGGGCGGACGACATCATCACCGCGGGTAGAACCTGGATGAGGATGGCACAGGAGCGAGGGGGATGGCACAAGAAAAGAGAGGCCTAGCAGTGCTCAACAATGGATGAAGTCGGGCTGTGGACGTTGTACTCACTAAACTCAATGTCATACACGCCAAAGTTCAAATTCCTATGCTACTTACTTTAGGATCTGCTGTTATTATTACTCTGAGCTTGAACCTACAATCCAATCAATTTTAACCTTTGTTTACAGGCTAGAGGAGCTGGCTTAGGTCACAGTAGGAACGGACAGTCTGAAACAACCGTGATGAAACCAAGAGAATCAAAAACAGCCCCTGCTTTTGTATCTGAAAACTCTAGCCCATCACCGGAATCGGATAAAACGGAAACGGATACCATAGTACTAAAGACGAAGCAGTTGCTACGCGAAAACCCTACACTTGATAACATATTTGAATCCATTGTTGAGCTCCCAAAATCAACAAAAACTACAGTTGAGCTCCCGAAACCTATAAAAACGAATGTTGAGCCCCCAAAACCAACTACATCGAACGCTAAGCAACAACTACAACCGTTCAGAACGCAACTTGAAATTTCTAATGCGTCCATAAAACCTGAAAGTTTGGAATTCCGTCCATCCTTTCGCCAAGAAATACTGCATAGCATTTTAGAATTATACAATTCAGATGCTCTATTCAAAATATTGACTTATGAAAATAAAATAAATAAGAAACAAAGAAAATTCGTGGGAAACGCTATAAAGGCGATAAAGAATAGAAGCTACTATGGCATATTCGAGAACGGGGAACATGCCATTTACAGAGAAATTCTGGATAAATACAAGAAACTGCCTGAAGTTAGCTTTGAGACATTATATTCTTTGGATTTCAAGTAAGTTGACGTTTTTGTTCAATCAACTCAGCCTATCGCAGTCCACTGCTGGACATAGGCCTCTCCCAGACTTCACCACAACAACCTGTCCTCCGTCTTCCGCGTCCAATTTGCCCCAGCCATCTTTTTCAGGTCGCCGGACCATCTGGCTTCCACACTACGCTTGCCGATTTTTGTTATATATGTTTAGGTACCTAATCTATGCTGCGGAGTCCCTTTGAACGATAAAATCAGGAATGAAATTATCCGGAAAAGAACCGGATTTGCTGTGGAGCAGACGAGTCCTGGAGTGGAGACCGCGTATCGGCAAGTGTAGTGTGGGACGCCCCCCAGCTAGATGGACTGACGACCTGAAGAAGGTGGCTGGGGTACACTGGATGCGGAAGCCCCCCCCCCCCCCCCCCCCCCGCCTTCCGCATCCAGTCTACCCCAGCCACCAGTTCCAGTTTAACAATGCATCAATGTGAACACCTAGGAATTATACATAGTGTACGGTCAACCACTTCGACTTTGTTGCCACATGACAAAACCTCGAGACTAGCGTTATTCCGAACGTTCGACTTGAATTAATTTTGTTTTATTTACGTTGAGCTTAAGATTTTTATATTGAGTTGTATTGAGCTTAAAATTGTGAACGTGAAGTCTTTTTTACTCGCCTACGCGGTCCCACTCCTGGGCAAAGGCCTCCCACCATTAATTCCATCTTTCGCGAGCCCGCGCGTCCTCCTTCCAGTTTTGACGGAACCTATCCAGCTCGTCCCGCCATCTCCTACGTGGTCTGCGCGACCCTGCCTCACTGTCTCAGGGCACCAGTTCTGTGCTATTTGGGCCCACAGTTGGTCCGGCACGTGGCAGTCCTATTTAAGTTGGGCAGCCTTGTGAGCCACGTTCACACGTATAAGCTCAATGCGGCCATTTGCAGCAACGTATCAATTTTAGTTCCTGAGACGCCCGAGCGGGGGGGGGGGGGGGGGGGGGGGGGACACGACGACACACACTTTGAACCCGCACATAAAACAATTGTCATTTCGTCCAGTATACTTGTTTATTAGGGGTCAGTGATTTTAACAAAAACGCTTATGATTATGTACTATACAACTCTACTTATACCTTTGAAAATACAGGCCTTATGTAATCTAATAATCTTTACCTAATCATTTCAGGACAATACAAATAAAAAAAAAATTGCTAACAGAAGTTGAAACGCCAACACAGCAAGAACTACCGAGCATTGCTGAATTATCACTCAAAGTAAACACTGAAAAAATTACAGAAGAAACCGTAAACTCGTACATAATGTCATCCGGAAATAAAGTTGAGACAGAAAGAGAATATAGTGTACTGAAATTCAAAGTACTATTTCTTTTAAACGTACTAAGTTTCTTCAAGTCATGCAATGATGAAGTTGAGGTCACTTTCAATAAGTTTTTAAATCTAAAGCAGCGGACTTACATCGAGAATGTGGTCGACGAAATAAATATGAGGATAGTATTTGGGTCGTCGCCGGCTGAGACCAAGCTGTGTGCAGAAATTAAGAATCATGTCAAAGATGCGTTCTTGGGTTTCATGTTTAATCATAAGTACACGTAAGTTTTTTTTTTCTTTAGAATGTCTTTTAGGGCCGATTTTTCAATCGTCAGATAACTTTTACATGAAGAATTTAGGGCCGATTTTTCAATCGTCAGATTTTACATGAAGAATTTAGGGCCGATTTTTCAATCGTCAGATAACTTTTACATGAAGAATTTAGGACCGATTTTTCAATCGTCATCAAGAATTTCATACAAAAACTGTCAAACGTCAATTTTATTCCTCGAATAAAAGTTATCTAGTGATGGAAAAATCAGCCCTAAATCCACATTTGACATTTCATAAGTGCCCATGTAGGTTTATGTGAGAAAAATAATTTGAAAATGAACCCAGTCTTAATTTGAACATATTTAAATGGAAGTGCCAACAGGAGTTCTATTATGTAAAGTAATCATTAAAACAAAAACTAATTCTTCATACGAATGACGAAAAACTAAACTGTTCTTTCTGATTTCAGAGTTGTAACTCTCAACAAATATTTTCGAATCAAGCAGCTCAACAGACCAGGCAACGCAGTTAAACGCGCATGTCAAACTACTGTCGACCTCGACGTCTTCAGCAGCGAGACCTTCAGCGCATCTAAGTTAAACACAAATGAACAAACTGTTAAAGAAAATAATAATAAAGTTGCTGAAAATAATAGTGCTTGTGTCGCTATTGAAAAGAATGCAGTAGCTTTAGCAGAAGAACCGAAAGTCACCGAATTTGTACATTATGAAAGTGACTGCAGTAGTGACGAAGAAAATAATAATAACTATACAATACCTAAGCTACCTCCAGGTGAGGATAGCATTAACATATTACCTAAGTGTCTACATTTATACGATAAAGAAAAGACAAACACAGCTGGTTTTGAGAATAATAGTGATATTAATAACGATTCCGCCTCTAAAAATGTGACTGATAATAGAAATAAGAATAATATTGGTAATGGGAACATAGTTATTGATAATAATGACAATCAAGTTATTGATATGAAAAGAGACGGTGGTAATACAAAAAATATTGAAGAAGAAAACAACATAGTTGATACAGAAATGGCTGAATATGTCGTCTGTGTTGATTATACAGAAGAAGTAGTCGATAATGGAGAAATGACAGTTGATATTAATAAAGAAAAAGTAGTAACTATTACAGAATTTGAAAAAGATGGCGAGGTCATTGATCAAACAATGAAACATTCTGATATAGTTGTAGCCAATGATGTGGTTGAAGTGGTGAATCAACACAAAGAAATTGGTATTGATAACGTTGACAAAATGATAGATGAAGGTCTTTCAAAGACTGAGGATACAATTGATGGAAATGTAATAGGTATAGAAGATTCCGACTCGAATGATTGCACTGATACTATAAATGATGACAATCCATCTACGAATGAAAAGGATACCAACGAAGATACAGATGTAATAATGATAGAAGTATATGATGAACCGATGGAAGGAATCAGTAATACAGAAAAATCGAAAGAAGTAATCAACAAAGAAGACTCGGTGAAAGAAATGAACAAAGAAGAATTAGAGAAATTAATGAGCCAAGGTGAATCTATGGAAGAAATTAACAAAATCGAATCTTCAAAATATGTAGAAGTTGCAAAAATGGAAGATGGAAATAGTATTAACCCAAGTGATGACCAAATTGTGAAAAGAGATCTAGAAATTAAGACTGATGGTGATATAATTTCAAAAGAAAAGTTAGTTTTAAGTGAAGGCCTTTGTGATATTCTTTCAGTAGGACCAAGTCATGTAAATACTATGGGTACAGAAACAAATGTACACGATATTCATATCAGTCAGGATACAGAAGTAAAAACTGTGCATATAGTACATACTAATCATCCAATTGAAGAATTAACCAATGAAAATGTTAAAGAAATTCAAAGACATATTTCTAATAGCATTTTCTTGGCTACACATTTACCTTTACTCAAGTGTCATGGCGTCCAAAATGGCGCACTTATTTACAGTTGCCATAACAAAAATACTTACGATTGGCTCCAAAATATAGTCAGTGTGCTCAGTTATGTAAAAGTGTTGAACACTAAAGAGGCTACAAAAATGGCTTTAAAATTGTACTGTTTTTTCGATTTTGATACTAAGGATTTGTTTAGGATGATTGAGCGGTATAATCAGGAATTATCTACCAAAGATTGGGTGGTCGACAAGACAGAAAAAGATTGTGATTCTGTTAATGTTATCGTTAGTATGGATAAGTTTTCAATTAAGTTTATACAAGAGTCGAACCTCGCGTTATTTGCAGGTATTGACAAAATTCTGTTCAGTCCCGTTTGGGATTGAATAAACTAATTTGAATATCAGATTTTGTGTTTTATTTTTCCTGTCGTCAAATAGGACAGACCTTTAGAGGGTCAAATACAATTAGCTAGCTAACATCGATAGACATCTCAGCGGGCCCGGACGGAGATGGCGGGATGAGCTGAACTCATAGAAATGTAAAAAACAGGGGAAGTGGAAGGTGGCGTGTTTGTGTCCACGCGTCATGAACAAAGTGAGCATGTACTAAATGGCAGTCTCCGCGAACTAGTGCGGTTTCGACCGTGATCGTGACAAAATATAAGAATGCCGTGTTGTTCAATGGTTTCTTGTAAAAACCGAAACCAGAACCAAAACTTTGTAAATCGTGGAATCACTTACCATATATAAATATTTTAATGTGACTCAGGTTGGCTGGACAAATCTGAAAAACAGCAAATCGTAAATCGTATTGCTTTTACTACGTTAATTTTGTTTTCAAATATCGCAGCAACTGAACTATTTTCGCAGTAAATACATTGCTCTGTAGCGGTATCTACAACGCCACATGCGAACAACACGTCATACAGACGTGACGCAAATCCTGCATCTCGCAAGCCGAGTTTACCGCGCAATTAGCATAGATACAATTTCCCAACATCAATCGTTGGGCAGTTGCTCGCCAGACACAACACCAAGACGGGTGTTGTGTCGGAGGAACCTCCCTTTTCTATAGGGTGTGAACTTTACACCCTGTTCCTCATACCTCTATAGCTCCTTAACCACTACCTACCTAAGTATGTCGCTAAGTCTTAGAGCAATGTAAAAATCACAAAACAATATTAATTATGCGGTGCATCGTGTGGCACGGCCGCTGCCTCTTACAGCGAGTTAGTGATGTGGCTGTGCAGATCCACTAACGCAGGCTATCGACAACAATGTCGATTACCCTACGAATATGCTATTATAGTAAATTTTTCAATTTGTCAACCGTTTTAACTTTCTCTTTCTAGAGAGTAGTCACTTTTGTGAGGCTAACGCTCTGTCCATTCTATGTCTATATGTGTCTCTGTGTATGAGTTCTCTATGTCTATGCAGATTCAGCATCGCCGATCCGAGCGAAATGGTCGCAAAGCGCGCTTAAAGTTTTTACTTAAAATGCTAGGGCTAGGGTTTCCTAAATAAAAAAAAAACATTTACAGTACAACAGTCATTTATTTAAAGTTTAGTAATAAAAGCAATATTTTCAAATCAGTACTAAAGTGAGGGCTTAGGCAGCGGCGTCCGGCGCGGGTCGCAGGCCCCTAATACTAAGATCGTACACAACTTCCTCAATCTTCTTCACGTCGTATTTGAGAACGTCGAAGCGCTTGCGCAGGTGATCGTTCTTGAGGTTCAGTAACCTGAAAATAGGAAAAATATACAATTAGCTATGTCCTAGAATCAAAAATTTGAAGACATGTGACATCCACCAACTCGCACTGGGCCCGCGTGGTGGATTATGACCCACTCTCTCCCACGGTGCGGAGACCTGTGTCCCAGCATTGGGAACATTATAGGCTGGTTATGCTACACAAGTAAACACTATTTTCTCTTACTGTTTTACAAGGTGTCAGGGACTTCAACCCACAACCTGTTAGTGATTCAGTACCTGCTTTGAACACAAGGTAAAAACTTTTAACGGGTTATTAAAAAGAAAACATGCCGTTCCATACATTTTGACCGCGCAGGTATACTTTTCTATGAAATAGCCGATTTCTTTTTTAATAACCGCCGTAAAATTTCTACCCTGTATAAGCTTTGATGAAACTGAGATGAATCCTGCTTGGTATGCGACTGCGCACTTCGAATGTGGTATGATAAGATTTTCGCGACAGTTTTCAAACGGGCGCGAAAGCTACAACCCGAGCGAGATTCAGATAAGTTTAGGCGAGCGTAATTGTAAAAATGTCCCGGTTGGTTAGATATACTTTTTAGTCATGCATAGTGCTGTGACAGACATATTCCATTCACTAATCAAGAAAATAACAAGTGTTCCTTAGGACAGAGTGACCACGGCCTTAATAATCACAAGAATTAATTATAATGTTTTTTTTAATATATAATTGTTATTTACAGTTTGGACCACATAATAAGTTAGAGATGAGACTGAAGCGAGTAAACAATTATTATTATGAGGATACTAGATTAAAAGCCTCTACATTTTGCGATAACACACAAAACTACACGTGCTGTCTCGACAAGACAACTACGAGGAAACCCCCTAGGAATAAATTAGTCCGATATCTGTAAGCCATTATACGCACGGACGGTTTTTCAATGTTCCAAGAAAAAAAAAGGAAATATTTCCTATATTTTTATTTTTTTATAAAAGTGCAAATACCTACGCGCTCAAAATGTATGGAACAGCTAATATGTTTTATAATAACCGACGAAAAATTTCACAGCAGGAGGTTCAGAATCATGTACTGAATCCGTGGTAACACGCGTCGATGTCCCTGCCACCCTGTATAAATAATTTTCGAGTTCAAGAATGAATAAAACTCAGTCTTATTTACCTGAACCCTGCGTTTAACTCCATAACAAACTTAGATATCTGCAGAGGTTTGTTATAGTCGCCCCGCGTCACTGAGTTCACTGCCAGACGTGCCTGAAAACGAGGAAATAACAACAGGTTACAAGTTGCTGAAAAGCAGGCTGATATGAAGTTCGTTAGCACTGTCAGACACTGATACAATATTTTTATCTCACGAACCGACGCGCGCTTTAATTGTGGTAATCAAGTGTACAAACACGCTGTGAATGTATGCGTGAAAACGAATAGCGTTTTTTTTTTTTTTTTTCAGGGTGGGAAATCGTCATATGACTTCTCCCGCTCTGGGCGGAGCAGGAGGGCGGGCGTGTCAGACTTTTACTGACTAAAACCCACCTGTGTTCCTTCAGTTGCCTATGCCAGGGACCACGGTATCTCTTTCGAACAGCCCGCGGCCCTGGCAGGCATCGGCCCTAGCGGACCCCGTCACTTCGTGCTGACATCTCTTTAAGGCGCGCGTGGAACACAACGCGCCGTCGACTCGGGCCTGGTCCTTCCTGGGCGGCGAGCTGCCCATTGCTCGCCGCCCGCAAGCCCGCGCCTACGGTGGCCGGGAGTCGGCTGGTGACTCCCGACGTCCAGGGCGTCTCCTGCGGCGACTAGGGGCGTGAGGGCGCAGAGATTGCCTCTCCCTCACGCGCTCCGCCTCCTCCTTTGAAACGACTAGCGTCAGCATATCACACGTCCGACGTCGCCGTTGTCTCGGACCGTACCGAGAGCTCCTGCACTTACACACACATTCACAGGGTGTACGTACACCTGTCAAAAATCTTAAATTTACTGGTTACCGGGTCTAGAACCTAGACCCAGCCAGTGAATTTAAGATTTTTATCAATTAGACTATATGGCTAAAAAAATGTTTACTTACCAACTCTGAGCACAGCTGCAACAGTCCGTTGAGGTAGTCCTCTACATCCAGATGGAAACCATCTTTTTCAGACAAGCTAACTGGAATACAAACAAATGTTTTTAGAGAAAAATAACAGCATTTAGACACTGCAGTACTGTAAGGCTAAACAAATAAAGTCTATTCAAGTCCTTATTTCCACTTAAACAAATATTAACTCTACACTTGTGTAAATTAAGTTATTTTCTGAATCACTAGCAGTACTAGAACTGCTGAATATATCATCAAAATGTTAGAAGTTGTAGCGCAAACTGAAAACACATTTGTTTACATGTTTGGAAATTAAACGTGAACCCAGTATAGGTCACAAACTGGCAAGTTGGATAACCATGGGTTGCACTATTGATGTGCACAATTCTCTTACCAAAGCATAACTTGGTGTTTGGCGGAGTAAACAGGAATACTTGTAAAGTATAGAATAGAATAGATACCAGAGTAGGTATATCAGAGTACCAGGAGTAGTGGATGTTGTGAAGTATTGGCATGGCTGCCAGAATATCCTTACGAAAGGCAATACACTTTGCACATGAATTTAGTTAGGAGATGTGGCATCATAGGCACAACTTTCTGACACAAGAGCCAAAGAGTAAACAACAAGTAATATTATTTTTTCAGGATATTTAATGCTTTATACTACAAAAACCTTTTGAAACACAGAAATCATAATCAAAACTACTTAAAAAAAAAAAACAAAAAAAAAATGTTTTCAGACAAAATGGCCCTAGTCTGAAATGATAGATTTTTTTAAACACTCAAGCAGCACTGTTATCAACTAAGTAATAATATTTTTTGAACAAGGAATAAACCCTTTGAAGGTGGATTCACGGGAGACAATTAACTTTTTTATTGTTTTTGTTATTACGGCATTCAAGTGGTTAATAAATATTCGTAACTTACTGCCTAATACCTCAGCAACAGTTTCATGTGTTGCAAGAATCCCAGTTTCCAGCCATACAGTGAGTGCAATCAGAAAACAGTACCTCTGCGTCATGTTACGCCAATGTTCCTGGTATCTGAAGAAATGAAAATAAAGCTTAGATATATATGCAGGATAACATATAAATAATTTAGGTTCATACATCAATCGTAAAAACCGTTTATTAGAAATTAGGCTGCAATTAAGAACTTATTTAAGTAACATAAAAAAATAATTAATTCATAAGACATCCCCTAAAATGATTTTTAAGGTAAATGGGCCACTGCGCGTCCAGTGCGCTGCTTATCTGCTGCAGTATCCTGAAAGCAACAATGCTTTCAGGATACTGTTAGGGCGGTTTTGTAGTGCTTCGACTATGTTTGCTGAGGCGCGGACGGATGATTTTTTCGCGATCATAAGGAAACGGAGCGCTTCACTATTATGTCGCCTACAAAGCAGCTCGAACAGTCTCCTGAGGGTGTTGTCCAGGCAGTGGGACCTGTCCCTGATACAGAGGTGGATGCAGCTTCATGTTAGCGCTTCTCCTCATATTATTTGACATTGTGTGTATGTTTATATTGTGTATGTCTAATTTTGTAATTGATTATGTTTAAAGTATATTATTTTTATTTATATTTGATTATTTTTAATTATGTTATTGTAATGTCTGTCTAATTTTTGTTTCTTGATTTATTTGATTTAAATTTTTGTAATAGTTAAGGACTATGGACATTATCTGAAATAAATGAATTGTATTTTGTATATTTATGTTTTATAAATTGTATGGTGTACAATAAAGAGTATTCTATCTATTCTTCTATCTATTGAATTGAATAAATACAACATACGCACTTTTTATATCCAGAGTCCACTTATTAAATAATATAACCGATTGATATCTGGGACTGTGCTTCACAATATTCAAATTAGGCTGTACCTTGTAATGTTTAATGTCTTGTCTACGTGTGCCTTCTCTACACGGTACATCACAGACTACCTGCAGCATTGTCTCTCCTTCTCCCTAAATGTATCCAAATGTTGTCTTTAAAAGATCGATTCTAGCTATAAAAGCACCCATTGTGTCACCCCTTGTAAAATTACTACATTTATACAGTAATTTATATAGAATACATAATAAAGAATGGGTATTCTATCTATCTATTGAATTGTAATAAAAAAATCATAGACGAAAATTGAGGACCTAAAATTACTCAGATTTGTTAAATGAAAAACATAGGTATTTAGGGTAATTTAAAATTAAATTTTTGGGTTTAGTTATTCAAATGATCAAATTGTAGCACTGAATTAGAAAGTGCCACAACAATCAATTTGTTTACAATTTTGGCAGATACTTTTGAGCGTAATGGAGTAAGTAAATTAATAAAACAATATTCATACGAACTTATAGTAGTCATTGGGGGGCAGAGTCTCCTTCAGTTTCGCGTAGCCTTCCCGTGCTTTATCGAAACAATCCCTGGCTTTGCTACAAGCTGGTATCACTGCAATAAAATGTAAAATTTTAAGTAAAATGGAATACTTGTAGTCCTGGTTTTTGTTTAATTATCGTCAATGCTTACTGGCAGCTTCATTGTGGTGAATAACTTGGAGGATTGTGGTTGCTTCGCGCGATATTTGACCAACATCTTTGCAGATGTTCCGAATAACCTAAGAGCGTGTAAAAATTAATTAATTCCTGCCGATAATTCGATGACAATAGCGATGAAAACACTATAAGTAGACAAGAAACATTTTGATAACCAAAGTCGTTGTTTATTTTGATGGGTTTCACAACAAAACGAAACACAAAATAGTGCAGCACATACAAACAAAAAAAAGTTTTTTGCATCTATATAATTTACAACCTACCTCTCGTATTTCTTGATCCAAATCGATATTTCGTTGGAATTCCGTGAAAATGGTGTTTATTACGTGATTTTCACACATTTTTGCGAATTTTTATTGTAGTTTTATTGGAAAAACAGCGGTAAAAACAATCTTGTTGACAGAAAGTCTAATGAAAGAAATAAATTAATCAATTGTTTTTTTTTCCTTACTTTTTATTTAAACTTAGACACTCGCCGTTTAAGACTCAAAATAGCAATTCTATGATCTTGATACAGAGCGCATACAGAGTGACCAGTATATTTTAGCATTGGCAAACTGGATATGTGAGCTACGAAAGTAATTGAAAATTATCATAGATCTTCTGCAATCATTCCAATGTAACAGAGCCTAAAATACATTTGTTGAGTTTGTTTAGGAAAATCCAACTTGGAATATATAAAGGTCCCACCAGAACTATATTTGACCCAGTGATGGAGTGAGTGAGTGCCGCTGTCGTTGAACAATGGATGACAATGGAATGCAGGAGCGTAGCTGCTGCGGTGGTATCAGTGATATGGGGACCCCCCGAAAAAATAAAAAAAAATCTAAATCCAAATTAAATCAGAATGTAGACCGTATAAACTCATGTCAATTATTTGAATAAGATAAGCCACTTGCAGAATTTGTTACAGTAAAATGATTGAACAAAGCTAGTTTATTAATTCCAAATTAAATCTAAATCCAAATTAAATCAGAATGTAGACCGTATAAACTCATGTCAATTATTTGAATAAGATAAGCCACTTGCAGAATTTGTTACAGTAAAATGATTGAACAAAGCTAGTTTATAAAAAACATGATTCTACGCAAAGTAATTACCGTAAATTGATCGATAACGAAGCCTCCCCTTTTTTGTCTTGTGTTATTGGGAACTCCTTATTATTTTGTATTTATCCGTAGTATATCAGTAGGTACTCTACAATACACAAAGAGATTTAAGATATAAAAATTTAATGTCTTTGACAATACACCTAATTTAAAGTGAAAAGTTAGTAATTGTATATTTTGCGTAATTATTGTGCTTATAAGAATATATTGATTGCCGTACTAAGTTGCATATAAATGTGTGTGTGTATCATAAAGTTACGTTTTATAAGATATTTCTAGTTGTATTTTTACGATTTTTTTTTTATCATAAGTCAAAAACTATGTGGCATAAATGAATAGGTATTAAAAATAAGATTTATAAAGTGCAAATGAAGCCTTTTCATGTGATACCGTATCCCATTTGACCTATTTACCTCACTTTAAAATTAAACCCCCGTTTAGGCCCTTGTTACAGTGACGGACTCACGTAACGAGGGCTCCGTACAAATTTGTAGGTATGTAAATAGTTTTAATTTTTTTTTTGTAATGTAACTACAAATTTACGGTTTTCGGATTTTTTCCTTTACATGTGCTAGATAACATTGCTTCTTGGCAAATTTCATGATTCTAGGTCAACGGGAAGTTATATTATAGGTTTTGATTTCGGAACATACAGGGTGGCACCCCATCGACGCGCAACCGCTTACCATGGATTCAGTACATGATTCTAGACCCCCCTGCGTTGAAATTTTTCGTCGGCTTTTTCTTAATTTTTGCATTTTTTTCTGTAATTTTTTTTACTGTAAACTGTATAAAAACATTATTTCTATCTAACCCAATGAGATTTTTAAGTAAAAAATAGTAAATTCACTTGTTTCACTTAAAACAGCAATGAAAATAAAACTCGAAAAGGCAGCGCGCGGTATCGCGGTAGGTAGCGCGCGCCATCCGCGGTGCATTTTGATCGCGTTGTTTGCAATACATTGCGCACTCAAAAATGACATTTTTTTTTAACCGGTCATTTCCGAGATGAATGATTTTCGTAATTTTATTTATGGCATCAGGTGTAACTTTTTCACGACGTTTGCGCGTCGATGTCTCTGCCACCCTGTATACAGCCTTCTGCGTGTTTGTGGCCCGCTGGGACTCGCTGTTGTGGAGGCACTGGATGCGACTACACACTGTGGGTGGTCGCGTCCAGGGTTTGCCATAAACTGGCACTCTTGGGCGGTGCCACTTTGTGATTTTGATTTTTTCTGTGAATTTTTGTACTAACAATAGTTTTTTAAGGTTTTTTGTGTTACTAACAGTATATGGACTTGGTCTGAAATTTTCTTATTATTATTATTATACGCCCGTATCTTTTAAGTGCGTTGACTTAAAGTTTGATTTTTTCATTGCTTCAAGGGATTGCAGCCTTTAGTATTTGATATCAATTTCACTTTGATAACTTATCGCGTTCTTGAGAAAAAGGGCCTTGACTGATGGACAGACAGACGGACAACGAAGTGATCTTATAAGGGTCCCGTTTTTCCTTTTAAGGTAAGGAACCCTAAAATCACTTGTTATGTAGAAGGACAAGCATTATTATTAATTGCAAGTCTATAAAGAAGAAAGAAAATGCATTTATTTGGCACAAACTAAAAGACACAATACACCAGAAAGCAGCCAGTAGGTAGTAGTAGTATTAGTAGTTCCTGAAAAAAGCAGCTGTGACAGACGAACGGACTAACAAACAAAGTCAAGTGTTATTTTTAACAATTTTGACGTGAAACTCTGAAAAGCCTTGATTGCTAAACTCAAGTTTCATATCGAAGTGAAAATGGTTTTCCACCCCTGAAATTCGTGCTTCCGGACCACGGAATTTAAAAAAAAATAAAATTGCTTGGATTTCAAAACCAAGGCGGATACTAACAAATCTTGTTAAAATATACAACTCATTTTATTTTTATAGTGTATAATGCCGTATTCGCTAAGAAAAACTTGCAGTACTATGTATAATGAGCCCTCCGCGAGGGCTCCCGACAATGCCCGGCATCCCATATGCGACTTGAGTGAAACCTCCAGGAGGGTTCTCAGAGTTGAACGTCTTAAATATTTGTATGCCAGTCCTTGGAGAAACATGTAAGATTATAATTCTATTTATAAGACCTTAATGTATACCATGTTTTAAAGCAAATAAATATATTCTATTCTCACATTCTTATATAGAAGAGGTAGAGCCCGTAATGAATAAATACCAGAGTGCAACCAAAATTTTATTGGTTTTATTTTTCGCCCAAAACTAAATTAAAAAAAAAAAAAAAAAAAAAACTGCGATCATCAGATCATGAGTATAATGACTAGGTAGGTACTACCGAAGAACTGTTTCGAATATTAGAAGGAATTGGAGATGACGAAGATTTCTCGGAAGCGGAATCAGTACTTAATATTATTATTTGGTACTAAACTGATGTTCTTCCTAGTATATTATTAGGTACATTTTGTTAAAGATTTGTGAAATTGTACGACTGATTCGTAATAATAATTATTAGGTATATGTAACTGTTGGTTTTTAAATTATTTCTGCGTATTTTTTACATGTAAAAAAAAAAACAATAATTAAAATACTGATTTCAATTTTTTTTTTATTACTACATTCAAATCCTTGCGTATTTTAGATATGGATAGGTATTATATTAGATAACAATACTTATTAGAATCGATAACCAACGCGTACACTGTTACATCCCTAATTCGATGCGAGAATTTCATAAAATTGACTGGCAAGCAAAGCAACGGCATTGTCACAATACCATGACAAGTCATGTTGAATAGTGTTGTAACCATATTGTAATAAATATATTTTTTTAGTTTTCTAATATCTGCTTTTTCATTGATAGTCTCTGTTAAATGCTGTGTAATGAATACTATATTGGAATATAGTGGCAGGTTAAATAAAATTTCAGTGTCGTGAGTACGGTTTATTAGAAAATTAAAGACCAAAATAAAAACTCAGTTGTATATCGATATAAGTTTTGGAATCCCTATTTTTTATGAAGGTCATTTGACAGAAAAGTGGCCTGGCGTCAGGGGTACGGCGATACTTTTATACTCTGGCGTTCAAAAGGTTAATGCAACATAAAGAAACAAACCAAAGAAAAAAAAAAATTTTATTCATAGACAATATGAACAATGCTGGTCACACACTTAGCCAGGAGGCCAGTGCATCTGGCGGCCTCCTAGAATGTGAACATGAAGGTGGTAGACACTCTGCGCTCCATTCTTGCCATCATTGATGACCAGGCGGAAGCCAGCTTTGTCCAGACCCTCTGAGTGGGCAACTTTGCGGGCAGCAATCAGCAAGTGCCCTGGAATTTAAAAAATAATTATTATAGAGAGGATGCCTGAGCAGTGATTTTCATATGATGTATATTGCACAGCTGAAAAGAAAAATCAATAGGATAGGATACTAGTTAATTTTATATTAAGAACTTTATGTTAACCCAGATGTTATTGATATTATTTTGTCCAGGAAAGCCAGCCAAAAGGTAGCCTTTTAAAGGCCCATCATAATTATAATAGGGATTGTATGCATGCAGTTAAAATGCCCATTGCAGTATCTGGGTTAACTTCATAATACTAAAGTAACAACTGGTTTTCAAATGATATGGAAACTGGGGGTCTACTCCGAAGTAGTATCGGCCGTTTCCTGCTACGAAGTTACTATTTGGTTCGGTCGGTCCCGATCCTATACTCCTACACTCTTTCGAATATTGACTATGGTCCCGACCCAACTGAGCCGGTCCGAACTTTTTTCGCATTTTTCAATAATATTCGGTTCGGCCATGTGTCGGTCCGATCCGATCATTCGCTCTTTGCGTTTCGTAGTAGACCTCCTGTACTTCACATCTACTGGTAACTCATATTTTTATCTTTTTGGAAGAGCAAGCTAGTTTATACACGGACTTAACTCTTGAGGGACACTAAACGCCCCAAGACATAAAAACAACAAGACTACTTTTGAATCTTGTTCAGCGTCCTTCAACTTTTACAAATTCATGCAATCCTATATGACATATTTGTATTTTTATTTTTCTTCTTTGGCAACTGAGCCTTGTCGACTATTCTGCCAGCGTCATATTTGTACTTAAATGCTTAATTTGTTAACCATAATAAATAAATCAATGTAAAAATCTATTAGAAACTGGGTTTGGTTGGAAGTTTTTCTTGTTACCAAGGAGTTGTTCATCACTATCTTCAGCCTTCGACAGCTGGGAGATCGGCTTCCTCGGTATCACCAAGATATGAGTCGGGGCTTGTGGGTTCACATCGTGGAACGCCACACACTAGAGAGAAAAGAATAATATTTTGAATCATGGTGTAACTAACCTAACAAAAAACAATGTATATGGTTAATCAAGACACATTTTTATAATTTAACAGTTAATGTATAATTTATAATGAAAAGTCGTAATACCTCGCAATAAATATGCGAATATTTTCAACAGCTGACATTGCAAATGTCAGCCGGCCGGTTTTGTAAAAATATTGAGTTTACTATGAATAACTTACCTGTTCGTCTTCGTAGACTAACTTGGCAGGTATTTCCTTCCTCAATATCTTTCCAAATATCGTATCGGCGGCCGGAGCGGCCGTTTGCGCTTTGTCAACCTCACCACCAGCCATATTTGTGAAAATTATCACAGAGCACAAATTGATAAAATTTCCTCGGCAAACGTCAAGCAGTGCCGTCGTCGACGTCAACTTCATTCTCTTTTGACGTTTAACGTCGGTTGATCGGTTCTTTTTACGCAGAATAAAATAATAAAACAATTTATATTAACATTATATTATAATTTAATTACAGAAAAATATTTTTTTTAATGTAATTATAAACTATTGTAAAACTTATACTTATATTTCAGGTGCATTCTGAGTAAGAATATCATTTCCCAAGCTGTCTTTTGAAGGTCTTTAGTCCTGCCTACCTACAATCTACACCCTGGTCCAACAGGCCACAACATATGAAGAAGCGCCCTTCCAAAGACATGAAAAGATCTGAGACTCTTCGTTTGATGCTCTTCATCAACCATCACATGATAGCCAGTTCTGTCAAGACCCCTTTCTATGGCTATCTGTTTCGCTACCAATAGCAAATGACCTGAAACATATAAAATATATTCGTTCCTGACAATTTTATTTATACATATACCACCACTATCTTTTCTTCAACTCTTGGTTTCTCTGCAGCGGAACTGTTGTTAAAAAAAATTAAACCCAAAAAAGTCTCATGCAAGGATTTCCTTACAGAAATTGGATGATGTGCCATGGCGAGCCAAGGGTTACCTATAGTCGCCTTTGTAGCTCACAGTTACCGTGACGAGTGGCTCTGCACTAGTTGCCTATTCAAGGCTTGCCGAAAAGAAGAAGAAGCATGCAAAAAAGAAACGCCAAATGATAAATTGAACTTTATTAACTACGAAAATGGCCACCACATTTGCCTTCCACCAAGAATTTGAACATAAAATTGGTTTACGGCCTGACAAGAATGTGGACCTTCATTCATTACGACTCTGAATCCTGTTTTGTCTATGCCTTTGTCTTTGGCGATGCGGCGCGCGACGATCAGCAGATGACCTGCGTTAGAATATAATTTTATAATCAATATTTTTAGCAATGCTAATTTTCCAAGGGACATGCTGTTCAATCTGGGTAAAATTTTAAAGTGTTAAAATTCTTGGCGTTAGTCAGATAAGCGAAGGATGAAGGAACGAAATACTCAAATCTAAAATGAGTCGTTATTTCGCAGACTTAAAATTAAGTGAGATAAGCTTCGATCAGAGATAAGGATAGCAGCTTGATCATGATGATGTGACAGAAAAACTACATACTTATGTACAGACGCCAGCACATCAAGCTACTACAATCTGTCAAATTTCTTTAATTGATTTTCAACTTTATTGCTAAATCATTAAGGTTCAACGTTGATTGGGAAAATTTGACAGTTTGGGGTAGCTTGACCTGCTGGCGTCTGTACAAATAATTGAATGATTCAGATTATCAGTTATTCACAAGAGTAAGCGTTTGCAATAAATTCTAAAATACTAGACGACTAAGTTATTAAGATAACTGTCAGACTGTCTGCCTGCATTTAAGTGCTACAAAGTTCTTTTGACGCGTAGCCAAATTCGGGACTCACCATCACCATCGCACGTTACCATCTTGTTTTATTAAATACACTTCATGAAATAAGTATTTCCACAAAATGTTTACCAACAGCGCCCCCTGTCAACGTCATTCGAGCGCCAAAAGATCCTTGTAGCAGAGTACAAAGCCACAGCGAAGCGGTTTGGTCTTTGGAAGCGGCCTTATTTCTTATAAGAAACCGGCACCCTATTTGCGTATCACACTATCAATCTCAATCTGAATCATTTTGAATGATATTTCTAATCCATTGCTTCATATGTTCGAAAAATTTGCCTGCTCAACAACGTATGAATGCTTTTGAACTGTCAAAATGAAAGGGAATACTACTGATAGTGTTTTACGCAATTACCCCACTGTTCCGTCTTATAATAACGGCCGTCATGAAAATTTGACATTTTTAGCAGTATTTGAATTATACATAAGTCAAAAACTGCTCTGTATTTGGACAGCCGTTATTGTGTGACCGTTCAGAAACCATACTTAGACAAAGTTCGCATCTGAATAAGATAAAAATTCTACGAGCGTCATTATTTCTCTTTGCAAAAATTCTATAATGACGTCAATTGAAACGTCATGACGCGTCGACTGAAATGGAATATCGCGCAACATTGAAACACAAGGCTATGACCGTGCTCAAGACCTCACGCAAGGCCAAGGTTAGAACCATGAGGACGACCTCGACCTTGTGCGAGTACAAAATGATTCACCTCGACTTTGCACTCATACGAGGCCACCCGCTTTACCTTGTGAATTCGCGCGTCCTTTGATAACGGAATTTTTATTTTTCGAACAAAATAGTAGTAATTATGATTAGAATTTTTTCAAACAAATGTTTATTATGATTCCATAGAGCTCATCTTCGCTTAAAATAGCGTTTTAGCTGCGAATTTATGACTCCACGTTTTTGTTTGGTTATCTGCAGAACCAACTGTGAATACTCGCGGATGGGATGGGAGGACACAGGCGCCTGCTGCGCGAGCTGCGCGACGTGAAAACTAGAGGGACCATTTTTAGCTAGAATTAGCAGTATCATGTCTATCCATACTTAAGCGCACCTCTTTCCCCCAGCGTAAGGTAGTCGTAGATTTACCGTGGAGTTTTAATTTAAAGTCTAGCTAAGAGGTAGATATGGTACCTGCTAACCGAAGTTAGTACCCGAAATATGCCAGTGACGTAACGACGGGCACTGGTCTAGCCGACTAAGTACTCATACAGACGAGCAACACGCGTCATCGGCAAAGGCAACTGCAGCAGTCGACAACATGCCGCTCGTGTAATTGAGCACCGTCCCAGCTCAAACACACAGGCGGCACGTTGTCGACAGCCGCAGACCTGCAATTGCCTGTGCCGCTGACCCGTGAGTTATTAAAAGCCCTATTACACTAAGCGATATTCAGGGACCCTTTCCCTAAATCGGGATGGTGTTATAAGAGAAAGGGAGGAAGGGTCCCTATTAAAAACACATCACCTCGGGCCCTAAATAGGGGTTTTAGACAAGTGCCCGTCGTATGATGGTGATGGTGAGGTACAGACGCCAGCACATCAAGCTACTACAATCTGTTAAATTTCTTTAATAGATTTTCAAATTTATCACTAAAGCATTAGGTTCAAAGTTGATTGGGAAAATTTGACAGTTTCGGGTAGTTTGATGTGCTGGTGTCTGTACATGACGATAATGATGATAATTTGTATGTACTGACCTAATAATAATTCATTATCCACTGACGTTTCTATTAGAGAAGGAATAGTTCTTTTGGGTACCACCAGGAAATGTACTGGTGCCTGTTTATTTCTGGTTTCATCGAAAACAACGCACTGGAACATAACAATGGAAAAACTGTAAAAATCATAAGCAACTCGTTTCATTAAAAAATATATTAGAATATAGTTATTAAAATTAAGCACATACAATTAGAAAATCAGTTCGGAATTGGGACAGAATGCCTTTGTAATAATAAAATCGTGATGGTTAAAATAAAACATAGGTATTTAAAGGAAGTATCACTGAATGTATCTCGGTATATAAATAGGTAAACACTGTATTCCCGTATTATAAAGTGCTCTGTGACTGTATTGAATGATCACAAATTACCCCCTTTATTTATAAACGTTGTTTAAAGTTAAGAGATGTTTAAACATCAAAAATGTGTGGTTAAACAGTCGCAAATCATTAACTTTAAGCAATGTTTATAAATAAACCCCTTATTAAAAGTATCTAAGAATATTGTTACTCGTATTTTGCGGGCTAACCTGGCGTTTCCGTTTTAACAGTTCAACGTTTTAACAACAGTTTATTTCTATACTATCATCAGAGCCAAATTTTCTTTACAATATACAATAAATAAATTATAATAAAATACCTGCTCATCTTCGAATATAAACTGTTCCGGTTCCTTCCCGCCGTTAAAATCAGCAAAACTTGGTCTCTTTTGTGCCGTCGCGGTAGCCATTTTGATTTAATTTATAAACAAAAATACGTCTCACAAATGTTATATTGGATTATATCAATTAGTAATATCCGATGTGCACTGTGGGTGATCTTGTTTGTATATAGGTACGTCGAAAATATAAAACTGTAAATTAATAGATTGGATTACTTATAGGCTGTATGAAAATAATTTAATAAGTATCTCTTTCTGGCACATACAAAATTAGCTATAATTTTATAAAAGAAAGAGACGGAAGTAACAAGAACAGTCAGACGAGTTGACGAGGCAAACAAATGACGAAATTATATGACAAAATGTTAGTGAAAATGTGTTCATTTACGTTCCATTTCACGAAAACGGTATCTTCGGACATGAATTGCCTTGGCTTACCTGGAAATCTTTAAATAGTCTCCGGACACAGGCAGGCCGAAGGAAATAAAACCTCAGATGGAGATACACAGATGAATTCGCCCTGGAGTGTAAATGTGGTGCTGTCCAACGAACAACGGTGTACAGACGCCAGCAGGTCAAGCTACCCGAAACTGTCAAATTTTCCCAATCAACCTTGAACCCTAATGCTTTTATGATAAAGTTGAAAATCTATTAAAGAAATTTGACAGCTTGTAGTAACTTGATGTGCTGGCGTCCGTACCTACCTAATATCGTGTCCTGTTGCCTGTACGCTACAGGAGTTGGATGGACGCTTCTGAAGGTGCTAAGCTCTGGCCTGACTGTATATGGATTGCCATCAACACGCCAGGAATAAGAAAAAGTTTCTTCCGACTCTTTTTAGAATGTTACCATAATCAAAAATCATAATGCTTTTAATAATGTTCTCACTGCTGGGACTCAGCCCATCTCTCGGCGAGATTGAGTGGGCCGTAATCCACCACGCAAGCCCAGTGCGGGTCGGTAGATGTCACCTGTCTTCGTTCGAATTTTTGGTTCTAGGACATGCCGGTTTCCTCACGATGTTTCATTCACCGTTTTGAGAGCAGTGATGATAAAATAATTTACAGAAAGTAAAGCGCCTGTCAGTGTTTGAACCTACAACCTATATCTCATAAGCTGTGGTAGTTACCACCGGGCCACCACTGCTCAAATGTTATGGGACAGGTAAATAAAAACGCAAAATAAACAAAACCATTTAATATATTAAGTTATAAATACATAACTTGGGCTATATACATGCACAATAATATAATACAATGCAGATCACAGTCTTATATGGTATTCAGTATGTTTAAATTTATGTGTATTTTGGTTGATGAGAAACACATGGCGAACGGGATACAAATATCAATTCAAATTATGTCAATATTAATAATTACACCCTGTCCATTAGGTCAACTGTTTTTTGACAGCTGCCTTAGAACGAACTATTCCAGATTACGTAAAAGTTAACTTAAAAATGCGTAATAAAATAAATATATAAACTTAGTGAATTATCTTATTTATGATTTCCTTCAGACATCATAGTACCGTACGTGTATCAGTTTTGACAAAAAAATATAATTTTTATGCGTATTCCATCTGTCAAAAAACGGTTTACCTAATGGACAGGATATAGGTCCCGTTCACACTGCACTATTCTGTACGATATTTTACGGTCTAAAGTTGGGATCACACGTCAAAACCCCATTCAGTTAAAAGGAAATTCAATGAGAAACTGTCAATCTGCCTAGTCTTTCCCAGCTAGCAGTTGGGGTCGTCTTCTTCGTTCTTTGTTGCACTGAATAAACGTTTTATCTATCTATCTTCCAGCCTAACAGTACGCAGCTGAATACCAGTATTTTACTTGGAGCGACTGCGCATCTGACCTCCACATAACCAGACCCATTGGTAAGACTGGTCGTCAGACTTTTGGACTTCTGACTACCCGCAACGACTGCCAAAGATCTACGAATGACAGCAGGAACCAAGGGCTTAAAGTGCTGCTTTCCGAGGCACGGAGGGGTCTCGATAAGTAATGGACCCCCCAAAATTGTACAGTAAAATATCGCACTGAATATCGCCGATAAACGGTGCCTTTACATACAATCATTCATTATCATTAGATGGAATGAAATTATTATATAATATGGTGAAGATTTATTGCTGTTTTTTTTTTACCTAAAACCAAATTAAAAATTTTTCTTGTAAGAATCTGATCATATTACATACTGGAGTCTTTAGCCAGAAAGTCTATAAAATTGAAATAAATAGTATACACTGTTTTGATATGACACATACTCGTCACCTGCCTAGCCTCTTCCCAACTATGTTGGGGTCGGCTTCCAGTCTATTCAGGATCAAATTAAATTAGCTAGCGAAACTCTGGATAGACATCTAAACACGATAAAATAAAAATGAAAAAGTTTGTTTTATCGTCGATACGCATTACGTCTGTGAAGTTTACTAAAAAAAAATAAAGATTTTTAAACTGATATTTCTAGTCATCTGCATCATCATTATCTGCCTAGCCTTTTCCCAACTATGTTGGGGTCGGCTTCAGTCTAACCGGAGGCAGCTGAATACCAGTATTTTACATGGAGCGACTGTCTATCTGACCTCCACAACCCAGTTACTGGGTAATACGATATCCCTTGGTAAAACTCGTTGTCAGACTTTCGGGCTTTTGACGAGCTGTAACGACTGTAAAAGATCCACGAATGACAGCCGGAACCAACGGATTAACGTGCTTTCCGAGGCACGACTGACTACTTTAATTAACTGCGGTCGATGTCCCCACAAAAAAAAAAAACATCAAATTAATTATTTTTTTACCATATGATATCCATCACGTCGTCAGCGGAGTTTCGCTAGCTTATTTAATTTGAACCCGTGTAACCGAATGCAGCTGAATACCAGTCCTTTACATGGAGCGACTGCCTGTCAGACCTCCACAATCCAGTAATGCCACAGCCCTTATAAAAGCTTTAAGAATATGACATATTAGTCATTATAAAATAGTGCTACAGACAACACACATCAAGCTACTACAATCTGTCAAATTTCTTTAATAGATTTTCAACTTTATCGCTAAATTATTAAGGTTCAAGGTTGACTGGGAAAATTTGACAGTTTCGGGTAGCTTGATGTTCTGGCGTCTGTACAGTCAACTGCACGTCGGTGACTTCAGCTGGCTTAGGGTGGTACAGTTTCAATGTCGAGGCCAGCGGTGATTGCGTAATCCACTATCAGTAGCAATGGCTTTCATTTTGACAGTTCAACAACATTCATTGCGTTATTTACGTTGTTGAGCAGACACATTTTTCGAACATATGAAGCAATGGATTAGCAATATCCTTCAAAATGATTCAGATTGCGATTGATAGTGTGTTACGCAAAAGTGCATTTTGTACTGGTGTTATTACCACTGACTTGCGGCCTATAGTACAGGCGTATTGCTGACCAGACAATTACTTTTTAAAATAAACAAAATTTATTCGAGTTTGTGTGACTAAATGATCATTATTAATTTTATTAAAAATAAATATTTATATTGCACAGTGGCGAGTCAGAAAATAAAATATGAGCGAAAACTTCTTTCGCACTAGAAATAATAGATAAAAACTAAATTGCGACCTAACATACAATAATCATGGTAGTTTAATGTTAAAGAAATGTGATCATAACATATTACCTGTATTCCCCGATGGGTTAGACCTCTTTAGTAAGACTGGTTGTCAGACTTTCGGGCTTCTGACTTCCAACGACTGTCAAAGATCTACAAATGACAGCCGGGACTAACACCTTATCGAGCTTTCCGAGGCACGGAGTCTCGATATGTAATGGATGGTCAGCCATCCACGATCCGACCGCGGCAAGCGTCCCGTGCGGCTGTTATTATTTAGCCACGAGCTCCTCTATTGTGTGTTATAATGGAAAATTATAATAATGATCACATTCCTTTAACAGAACTACTTAAAAACACAAAGAATATTAAATTAATGGAAGATCGTTCATTCAATTGAAAAGGAACTTAACCTATGTTATATACCTTCTTTGGTAATGCACTATATTCGTATTAGACCAGCGTAGCAAAATACTCAAATTATTTTTTAATTGATAAAGGGATAATGAACTAAACTGCAACTTAAACAGAGTTCAAAATAGCTTGTAAGAGATTCTCTGTGGCGAGAATGCTCGCGCACATTTTAACTCAAAACTTGACAGCAAAGAATGTGATAGATTTTGTTGCCCTGTCTGTACTAACCCTTATACTAGAACAGATGGTAAGCCAAACGTATTTAAAGTTGTACAGGGATCTTTCGGCGTTAGTTCCGATTTCGACCACGCGGGTCGAAATCGGAACTAACGCCGCCATTTTATTTTGCCAATACAATTCAGAAATGTTTACCAACAACGCCCCCCTAAGATCCCTGTAGCACTGTATGAATCTCTTGGAGGTATTTTTTTATAAGTAAGTAGAAGTCGTCTAATAATAAAACTGCACGCTAAAATAAAAATAAATCCACTAAAATTTCTATACAATCATTTAAAATGTGTGTGCAAAAAGCAGTGGAAGGCCGTGCAATTTTAAATTCGACTATGTATACCAAGTTAAACATTACTGGCGAAATAAAGGCGGGATATAGGAATAACTCTGCCTAACCCTTCGGGAAATACAGCGTGATGTTATGTTATGAGTCCTAAGTTTTGTCATATTAAGAAAAAAAAAATATAAACATCCGAATTGAGAACTTCCTCCTTTTGTTAAAAATATAGTGCATCACCAAAGCATCTTTCTTAGAACTAAATTACATAATATTTACAAAATTACCTAGAATCACTTGAATTAGTAACTTTCATAGTTTAGTTACTAAAATAACTTACTAAATACCTTAGTTTAGTCGACTCGACTTATATTAATGTTGGCATTGTCATATTTTTTCAACAGCATTCGCTGAAGCCGCCATTCAGGTAGAATACTTTAAAAGTTATAACAAAAAAAAAAAAAAAATTGGAAAAATGAAAAATAAATAGCTAAATTACTAAGCTGAATTTTTGTGAGCACTTTTATTTTAATTGTAAGTTTTTAGTGGGGAAAAGGAGACGAATTCTAGAATTTCGCAAAAATTAAGTCGTTAATATGACTCAAATGTAACTCAGCGTTAAGACGTCACTCAGTGGGGTACAGTATAACCCCACTACCATATACAGCGTGTATCAGAAACGTGTGGTAAACAAAAAATGTGGCTTCAGTGAAAAGCTATTTAGAATGAGCAAAAAGCTTAATTTCATTCTACGAGCCAGATTTTTCAAACCCATTCAGTTACATTCTAACATATATAAACTAGGCCTATTACAAACGTAAAGTTAAGAGGCATAAATCATTTATATCGGACCTCTCACTCGCACTTTCGACCTTTATCTAAGGAGCAGTACTATGTAGTTATAGTGTCGTGTGTATTCTGCTTTAGCACCTTAGTTTTCAATAATGTAAACAAACATTGTGTATTTGGAAAAACAACTTCAAAAACTACACATAAGGTTCAGTTTGCGCTACAACTTCAACAAAATATATGAAGTTTTCAATAGTGCTAAGTAATCATTCTAAAATCAACTTAATTTACACTTCAATAAAGTCCAAATTTGCTTAAGTGTAATTTTTTATTGCTAAATGGGCCCGCTCTTGACCTCGATCACGTCTGATGAAAAGCGATACATGAGGTCTATGATGGAACGAGTGCGCCCAAAAGATGCCTGTCCGCTCTTGCTTTGAATGCCATCAATTGGAAACAAAATTTGAATGTTCTCTAAATGTGTTATTGTAATTGACATAACGAGTTATGACCTTGACTTTACGTTTGTAATGACCCGAGTAAAGTCAATTTTGCTATAAGAAACCGCTCGTACAACGAAGTCAACCTTTTCGAACTGAACTAACTCCTAGTAAAGTCCGCTCGTCATTTAAAACTAGTGTAGTGTAAATATTCGAAAAGACTCGAGATAAACTCGAATTTATTTACAATAATTATTTATCCTAGCACTATAGTGACAAGACACCCATTCAAACCATGTCTTAATTTAAATAATTTCAATATTCGGGTTTCTGAAAGCTTAATTCTTCTTCTATCGGATTGGCAAGGTAAAATAATCGAGCCGTGACACGAAATAACAATAACCAGTCATCAAAGGGTTTACTAATGATAAGCATAAAATATATTATCATAATTTACATTGGCATAACAAAATTCAGCATAATGATCATTACGCTTACGCATAATATTATTAGGCATAAATGTTTTGCCATAATGCTTGTTGTCATAAATACTGCTAGCATAATAATAATGAAGCATAATTTTATAAAGCATAATGTTAAAAACGCATTCTAACCCAAACCACAATCGGATCTGGCGCGTTAATGGTCACTGTTCTAACCTAACCTAACCGATGATTCAATAACAGTAGTAAATATCAGGAAACATCATACTGTATGCCTACATAATTGTATGCCTAAATACTATTATGCTAAATGCCTTTAAAATTTATGCAACTCCCAACTTAAGCCAAAACATTTTAGACTAAATGATAGTTATGCTAACCTTTGCATTATGCCAAAGTATTATTATGCAGCAGTATTATTATGCTAATAAAAGTTATGCGAAAACGTTATATTATGCCTTAAAATTTTATGCCAACAGAGGTATTATCTCATCAAAGTGGGGATGTAGAAGTGGAGTAGAGGAATGGTGGCCCCGTGGTAAAGGCCCCGACTTACGAGTTCTAGGTGGTGGTTTTGAACACTTTAGATTACACACATTATACAGTTATATGTATATTTACAATACATGTATTTTCATTCGTAAGGCACTCAACAAAATATACAGACTAACTTATCGTTTATGAAAGTAAAACAAGTAACCCAACGTAGCAGTCGCCGAGCTAGTTTTCTGATTTTACCGAAGATGAGAACTAAGTTTGGCAAAGAAATGTTAACTCTTGAAGGAGCACAATTATATAACAAAATGCCCCATGTATAAAACGGTTGAACTTTTTTAACTGCATATTTAATCACAAATAACACCCTTCCTAAATGCTGAATGCATTGGATGGGTGTATCATAATTGCTACCGTGAGGTCTGTGACGAACTTTATATAATTTATTTTTTTTAAGCATTGTTCTCAGGTGACTTTTTTGAGAATAAATATCTTTAAACCATTACTTTGAGTAAATAACTTCATCACCACTGCTCTCAAAACGATGAAGGAAAACATCGTGAGGAAACCGGCATGTCCTAGAACCAAAAATTCGAAGACATGTCGTGACATCTACCAACTCGCACTGGGCCCGCGTGGATTATTAGCCTACTCGAAGAATGGAGGCCTGTGTCCCAGCAGTGGGAACATTATAGGCTGATTATGTATGTATGTTATGTAAAGTGGAAGATTGAATGAAGGGGCGCTGGATGTACAGACGCCAGCACATCAAGCTACTACAATCTGTCAAATTTCTTTAATAGATTTTCAACTTTATCGCTAGAGCATTAAGGTTCAAGGTTGATTGGGAAAATTTGACAGTTTCGGGTAGCTTGACCTGCTGGCGTCTGTACATTCAGGTACCGCCATTCGAGGAGGCTATTGTAGTGTTAGCAAAGTTTTAAAATTGACTGATGTCGTTCAACCAATCATATGCGATCGATCTACAACTCTTGGGTCATAACAGCACCGCACCGACACGGCAAATTACTTGTTATTCAAGTTAGGATTTTAAAACAGCATTAAAGTACATTTTACGATGACAACACAGAATAGGCAACAGCTCGCGGGCAGAGCAGATTCATCGATAAAAGACTCGATCAGGCTTTCAGAAACCGAGGTTTTTCATTAATTCGTTACCGAGATAAAGTTTTTGATAATTTTCGTGTTTTTATTTTGTCATCTAGAAATATTCAGGGTCAAAATAACTGACTTTTTAAGTCGGTTTAATCAATTGTCATCTGTGGGGGAGTCTTATAAAGTGACTAAGTTCTAAAATTGTCTAGCGTGGGGACCTGCGAGACCCCATGCAGAGTAATACTCGGACTTGACTTTGAGTCGCGAGCTAAATGCGGTTATTTTCTTGACTGTATATTTGAACTCGAATATAAAATGCTAATACTTGTACTGTGGGGTAAAACCCTATGTGGAGTATTACGGTACCCCAGGTTGGGAATCTTTGAGTCGCTATAATTATTCGTTTGTCTATAAATCTGGACTTCAATATAAAATGCTAGTACTCATACTGTGGGGTCCCGTGTCACCCCAGATGGATTCCGACAGTACCCCAAGTATCACTATAATTCCTCTGTAGACTATAAATCTGGACTTCATTATAAAATGCTAGTTCTTATACTCTGGGGTTCTGTGTCACCCCAGATGGGAACTGACGTAAACTTCATTGAGTGCAACAGTATCCCAAATTGGGTTCGACAGAACCCCAGATTGGGTCCGACAGTACCACAGATAGGGTCCCACCGTACCCGAAGTGTCACTACAGTTAGTCTGTTGGCTACATATTTGGACTGGTGTACAAAAGGCGGGTACTTCGCTAGCCCCACGTGGGGTAGTACTTGGTCCACATGAAGTCGGGCGAGAGGTACACTCGGCGGCCGTGCACGAAGCATGTTACTATGCCGCGGTATGCCGTGCGGGGTACGCCGCTCTGGGGAAGGAGAAAAATTAAAATGAGAATAAAATTAATGCGGATTTATGGAAGACTGAATGGCACTAGTTAATGTGAGCAAGAGCAGGCCTGCAACGAAGTGTTCGGAGCGAGTAAACATTGTCTCATTAACATAAACATAGACTAAAAAATAAATGCAAACGTTTAGCCCTGGAGGGAGGGAGGGAGGGAGGGAGCAAGCCAATGTTCACTCGCTATTTTATTAAGGGCTGATTTTTCCAACGCCAGATAATTTTATCGGAGGAATAATTTTGAATTTTCGACAGTTCTGCCATACAAAAACTATCAGATGTCAATTTTTCGTCAAAAATTATCTGTCAATTGAAAAATCAGCGCTAAAAACACATAGTGAAAAAATACTTTAGGGTAATAATTTTTACAACTGTTATGTACGGACGCTAGCACATCAAGTTACTTCAATCTGTCAAATTTCTTTAATAGATTTTCAACTTTATCACTAAAGCATTACGGTTCAAGGTTGATTGGGAAAATTTGACAGTTTCGGGTAGCTTGACCTGCTGGCGTCTGTACATTAGGGAAAAATCTAACGGGCAGTAATTTATTTTTTCGGCCGTTGGTAAATTAGCGTGACAATAGTAAAAAGAAAATTGGTCGGTAATATGTATTTTCATCGTACAATGGCGCCGATTCCCTTGTTCACAAACTATACTAAGTTTAAGTTCAGTGCATCTTTTTCTTTCTATTTCGTTAAGAAAAGGACAGAAGATAAAATATTAGTTTAGTCCTGTCAAATTTGTCTGTAAATTTACGTGTTTTTAGTAGCCAATTTTTTAATCACATCTAAACTTGTCTATAGAGTATCTTAATTTGACAGGACTAAACTAATATTTATCTTGTCCTTTTCTTAATGAAAATAATTCCCTAACTAAACTTAAATTTAGTTTAGTTAGGGAATCGACTCCAATGTCAGTACAAAAAATACTCAAGTAGTGTAATAAATGAATGCGCAGTAAAAATGCTCCAAGTTAGAGTTCTGACCGACTAATTCCGATTGTTAACAGCCTACACGTAACTGCCCGTTCAGTCATTTTAATGCGCAATTATTTATTTAATTACCCATTTAAACATTTGTTATGACTCAATTTTATTTAGTTTACAGCTTAGTTTTTACTGCCGAACTTGTTAATAAATATGCATTTTATTATTTATTTTGTATTTACCAATAAACAACTCATCATCTGCCTAGTCTTTTCCTCCTTAACGCGGCTCCTTGCTGTAACACTACTTAGGGTAATCACCCGACACTTACCCGAAAGTCGTCCATGAGTCCTAGTTTATTGGCAGCGTGCTGGTAACTCTTGGCGTTGCTGTACATGACGCGGACGGCTGTCTTGCTGTCAACACTACTTAGGGTAATCACCCGACACTTACCCTAAAGTCGTCCATGAGTCCTAGTTTATTGGCAGCGTGCTGGTAACTCTTGGCGTTGCTGTACATGACGCGGACGGCTGTCTTGCTGTCAACACTACTTAGGGTAATCACCCCACACTTACCCTAAAGTCGTCCATGAGTCGTAGTTTATTGGCAGCGTGCTGGTAACTATTGGCGTTGCTGTACATGACGCGGACGGCTGTCTTGCTGTCAACACTACTTAGGGTAATCACCCGACACTTACCCTAAAGTCGTCCATGAGTCCTAGTTTATTGGCAGCGTGCTGGTAACTCTTGGCGTTGCTGTACATGACGCGGACGGCTGTCTTGCTGTCAACACTACTTAGGGTAATCACCCGACACTTACCCTAAAGTCGTCCATGAGTCCTAGTTTATTGGCAGCGTGCTGGTAACTCTTGGCGTTGCTGTACATGACGCGGACGGCTGTCTTGCTGTCAACACTACTTAGGGTAATCACCCGACACTTACCCTAAAGTCGTCCATGAGTCCTAGTTTCTTGGCAGCGCGCTGGTAACTCTTGGCGTTGCTGTACATGACGCGGACGGGAGTCTTGTCTTCGCTACTGAAGACCTGTTCCGCTGTCACCACTGGAAGGCTTGCTACTGTTTGAAGTAGGTTTTCGTCGTAATATTCCTAGAAGGGAGAAAATTGGTAATGTTAGAGTATGAATTTACATTTTTGTTGAGACAATCATTTGTAACGCAAAGTTTTTTGTACAGGGCGATTTTCGAGTTAGGGCTTCAAGGCAGAATAAAAATTATACATGTGAGAACGAGGTAGAAAGACATGCGTGAATGGTGTAGAGAGTATGTCGTGCTCACTCTAATGTCTCGCTGGTGGTGGCGTGTGTTGGATCATTATGTCAAAATGGTTGAGCTGAATGGTGCTAATCTATGCGTCATGTTCGTGAACGGGTGCATTCAGTAAGGACTGGTCATCTTTTAGCTGCCATGGCTTATTTTAATTTCTGAATTGTTTTTATGTTTTTTTTTTTATAACGGACGCTTTTAACGTGCACGTCTTTCTACATATATCGTTCTCACATGTTTCAACATGAATGATGTAACCTATATTTTGTAAAAAAAAAAAAAATATTTAAAAGAGTGTCCGTGGAGTTTCTTGCCCGCTCTTCTCCATAGGAACCTACTACACTTTGAAATGGGCAACTAGCTTCATCTTTCTGACTGACCGACCCTTTGACGATTCAAAAGTGCCTGTAATTGGTTTATTTGAAATAAATACTTTTGAGTTTAAGTACACGTCATGGCGGAACTATTGCGGTATTGCTGCAATGGTTTCGCGGCGGAGATGTGATATCCATCTTAATAGCAGATTTTTTAAATAAAAGTTTTTACGTTGAGGGTTAGGGCTAGAATCATGTGCTGGAGAGGGGCCCGTGGCTAAATAATAACAGCCGCACAGGTCGATCGATCAGGTTAAGCTACGCTTGCCGCGGTTGGTCTATGGATGGGTGACCATCTTTACATACCGACACCCCTCCGTGCCTCGGAAAGCACGTTAAGCCGTTGGTCCCGGCTGTCATTCGTAGATCTTTGACAGTCGTTACGGGTCGTCAGTAGCCCGAAAGTCTGACAACCAGTCTTACCAACGGGTATCGTATTACCCAGTAACTGGGTTGTGGAGGTCAGATAGGCAGTCGCTCCATGTAAAATACTGGTATTCAGCTGAATCCGGTTAGACTGGAAGCCGACCCCAACATAGTTGGGAAAAGGCTAGGCAGATGATGATGGTTAGGGCTAGAATCATGTGCTGAATTCATAGTTATAGTTTGCGCGTCAGTGTACCTGACCCCGTGTGTATAGATGTCTTACCTTGAGTAAATAAGTGTGGTTCAACTTGGCAAACTCCACGTATTCCATGTTGAGCTGTATGTTGCGCAGATGCATGTCGAAGAACAGCCCTTTACTGACGCCTATCTGTTAAGGAAAATTATCATAACAGTTTACATTTAAATTGGATTTTTTTTTTTTGCATTTATTGTCCGACTGCTGGGCAAAGGCGTCCCTACTCTCTTTCCACCTCTCCGTCCAGAGCTGCTAAGGACCAGTCTTTATAAAAGGAGTCCAGCCCATCCCGCCATCTCCGTCTGGGCCTGCCGCGATGTCGTTTGCCATTAAGCGGGACCCACTGGGTCGTAATTTTGGCCCATTGATCGTCCGACATGCGCTAGATGTGTTAATTGTAACTATGGAATAAATAGACTTATGTAATAGTAACAATGGGCCTCATCAGAAGGCTTAAAGTCACTCAAAGGGCAATGGAGAGGGCTATGCTCGGAGTTTCCTTGCGTGATCGAATCAGAAATGAGGACATCCGCAAGAGAACCAAGGTTACCGACGTAGCCCGAAGAATTGCCAAACTTAAGTGGCAGTGGGCAGGGCACATTGCTCGCAGAACGGATGGCCGATGGGGCCGAAAAGTTCTGGAGTGGCGACCGCGAACCGGAAGACGTTGCGTTGGAAGGCCTCCCACTAGGTGGACCGATGACCTGGTGAAGGTTGCGGGAATCCGCTGGATGCGAGTCGCACGGGACCGGTCAATGTGGCGACACTTGGGGGAGGCCTATGTCCAGCAGTGGACGAATAGTAACAATGAAATGTTATTGTTATTTGTGTTGTTACATTGTGTGTGTGTATGTGATGTTTGTTGGATGCGTTGTGTGTGTGTGTGTTTGGTGTAATGTCAATGTTAATATCAGGACCAGTTGAAAACCAACGTCAGGCACTAGTTGTCTGGCGTTTTTACTGAACTGTGCCTTTTTGGCGCAGCCGTGAGGCACACTTTCCTGTTAATTTCTTACTTTCTTAATGTTTGTGTATTTTGTGTAAACTACGACATATTTAGAACATTTGTATCATGAGAGTATGCGCAATTTGTAAAACTCGCTATCAAAAATATTAGTTCCACGGACGTCCACGTTGCTATCAGCGCCAAAATGGCGAAAATCAAATGTCTTTGTTTTGTCATCGATAGTATGAAGTCCAGCGTACTTGTTTAATATAGGTCAGTGTGTATAACGCATAAAGAATACACAGATCAACATCTTTGTTTGCATCAGTTACAGAAAAGATCATGTAGACCAGGTACAATTACAATACCTTTCCAAACGAGTATGTCCTAGATATTTCAGGTCGTATGCACGCCTTGCCGTCAATGTTGACTGGGTTCCGAAGCCAGTCGTCGAAGAAACTGCAACAGAGAGTATCGTGAATAATATTAGTACTGTAGTTTCTGCATATCCGTACCTCAAAAGGAAAAACAGAACCCTTATAAGATCACTTCGTTGTCCGTCTGTCTGCCCGTCTGTCAAGACCCTTTTTCTCAGGAACGTGTGGAGTTATCAAGTTGAAGTTAATATCATATACTCAAGGCTGCAATTCCATAAAGAAGTGTAAAAAAAACTAACTTCTTAGTCAACGCATTCAAAAGATACGGCTGTTGCAACATAGTTTAGAAAAGATGATGATCGTTAGTGCTTACGCGACTGGCCAGTTGGGCGCCAGACGGGTCCAGGTCTCCTTCCTCAGAAGCCAGCCTAGCCCTGGGAAGAAGTCAGTTCGATGTAGCAACTCTGGTCGGGACATGTCTATGACCCCCACCTTGCCGTTGTCATTCCATGCTGATATGCACCTGGAAAGGAAAAAAAAGTATTTAGTTTTGAAAGTTCTTCGTTCTTCATGTCAGGGATCTAAAATGTGGTGTTTATTTCTTTTTATTTATTTATTCTGTGATCTCCAACAAAATATATACACTAAACATTACATATACTTAATGGACGACAAAGTGGTAGGTACTCATTCAATTACAGGAGACCACAGCATGCACAATAAAATGAAAAACTAATCTAACAAATTAAATAACACATCATACATAATAAAAGATAAATTTTGACAGTGGAACATAAAAACACAACAAATTCCGTAAAATATTAGAACATAGAATAATAAATAGCTAACATTAAAAAAAAAATTCTTATATTTGTAGCGGTATCTACAACGCCACATGCGAACAACGCGTCATACTGACGTCACGCAAATCCTGCATCTCGCAAGCAGAGTTTACCGCGCAATTAGAATTGATACAATTTCCCTATATCAAACGTTGGGCAATTGCCCGCCAGACACAACACCCGTCTGGTTGGAGGATCCTCCCTTTTCTATGGAGGATGAGTTAACTTTACACCCTGTTCCTCATACCTCTAAATATTTAACGAGAGATTGGCTGATATCTAAATCTGTAGTTTAGCCAGTATGTTTAGATCTAAATCTTAAATGTATTCTTCATTTACTGACAGACAACGCACTACCTACCTAAACCGGTTTTATGCTGAAAATTGAAATTTTGCAAAAGAGTTCCTTTACCAGCATGATGAGCACTAAGGAAGGATTTTTGAAAATTAATCCCCTGACATGGTTGATACATGTACAAACCAACTTACAAAATAAAATCATTTATTATTTGTGCGGCTGTTATTATTTAGCCACGGAACCCTACAATTTAATAATCTGATGACTTTATAAAAAAGTTTTGAATACCAAAGGCTGTCCGATATGACGGTGCTATTTTTAAGAAACCAGACAAGTGACAATTCAACAATTTTGCATACATTTTCTACTTTATTAAACAGCACCTGTCGTCTCAATACGTCGCATTGTCAAACTAGCTGTTCGTGCCCTTCGTTGCCTGGGTGAAATTCATGTATTAACCGGTGGATTAAAAAAAAAAAAAAACTTTCGTGCAAAACTTGTCTTAACAATTACAAACACAACGAAAAAAAACAGGCAACTCGGTCGAGCCCCCGTAGTAAATCTTTCATACATGCGGCAATTGTTTTTTTTTCGGAATGGCTTCTCTCAGTTCCACCTAGACCTAGACCTAGGTTGACGTTTGCTTAACCGGGCTTGCCTGTGGATGCCTCAATAAATTAAGGCCTCCAGGTAGGGCTTAAAAAATACCTAAAAAACTAAGCGACTACATGCTAAGGGCACCTCTTGTGAGGTACAGACCTCGGCTTAGGGCGTCGCTGGGAGAGGGCAGCAAGGGACAGGCTGGATCGGAATTATTTAGGGACGAATTTAAAACTACAGGGTCAGCGGCGCGGCCTGGCTCGAGCAAGGGTCGGGGCGGACATGGTATGGGGCGTCGCGACGGGCCTCGGCGGCGAGGACAGAAGGACGGCTGTCGGGACATGCGGTAATTGTGTATTTATATATTTATAGATAGGGTCCGGAGCCCTTTCTTACAAACTGGAACAATGATAGTTCTAACAGGTTGGTAACCCTTGTAGAAGCTGCCCGTGCCATGATTTATGGTTTGAGTAAAGTTTTTTGGGCAGAGGCAGTAAACACAGCCTGCTATACATTGAATAGAACAGGTCTTAGCCCAGTCAAGGGTAAATCCCCATATGAGTTGTTTTATAATAAAGATATTAACTTGGATTTCTTTCATGAGTTTGACTGTAAGGTATCAGTGCATATACCAAAAGAAAAGCGTCTAAAATGGGATAACAAGATTTGTCTCCGTCAGAAATGTATAGCCCTGTAGCAAGGTTAACCTCCATTTGCAACAGGAAAATATAACTTACCACAGCGTTTTATCCTTGAGTAGCAAAGGATATGTGCCGTGGAAGTACTCGAAGAAGTCCGGCGATATGTCAAGGTCATCTGGAAATAATATAGAAAAACATACTTATTATCATGATTCATTTGAAACGGAGTGAGAAAATGGACTGGCTTGGTCGCAAGCATAACTGCTTAAAGGGTCCCAAGTTTAATCAACGAGGCCACCTACTGGGCCCAAACCATATAAAAACAAAAAAAAAAACAATGAGGAAGAGTACTGTGTCCTCTCCGTGAGAAGGAATGAGCCGTAATCCACCACGTGAGCCCACTGAGGGTCTTCAAATATGGTCCTAGGACATGTCGGTATCCTCACGATGTTTTCCTTCACCGTTTTGAGAGCAGTGGTGATGAAATTATTTACACAAAGTAAAGCTCCTGCCTGGATTCGAGCCTACGACCTGCAACTCGTAAGTCGGGGCTGTTACCACTGCACCGACTGCTTCCACGCGACGATGCGCAAGCGGTGCGCGTCTCTGGTGCGCAGAGTGCGGGCAGCGCCAACTCCGTCCTGGCGATGATCGCCAACAGACTGGATTGCCCTTATATCCGGCAATGCTGCAGCAGACATATTGCTTCCTTTTGAGATTGTGGTCTGGGGGTCTACTCCGAAGTGGTATCGGCCGTTTCCTGCTACGAAGTTACTATGTGGTTCGGTCGGTCCAGATCCTATACTCCTACACTCTTTCGAATATTGACTATGGTCCCGACCCAACTGAGCCAATCCGAACTTTTTTCGCATTTTTCAATAATATTCGGTTCGGCCATGTGTCGGTCCGATCCGAACATTCACACATTGCACTTCGAAGTAGACCCCCAGTGCTTGTGAGTGTTCGTTTTTGTCTGTGCTTGTTATCCTGTCTATATCCTTTTATGTATCTGTTTGTATGTCCTTTTATGTCGTGTTACTTGAATTAAACTTCTTTTTTTTTTTGCAGCTCTGGGGCCTGTTCACAATACATATTTATTGAACCATAATTTTTGGGTTATGTGGTAGGTTTGCAAAGACATGATCATTGTGGACCCTGTCGGGCACAGCAAATGAAAGCTTCGAAGAAGCAAATCACATCAACGTTGTTCTTATTTTTATCAAAGTTGTTTATATACATAATTCTAGTTTTTTAGGGTTCCGTACCCAAAGGGTAAAAACCGGACTCTATTACTAAGACTCCACTGTCCGTCTGTCCGTCTGTCTGTCATCAGGCTGTATCTCATGAACCGTGATAGCTAGACAGTTGAAATTTTCACAGATGATGTCTTTCTGTTGCCGTTATAACAACAAATACTAAAAACAGAATAAAATAATATTTTAGCTCCCATACAACAGACGTGATTTTTTTGCTCGATATTGATAACGACAACACATAGACGCTTGAAATATTCACAGAATATTTAGTTGACACCGGGAAACAAAAAAAAAAGGTTATAGTCTAATGTTGTATAGATAATGGTACGGAACCCTTCGTGCGCGAGTCCGACTCGCATTTGACCGGTTTTTCCAGTTTGTGTAATACGCTATATTGAGCTTGAAATGTTACATTCATTGATGACCTATAGTGTTTTGGTATTATAAAAAAAAACGTGTTTTTTTTGAGGTGTTAGTTTGTATTCAGCTCTAATTTTTTTTGCGTCTAATGAATCTGCCTAGCCTTTCGACTATATTGGGGTCGGCTGCAGCTGAATATCAGTATTTTGCATGAAGCGACTGCCATCTGACCTCCACAGCACAGTTACTGGGTAACACGATACTCCATGGATATACCCTTAACACGATATATGGACGCCAGCAGGTCAAGCTACCCAAAACTGTCAAATTTTCCCAATCAAACTTGAACCTTAATGCTTTACCGATAAAGTTGAAAATCTATTAAAGAAATTTGACAGATTGTAGTAGCTTGATGTGCTGGCGTCTGTACAGTGAAGGAATGAAAATAATAAGCACTTTAAGGTTAATTTTTGCTTGCACTAACGCAAGCGTACTACATCTATTGCGTCGTTATTATCGCAGCAGTATGTAACTTCGTGGCCGTCCTGATACAAAATGTACTGAAAACAGATATCGTAATAACGTATCCATTATTATCGACAGAAAATAACGCGCCTCTGGGGGAGTCTTCACTGGCAAAATGTGGATGTACTATAGGTGCACCTCTGCCTAGCTCTCAAAATGTGGATGTACTATAGGTGCACCTCTGCCTAGCTCTCAAAATGTGGATGTACTATAGGTGCACCTCTGCCTAGCTCTCAAAATGTGGATGTACTATAGGTGCACCTCTGCCTAGCTCTCAAAATGTGGATGTACTATAGGTGCACCTCTGCCTAGCTCTCAAAATGTGGATGTACTATAGGTGCACCTCTGCCTAGCTCTCAAAATGTGGATGTACTATAGGTGCACCTCTGCCTAGCTCTCAAAATGTGGATGTACTATAGGTGCACCTCTGCCTAGCTCTCAAAATGTGGATGTACTATAGGTGCACCTCTGCCTAGCTCTCAAAATGTGGATGTACTATAGGTGCACCTCTGCCTAGCACTCAAAATGTGGATGTACTATAGGTGCACCTCTGCCTAGCACTCAAAATGTGGATGTACTATAGGTGCACCTCTGCCTAGCTCTCAAAATGTGGATGTACTATAGGTGCACCTCTGCCTAGCTCTCAAAATGTGGATGTACTATAGGTGCACCTCTGCCTAGCTCTCAAAATGTGGATGTACTATAGGTGCACCTCTGCCTAGCTCTCAAAATGTGGATGTACTATAGGTGCACCTCTGCCTAGCTCTCAAAATGTGGATGTACTATAGGTGCACCTCTGCCTAGCTCTCAAAATGTGGATGTACTATAGGTGCACCTCTGCCTAGCTCTCAAAATGTGGATGTACTATAGGTGCACCTCTGCCTAGCACTCAAAATGTGGATGTACTATAGGTGCACCTCTGCCTAGCACTCAAAATGTGGATGTACTATAGGTGCACCTCTGCCTAGCTCTCAAAATGTGGATGTAATATCGCCAAAATCTATATCTGACCACCGTAAGGACTATGCCTGCTTGCAGCGCATATTATTCGTCGACCTAAAAAGGATCCTCTTTTGTTTTACTTACGGACGCAACTGTGGTCATCATGTGCACGGGATTTTGTTTTCTAAATGGTCAGGTATAGGTTTTGGTGATAATACTGTAGGTACACCTCTGCCTAACCCTTCGTGAATTACAGACATAATGTTATGTTAAAAACTCTAGCAAAATTCTAGGTTACCGTGCATAATCAGTGTTAGCACTCGAGTTGAACAGTGTTATAGATGTTATGCTCTCTTCAAGCGTTGCTGATAACAAAATATTATGTTCAGTTTAAGCGCTCCAGTGGACTGTGGTAATATAGCTTTTGATCCAGTCATTCAACATGAAAGTACTATGTACTGCCTTTTCGATACAATTGACAAAAACTGACTGAAAATTATATGTCATTCAATCTGCTTGCCTTTTGCCCAACCACACTACTTGTTGGGGAGGTTTGCAGAGCGAAAACACATGAAATACTGTTAAGCATTTATTAGGAAGGTATAAAGGTTTACCTAAGAACAATGTGTGAAAAGGAGTCTAATGAAAAACTATATGACAACTCTTACTTATGATAATATCGCGACATATTCGCCAAAAATGTAAACAAATATGAGTTTATGGAAAAATAACTTTAATTCCTACACAAAAGTTCAGTTTATGCTACAACTTCAAACATTTTTATAACTTTTTCGATAGTGCTAGTCACTCTGAAATCTAGTTAATTACTTATTAACATTAAAATAAAGTTGATATTTGTTTAACTTGAAATATCGTCAATTTGAAACAAATAAAATTTGAATATAGATGGTTTTTCATCTAGCCAGTGTTAGGTTAGTACATGGAGGTGATACAACACTACTCATGCCCATAATCGTTTTTTTTTTCTTGTGTAAATCATTTTCGCTGCTTTCTGGTAACTTTTGTGACTCTGGAGCGTTATGACATGTCATCATTTAACGCGGGAAGAGATGCTGAAGGCTGTGGGTATGCTGGAAGTAGGGCGCAGTCAGCATGAAACTGCCGACGCTGTCTATACGCAGCCAAGCGTAATGGCTGATTATGGGCGCGTTACAGGGCTACAGGAGATGTTGCTGAACGTCACCGAGGAATATACAGGGTCACTACTCAGCCCCAGCCCTACCCTAAATACGATAAAATTATATGTATAGTGAAGGTATAGCCGTTAGGACACGGTGGAGGTCTGCCCCACTTGGGCGGAGCACCGCCGTGTCCTCGTGGAGGCGATCGGCAGTGGTGGCGGCCTCTCGCGCCCGGCCCTGGTGCAGGCCAGGCTCCCTCTCGCCCCGGACCATTCCGGGGCGAGAGGGAGTGGGAGGCAGTCGCCTCCTTCTGCGAAGCGGTCATGGTAGCGAAGGAGGTGGCGGGACGGATGGGGGAGAGAGCCTCCCGTCCCAGCCGCCGCGGGAGACGCTCCGGGCGTCGGGAGCCGCGTGACAACTCCCGGCCACCGTAGGCGCGGGCCTGCGGGCGGAGAGCAATGGGTAGCTCACCGCCCGATCAGAACCAGGCCCGTGCCGGACGGCGCGTAAGTGTTCCACGCGCGCCTCAAAGAGTTGTCAGCATAATTTGAGGGGCCCCTTAGGGCCGAAGCCTGCCGGGTCAGCGGGATTGTCCGAAAGGGTTACCGCTACCCGGGAACATAAAGGGCGAAGGAAGGAACATGGGTGGGTTTTAGTCAGTACGAGTCTGACACTCCCTTCCGCTCCACCCAGAGCGGGAGGGGTCATTTGATGATTTTCCATCCGGTAAAAAAAAAAAAAAAGTTATACCTGTTAATGTCCCACAGCTGGGCAAAAGCCTCCCTACTCTCTTTCCACCTCTCTCTGTCCAGAGCTGCCAATGACCAATCTTTTTGAAAGGAGTCCAGCTCATCCCGCCATCTCCGTCTGGGCCTGCCGCGATGTCGTTTACCATTAAGCGGGACCCACTGGGTCTGGTTTGGCCCACTGTACGTCTGACATGCGGAGATGAGTCCAGCCCAATTCCATTGAAGCGTGGCAGCTTTTAGAGTAACATCAGTTATTTTAGTTAATTTTTGCTTGCACTAAATTATTTTTTCAGACTACGTAATACGTATTGCCAACATTTTCAATGAAAATGACAGGTTGAAAAGGTGACATGTGCCTGTGAAGGTGACTGTGAGAAAGGAATATGTGCGAAATAGCATAAAATTTTCGCTCCTTGGCCGTACAAATTGGTTTTACCCTGCAAGGCTATAGGCCGACCGCTTAACTGAGACGTTGCCTGAGGTAGCCGCGCGGTGCGGGAGGGGTGATAGTTGTCACAAGTCGACGAATCACTGAGCTCCCGCATCACGTCATCACACCCCTCCCGCACCCCGCTGCTACCTCAGGCAACGTCACAGTTAAGCGGTCGGCCTATAGTATGATTTTCCTTAAACGAGTATCAACTATGAGCCGTCGAGTAGGTACGTATGTAGCCGATAAAGAATTTACATTCAACAAGCTATTTTCCTCTTATCGTTTTACTGTTACTTCAAGTTAATAGGCAATGTTTTTACAAGCCACTCTAATCGAAACCTGTAATAAACAGTTGCTTACATATTTTTTGTTTCGGTTATACAAGAAGTCAAGAGCCGACTGCCTGGCGCGCTACTGTTGTACAGACGCCTGCAGGTCAAGCTACCCGAAACTGTCAAATTTTCCCTATCAACCTTGAACATTAATGCTTTAGCGATAAAGTTGAAAATCTATTAAAGAAATTTGACAGATTGTAGTAGCTTGATGTGCTGGCGTCCGTACATGAGCACTCTAATGGCGTAACACACTTTCAAGTAGAATCTGAATCATTTTGAAGGATATTGCTAATCCATTGCTTTATATGTTCAAAAAGTTTGTCTGCGCAACGCAACTCAATGAATGTTGTTAAACTGTCAAAATGAAATCCAAATGCTACTAATAGTGTGTTGCGCAATTCCTCGGAAGGTCCCGGCTGTCATTCGTAGATCTTTGGCAGTCGTTACGGGTCGTCAGAAGCCCGAAATTCTGACAACCAGTCTTACCAAGGGGTATCGTATTACCCAATAACTGGGTTGTGGAGGTCAGATAGGCAGTCGCTCCATGTAAAATACTGGTATTCAGCTGCATTCGGTTAGACTGGAAGCCGACCCCAACATAGTTGGGAAAAGGCTAGGCAGATGATGAGTGTGTTACGCAATTACCCCGCTGTTCCCAACGGGGTATAAAGGAGCGTAACAAACTAACAGTAGCAATGGCTTTCATTTTGATAGTTCAAGAATAGAATACTCTTTATTATGTACAGACGCCAGCACATCAAGCTACTACAATCTGTCAAATTTCTTTAATAGATTTTCAACTTTATCGCTAAAGCATTAAGGTTCAAAGTTGATTGGGAAAATTTGACAGTTTCGGGTAGCTTGACCTGCTGGCGTCCGTACACCATATAAATTACAGACATAAATATAGAAATTTTACAAAGGGTACTGGGTAGGGTAACACAATGGGCGGTTTTATCGCGAAAAGCCATCTTTTAAAGACAACCTTTGGATGGATTTAGAGAGAAAGGAGAGACAATAGCGCCGATTCCCTTGTTCACAAATTAAATTAAATTTAAGTTCAGTGCATCTTTTTCTTTCTATTTCATTAAGAAAAGGACAGAAGATAAATATAAGTTTAGTTCTGTCAAATTAGGATACTCCATAGACAGTTTAGACGTGATTAAAAACATGGCCACTAAAAAAAACGTCAATTAACGTCAGGCGCTGTCTAATTTGACAGGACTAAACTAATATTTATCTTCTGTCCTTTTCTTAATGAAATAGAAAGAAAAAGATGCGCTGGTCTAAAATTTAGTTTAGTTTGTGAACAAGGGAATCGGCGCCAATACTAAATTAAACAATACTAATTAAATGAACTAGTAAATTATTGATTATTTTTAAGAAAGATTCTGAGTACAGCCATTTTGACTTCTTTAAATGTATTTCGGCCCTACTTTAGTCCATTCTGTTGTGTGAGCTAACACAATACTTCACGATTGATCACCGAGGTCGTTTCGGACGACACACGCGAGTCCACCATTGTATGTTGACATTCAAACGAAACCATTGAAATGGTCTAAATTCTATTTGGTACACTCATGACGACCGTGTAATTTTGTCAGTTAGTAATAGGATTATTACAGTAGTATGTTGAACCACGAGATCAACTGCGCGACTGCTGAGCGTGGGCTTCTGGGTTCGATTCCCGGGTCGGGTATAGTGTTATTGGGTTTTTCCATTACGGATTTCACAGTAACAGCCTTGAGTTTGGCAGTTGGCGATATGATACCCCCGTGCCTCGGAAAGCACGTTAAGCCGTTGGTCCTGCACCTAATCTCTCCGGTCGTGTCGGGTTGCCGGACTAGAGTGTGAGGGAAGAGAGAGTACACCTGTGTCTGCGACACACTTGTGCACTATAATATCTCCTGCGCCCACAGATTTATAAACTAAAGGGAGATATGCCAAGGGGGCGTGGCGCGTGCGAACAATGTATGCACAAAACAGAAACAAACGCGGGCGCCGTTGATTAGTCGTGAACGCAACTACACACGGAGCGCATCACTAATGTTTTCGCAAAAATGCCAAGCTGTTCGGTAGTGATTTGTAAAAATCGAAGTGTCACAAAAAACTACAAGTCGGATGGTATCACCTATCATCAGTAAGTACTCAAAAATGTCTTATTTTAGCAAATAACAATAAAATAAATTATTACTTACGGTAGAATCCACAAAACTCTAAAAAAAGTGTCAAGTCTATCACTTCGAGTTTTGACTCATACATTGCCGTTTAAGCACTTATTACCGAGCTTCGAAGCAATACTAAAGTGGCAATGTAGGTAATGCTAAACAACGCGATCATAGTTTCATCGCTACCTGGCACGCTCGCTGCTCGGTGCCGCGATGTAATGTAGTTGTGTGTCTCTACGTTGCGATCTGCTGTTACGCGATTGGCTCGCGTTGAGTGTGGTGACTGTTATAGTGCGAGTGAGCGCGTGTTCGTATTGTAGTGCATATGTAGTTGTAATTTTTGAAGGCGACAGCCGGACTCGAATAGTTGGGCAGCCACACCATATCTCCCTTTAGTTTATAAATCTGTGGTCGCAATGGTCGAAGTTCTGGAGGACTTTCGAGGAAATCAGCCAAGTATGCTAAAAGCTGTCTTGTGATGTGTGTACGCATATACAACAAAATCCCTAAAGAACTAAAATGTATAAATAATGCTAATTCATTTAAAAACAAGCTGTATAAATGGCTGAATAGAGATCGTTTCTATGACATTAAGGATTTCTTTTATCATATATATTGACATCATAATTGTTTTTGCATGCAATTGATACATATTCTGTATAGCTAAACATGTGGACATTGTATTTAAATAAGACTGTAACACCATTATACCATGTTTAAGGCAAATAAAGACTTATCTTATCTTTTTTATGTTGGAGGAAGTTCGGTGCGGGAATGAGACCGTACGTATCAAATTCTGCGCCATTTTATTCTTCTGCGACGGTCGGGGCAGAATAAAATGGAGGAGAACACAATGTTTTCAGCAAATAAAAAATAGTGCTTGTCCCGGGAATTTGACCGATTAAGATAAGTGGGTTCAAGTGAATAATCCAACGAGATTCAACATTTAAAAGGGAAGCGCCAGAGTAGCCCGCGAAATTATTTTTTTTAAATTTCGCTGTTGGTATTTCATGGAATAGTCATTCAATAGACATTTGGGCATTCAACCCGCACTGGGCACGTGTGGTGGATTACAAGCCACTCCCCCTCGAAGAGAGGAGGCCTGTGTCCCAGCAGTGGGATTGATTGGATATGCTAAAGGAAGTATAAAGAGTAAGGCTACACGTGGCGTTCTGTAGTGTGGCCTTCTTTAAGTTTCATCTATGTATAATTGTGCCTAACTCAACTACTTTTACGAATATAAGAAGAGTCACACGTCGGTGCTAATTAACGTAAAGTTACAGTAAGATTGTTGCGTAAATGCGTTCGCTCCGCTATTCGTTTCGGTCTACTTGTTTATGATAGTAGCAATCTATTCGTTTTGGCTTTTTTTTTTCTTTTATGCGTCAAAATTATAGCATAGATAGTGTAGGTAATGTGTTTTTGGCCACTGTATGTTTTGATCGGATGAATGAATAAGAAGTTACAGTCAGCATCATGCCAAAGATGATGCCATTTCCAGTAACGAAGACGGTAGTAAATTGTGATTCGAATCTAACTGTCAAAAATCTTTCAGCAATAAATTCAACCACCATATTAGCCTGTTGCTAGTGGTTCTGGGACGGACCGATGTCTGTCAATAATCAGGCCCAACGGTGTACCTATGCGGCTAGAGCCAGACAAAGAATTTAAAGAGGCAATTAAAATAACCTCGACCTTGAAACCAAATTGACCTTCAACAAAAATGACGGCTTCATGTCCCAGCGTCTCAAACACATGGTTGAACGCGAGCTTGTAGTGTTCAGCGTACTTGTAGTACCGTCTGAACTTGACACATTATTAAAATGACCTTGACCTTGAAATTATACTGACCTTCAACAATAATGACGGCTTCATGTCCCAGCGTTTCGAACACATGGTTCAGCGCGAACTTGTAGTGCCTGGCGATCTTGTAGTACCCACGGAACTTGACCTTGACCCTGGGCAGCACTATTTCTGTCAAGTCTGGCTGTCGAACCACGGATATGGTCGGGTCCGAGACCGTGTACGATCTAATGACTTCATATGTGGCATTGTGGCCGCAATCCTGATGGAAGAAATGGAAAATTAGTATTAAAAATGAATAATTTTACATATATAGTTCGGGCTTCATCCCTCTTTTTCGTCCTTCTTCCTTCACTGGTGAGGATCGCGACCATTAACGTCGCGTCTACAAGTTACCCTAGGATGCTTTAAAAGAGCCTCGAAAAGTTAAGATACTTATAAGTACGTCAGGCGTTCCTTGGTCTGATGCCTGTCACCCCAAACTACTGTTTCCTGTCAGTCCAGCCAACGGCTGCGGCTGTGGGGGGTCGGCTACAACCCTTGCTAACAGGATTTACTTTTATTAGAATGAGTTATTACTAGGAAATAAGTAGTCTTCAAGATACACGAGATATACATATTTCGCACCTTCTTTAGCATCAAGTTGTGGTTTGGAACAAGTGCGAATCAGACTCGCACGCACCGGGAAAAACACATTTTTTGTATGGGAGCTCCTAACTTTATTATTTATCGTTAAAGCGGCCAAAGTAGTCTACACTGAAAATTCAAGTGTTCAAAAGATACAGCCCTGTGACAGATGGACGGACGGACAGCGTAGCCTTAGTAATAGGATCCCGTTGGCACCCTTTGGGTACGGAACCCTAAGAATAAGTATCTATGGCTCTCTGAGATTTGATATGAAAATACGGTTTCGAACTTGACATTTAAATAAACTGTCTTACGTTGAAGGAGAACACCGTAATCCTACTATAGTATTATAAACGCGAAAGTTTGTATGGATGGATGGATGTTTGTGACTCTTTCACGCCAAAACTACTGAACGGATTTGGATGAAATTTGGCACACAGATAGTTTAAAACCAGGATTATCACATAGGATACTTTTTATCCCGACATTCCCACGGGATCGAAACATATGCGGGTGAACGGTCTCAAGTTCTCACACGTCATAGTGACCAAGTGTTGTTTAATGCTTGTTCATTCTATTGCTGGACTTGTAGTCAGAATTGTATGACATAATGCTACGTTAGACATTCATACATACATAAACTCACGCCTTTACCGAAGGGGGTAGGCAGAAACTACAGAATACCACCTGCTACGATCCATACATACTCCTTTAGCTTCTTTTACGTTTATACATCTGACAGCCTTCTCGTAATTTAAAACGATCAAAATCTAGTCGCAGTCTCATCTCGGCGACAAACAAATGTCAAAAACCTGTCAAAAATGTAGGGAAATTAGAGATATTTTTGACAGATTGAGACTGAGATCAGACTGTGGACGTTCATAAAATTACGAGAATTGCCCCTCTGGTCATACTCGCACACCGGTTGCGAGTGCTACGTCCCTGACCTTTCTGAAGAACATCACCAATAAGGTCAGTACATGTCCTTCTAGGCCGTCCCCCGGCGTTTCCCCTCACATCTGACTTGTAAATATATTTGGTTAATCGCCTTTTATTCATCCTTTCAACATGACCACACAATCTTAGCATACTCCTTTAATTATTGCCACTCCACCTACATTTTCTTTGCTACGTTAGATTAGAGTATCTATCAGGGTCAAATTAAATTAGCTAGCGAAACTCCGCAGACGTTAAATTAAATGTTTTTTTTTTGTGCCGTCATGGACCGCAGTTTGTGTAGTCACTTGAAATGTCAGTTGTTTTTTTTGTGTTAACTTCACAGAGGTCATGAGTATCGATAACTAAACACGATAAAAAAATACAGACTTTCCCAACTCAAACTTCAAATAACAACAATATACTAACGGTAGTTTACCCCAAAAAAACTATCAAATCCTTTTATTTTATTTTATCGTGTTGTTTAGATATCGATACCCATCACGTCTGCAGAGTTTCGCTAGCTAATTTAATATGACCCTGTATTCAAATAAAGGCCAGATTCGAAAGTAGGTATTAAAACAGTTAATATTGATAATACAAAACAGCTGTATCACGCAAACTATTTCAATGACATCAATAATACAGGCATTTGTGAATTATTAAGTATCTTTCATGGCGACCATGATCGATTCGTCGAAATAAAACATACAACTTTCTTCGAAACCAGCCCGATGTGATTTCCCATCGACAAAAAAGAACTTTTTTACATAGTCTGTCTACTGTTGTCTAAGACATTTTTTTTCACGAATCGGATAAGAGTTTCGTAGCTATAAAGTTGTTTAAAATGATGGCTAGAATCACCCCCTCAACGCATGCAGGTGACTAAATCGCCACCCTCGCAAGGAAATATTGAGCAAAATTTCAGGCTTCTTCCAGCGGTTTAGGCTGTGAGCTATCTGTCAGTGATCAATTGAAGATTTTGAATAAATCCGTCGTCGGTCGAAAGTCTACGACGTCGGGGACAAAGTGATGCGCCTCAAGTGGAGTTAGGCAGAGCATCTAGCTAGACGAAGAGATGGCCGATGGAAAACTACCTGGATGAGACGCACAAAACAGGGAAGTATGGCAGAAGAAAGGGGAGGCCTGTACCCAGCAGCGGGTGATTCTGAGCTGAAATGATGGTGATATAATACGAAGAAATGATTAAATCTTCTCTTCAAAGACCTGTCGAAAAGCAATAAAAAGGAATTCATAAAAACCGCATTACTCCTTATCATCGCGTTGTGTAAAAAACCGTTAATAATTTTCTCTGATTATAAATTGTAATCACTTGCGAGGTCATGCAGATGAAAATGTGAACAGAAATTCATATACATGCTACTATTAAAATAAAACTATACCACACCTATACTATACTACAACTATATAAATGCTATTTGGCAAGTCTGACGACCAGTCATAACCAAGGTATCAGATACAGAGCTGAAATGTTTTATATGCTCGTACAAAAATACACCTGCTACTTCTGCACCCTTTCCTATCCTTCAATACGGAACACAGCAACTTGTGGCGCAAAATGCTGGATTCATAATACCAACTAAAAGATACCAGATACCAGAAAATCCTCACTGTGATTCTTTCTGAAGTGTTTTCACGACAACTGCTGAGGCCATTTCGGTGAGAGGTAACTCCTATTGAATTGAAGGTCAAGTGGTTCTTTTCTTCTCAGAAATTAATAATAACTTTTGACATGGGCCGAAAAGTCGCAACTCCCTGATGCAAATAGCACATGATCGTGATAGATGGAATGATAAGGAGAGGTCACCAGTGGGATGATGTAGTCTGAAGAGGTAACTTTTAAACTTATTAAAAGACCATGAGGTGCTTTTCTTCTCAGGAATTAAAATCTTTTCACATAGGCAGAAAAGTCGTGACTCCTTGATGCGACTAACATACAATCAAGATGGATAAAATGCTCTATGCCCAGCAGCGAGATATAAAGGTATGATTTGTCTTCTGCTTGGCACGAACTATTTTATAAGAATCTAAGAAAGTCGGCGGTAAAAAATTAGCCAGTCAACAAGGTAGTTGTAACTCACGAAGCGACGGACGCTTTACCTGTATAGAGCGGTGGAAGTCGCTAGCGAAGTTCTAGTATATCATAGAAGAAAGACACTCACCTGACTAACTATAATAGGGAAGATCTCCTTGCTAGGCCTAAACTTGACTAAGTTGTCCAGACATCGCTTGACGGTGACCCTGTCGCATGCTATCACTAATACAGGCAGGACCGTTTGAGCTGCATCTGCAAAACAAGAGAATGTTTCATTAATAATATTTTGTTTCGGCCAAAAATTCGCTGTCCCTTCTTCGTTGAGATATTGAGATAGTTTTCATGGTTTTCGTGGGTGCTGATGCAAATAGTGAGGTTAAAATGAAAATTAAAAATGGCGGCTGCAAATTTTTTTAAATTTTCATTTTGGGTGTCGTTTTCATGGTTTTCGAGGGTGTTGAAGCTGATAATGAGGTCGAAATGAAAACCCAAGATGGCGGCTGCAAAAATTTTCACATTTTTCATCATTTTCGCAGCCGCCGTTTTGAATTTCCTTTTTACTACGTTCCTGACGGGGATCCCCCGACCCGGCACTTTTTATTATTTAATTTTGCACATCTCGGGTCTATCGGGTCCCGGACCTTTGGAAAGCTTACGAGGGCCGAAAGCCAACTCGCAGAGGTCGCTAGACAATTTTAAATTATGAGGATTATATCGTTATTATTGTGTATGACGGAAAATTGAAATTGTACTGACATTGAGTGATTCATAAGTACAGACGCCAGCACATAAAGCTGCTACAATCTGTCAAATTTCTTTAGAATAGATTTTCAACTTTATCGCTAAAGCATTAAGGTTCAAGTTTGATTGGGAAAATTTGACAGTTTCGGGTAGCTTGATGTGCTTGGCGTCTGTACGATCATAAATTATAAATAATGAATAATTTCCAACGATTTTCAGTAATTTTTGTACAATTGTCTTCTCAAGGACTGCTGTAATTCGCTGAATTCAACGAGAAGATAGTTTGAGTAGTAATAGAGTTATTTGTGCAGGAGCTCATCGATGTAATGCAAATAATACAACACACATAACACAACGCCTGTATTCTCCGAAGGGTTATACAGAGATGCACACCCACACTTCGCCAGTTATATCTGAGTCCCATGTAAAAGGGGCCGAGCCTATCGCCATCAACCGGGCACCAATACCGATAGCAATACGCTTGCCCCCAAACCAGACTCCGCCCCTCCTCCGAGCCGCAACTGAGCAATTCCAGATGGGAAACCCAATAATACTTTGCCCTACCCAGAAACCGAACCCAGGAACCTCATGTTCAGCAGTAGCGTTTACGACCACAAGACCGACGATGCAGGCCAGAAAAAAAATTAATGAAAACAATAATTTGATAATATAATATACATATAGTATATTATTATATTCATGACATTACAACCAAATATGACAGCTACAATGATAGGACTTAATCACCTAATTGCCATAAAAACTCCATTTAACAATAATAAACTCTACTATGTGGATGGACACATAAGGTTGAAACGCCCCTATCTAACGATTACACTGTAGGCCAACAAAAGGCAGGTCACGCTAGACTAATGATAAAACAGTGATATTGAGATAAAAACCTCATCTGTCCACATCTGGCGGGCATGTGGGAGATAAACATGTGAATTGGTGTTAATACTCTTACTGATAAGATTGTTGGTAGTGTAATTTTTTAGGGTTTAGTACCCAAAGGGGACCCTGTCACTAAGCCTCGCGCCGTCCGTCCGTCTGTCTTTCGGCGAGCGGGCTGTATCTCATGAACCATAATAGATAGTTGAAATTTTTTATCATTTATCATAAAAAAAAAGTTAAACGTGGTTACCGTTTAATTTTTATACAAGAAACATTTTATACAGTAACTGCCCCGTTAGTCTCGTGGTTGCAAGCTCTATTGCTGAGCTGAGGTCCTGGGTTTGATTCCCAGGTCGAACAAAGTTTTATTGGGTCTGCCATTAGGAATTTCTTAGTAACGTTTTGGAAGTTGGCAATTTAATACCCCTCGTGCCTCGGAAAGCAAGTAAATCCGTTGGTCCTGATGTCTCCCCGGTCGAGTCGGATTGCCGTCCCATTGGAGACTATGGGAGTAAAGGAACAGAGAGTGCACCTGTGTTTACGCACACACTTGTGCACTGTAATATCTCCTGCGTACCTGACTAATCTCCGTTGAGATTGGCCACCGTGACCGAAATCGGTCTGGAGGCTATATGCACAGTGCTTTTATCACGAAGCGACGCGCGCTTTACTCGTGGTAACCAAGTGTACAAACACGCTGTGAATGTGATGTGTGAAGATGAGTAGCGTCAGCCCATGACACACACACGCACTACCGACTACGCCACTGTCTCGGACGGTACCGAGAGCTCCTGCGTATGCACACACATTCACTGAGTGTTTGTACACTTGATAACTACAAGTAAAGCGCGCGTCGCGTGAGATGATAATAATAATGTATCATTCCTTTAAAATTAAATTAACAATTAATTGAGTGAGCTGAGAAATCCCAATTTTAATATGACAAACCAATTTACAATCACATGATAAAATGCAAAAGTCTGTTTAGAACTGTTGTATTGGAACTTCATTTGATAATCTAACTAAACAACACGACAATATAATAAAGAGAATCGATTTGATTTATATTATAACTGGATGCAGCTGAATACCAGTATTTTATATGGAGCGACTGCCTATCTGACCTCCACAACCCAGTTACTGGGTAATACGACACCCCTTGGTAAGACCGGTTGTCAGACTTTCAGGCTTCTGACTACCCGTAACGACTGTCAAAGATCCACGAATGACAGCCGGGAACAACCACTTAACGTGCTTTCCAAGGCACGGAGGGGTCTCGGTATGTAAAGATGGTCACCCATCCACAGACCAACCATGGCAAGCGTAGCTTAACCTGATCGATCGACCTTTGCGGCTGTTATTATTTAGCCACGGGCCCCTCCGGGCTTCTTAATAGATCCCTTTCTCCCTACTAAAATACATAGAAAAATCACAATCCCATCCAAACAGAAGTTACATCTATAATTTCACAGTGATAACAGGTACAATGGCATAATACAACCATGATCAACATTTTAAAAGAGTAACGTATTCTTCTCCATACAAAAACTACCTTTTGGAAGGGGCGACTAGAATCAATTTTATTTTAATGTAAAATGTGCCTATTTGAAATAAATGTTTGACTTTGACTTTGATCACGCTAACACCTGCGTCAACAAAGGTACATTTACATTATGTTTACCATTTTATTATTCATTTTGCATGCTTTATTTGTGTTTCAGAGTTCAATGTTCGAACATAGAACATTTTAGAGATAACCTTTTTGGATATATTTTTTTCTTCTAGACGGACTCGTGGCTAAATGATAACAGCCACACGGGTGACTAGAAGGTTAAGCTACGATAGCCGCGGTCGGTTAATTGATGGGTGATCTGATCATCCATTACAAATCAAGACCTCAGAAAGCACGTCAAGCTGTGTTCTTCTTTTCGTGATGAATAAATGATAGGGCTGTATTGTTATATCCTAAACTAGCTGACTCGACAGACATAGTCCTGTCCCATTAAATATAAAAAGGACCTTTCTCCTTTTACCCATCTTTTTCCCAGAAAATTTGAAAAACCCTTATTCAAGACAAGAGAAGTGGAACAAAATGTGACCTAGAGAAGGGAAGAGATAGAAGGGAAAATCCTTGAAACTATGGCAGGATGACTTGGTGAGAAAGGCTGGAAAAACATGGATTTGACAGGCAAGGAACAGGGAGAATTGGACCCAGAACTCAAATCGAACGCAACATGTTATTCATCACAATCAATCTGAAAAAAAGGCTATAAATAAAAAAAAATCTTATTTAAATGTTTATTTAAAAGAAATGCCCAATTATGTCCAGCGATTCATAACTAATGTGTTTACCAATGAATAGCATTAAATTTTCTAAACTAATATTATAAAAAGAAAAGATTAAATTATTTGTGTTTGTTTGTTACGCTTTCATGCTAAAATGTCTGAACAGATTTAGATGAAATGCAGGCACATGGGTAGACCACGACCTGGATTAGGACGTAGGATACATTTTACCCAGATATCTTCATGGGATCAAGACTTATCTGGATAAAACAGTGGACGCAGTTATTTCTGTAGAAAAATAGTTCAAAGCCATTCGACGCTACGAAACTAGGTTTAAGTAAAGTTAGAATCTTGAGTGAGGTTCTGTAATATGTGTCATAGGACTTACCATAACGAAGGAGGTTAAGACTTAAACAAGTATTGTATTTCACAAAAGAGTTCTTATTTTAAACAAATGTGAAAAGATTTGTTTAAAAACTTTCAGTCAGAGGGATGCCTTTTGATCATTCTCTTTAATTTGCTACATTTTAAAGAAAAATATGGAACTTACTTAGCAAGACCTCTAAGTCTTTAGCACTTTCTTCTTCTTCTCTTTCATGACTGATTGCAGTCTTCTTTATTTGCTTCTTAACTTTTTCTAGAAGTTTATTGCTATCAACAATCTGTTCATCCATCTGTTTTTGGAGTCTCACTATCCTATTTTCTATTTCTACGGCGGCATTTCTCTTGCTAGCAGCCCTTGGCACTTCTATTACAGACCCGTAAGTTATCATAAGCCATAAAAAAACTACGAAACCGACAACAATAGTTACTTTTTTTACATTGAAACGCATCTTGGATCACAATATTTTATGAACGTCTAAGTAAGAGATTGAGTGTCATGAACCATTCATCGCGTCCATAGTCCCGTAAGGTATGCTCCCGATATCCGGTGGACGCAAAAGTAAACAAGAAACATCACTAATAATAATCCGATCAGATATATTAGAGTTCAAAATAGTTGCACTCCGTTCACTCAGCTAATCCCGCCTCAAACGTCGTTATAACGAAAGAAACTTTATTATACCCGTTAATTAACACTTCTACTGTAGATAAAGCGCATGAATTGCAATTTGATAATTGAAAAATTACGATTTTTTCGTTCTAAATACCACAACAAACACCGCTCGAACGTGTGTACACGTCAAAAAACAAATGACGGATTGACGGCTGACAGCGCGGTGTGACCAGTGCTCGAGAGATTTTCGTACCATAACAAAAATTTAATTCAATGATAGAAATAAATCGTAATCAGTCATTTGGTCCCACACCTTTAAAAACTGAAAGCTCACCATAGGTGACTTTACTGTTGTCCGTTCACTAATTATACGTCTTATTCGATCACAAATTTAACGAAAACGTAATATAAATGTACAGACGCCAGCACATCAAGCTACTACAATCTGTCAAAATTTAATGGATTTTCAAGTTTATCCTTAAAACGTTAAGGTTCAAAGTTGATTGGGAAAATTTGACACTTTCGGGTAGGTTGACCTGCTGGCGTCTGTACCTATGCGACCAAAGTATAAGAATACGGGGAATACCAAAGAAACGATGGATTGACTTTGTGAAAGATGTTATATCATGTTTAGAAAGGGAGTGACTACTGACAAAGATGACGACTAATAGAGAATTATGTATCAAAAAGGGTAATACCCCTGTTGGCATAAAATTTTAAGGCATAATATAGTTTGGCATAACGTTTTCGCATAACTTTTATTAGCATAAAAAACCGAGTGTGCTTATGACCACACGACTGAAGTGAAACTTCTTTCTCAAAATATTAATTCATTAAATTCAAAACGAAATAGAATTACGAAAAATAACCAAAGAATTACCGTTCGCGTAACGCTAGTAAACTCGCAAACGAACTACTGACTGAGATATATACCTACATATTTCACTTACTAGCTATAAGAGGAAGAGAGAAAGAAAATGTGCGCGCGCACTGCTTTCTCTTGCTTATATCCCCCTCAACTCCCGTTCGCCTCGCCCGATCACACTTTTTGTAACGTTTACGTCACGCGTTCGCCAGCTGCGTAAAGAAGTTTCACTTCAATAGGCATAACGCAAAGGTTAGCATAACTATCCGTTAGTCTAATATGTTTTGGCTTAAGTTGGAGTTGCATAAATTTTAAAGTCATTTAGCATAATAGTATTTAGGCATACAATTATTAGGTATGATGTTTCCTGATATTTACTACTGTTATTGAATCATGGGTTAGGTTAGGTTAGAACAGTGACCGTTAACGCGCCAGATCCTTATGCTGAATTTCGTTATGCCAATGTAAATTATGTTAATATATTTTATACTTAACATTAGTAGGTAAACCATCAAAAAGACATGTCGCGCCTACCCCAAATAAATTGGGATAAGGCCTGGAGAATGAAAAGAGCGTGAGATTGAGATCTCCAAAGACTCCAACAGCTCACAGGCTCTTACTTGCGCAAGACCTCATTCCGAAGCCAGGCAGCATAATAAAGATCAGCACAGGTATTCACAACCATTCGAAAGGCCTTCGTATCGAAAATTGCACATTTTCAATGACTGATTTGCGTTGTTTCCAACGGCAAATAGCTATCGGAAGAATGACGATCGTCCATTTAATTAAAACCGACAACATCTTTGGGCTTAGGATTTTTCAACAGCACCCTAGTTACGTAACACACTATCAATGAGAATCCGAATCATTTTGAAGGATATTGCTAATTCATTCCTTCATATTTTCGAAAAATTTGTCTGCTCAATAACGTAAATAACGCTATGAATGTTGTTGAACTGTCAAAATTAAAGCCAATGCTACTAATAGTATGTTACGCAATTACCCCGCTGCCTTTAGAAAGTCCTTAGGCACGGAAGAGTTATTTTATTTTTTAATGATATAAACTAGTTCTTGACTGCGATCCCGCCTGATGGAAAGCAGTGATGCAATGAAGAACGAATGCAAATCAAGTGCAAATCTAAATACATGTCTATTATATATTTAGAAGTTCAACTTATTCATACTTACGACTCATCATAATATTTCTTGCAGAATTTGTAGTCATTTCAAAGGTAAGCACATCAATATCTGTTTCAATCTATTAGCAGTAAGTACAGACGCCAGCACATCAAGCTACTACAATCTGTCAAATTTCTTTAATACATTTTCAACGTTATCGCTAAAGCATTAAGGTTCAAGGTTGACTGGGAAAATTTGACAGTTTCGGGTAGCTTGACCTGCTGGCGTCTGTACAATGAAAATACACAGAACAGCAGACATGTTACTCCAAGTAACCAGTCAGTCAGACCAGCCAGTAATTGAGTTAACACTTTGTGGGAAACTAAACCTCCCCATAAGTAGGTAGATAATAATACCTAACAATATACCTATACCGTCGTGTCTCGTTCAGGGTCCTTCAAACGATTAATTTCAATAATGCTCTAGTTTCCTTTCAATGTCAAATGAACTCCGTTTCATTTTCAACTCGCTTTATTTTCTTCTTTAGTGTTTCGAGTATACACTTGAACGTCCCGGTCCATATAGTACTGAAGTATGACGACAGGGTTGGCGCAGTGGCTGAGCGATCGACTGCTGCGCTGCGTGTCGCGGGTTCGATTCCCGCACGGAATAAATATTTGTATTGCCTACAGGTAGTTGTTCCGGGTCTGGCTGTTTGTGTATGTGAGTTTAAATGTTTGTAAACGCACCCACGATACCACGATACAGGAGAAATTCCTAGTGTGGGGCAACGTTTAAAAAAAAAAAAAAGATGTATCACCATTATACAAAAGTAACCGAAGTAATACACTTCGTAACATATTCTTATCGTGAACGTTTTGAAGCATTTACCCACTAATTATATAATAAATCAAGTGCATTAAATATTTAGAAGTTCAACTTATTCATACTTACGAGTCGTCATAATATTCCCTGCAGCATTTGGAGTCATTTCAAAGGTAAGCACATCAATATCATCATAATAATCTTTATCATTTTTCTTTCTATGATTAGAATCTATTAGCAGTAAGTACACTGAAAATACACAGAACAGCACACATGATAAACGGAGTGACCAGCAGCCACCAGTCCATCTTCTACAAGTACTATACCACCTCATTTTATTAATTGCTTTTTATTGAAGTGCAAACTTCTTTAGGGACACTGCGCTACTTCTGAACAGTGAACGAAACTGGCTCGGGTCGGTGACGCTGAATCGGGTATACTCGTCTCCAGTAGGTCGGTGATGCTGAATCGCGTATTCTCGGCTCCAGTCGGTAAGTTTTCACTTATATCGTGTGTGGACGCCCTTTTTGACATGAGGATTGAGAGTGAAATTTCAAGGACGCGTCACGTCTAGGCACATTTCGTTACATGAGAGAGAGAAAAGATATGACTCTCTCTCTCTGTCTCTTACACTAAATCTCTCGTAGTTATTCTTTATTTTTTAAAGTTTTACTTCCTTCACTAGTATGGTGCTGCTCGCGCAATATTTTTTAAAGACACAAGTTTTTTTGTACTTGAAGTGTTTTTTCACTCACTGTAGGTACACTGGACTGTTTGATAAAATCATCTTTATAGTTTTATTAGGTACTCGTATTCGCTTTAGAAAACACGTTAAATATGAATAACAGTTAAAAAAAAGTTTATAACATTTTTTTCATTGCTTTGGATACTTCGAAAATTAAAAAAAAAATCTTTTTGTGGTTAACTCTTTCTGGGATACTGAACCTCCACACGTAAATAAGAATACCTAAAACAATATACTATTGTGTCTCGTTCAGGGTCCTTCAAACGATTAATTTCAAAATGCACTAGTTTCCTTTCACTACGTTTCATTTTCAACTCGTTTTATATTCTTCTATACAGTGTTTCGAGTAGTACACTTGAACGTCCCGTCAATACAGTACTAAAGTACCTAGGTATGTAATGCAGTATCTGTGGTTTACGAGCAGTGGCGATTGTTATCACAGTAAGCAATAAACAAAGCAATCGAAGTTATATACTTCGTAACATTCTTATCGTCAACGTTTTGAAGCATTTACCTACTAGGTATACATTCAACAAGAAGTCTTGTGCATTACACCCTAATTGGGTTACATATCTGAATCATTTTTTTATTTCTGGTATTCAGCTGCATCTGGTTAGACTGGAAGCCGGCCCCAACATAGTTGGAAAAAGGCTAGGCATATGTTGAGGATGATCTGAATCACTTTGAGAGATATTGCTTATCCATTAGGTACTTCATATGTTTGAAACATTTGTCATTATTTGTCCCCTACATATGTACCTGCCTACAGACTGACATACCTCTTTATTACCTACTTGGATAGGCTGATTAGACATCTTGTTTGGTGTTATTAATTGTACGACGTGAAGAACTTTGAAAAATTGCTGATGAAGATCAAATAAGTATTAAAAATAAGATTTAAGATTTAAAAATTCAAATGTTCAAAATATTTAGTAGTAATTAACGCGATGAATGTTGTTGAACGTTTGTTGAGCAGACAATATTTCCAAACATTTATGAAGCAATGGATAAGCAATATCCTTCAAAATGATTCAGATTGTGATTTCAATCACAATCTGAATCATTTGTTCGAACCCAGACAGGCGCTTTACTTTGTGTAAATTATTTGATCACCACTGCTCTCAAAATGGTGAAGGAAAACGTCGTGAGGAAACCGGCACGTCCTAGAAGCAAAAATTCGAAGACATGTGACATCTACCTACCCGCAATGGGCCCGCGTGGTGGATTACGGCCCACTCCCTCTCACCGAGAGGAGGCCTGTGTCCCAGCAGTGGGAACATTATAGGCTGATTATGTCTCCATTTATTACTGATAGTTACCTAGCACTGGTATTCGGGTCAAATCATATGTACAGACGCCAGCACATCAAGCTACTACAATCTGTCAAATTTCTTTAATAGATTTTCAACTTTATCGCTAAAGCATTAAGGTTCAAGGTTGATTGGGAAAATTTGACGTTTCGGGTAGTTTGACCTACTGGCGTCTGTACCTTGACTAACCAAAAACTTGCCGTCGCACAGAGAGGCTCTCTTTACTTCTTATCATCAATCAATCAACTCAGCCTAACGTAGTCCACCGCTGGACAAGGACCTTTTCCAGGCGGCGCCACAACACCCTGTGTAATGGTAAAACTGGCGATGATGGGATTACCAGTGCGATTCTGTAACCATCTCACCGTGAAAACTTAGGTGAAGTGATCGTGGAGTGAGCTGTCATTCCAACTAATGCTAGGGATTGACACTACTGACAGCTCACATCAAGCTCACTTCACTTGAGTTTTCACGGTGAGATTTTTACAGAATCGACTGGCAGGTCGTGGAGCTTCTGCGCACACTCTCCGAAGTACAGTCTGTAGCTCTGCGTTCCACCGAGTCAAGTGCAGCAAGCTGGTATTTTGCTGAGCCATCCCATAAGTGGCTGTAATACTCCATACAGGAACGGACCTGTGCTTTGTACAGAATAGACCGTCAAGTATCCTGTATCGGTCCACCAAGAATTTCTTCTGTCACTTTCCGTGCTTACCTATTGATCCCCAAGCCATAAAAATACCCATCAGGCACTAACACTAAATTTAAAACAACTGAGCTAAATATTTCTCGCCACGGTTTGTTGCCAAATGTTTATTGATCAATGAAGATCGATCACGCGTGCCAATGCGATTGTCATGAGCTCGCTTGTTGTCAAAACACGCCTAATTACGTGGTCGTAACAGATCCCTGACAGATTTATGTGATTAATTTAAATATTTCGAGTTTTGTAGCTGTAGTATTTTGCATAGCAGTCGAAAGGGTTCCAAAATATAAAAATTATATATGTGAGTCATAAGTGAAAAGGTACAAAGGCGGACATAATGCCTTAGGCATTCTCTACCAGTCAACCAAAGGTGGTAAAGAGATTAGATGCTGATACTGATGATGCAGGTGCTTTTGTTGAGAGGAACAATGATAAAAAAAATCCATTAAAAGGAATCTCAAGAGGAAGCGCATTCCAAAGGCGAATGGACTGAATATGAAAGGAAGAATTAACAAAGTCAGAAGTATGAGTAGGAGAGGATTGTTAGAAGAACGCAGATTCTTAGCGTGAGAAGAACATAGATATTGGAAGTGAGACACGAGATAAGAAAGAAGGAGGAGTGGGAGAGTAGAGAAGGGAGAAAAGCGTGGTCAAAAAGTTATTCTTTCTTTCTATATTTTATTGAATAATTTGCTGAAATTAATGTTATAATTAATTCAGAATCCTCAGACATTTGCTAAAGGTATTTTACGTAAGCATGCATTCCATAGTGTGAAGTCGTTTGTCTTTTTGTGTTAAATATTTTGTGTGCCGTTAAGAGATTCCATAAATTCTTCGTTTCGTACAAAAACTGTCTTTATAGGTTTCGCACAGTTCCGCGTCATAAATGTTTGACAGTTAGGTTTTTTTCTGGAGGGAGGGTTAATTGCTGTTGCCATAAACAAAAATTCGGATGATTTAAGTAGAAATATGCCACGCTTTTTATCGTCACAGGATGTAAGCAGCTCAATTTCAAGAAGTACCTAATAACCTTCCTTAGAATTCGAGGAGTAGCAGTGTCAATTGAATCATTCAAATGACACCACGTCACTTCCAGACAAAAAACATACCATACATAACATCACGCCTTGTTTTCCCGAGGGGTTGGTCAGAGGTGTGTGTACACCCACATTCGCAAGTCATAATCTCATGTAGGGGGAGAAACTATTGTCATAACGTAGGGGAAAAAGTATTTTTCCGTTCGTTATTTTTTTTTGTCTGGTAGGTACAGACGCCAGCACATCAATCTCTTTAATAGATTTTCAACTTTATCGCTAATCATTAAGGTTCAAGGTTGATTGAGAAAATTTGACAGTTTTGGGTAGCTTGACCTGCTGTCGTCCGTGCCTACCTATCCAATTTCCCTACAAGGGCTACACACTAAACTCACCTAATTTCCCGAAATCTTAACCAGACGCAGAAGGGAAATATAACGGATGAAAGAAAGGAGATAAAATAAACAGCCGATCGATTCTGTAAAAATGTCAACGTAAAAAGTTAGGTGAAATGAGCTTAAAGTGAGCTGTCAATACTGTCAATCTTGGACTGACAGCTCACTCCACGCTCACTTCACCTTAGTTTTCACGGTAAAATGGTTACAGAATCACACTGCTGAACTTCAGATTTCAGCTCACTTCACCTTAGTTGTCACGGATTTTTACAGAATAGACCGGCTGGGAACGCCTAACACTTTAAAAGTGAGGATGTTAAGGCTGTTTGGGCGATGAAGCGGTAGCTACACAATTTCGTCTGTCTACTTGGATGGATATAATGCCATGTAGACAAAAGTTCTTAAGAAGGTTGCGGGGAAGACCTGCAGCCTAATTGTGTAACATATTTTCGGCAAATGATTGAGATTAATTGGTTTCGTTTCGATCGCTTTTTGTTTCATTTTACGATTTTCTTAAGCACATATCGTTCTCTCTTTAACGTTTCAAACCAACAGCTGTTGCTATTGCGTGATAGTGGAGTTTCGCAATACGAAAATCGTAAAATGAAAGAAAAAGCGATCGAAACGAAACCAATTAATCTCAATCATTTGCCGAAAATGTGTTACGCAATTAGGCTGCTCGATGAGACTTGCACAGACCAGGGAAGTATGGCACAAAAAGGCAGGAGGCCTATACTCAACAGTGAGTGGAATAAGGCTGCCAATGATAATGATGGTAAGGTTCTTAATTCTTCTTCTTCTACCAGCGCTGCGACATTTATTTTCTAAATGTCGCAGCATCATGCTGAGATAGGAGCCTTTTGGCCTCGTATAGGACTTTCTGTTTCATTTTTCTTTTTGTTACTTTTTTTTATATAATTTGGTTTTTTTATTTTTCTTTGTGTACGAGTCGCAATATATATTTTTTATTTATTTCTTTCTTTCTTAAAACGAGCTAAACACCACTAAACTGTAACCAAATCCAGATCAATTAAAAGCAATACCCTCACCAATTACTCTAAACATTTTAGAAATAGACTAATTAAGCGGTAACTACGCTCATCCGTAGATACACGTGTTTATTGATGGACGACGTCGGCTCCCGCGCATCGTAGGAAAAAAAAAAGGTTCAGAAGTCACACTCCTTTGGAAGTCACGCTCTCGCAGATTAATCTTAAGGCCTTACATATAGGCTCTCCACTAAATGGCGTGTTTTGAACAAGCGTAACAACCATAGATATACAGGGTCACATTAAATTAGCAAGCGAAACTCCGCAGAAATGAACCCATCATTTCTATCGATAACTAAACAAGCTAAAGCCAGAAAAAAACAAATTTCTAAACTCAAACTTCAAGCAATATAGCGCGTAGTGGTCGCTGACCCCAAAAATATCATCAAGTTATTTTTGTTTTATCGGATTTAGATTTATCATCACAATTGTGGAGCATCGCTGGCTAATTTAGTTTGATCCTGTAAGTATATCAACATACTTTTGATCCCCACGGTTGTCAATAATTTAGAAGATTTCAATAAAACAATGAAGGGATCACTACAGACTCGCAACCAAACAATTATTTACGTTACCTACAGAAACAGGGAGCTTGCCTATATTTGGCCACATAAACGACAAATGAAACTTCTGTCACTTTTTATTATCCATCAGCTATCCTGCGCGAGCGCATACTGTAGCAATTTAGATCATTTAGATGTAGGGATCGCATACCGCAGTCAAATATGCGGAAACGCAACCGTGTGGAGTTGTTGAAAATTAATTCACGATTTAGAGTGCTGTGAGGTGATAGGAAAACCGACCTTGCATATATACATATAATATATATTTAGCTATAGTAAATGGAATAGGACATCAATTTTATAGGAAATTTAAAAAGCTAAGCGGTCAGCAGTCATTGTATAACCACAACTGTAAGGATAAATACTTTTCTATCACAAACGAAGAAACTTTGCCATTTTTTTTTTATAAACAAAATATAAATAAATTATAAAACTTATTAAAATTGGTTTATTTACTTTTTTTATGGCAGTATAATACAAAGTAACAAACTTAAAGCAGTAAGACGAAAAAAACACGAAACAAAGCCTACGGAACCCTCCAGCGGCAAGCTATAATTTTTAAGCGGGAACACCGTACATTCATCATTTGGTAGAAAAAATTAAGAAAAAAATGCGAAGCGCCACCGAGCTCCTATTCAGCCTAATTATGACAATATACGTCGGTGGTTTGAAAAGGCGACAGGACCGATTTTTTTTTCTTATTTATTGCTTTTATTATGGTTTGCATTTGTTTCACGAATTGTTTTTTTTTACTTCGGAACTTTCGAAAGAGAAGTTTGAACCTAAATAAAGTTTAGTTACATACCTACCTAACGGTTTTTTCTGACCGAAATTTGTCAAGTCTCTACAGGCAGATTTTATTACTGTCCAGCTTTTATGTAAATACATGGAATAAAGAACACATTTGACAGTTTTTATTTTAGAAAAAAAAATGCTTGGTATTAGTACGTATTATTAAGCTCCTTGAAAAAATGTCTAAACTCATATTTATTAGATACATATTCATACATGAAAGTAATCTAAAGGTTGAAAAATCGGACCTAAAGCCCAGTTTCTGGAACGAAAATCACACAAAAATTAACTTTCAATTTACAATCGCGCGTAAATTACTGTGATTGGTTGAAAGTCAATCGCATCACATGACTTGCGGTTAATTTTGACGTGTCGATAATGGTTTCAAAACCGGGCTTGGTCCAGACGTCAGCACATCAAGCTACTACCTACAATCGGTCAAATTTCTTTAATAGATTTTCAACTTTATCGCTAAAGCATTAAGGGTCAAGGTTGATTGGGAAAATTTGACAGTTTCGGGTAGCTTGACCTGCTGGCGTCTGTACATAAGTTTCCTAATTAATAAATTAAAAACAAGTCGGAAATTTTTACACAGTACCTACACGCCCTTAATTTCTAGACAAAAAACACCCAGAACACTTATTACCCGATCCAGGTTTCGGACCTGGGACGGGGACCTCACAATCCGCAGCCTTGTGCCTTGACCTACAGGTAATCTATCTATCCAACAGTATCCAACGGTAGAATAATGCTGATCCCCTATTTAAGCTGACTATATTATCACTACATTGGCTCATCACCACACCAAGCAACCGCCATTCGTGATGAACTGACAGGTGACAGCTACTGCACTAGCTGTCACTAATGTCAACTGTCAGTTGACATCATGCACAACAGTAGTGAGCTACTGTCTAAAGTGTTTACATATCTATTAAATAGATAAACTACACAAAGGTTCGATATTTATATTCATCGACGGTTTTTACCTCAATTTTTTTTTACTTCGAAGGCACTTTCAGTCTACTTATTTCTACTTCTTGAAACAGTCCCTAAGGTACCTGTCCCACCGCCGGCGATTAACGGGAAGCGAGTAGAGCTACCAACTAAAAATGAGTTGGCGAGCAACGAGCAGAGAGCGAATCCGTGACGGCATTTACTCACTGGATGACTGCCCCGTTGGACTCGTGGTCGCAAGCGCGACTGCTCTGCATGGAGTCCTGGGTTCGATTCCCAGGTCGGACAACGTGTTCTTGGGTTTTTCCATTAGGAATTTTTCAGTAGCAGCCCGGAATTTGGAAGTTGGTGGTGTGATACCCCCGATCCTCGGAAAGCACGTAAAGCCGTTGGTCCTGCGCCTGATCTCTCTCCGGTCGTGTCGGATTGCCGTTCCATCGGACTATGAGACTGAAGGAACACACTTGTGCAATATAATATCTCCCTAGAACCTGGCTAATCGTCGTGGAACTCGTGGAGATTGGCTACCGTGACCGAAATCGGTCAGGGGATTATTTTTCATGAAGATGCATACCAAGCGTGAGTCTCTCAGCAAGTGTTTTGCCCGCCAAGCGAGCGTCGCTGAGCGAGTACCTACTCTCTTTGATAGCTCTTGTCGCAGCTACAAATAGTTTGACATCGACAACTCGCAATGAGCAAACGTGAAACGATAAATGATTTATTTTCTGTAAGTAGGTTTGCACAAACACTTTCACGCGTCAATCATATTTTAAAAACATGATGAGGTCGGCATTTCCAATCTGGCTACTCTGAGAAGAAAGGCCGAAACAAACTCACAGTCTCTTAAGTCCAGATATAATCCTTGGCCAGATCATGTGAAGACCATGTAGATCAATTTCTGAGATGGTCTTTTGAGGAAAGAACCACACAGATTGAGTGGACCTGTCCATAGTCAGTGCACGCATTAGTTAGAAATCGTAAAGCTCAACTCAGCTCTTAAGGAGCTCAACGATTCCTTTTCTGTCTGAAAATAATATTTTGCAGAATTTTGTAAGCTTACCTACCTAAATTCATATTTAAAGGCAAATTACCCAAAACATAAATTTACCAATTCGAAAACTCAAAAACATTTAACGAAAAAATTAAGAAGTTATAATCAAAACCGAGTCGACAGCCATAACGGAGGCAAAGACAATAAATTAATGGAGTCGCCACTCCGTTCTATAAGCGACCATCTGACTACTCCAATTAAATGAACTAACTAAATAATTATCAGAATTAATGACTCCACACATATATCAGCCGACTCCTTAAATAAATCTCCCGTTTGATGTACAAGGAGTGCGCGAGCGCACGCTTAGACGATGGCCACGCCCCTTCACAGTGATTGGTCCAACTCTAATTATAACTTTGTGGATCTTCATGAGCTATTTGCATCGTTTAAGCATCTACAACTAATTATATACTCTGTTTGGATAGTATAGAGTTGAGATTTGAATGTGGTTTGGTAAGGAATACTGTCATCCAGAAAGACGCCCATTAGTAAAGACTCTCAATCTTCATTCGGATCAGTCGCACCACTGCCAGATATAACTAATTTGATAATTAAACAATTTTAAACCTTAACGCTCTAGAAATAAGGGAGATAAAAGCCAAAATATGTTGAGATACGATTATGTTTTTCAAAAGAGGTAGTTAACATTCCGTCCTCAGACGTTTCAGCGAACGAATTGACAAAAACGCATCGTGGAACTTTCTTATTAGTTTCAATTATGGCCCTGTGTGAGATACTACACTTTGAATAGTTCAGTGCTTAAATTGTGATTCAAAATGTACCTCAAGCTGCTACAGTGAACACGTTGATTAAATAATCTAATAAATAAATAAGAAAATACAAAATGGATCCCTCAGAATCCACAATGGACGTTGAAGAAATAAAAACAGAAAAAAATGAAACAAAACTTGCGTTTTCCATAGAGAATTTATTGGCTGATAAATTCGAAAAACAAAGTTGTAATGATTTTACAAATGATGCGAACGCGTCTACTAGTGGTGTGACCTGTGATTTAAAAAGTAATTTCGTTAGTGATGTGACTGATACTATCGATTCGGACGATGACGATAGGGCCAGTAGCAACAGTTCGGAAAATGTCGACGTCGAGAGTTCCACCGTCGGCGATGCGCAAGAGTTCCTCGATTTAAAATCTGCTGATTATGGACAGTCAGGTAATTTTCCATTTCATTTTGTATCAGATACAATTAAAATATACCGGGATGGTACAGTTGGTTACCAAAACCAAAACTCCTGAAAAAAAAAGAAGTTTTTTTTTAAATTTCTCGCTGTAATATTGCTCTGCTACTTTTCCAGTTTAAGGCATTACCCCAGTAACTGTGGCATTACCATTCTATTCTTATAAGATTTTCTCTAGGTAGATAAGTAGGTACTGTGAGGACTTGAGGAGCCCTCTGAGGTAACGGGAGGAATCAAACAAATATAAGACTCCTTTAAGATTATATTGTAAGCATGTCTTTACATGTTCTAGACCAAATTACCACTGACTGTTATAAACAAAAATCCTAATAGAAAAGAATATGACATTAGCTTGAAACGTTCGAATGTAACCCGCGCTAAATTATAGCCGGCCTGCACTATGTGAGGTTGCCTTCAGCAGTCAAACCTCTACAGTACCTACCTTACCATACCTATATTACCGCTCTTTTATTACAATTGCGCCTCGTCTCCAACTGCATTTAATTAAGAAAAAAAATATTCTAAAATCAAATGCTGATTAAAATAACACCAACCGACCAATGTAACCCTCTCTTCATTCTATACGTATTTTTGAGATAAGCCCAAGGATATCGATATCTATGGATAAGCCCGACAAAGTGCGAGTACCTATTAAATTAAATGTTTTGACAAAAAAATAGGTTCATAGACAATTAATTCGGTGTAAATTAGATACTGTGTTTTGTAAATAAACGTTATCAGCGAGCGACGGTTAATCAATCATAATTTATAATAGGTAGATCTGAACACGGAAGAGAGTACCTACTACTTTCTCTTACCCGATATATTACTTTACTCTATGCTTTCTCTCCTCCGTGGTAATGAATAGGTACCGTACCTAATTAGATACGAATTTTGAGTGAAAATGCTTTTCATGTTGAAGATGCAGGCTGGTGTAAACAGGCATTAACAAAATAATTTAAGAAAAATGAAGAAAGTAGGTACAGAAACAAATGATAGAACAAATAATTAGGTACGGCTCGTTTTCATCTCTTTTCATATTTTTTTTGACACTTCTATCTGACTAGAATGTTGGTAACCTTGGAAAAGGGCCATGCTTAATTTAGTAGGAACTGTTATCATCCTGAATCCTGCTGACTGCAGCTAACTACAGCATCCAATTGACAAAATAGCTTATGGTAACACGAGAAGAAGAAAGACAAAAAGCTTGTGAACTGTGATTGTGGCCCCACTCAAAGGGATCTGCTGGATGCAATCGGCCGGTCTATTCTGTAAAACTCTCATCGTGAAAACGTAGGTGAAGCGAGCGGTCTTTCCATTTGATGTTAGGGATTCACACTATTGATAGCTCACTTCAAGAATATATCGGCAGTGCAAGGGGCTTGTGGCTAAGCGGCACGTTAAGCCGTTGGTCCCGGCTATCATTCTTGGATCTTTGACAGTCATTACGGGTCGTCAGTAGCCCGAAAGTCTGGTACAATCAGTCTTACCAAGGGGTATCGTATTACGCTTTAATTGGGTTGTGGAAGTCAGATAGTTAGTCGCTCCACGTAAAATACTGGTATTCAGCTGCATCCGGTTAGACTGGAAGTCGGGAAGCGGACCCCAACATAGTTCGGAAAAAGCTAAGCAGATGAGAAGATCGGCAGTGCAAGTCACCGTCAAAACTTAGATGAAGTGAGATTGACGTGAGTTGTGATTTCACCAGCTGGTCCATTCTGTAACAATCTCACCGTGAAAAATTAAGTGAAGTGAGCTGTCAATAAACCATTACAAAGAGACAATAAGAATTACTAAACACATCTAAGTTACCTACTTATAATCTGCCTAAGAATTTGCACAAGGAACCGGCGCTACAAAGGTATAATTTTGAATGTGACACATACAGTCCTGCCGTCGAGAGAATGGGAACGCATTCTCTCAGTGTAACAATTCTAGTAACTGATAATGATCAAATTCGCAAAACACGTATTCGTTTGTATAATTTGGCAGGTGTCAAAAACGCATTCTTTCGTCGCGTCGGCCGGAGGGAGTGTAGACCTCTTGTTGACAAAGGCCAATCCAACGCCAGCAGTATAACCACTTTAAAAACCATAGCAGTACCGTCGACGTCATTGTTTGGTAAAAGATATCAAGTATGTTAACAATAATTATTAGTATACATAACATAATCAGCCTATAATGTTCCCACTGCTGGGACACAGGCCTCCTCTCGGTGAGAGGGAGCAGGCCGTAATCCACCAGGCGGGCCCAGTGCGGTTTGGTAGATGTCACATGTCTTGGAATATTTGCTTCTAGGACATGCCGGTTTCCTCACGATGTTTTCCTTCACCGTTTTGAGAGCAGTGGTTATGAAATAATTTACACAAAGTAAAGCGTCTGTCTGGGTTTGAACCTACGACCTACAACTCGTAAGCCGCGGCTGTTACCATTGGGCCACCACTGCTCTTGATAATAATTATTATATTAGTTGCAAATCGTGAGCTACAGTGACAATCGATGCATAGTTACCCACGATTCTCTTGCACGAAGCAACAACGGACAATCATATCTTACAACAGCTAGAATGCTTCGTAAACATGGTAGTAAAGAAGTTTAGTAGAAGAAGGAATAAGGGTAGGCCTTTGCCCAGCTGTGGGACACAAACACAATATATGCTAACAAGTAAAGTAAGTTGTTACGCCAATCTTCTTGATAGAGCAATTCGCTTCAACTTTCTAACTGACCGACCATTCACACAAAACTGCATTCGCTAGGCGCCAATTTTACGTTCTAAGTACGTTAATTTATAAAAATATATGTAAAGTCATTCAGATAGCTGGGCTAAAAAACCATGAACTTAAGATCCATGTACAAAGTTGGCTGCACGATCAAAACTACGCTTCAACAGAAGAACTACTACCCTCTCGAATGTCTTATGTTACACAGTCCGACATAAGCAATTGTCTTTCTATTGTGTCTCTAATTACAACAATCAAAGAGCTACACCACCAGCAGTAGGCGTATTTAATATACTATAAACCTGTTATACTGCTGTTTAGAATTTTTTCTCTTTATTTGGAATAGATCAGCAACACTACACATTCTCAGACATTTCAACACACCCTCAAGCAAACGCTAAACACTACTACACACACTCCTACATACACACCCTCACATACATCCCTCACTCTAACATACACATCCTCACTCTAACATACACACATATGGACCGAAAAAGTCGTTTCTTATATCCCTTATTCCTTCGTTGTTGGTTTTATTATGTACATACTTTGTTAACCTGCACTGTGAATGACTATTTTTGTAATGTTAAGAACACGACTTAAAAGCTTTCTGGTATCACAGTGACAGCAGAACACTGACTCCTAAGTCACAGGATCACCTAGTTTAGGAGCCAGGGTTTACCTTATCCGTATGACCTTTAGCTAACCATTTTTATGTGTCTTTAGCAATGTCAACGGTTTTTGTATCAATAAAGATTTTTATTTATTATTTATTTAATTTTGAAAATTCAAGTGCCTGTAAATGGTTTAATTGAAATAAATGCTTTGTGTATGAGTGCAACGGTCTCAGCCCGGCGTGGGTATCAGCTTAACTTATAGCAGTTGTGGTGACTAGTCAGCTAGAAAGCACTGAGCAGCCTCTAGGAGAAGCTATTGGACGCCAAGTTATGATGGACCTCGAAAACGGCGACTTTATGTAGGCCTACCGTAGTTAGAGCATTAACGCACTGCATCCAATCTAAAATGCCGGTCCGCAAAACCCGTAGTACTATTTATATGAAGGGTTGCGCGTTCATCATCATTTCAGCCGATAGACGTCCACTGCTGGACATAGGCCTCCCCCAAGTGTCGCCACATTGACCGGTCCCGTGCGACTCGCATCCAGCGGATTCCCGCAACCTTCACCAGGTCATCGGTCCACCTAGTGGGAGGCCTTCCAACGCAACGTCTTCCGGTTCGCGGTCGCCACTCCAGAACTTTTCGGCACCATCGGCCATCCGTTCTGCGAGCAATGTGCCCTGCCCACTGCCACTTAAGTTTGGCAATTCTTCGGGCTACGTCGCGTCGGTAACCTTGGTTCTCTTGCGGATGTCCTCATTTCTGATTCGATCACGCAAGGAAACTCCGAGCATAGCCCTCTCCATTGCCCTTTGAGTGCCTTCTGATGAGGCCCATTGTGAGCGACCACGTTTCAGTCCCGTATGTGCGTTAGATCTGTCCAATTCCGATCCAGCCTGTCCATTGCTGCCCTCTCTCAGCGACGCCCTGGCTGGAGGCCTTCATTTATTGAAGCATCCACAGGCAATCCCGGTTAAGCAGACGACAACCTCATAGTTTGAACCGCGAGATGCCATTAAAAAAAAAGTTAGATCCGTCATTCCTTCCGTCCGAACTCTGAAGATCGGATCTTGCAATTCGGATTCGGATAGGACGCTGTGCGTAAACGCTTTTACGATATCACTGCTCCTCATCATTGTGCCGTTGGAGCCTTTCAACAAGAAGCCCAAGCTGCAGGTTATGAGCTCAGTCGAAGATGACTTTTTTGAAGTGGAAGCTTGCTTTTCTTTTTTTTTTACTAATGAAGTGGAAGCTACTTTAAGCGCACTTTGCGCTCTTACTGAATAGCGAACGAAACTAAACCGTTACGCTTGGTTCGGTGACGCTTAATTGGGTATACTCGGTTTCAGTCGGTCGGTGACGCTGAATTGTGTATATTCGGCTTAAATAAGTTTTCACAAGACTTCTATCATGTGGTCATGAACACGCACCCTCTTTTTTTACTGAACTGAGATTTTTAGAACAATTTGTACACAGCTTCTTCCATTAATGGTGTCTTTTTTTTGGGATGGGAAATCATCAAATGACTCCTCCCGCTCTGGGTGGAGCGGAAGGGAGTGTCAGACTCTTACTGACTAAAACCCACCCATGTTCCTTCCTTCGCTCTTTATGTTCCGGGGCAGCGGTAACCCTTTCGGACAATCCCGCTGCCCCGGCAGGCTTCGGCCCTGAGGGGCCCCTCGTTATGCTGACATCTCTTTGAGGCGCGCGTGGAACACTTACGCGCCGTCCGGCACGGGCCTGGTCCTGATCGGGCGGTGAGCTACCCATTGCTCTCCGCCCGCAGGCCCGCGCCTACGGTGGCCGGTAGTCTCCAATGGACTCCCGACGCCCGGGGCGTCTCCCGCGGCGGCTGGGACGGGAGGCTCTCTCCCTATTAATGGTGTCTTACATCTTGTTTTTTTTTTTTTTTTTCTTCAAACTCAAAACATTTATTTCAAATAAACCAATTACAGGCACTTTTGAATTTTCAAGGGGTCTGTCAGTCAGAAAGATGAAACAAGTTGCCCATTCCAAAGCGTAGTAGTACCTTTGGAGAAGATCGGGCAAGAAACTCCACGACCACCATCTCTGCCCTCCATACTAACCTCCTTCTTCCTACGTCATGTGGATGGCGCGACAGTGCATTAGATTTTTCACTTCAGTAGCTCAAACATGTAGGTTTTGCTGCGTGAAATCAGTGAGCAAAATGCGATTTTGCTCACTGAGTGAGACAAAGTAACTTTTTAATTTTTTTTTCAGAAAGCCGCAAATATATATTATTCAGCCATGGGTTAATCATACAATTCGAAACATTCACACTCTATCTCTTTCCCTCCATTAGAAAGAGAGAGAGACAGAGACCAGCCCTTTCGAAGTTCGGATTTTGAATTCGACCTCAAAGACAAACACGTTCGGAATTTCGTACTAACTAAAGAAATTTTGCAAAAAGAAAATTATGTCTTTTAATGTAATTTATTGAATTTTTAACTTATTGTTGTATTTAAACGAAAATAAGTATTTACTGCAAATAAAACTGACATTTAACTTGTAAATATTTATTTGTAGTTTCAATAAATGTTAGGTACGTAATATATTTTGAATAATAAAATATCATGGGTGCTATTTCCGAACACGCCTTAATTTAAATAAAAGAGCGGGAATAAAATTTGTAGAATTGCAGTAATTTTACTTTTAACTATTAAAATGTTCCATTTTATAGAATTGGTATCTAGCTACAATGTTAATTATTTTGATTCACAATAAATAGTTATTTCAATCTATTCTTGTTTATTATTTTATCTCCTAAAGTGTTCTCGCTGCTGAAGTGAAAAGTTATGTGTGTTACACGAGAGCAAAGTTTTTTTGCATCTCGTGCCTTTGAATCCCTCGCCACACTCAGGATTCAACTTTAGAATCACTCGCTACGCTCGTGATTCAATCTTTGAATCCTTCGCTTGCTCAGGATTCAAAATCAGCACTCGCAGCAAAAAACTACTTTGCTCTCTTGTTGCACAAATAACTATTGTTGTCCTAAACCTTCATCACTTACACAGCATCGTCGGTAGCAGTGCAGAGGTCACTGCGGCTGCATTTGTTGGGGTACAGAATGCTGGTTAAGAGTTGGTTACCTAGTTCATATCCTGTTCCCAAATATTTCTTACCAACCTTTTCTAGGAGGAAAACGACTTTGTTTATATCTAAGGTCAGCAACCATTGGGCAACCATTTGTTGTTCCAAGACTGACCTTTCTAGGTTTGCCGTTGGCTTCTCACATCGACCTTGTATTTCGTTTTTATTTATCTTCTAAAAAATCTGGCCTTCTAATTCAAGTCTCAAGCAAGTCTATAGTGAAATTGGGGCTCGGCTCAGAAAAAAATAAGAAGCTCGGAAAACAACTGCCGATCTATTCTGTAAAGTAGACTGGTGAAGTGAGCTGTCAATAGTGTCAATCCCTAATAACTGCCGGTATATTCTTTTAAAAGCTCACCATGAGAACTTAGGTGAAGTGAGCTGTCATTCCAAATGACGCTAGGGACTAGTGACAACTCACTTTAAGCTCACTTCACAGAATTGCACTACAGGTGGAATGACAGCTATCTGAATTTTTTACAGAATAGACCGGCTGGAATTGAACTTGAAAGAATGCAAATGGGCTAAATTACTTTTCGCTTTTTCGCACTTTTGTGGTACACCGTCCCTTTTCCGAACCTATTTGTCCAAACCAATGCATGGAATTGATCAAATCAAGAGCCATTTGATTGATGTAGCGAAATACTTAATCATCATCATCTGCCTAGCCTTTTCCCAACTATGTTGGCGTCGGCTTCCAGTCTAACCGGATGCAGCTGAATACCAGTATTTTACATGGAGCGACTGCCTATCTGACCTCCACAACCCAGTTACTGGATAATACCATAACCCTTGCTAAGACTGGTTGTCAGACTTTCGGGCTCCAGACTACTCGTAACGACTGTCAAAGATCCACGAATGCCAGCTGGGACCAACGGCTTAACGTGCTTTCCGAGGCACGGAGGGGTCTTGGTATGTAAAGATGGTCATCCATCCACAGACCAACCGCGGCAAGCGTAGCTTAACCTGATCGATCGACCAGTGCGGCTGTTATTATCGTGATGCCGTGGGACGTCCACGGCATCAAAACTATCCTCACATTAGAAATTAAAAAAGCGCAGATAGCATTCATCAAAACTTTTCGATAGTAACTACCTACCCAGTTATAGCGAAATCAATTTTGAACCTTCGGGATAAATAATCATGAACGTTGTTTCAAAAATCTATGTATGAATGTCGATGGCTATAAGAGTAGGGGAAGACCAAAGAAATGATGATATGACCGAGAACGAGATGACGACTAATAGAGAAGTATGGAAGAAAAAGACATGTTGCGCCGACCTCTAATAAATTGGTATAGGGGCAGGAGAATGATGTTGTTTAAAAAATCTATAGGTACCGTTTAGGCAAAGCTTATAAAAAATGTCTCAACTTCAAAACTTCAACACAAATAATTACTCCTTCCGGCGACAAAATAAATAAAAAGTATACGATTTCAAAATGGATACCTATTTGAAACAAACAAATAAATCACAGAAAGGCGAGCTTGTAATTTGAAACAACATAATTAATGAAAAAAGATAAAAAGTAAAGCAATTGACGCCTTCCCGCGCCATTTGACTTCACGCAACGCTCCCGCGCTTCGTGTATTTTTGGCGCCAATTAATCTGTTGGTTCGTTCGGATATCTTGACTTTTTTAATGACACCACTGAAATTGAAACGACACGAAATTAATCATTAGAAAAATTAATTGATTCGGTAAACGTTAAACGGTATGAGGGCACGGAAAGTTTTCGAAATGTAGTCTTCGTAGTTTTAAATCACATCGGCATCGACTGCGAAAAACTTGAGTGTAATATTCATAATTTTTATGTATATTTTCATTAAAAACTGTCTAAAAAAGTGGCTCTTATACCATCTATTTAAGGTTCACAATGCAGTGCATTGAACATGCGTTCTTTTTACGTTGCATTCCCGCACTACTGCGGGAGAGTACGCAAGTACTAGTGAGAGATGTAAGATGTTTTTTTTTAATCTCAGCAAAGAACCTGCCTTCATGCCTTATGCATATACATTTTTGTGAATAGGTACAAAAACAGTAAATATAAACAAAAAAGTAAAATATGATAATATTAATTTACTTAAATAAAAATGAATCACCGAAATGTACCTATGTACGCGCATTTCTTCCGATCGAGTGCACTAAATTGGATAATTATTTTTTTTTTGTTTGTTATTGTCAGGACAAGGTGTGTATACACAATAATTGGACCCGGTAGGTGGCGCTGCTTTTTCGGGCAGGAAGACGTCTGCCGGGTCCGCTAGTATTTCATAAAATGATTTATTTACGACAGATCAATGGTTTGACGGCTACGAGTGAGGCATAAAAAACAATCAAATTGTTTTTTTGTGCACACTTGCATGAAAATGTAAGAATTAAAGAATAGTAGGTACATTTTAATGCAAGTCATGAAAATGTACGGACGCCAGCAGATCAAGCTACCCGAAACTGTCAAATTTTCCCAATCAACCTTGAACCTTAATGCTTTAGCGATAAAGTTGAAAACCTATTAAAGAGATTTGACAGATTGTAGTAGCTTGATGTGCTGGCGTCTGTACTAGTATTTATCCCAACATTTCAATGCAGTAAATGAATAAAACAATTTAAGAAAAATTGTTAATTCAGTAGGTAAGTATTTAACAGGATTCCAGTCAATATTTTACAGCAGAACATGTCGTTCCTTTCATTAAACTGTTACAAACGCGAGAAGACAGCTGACACCGGCCGTTTTTCATCGATTCTGAACTCACTCACAATATTTTGATTAATGATTTTCTTGTTTACAAAAACCATTCGTTAGTACTTTCTTCACGTGTGGTCCACTCTACGGCCACCTCATTTTTTCGGTATTTTTCGTAATAATTTTAAAAGCAATTTTGGCTAAATGCACACGAATTTTATTGAGAATTAGAAACCCTTGAAGTCAGCAAAAATCAAACTCTCTTTCATTACTTCAACATGTTAACATTAATTTTCTCTATTTTTATTTTTATCATGATGGCAGTGATATCTACGCACAAACATTTACCATGGATTCAGTACACACATAGTTCTGAACCATCCCTGGGATAACATTTTTTTTTTAGTTTAATACGTTATTGTATGTACACCACAAAAATACATAATATAAAAAATACATCAAACAATACAAAATACACAATATACTATTATAGCCTTCACGCTTTCTGCGAACTCTTCCAGGGAACCTTAAAAAAAAATGTCAAAAGTAAAAAATATGCTCGGTTATTAAAAAAAAAAACAGCTTTTTGATAGATAAGTGCAATACTTACACGGTTGAAAAGTATGGAAAGGCTATTTTTAAATTTCTACGCCCTCTAGCGTAGATTTTTTTTTGTCTAGAATCATGTGCTGTGTTCATGGTTTCAAATTGCGCCTCGATGTCCCTGCCAACCTGTATGTGCATGCTGTGGTCCCCGTAAGGAGCACACGTAATAGAACCCTTTGTAGTATTGTGATAACTATTGCATCTGTGTATCCTTTTTGGAGATCTCAAAGAATAAATAAAGACCGAACCGTTTCTATGATAAATAAATGATAACTTTTACACGTTAATAATATTTTTTTAAACTAGACGAGATCCTATCTGGTTCTGAGAAGAAAGGCCGAAAGAAACTCAGAGGTCACGTCTCTTTTAAAGTCCAGACATAATCTTGGTCAGATCATGTGAAGACCATGTAGATTGGTGTCTGAAATGGTCTTTTAAGGAAAGAACCACACAGATTGCATGTATTTATAAGTCCTCTTCCTAAATTTATTTTTGTTTTGCTGTGCCCGACAGGGTCCACGATTGTTACAACAAATGTTACCTACCACCTAAGCATATACATTGTGGAATGCAATAAATGATTGAGTATTGAGTATTGAGTATTGATTGAGTGGACCCGTCCAGGCAGTGCATGCATTTGTTAAAAATCGTGCAGCTCAACTCAGATTTCAAAACGTATGTCTCTGCATAACTGTGTATTCATCCATTGGTCTGCGTGATCTGTTTAACTAATTTAGTTAATTTCATATGTTATTTTTTTTTACAAAATGTCTATCATTTGGGTAAAGACCTTCCATTGAGCTCATCACGAGCCATAGGTACAGACGCCAGCACATCAAGCTACTACAATCTGTCAAATTTCTTTAATAGATTTTGAACTTTATCGGTGATTCATTACGGTTCAAGTTTGATTGGGAAAATTTGACAGTTTCGGGTAGCTTGACCTGCTCGAGTCTGTACTTGTCTAGTTGCCCGCTGACTTATCACTCATCTGTCACAATTCTCACAATCTACAGGAGAGATTTGTTCTTCCCCTTTTTCGTGCACTGTATCTACGAGTACGACACGAGTCTCTCACGATCTGCCACCATGATATTAATTCAGTGTGAGACCACTTATTAGGTAAACCTACCTAACCTACCTTACCTTTTTTTAGGGTTCCGTACCTCAGAAGGAAAAACGGAACCCGTATAAGATCACGTCGTTGTCCGTGACAGTCGCAAGGGAATCAAAACCTAACCTACTTCCCGTTGACCTAGAATCATGAAATTTGACAAGAAGCAATGTCATGTACGGACGCCAGCACATCAAGTTACTACAATCTGTCAAATTTCTTTAATAGATTTTCAACTTTTTCGCTAAAGCATTAAGGTTCAAGGTTGATTGGGAAAATTTGACAGTTTCGGGTAGCTTGAACTGCTGGCGTCAGTACAGACGCCCAAGCTACTACAATCTGTCAAATTTATTTAATAGATTATCAACTTTATCGCTAAAGCATTAAGGTTCAAGATTGATTGGGAAAATTTGACAGTTTCGGGTAGTTTGACCTGCTGGCGTCTGTACATTGGCCCACCTAAATCCTGTTCTGTATTTATAGACACTCCAATCCAGCCTAATTATCTGGTTGATGTTATAAAATTGTGCTAATGCCACACTGAGGTGTTTTTCCTTGCATAGCTTCAAATTAAATTGTGTTGCTGGTATTAAACGTAAAGTTTGCTCATGTTTTAGTTTATTAACAAAGAGTTGAATGTTTATTTTCTTGAAGTATTTTTCTTTCTTCTATTTACTCTACTTTTATTTCATAAATAAAAATATCCATATCACACATTATATCGGGCAATAAAATACAAAAACATAAATCGTACTTTATAGTAAAAACATAATAAAAAAAAATCACAAGGTTTTTTTTCAGTGACAATTGCCAATAACTTGTTGTTACGAGTTTTACGCGAAAAAAACATCATAAAACGCTAATTTATTTACGATCTGCCAACAATAAAGCGCCTCCGGACATTTTTGTTCGAGCAATTGCGGCTCGAATTAGCCGTTTGAATTGGTTTCCCGCGTTCCACTCGCACACACAAATGGAACGATTTAAATTTACTCACACACGCTCCAGTAGGGACGACTCTCGAATTTGTCGGATAAAATAGAAATATTGGCACGTTTCGCATTATTTAATTTATAAATTACCTAGCTGCCATGTCGTCGGCTCTTATACAGAAATTGATGCCAATATCATTGCCTATTCCATAGAGGATTTCAAGTTTTAACTTTGTCTTTTTTTTAATTTTTAATGTGTTTTCAATCTATTTTACATAATCCCAATTTTAAATACTTAACATTCTTTCAAGTCTCAGATAGGTGTAGAGTTTTTGAATGATATATCACAAAACAAATCAACTCCAAGCCGGCAATTTATCACAGAGTTCATAAAATGTCAAATATTTTCATAAAACTGACAGCCCTACACTTATACACCCGTTAACCGCGCAGTGATGTCTCATTTTCTAAATTTGTTACGAAAAGATAAATCTCCGCGCGTCCCGGCTCTCGTTAGCTAAATCTTTCTCCCCCGTAATTATTCACCCGTTAGAAAAAAAAGGAAATAAACATGAAAAGAAACGTCCCACAACTGAAATTTAGTAAGTGGCCTGAGCTCATTAAAAAGCTGTAAAATTCTATTACCAGACAACGGATGGGTGTGTATCCGAACGAGTCAAACGTCATACGGGACCAACCACTTTATTTTTATCGTTTGACAGGTAAGCGTCATTTGAAAAGAGTCTTTATTTCGACGGTATAGGAGTGTCAATTAAATGATTTATCGGAAAATAAAATAGTGTGGGGTTTACAATGGCGGGAAACAAAGACGTGAAGCGTTGACAAGCGAGGATAAATTGACATTAATTGCCTTACCACTGTCGGAGTGGTTTGCAAGCGTGTTACGTGGTCGTTTTTGACGGCAATAGGATTATTTTTAGCGCTAATTAATTTACTTTCTACATTATTGCGGGCGATTTGATTTATTGCGTCTGGAAGCCTGTTTGGTGTTAGAAATGTTTGATGTGGGACGTTTAGATGCGTTCGGATACATTTATTAGTAAACAAAGGATTTAACAACACATTTATCCTGATCAAGCTTGAATGTAGAGACGCCAGCACATCAAGCTACTACAAACTGTCAAATTTATTTAATAGATTTTCAACTTTATCGTTAAAGCATTAAGGTTCAAGGTTGACTGGGAAAATTTGACAGTTTCGGGTAGCTTGACCTGCTGGCGTCTGTACTTGAGATTCATGGAACTAGGCTATTGTTTAAATATCGCCTGACTTGATTTGTACCTACGACGACGAGTACGAGTTGTAGAACTCGTAAGCGTTGCGGCCGTTACCATTGGGCCACAACTGCTCTAGTGTAGGAACACAACCAGCATCAATTGCCCGATTGGCTCAGTAGCTGAGCGGCTGTCATCTGAATTTAAAGTTACGAGTACGATTCCACTGTACACGTTATAAAAAATCTATGCGTGAAATTTCTTGATATGACAGTCGGAAATACTGTAGAAAGCTATTACTGAAAGAATTTTCCGAATCAGATCAGCAATCTAATTGCGAAACACACTATCAATCACAATCTGAATCATTTTGAAGGATATTGCTAATCCATTGCCTCATATGTTCGAAAAATTTGTCTGCTCAACAACGTAAATAACGCAACCCAAGTAGCACATTAGCGATGAATTAGGTCATAAACAAGCGACATTACAGTCTACAGCTTTTATGCAGATGTACCAAAGGATAGGACGAGTCTTTAGACTGTATTAAGGAAAGATTATACACTATTAAACAGCATAGCTGACTAATGACTTTATGATGGCGAAAAAGTATACTAAAAGCATTTAAGTAGAATTTGAAAATCATCTAGTCCAGCTTTTGGCTGCATGTGATACTACTGGCTGGTTTAGAAGTCCAAAGCTTGTTAACGACTGCTTAATACGAAAAATTCAACTCTCTTGTAACGGTGCGGGCTGCATTAAAGTATCGAATAATGCCACTGGCTTTTAATTGGTGTACATTAATTCTATTCTAATTCTACTTCAACGAGCTTGTTAATGGCTGATTAAAAGTGGATATGTAGTCTCTACAAATGCCGTTACATTTATAAGAGAATCATTAATTCACCCTGAGTTGTAAATTGGAGTAGGTGTACTCCATCCTAATGCCAATGCATAAAGTGTAGCTGACAGCTATTTTACAGCTTTCGGCGTTATTTAAGAGTAAATCTAGATTATTGGTGTTTAAATTACGTCAGATTTGATTTTTTTTGCATGTCGTCTGACGCGACTTCAAGAGTTACTACGTATATTTTAATACACTTTAAATAAAAAATGAACAACTTAAAACCATGGAATAAAAGAAAAAGAACTGGTTGAGTAAAAAGAAAACTGTCAAAAGAATACGCTAAGACTTCTATGGACGAATTGCAAAGGAGCAGTTCTGATGCAGTTGATATTTACACGCCAGTGACGTTTACGCATAGTGAGGGTTCCGCACAAAAAGATTTTGATCAAAATATTGATGCTTATAATAATGATGCAGTTGATGTTTACAAGCCAGTGTCGTTTTCGTATAGTGAGGGTTCCGGACCAACAGACTGATCAAAATATTGATGTGTTAGCAAAAAAGGCTTTAACTCATTTTATGTTTTTATATTGTGCCATTACAATTTGTTTAAGTGATAACTATAATCCATTATTACCACTGTCAGAAGAGCTGCTTCAATACTTTGTAGAGCATTACAAGGATGTTTGTGGTGCAGATTACGTGACCAGCAATGTGCATAATCTACTTCATGTCAATGATGAGGTTCAATTAAGATTTGGGTCACTTCAAACATTCAGTGCCTATCCTTTTGAAAATAAATTGCATTTGATTAAAATAATGTTGCAAAGTGGTAACAAACCACTTTCGCTGGTAGCAAAAAGACTCAGAAAATGTTGTGCTACTGATTGAAAAGATGAAAAGAAGTTTGAGATGCCTTTCGTTACCAAGGATAATAAAAGTTTCCCCAAAATTAATTTTCAGGATTTTATACTTACAGTGAGATCTAAAGATAAATATTTCATGACTAGTAATCGTGAAATCATTGAAGTCAAGTCAATTGATACAGAAAATGTAATTATAGGCTACAAAATAACAGGTTTAATAGACATTTTTGGCTACCCAGTAAAGTCATCACTTCACTCACAGTCACTTTTAACATATTTAAAGCAAAACGGCCTAACGCAGAATGTATTGAAGTGAAAATACACTTTCTGGATGTGAATTTTAAATATATATGTATTGAACATAAAAACTACTTGTATTTCATACCCCTTTTACATACTTTGTAATTAATTATGGAAATAGTTTATTTGAAATACTATTATTTCAAGTAAAGTGTATGTAATTCTGCTGAGCCTTATACAATCTTAATAAGGATAATAAGAAAAATAAAAATCGTTTTATACATTTGTACGTACTGTTTTTTAATCAATAAGAAATATAATTTGTGGAAATACAACATAACTACGAACAAATGCTACTTTTCATAATCTGAATTATTTTTTAATCACAGCCACCAGATTTGGTATCGAAATTAAAATATAAAACCTTATGCCATTATTAGTCTTAACACAAAAAAATAAATAGGCCAGCACAACTCTGCTGATGGATACTACATCAACTTTGTTTGTATGGTGATCACATCATTATATGAAATTTTTTTTTTTTTTGGAAATATGTAATATAATTAAGAAAATAAATGTTACTTTTCATAATCTGAATTATTTTTTAATCACTAACACCGGATTAGGTACGCTATTAGGTACCTATAATAAAATAGTCTTAGTCATTATTATATTTAGCCTTGACACAAAATAATATATGCTATCACAGCATGGTAGAGCATAAGGTTCAAAATTGATTGGGGAAATTTGACGGTTTCGGGTAGGTTGATGTGCTGGCGTCTGTACGGACGCCAGCACATCAAGTTACTACAATCTGTCAAATTTCTTTAATTGATTTTCAACTTTATTGCTAAAGCATTAAGGTTCAAGGTTGATTGGGAAAATTTGACAGTTTCGGGTAGCTTGACCTGCTGGCGTCTGTACATCAATTTAGTAAGGAGATTGCGAAAAGTTTGAAACAAAAAAAAACGTCATATACAAAATAGTACAGAAACAAGATACTTTTATTTGATACCGGTAAACTACTTATACATATAAAATTGAGAAAAATCTTATAATACGTCTACATTTCCGATAATTTCATCTTGAACATCTGAGTTTGGTATAATATCGCTTTCGGGGTTCTTGATTATTATTTTCAGAGATTTTCTCACCGATCGCTTCTTTAATTTCATCTCCGACGGTTTCCTTCACGTCTGCTGTTTTTGTTCGTTTTGAATCTTTGCGTGTGCGTTTTGTGGAAGTTCTTAGGTTTTTAATTTCTAATCTTTTCCCTGAATTTTTCAACACTGTCTTGCAAAACTTTTTCAACGATTAAGATTATTTTAAACTGCAATAATGTTCCTGAAAACAATATTAATGTAATTAGCAAAGTACCTGTAGTGTATTTACTGTATTTCCAAAGAGCTATTGACAGTTGAGCGAGCCAAGCCGTCTCTTAATGTGTTATTTAAAAAACTTAAATCATATCTTTTGGGCCTGCAAGGGTATTTTTGGGCCTGCAAGGGTATTTCGAAAGCTAAACATTGTACATAATGAAATGGTTTTCTGTCGAGATTTCTTTATCCCTGAAAACCTATTGTATGCTCTCTCTTTATACCAATACACAGTAAGAAAGCTAATTAAAATCCTTTGTCCAGCCAGCATAATGCTATAAGCTGCTACATAGACTTGGCAACAGGACTGTTACAGTAAATAACTTTTCAAAAGCATTTATGGAGAATTTGTGCTGGTTATCAATGGACGCCATTTTAGCATTACAAAAACGATTTGTTACTAAATATCCAGATGATTTTTTATAGATTTTAAGGATATTTGATAGCTTTTAATTCAAACAATATGTTTTCCACTTGTTTCCTAATGGGACACAACAAGTTAGAAAGCAATAATTTGAGTGATAAATTTATTAAGTATTCGTAAATCATTTATCTTGTAAAATATTTTCGTTAAAGCGATATTATTCTGATGGCGCGTGAAATATTTGATGTAATTACCTATACACATTTACAGTAAAATGGTACTCGCAACTCAATTTACATAAAAGGACACTGAAAATCAACGTGAAAACTATTAAAAATATCTTACCTTAAATATTGTCCGCCCGCCCACTTTAACAAATAATAACTGTCGTCTGTCACAAATACACAAAATAAATATTAAAAAAAAAAAAATTTTGGTTATTTATACTTTAATAAAAGCTGTTGCCAAGCCTCAAAACATCTAAAAGCTGTTAAAAAGAATTAAAGAAGCTGAATCTTAGGCTGCAATGACTGTTGTATAGCTGTATAAGCCAATGTACAGGCCTTGTACAGCAGTTTCAATGATTATACTGCCGTTAACCAGCCACTGTAATGCTCAAGGCTGGTTAATTTGGGGCCCAAATTGGAATTACAAAGGTTGCGTAGCTAACTACACAGCCCTTATGCAGGAAACTAAAACAGCCTTGAGTAGTCACTAAATTCTATAATCAAGTCACTGTGCGGCTGTCATGTGCTACTTGGGAATGAATGCTGTTGAACTGTCCAATTTAAAGCCATTGTTACTGTTAGTGTGTTACGCAATTACCCCGCTTTAGTTCTGAAGATTACCCTCTACATACTCGTACGTAACTCTTTACAATATTATTATAGAAATATAGATGACTATACGGTACTTGGATAGACTCATTAGACATCTTGTTACGTAATTAATTGTACGACGCGAAGAACGTCGAAAAATTGCTGATGATGATCGAATAAGTACGATTTAAAAATTATAAATGTTCCAAATATTTTCAGGAAGAATATTTTTAAACCTGATGCCATTTGAAAGATCACGACGCCACCTAACACTACGTTCTAGAGATTTATTTTATCATCACTGATCATATCCGACTCGTTATTTCTGCGATGAAGTGGAATTATATTTTATTTCTGTAAATTGGTTGATGATGTTGACCAAGACCAATTTATTTGATTCTATGAAATCATCTACGTTCTGCGATCCACTAAAATTTTAAAGACCAGCCGATGTATGCTGTAAAAATCTCACCGTTATAACTAAGGTGACGTGACCTGTCAATAGTGTCAATCCCTAGCATAATGACAGCTCACTTAAGTTTTCAAAGTGATATTTACACAGAATCGGCAGGGCCAATATTAGATACCTATCAATCCTCAAATAGAGTTCTGAGACCAAACTTTTTGAACCTATAATTATTTTTCGAAACTTCCTTAGAACGATAGAATTTAGCCCGGTACCCGAGCAGCCTAAACTTGGCTGAGTCTAAACATCAACAGTTAATTTGGGATTTTCTTACGACGTCTCCAAATTTTTTATAAGGATAAGTCACACTTATTTATAAGATGACCATTTAATTGGCTGCACAGTTTATGAAGTCACAATTCCCGAAATAAAAAACATAAAATGACATTTATTTTGGCGCGCTAATTACCGCGTTCGGATAGTCAGTGTGGCGCTCAGTCAGTTCCAAGATGGCGGCCCGACTGGCCTGACATGTTGATATATTACCACTAATTACTCAAAGCGGGGAGGTGTTTATTGAAAATAGCTGTAAGGTGACGACGAGTCGTGTCTGCTACGATTTCTATGTCCGTTCAGAACGACTTCCGTAATAAATTAAGTGTAGCAACCATCGTTTTACTAAACTAATTATAAAATTAATGAAGAGACGGATAATTGTCGTCATTATGGACGATGGACGCTAGATTTTAAATGGCGGAATTAGTCTACTGAGCTCAGAGAAGTCGTAAAACATGTGTATTGCCAAAAGATATTTGGCTTGTAACAGCAATCGTAATCGATCAACGCTTAAAGATAACAATTCACAAGTGTCAGTCTTCTTTCGTTACGACTACCTACGTATTTAGATCATTACTAGTCTGGTGAGTGACAAGTCATTCACGAGAGAGCTGCTCTAGTCCATTGAAGAGCTGCAAAACCGTTGATTTCTTTGATCAACTTTTGCCAACCGCGTAGTTGTTGTCACCTTGTTTTCGTTGGAGTGGTAGGCGTCGTTAGACATACTAGAGCATTTTCTCGAGCATTTCCATATAATGTAATGTTCTGACGACTGGTAAAATACAGGCAAAAACTCAGCTTCCAAAAGCATTTCCATGTAATGTAACATTCCTGCGAATGTTTGACGCTGCGTTCCACGTAATGCTCACGGCGAGTGAGCGTTTACCTACGAGTATAACATTTCTTTCTACCTTGCGTGGCTTGTTGATGATTCTGTGTGCTTGCCATAGAAATGTTAAATATCTATGGTTCTTGCGCTACTGCCTTTGCTTGATAAAATATTACACAAATACGCTCGTTATTTTTTTTAAATCAGTTTGTAACAAAACATCGAACGTTGTGTTCGAAGTGCGGTTCGATACAATTTAAAATCGGCGAATGTTCGTTGTTCTGTAACAATTAAATGCTCTAGACTATATTTTAGGTTGATTTAAAAATCACACAAATCAAATCAAAATAAGTGTGCTAGGCACAAAAGATGTCACACAGAATTTCAGTGCATAGACATTCCGACATGTAATAATGGTTCAAATATTTAATAGGTAAAGTATGTAGTATCAAAGTCGTTGAGCTCCTCAGTTCAGAGTTGAGCTAAGTACTCGATTACTGTCAAATTCGTGCACTGACACAGGTCCACTGAAATCTATGTATGGGGTCCCTAAAAGACCATTTGCTAACTAATCTAGATGATCTCATCAGAATTATGCGTGGACTTTAAAAGAGATTACCGCTGAGTTTGTTTCGGTATTTCTTCTCAGTTGTCGGTTAGGAAACACCAAACTCATGTAGTTTTAAAACATAATTTATTTTTGATGTGTTTGTACAAACTTACTCGCAGAATTAAAATCATTTAAATGAAATAATTTGTAAACACGGCTACACATCAAGCTATGCATTTCCAGTTTTAGCTGACCTCGCATTGTATGGTTTTTCGTACAATCAGAAGGAAGCTTATACCGGTTTTGTATAGCTTGATGTGTAGCCGTGCGTACAGACGCCAGTAGGTCAAGCTACCCGAAACTGTCAAATTTTCCCAATCAACCTTGAACCTTAATGCTTTAACGATAAAGTTGAAGATCTATTAAAGAAATTTGACAGATTGTAGTACCTTGATGTGCTGGCGTCTGTACCTATTCTATACGAAGCTACCTTACCCGTAATTGAAGCGCACGCTTGCATTTATTTAAAAAAAAAAACGCTTCTAACAACGATCCTCGCAAGATCACAATTACTCCTACTTAAATCAATAGAGATCCAGGGTTGTTGCTATGGATACTGAAGAATCCATGCAAGTCATATTCTGATTCTAAATCTACCAACTTTCTTCACAGGATCATGCTCATCTCGAGGCAAGCGAGCTCGCACCGCGTTCAGCGCGCAACAGATCAAAAGCTTAGAGGCAGAGTTTGAGAAGAACCGCTACCTATCCGTGGCTGCACGAGGCAGACTCGCCAGGCAGCTTAGACTTACTGAGACACAGGTTAGTTGATAAGCCCAAGTAAGCCAAGTAAGTTTAGCCCAATAAAGGGCACAATAAAAGAGCCACTCCTCAAGCGGCAGCCCCTAATAAACATACGTCCGACGCATCCTAGCAAGACAATTTTCGAGTGACGACTGAAAACCAGCGCCGTACTGTGAGGCCCCAATAGGTCCAACATCTTGCTAAATGGAAGTGTCACCCTCACGACGTGCAGCTGCCGACTATTTATTTTACTGTTCTTTATTATTAGAGTTAGGTAATTATCTGTTTCGGTCTGTGACAAATAAACCTATTTTTCTTGCTTTCAATCTGCTGACTGAGCTAATATTTTTGTGCAGATATGAGCGAAACTGTGGTCAAAAGCAGATATAACGCCGAAACTTCATTGATTTACCTTAATCACCAAAGTGACGTTGCAGGACCTTATTACCTTAGCCGGATAGATACTTAATATAATAGTCACACGTTAGCAATCAGCCAATGCGAGTCTGGATTTTGAAAATAAACATAAGTGTAGAAGTGTTCAGTCAGACCCTAAATTATTTTGTTTCTTCCAGATAAAGATATGGTTCCAAAACCGTCGAACGAAATGGAAACGAAAATACACAAACGACATCGAACTCCTGGCACAACAGTATTACAGCAGTCTTGGCATCGTCAGTCCTCGACCAATGTTCGTCGGAGATCGTCTTTGGATCTTCAACTACCCCAACAGAGTCCCACCTACACAACAACAGCAATGGATGAAGTCCCTAAACACAATGAACGCACAAAACCAAATTATAGACAGAACAAACATGTTTCGAAATCTACCAAAACCTGACGTTCCATTTTTTAACCCTTCTGTGTATCCGAACGAAAGAGTTTTCATGGACCGCGGTTTAAATATGGCGGGAAATGTCAATGTCAAAATTCCCTCCCAGACGCGCATTTTGCCCAGAGAAGTTTACAATAATATGGCGCAAAGAAGTATCGATGTGTATAAAAATAATATTTTAAGCCACAGTAGCCCACCGCAAGAGTCAAGCGTTGATCATTTGAGGAGATTGGAGGAGAATTTCAGTATTTAAGACAGGACTTCGTTTGTACTTGTCATATAAGTAATTTGTAAATAAAGTTTTGGTCGTGATTATTGTCGTATTTTTAATATTATTTCAGCCCTTTCATGCAGTCATTCGTCACCGTGACGGGTACAGAAAACGAAGAAAACAGTGAAACTTCTGTTTTCTTCGTTTTCACGTATCTTCAAGACTCGTATTTTGAAGTACATATTTAAGGCAATCCTTCCGGGATATCTACCTGGTGGTACTACTATTTGAACAAGCATAGATAATTATAAATCTATCAACTTTCCTAAAAAGTTCAAGGTTCAACTCCCGCCAGCTAGGTCAGAAATTGCTTTTATTGAAGAATAGTCCTGTTAAAACAAAAGGTAAGCTTTCCAAAGTTTTGTATTGGATATGTGCTCGTCGAAACTCCATGCGACATGTTTATCTACATTCTACTGCATAATACCATAGGCAAGAAGTCATATGCAAAAGGAACGCTCGTCAACCACAGTATACACGTCAGTAAGGGGTACGTATTGCAATATCTAAAATTAAAGAACTAATGTAAAATAACCTACGTTCAAAATCCCTAAAATCTAAATACCTAATGATTGTTTCACTTATATTCAAAATATCGAAAGCTTAAAATGTCAAATGGACATGTTAGGTACTGAAGTTCATAAAGCTAAAATTTGAAATTCCTATGTACAAAGTTTTGGTTGTACAGACGCCAGCAAGTCAAGCTACCCGAAACTGTCAAATTGTCCCAATCAATCTTGAACCTTAATGCTATATCGATAAAGTTGATAATCTATTAAAGAAATTTGACAGATTGTAGTAGCTTGATGTGCTGGCGTCCGTACCTCACCGTTATAAGTTTCTGTACCCGCATGGGTAACACGCATATATGTTTTTTTAAATCGAAACAGTTAGGTTAGGTTAGAACCATGTAGAACTGTGACAAACACAATGCACGAGCCGAGCGAGCGGTGCCGCGGCAGCGGCAGGCGAGTGCCAAAACATATTTTTGAATGATAGATATTTAGTCCAATCAGTATTTTAAACTTATATAATTCGTAGGTGTTAGTTGCTTAGGTATTTAAAAACATTAGGTACCTATTTAGATTTTAGGGATTTTGAACGGAGGTTATTTTACGTTAGTTCTTTTAATTTTAGATATTGCAATACGTACCTACCCGTCAGTAAGGGGTGATAGTAGTCCTCAAGTTATGTATGATTGTGTCATACATAAATTGTAAGTAAAAATAAGCATGTTTAAGTTAAAATAAATAGGTATTTTTTTTATTTTTGGTGCTCCCCGCTCGTTCAGGGCACAACGGTAAAATCGAATGTATGGTGATAGATATATTATGTTCGGGGAACAGCCGCTCGGCTTACCTCATTTTAAGGGTAGTGACCTAGTGAATGGCTTCCGAGGACTGGAAGGCGAAGCGTCGGCCGCCCGGCGGCGAGATAGGCAGACGACATTATTCCATCGCGGGTAGAACTTGAATGAGGCTGGCACAGGAGCGTGGGGATTGAGACAAGAACAAAGAGGCCTAGGTATGTCTAGCAGTTGGTGATTTCGTGCTGTGGATGATGATGATGAAGCTGTTGAGAAAGATAGTAAGTTGGTAAGTGTGTGTTACCTACCTAGTTTAATAGATGGGGTTCATTTTTTGAGCTAGTAGTGCCTCCTTCACTGATGTGACTAGCCTCGTATGGCTCGCGAAGATACGAGTAGTAGGTAGATACACAATCGGATCATTTTACTCTACGGATCTAGTCACCGCAATACCATTGGCTTAAAAAATTACGTGCAGACAGGCGCGATGCGGCTCTAATAAAACAATTTCTATGAAAACTTCTTGGGCATGGTTCTATCAAAATCGCTTCGCACTGTTGTATCGCGCCTGTCTATGGGAGCTCTAGCAAGTGCTAAGTCAGGATATTACTTGCTTGCTCGTGTAACCCAGGTGCCCATTCAACTACGAAGTAAAAGCACCGTCATAGTCAGTCGCGAATACAGATCTTCGATGTGAAAATACAAATGTTTTGTGTGTAGGTACCTACTTACTACCCTGTCGGTTTTTTAAGGACAGGCACATTTATTATGCAAAGAGTAGTAAGCCCGCTTCCGAGGTGCATAAAAATGACAAAAAAAAAGCTTAAACCAATTTACCAAACATACCCAATATCATCAAAAAATGTGGAACGCTTCACGATTTTGCGTGTCATCCTTGCGCAGGGGCCATGCTAATCTTCTCTGTATCGTTCCAATTTTAGTATATGTACTGCCGAAGCAAGTACACTTGTAAAGCGTGAAATTTTGTATATATGCTGACGAAATGGAAAACTTTGATAGCGCGATCTAGGATTTTTAGAAATATTTTCTATATAATTAACAATATTCGGACGAAACTAACTTTTAGTCATAACGCTTATTATTCGAATTATTTCAATAATAAAAAGTGTTAAAATATTCAACGCCAATATTAGTTATTTTACAAAATTCCATCTTTTCGGCTGATTTAACTACGTCAGCGCCATCTATGTTTTACACCGGAACTACTTGCAACTACGTCGTCACTTATATGAAGCTAAGGACTACTTAGTGAATATAGATGGCGCTGATCACGACACTTTCGTTTTAACTTTTGACTACAGATGTCTCTACTCAACCTTTACACTAGAACCGTATTTAGGGTGGGCAGAAATATGAATGACTCGTAGTTCTGCGTCGATGGTAATATTGGTGGTCTGCAAGTGTCTATAATGTAGGTAAGGTATTTTATACGCTTACCACAGGATGCGGCTATATAGGTACACCTAATACACCGCGTATCTATGTAGTTAGTATTACGCGTAACTTCGACTGTGTTTCACTAACTAGAACCACCTTTACTTTGTAAAGTATGTATTATATTATTATAAAAACAAATGTAAGTGGTAATAGTAAATAAATATTATTGTTAATGTGAAGACTGTGTGTGTTAATTTTCTTTTGTTTATTTTTTCTCCGTTAGTTTTAGTCATAGTCTGGCACTTTGAGTAATTTATGCGGCCTCCCCAAATGTCCTGTCTTTGGTATTGTTCGTCGAATCGTTGAACCCCTCTTTGAGTAGAGCTGCATGATTTCTGCCAAATGCGTGCACTGACTGGACAGGTCCACTCAATCTGTGTGGTTCTTTAGTCAAAAGACCATTTCAGACACCAATCTGACCAAGATTATGTCTGGACTATAAAAGAGATCTCCGAGTTTGTTTCGACCTTTCTTCTCAGAGTAGTCAGATAGGAAACGCAGACCTCATCTAGTTTTTTAAAATATGATTGACGTGTAAAAGTGTTTGTACAAACCTACTTACAGGAATAAAATCATCAAACCAATAAGTGAACTACACTATTTATCTCTACTATTTGTATGTTCTACTGATACTAGTCCTTTCACATTTATTTTCCCTCCGATTTTACATCACAGTCAAAATCGATGAACTTTATTGTCGTCGCATTAAGGTTGCTGTTGCGTTGCTGCCACTGATAAGTCTATCAAAATCATAGTGGTCTTTATTTGTGTTAAAATAAGGTTCCTATTGGGTTGCTGCTGTCAAAGATAAAATATTTGTGAAAGGACTGTACTATACCCTGTCCATTAGGTAAAGCATTTTTTGACAGATGGAACTAGTGATTGCAGCAACACACAATACATTAAAATAATAAATAAAAATAATAAAACATTGATTGATACACGTACGGTATTATAATGTATGTAAAAAGCCGTAAATAAGATAATTTAATAAGATAAGGCAGTTTATATATTTATTTTATTACGCATTTTAAAGTAACTTTTACGTAATCTGAAAATGTATGTTCTAAAACAGCTGTCAAAAAACGGTTAACTTAGTGGACAGGGTGTATAGATCTATGTTCGATTGCTGTCAGCTGCTTTCAATCACGGATTATATCTAAACAGACGCTCTTGCAAACTACTTCAGACGACTGTATCTGTCTCAAGAAGAAAGTAGAGTCCGTTTCCCGAAAGAAATCCCGCGGCAATAAGTGGAACTAATTATTATTATATAGTTAGCAACATTCCAATACCCCAGACACCTTTCTCTATTTAAGAATGTGCATTTTATTAACCAATAATCAAGCCTGCTACTGAGATAAATAAATAAATCAATATTTATGATTCCGTCCTACGACAGTGGCGCCGCGTCTACGAGACTTCTTTTGTGAAACGGAGTTTAGTATGTTTCTACGTAAGACGTCCTTTGTGTAAAGTTGCAATGATGCCAGTACACCCGCAAGAGTTAACTTGCGACTTCGCTGGGATGACGTAAGCGCGCAATACTGAGGAGTGCGGTGATAGCGGTGATAGCGCGGGGGTCGGGAGGGGCCGGGAGGGTCTCAAGTTAACTCTTGCGGGTTGTATCCCCAGCTGCTATTGCCTCGATCCATCTGAGTTTTCATAATGAAAAGGAACACGACACGAGAAATACTTCGAAACATTTTAATAACAGTGGTTGTTCTCGTTATAGTAAATGTACAGACGCCAGCAGGTCAAGCTACCCGAAACTGTCAAATTTTCCCAATCAACCTTGAACCTTAATGCTTTAGCGATAAAGTTGAAAATCTATTAAAGAAATTTGACAGATTGTAGTAACTTGATGTGCTGGCGTCCGTACATTTGTCTGTTATGTGCTTGCGTGTCTATTAGCATGAATTTGTTTTACATGGAGGTGACATCGGGGTAGCAAGCTGTACCGCGACCGCGAGGTATCGCCGACAGGCATCTTCGACATGTAATTACCCTCAGAAAATGATGAACGGTCACACGCCAACGGCTATCCACATGTTCTATGTTATGGGATTGGTTTCCGCACTTAGTCCTTCAGGTGGACCATTGTACGTGGGCCATGGCGGCCGTCGGTGGTTATTCCAACCAGCCCACCTCCCTCCAGAAGCTTATTAGGTCTCCTGGTCTGTTAAGAACATCTGTGTATGATCTGGGTGTCCCGAGGGTTTCCGACCTAATCCGGCTGTCCACATACAGAGCAGCGTTATTTGACACCTAAATGTCAAATACTGGTGATAATCACAGATTTTCTTGATAGTAAATAAATACGCTGGACTAAATATACTATACGAAATGACAGTTGTTTTTTGTGCCAATAGCTGTCAAAAATATTAGTTCCACGGACGCTCACGTTGCGGTCAGCGCCAAAATGGCGAAAATCAAATATCTTCATAAAGTCCAGCGTACTTGATTATTATAGGTCGATATTGGAACTCAAACTTTAAAAGCAATCTGTTTGTGTCTATGAAAATATACAAAGATTCATTTATTCAGCCTTAGAACTACTGTCACGATACATAAATAAAATAAACATTAGTTTTAAATACATAATTTATTTCTATGGTACAAGATATTTCCAATGATTTGCCGTTACAGAATTTATAATCGCAATATCAAAACAAAATGTACAATGTTGTTAACTGGAGCGCTTTGCTTTGTTTACCAAATGTTTCTCAATTTTTATAACAATTTCGTTTAAATATAAAAATCTATACTCCACGCTTGGTTTACTGATCATTAACACTTTAAATCATCTGTTCTGTATATAAATAATTCCACCAATTTTTTTTCCCTAAATGTCCATTTCCACGCATACGAGACACATTTTTTTAAATATTTATTTATCAATATAAACATAAAAAATAACAAGTCGCACATTCATTTCTTGTTTTTACACTTTTTTTAAAGACAGTTGCCATGATGTTGTAAAAAGTATTCCTAAAATGAGTGTTTCTCACATAAGTTATGTTCCGAAAGCACTTTAGGCGTTAATTTATTGTCTACAATACGAAACGGCCTTCGTCGAAACGGGATCGATTACGGGCAAATCGATTTAAAATTACTGGCTTAACAAATAACAGCACTGAAGAAAAAAGAAAGTAATTCAAACTTGCAAACAGTGTTGTGCAACTGTCTAGCCACCAATGGATCTGGCACGGGGCTACATATGAAATGCATGTTGTTCTTTCTGTTTGAGTGTGTTGTATAGGTAATATATTGTATATGCTATGCGCCAGGCTTCGCTTACAAGTCCATATTGACACTTCACTTTACTGCAGCGTATCACGTTGTGGGTTTGTGTTACCTGTAAACAAAATTAATTAATTATATGGTGTACATAATAAAGATTATTCTATTATATTAAGATTGTGAGATGTGTGATACTTCAATTATTATTCCAATTACTAAATGCGAATGACCTACTAGTGTTGAAATTATAAGTTTAAAAAAAATGGGCAAGTGCGAGTTGGACACTCCACCATAACATAGTACTGCCTAAAAAACATGTTTCTTGTAAATAATTCTTAACTTAAATTGATTTTTATTATTTGTCATTTTAGCAGCCATAGTAATATACTCTGACAACCAGTCTTACCAAGGGGTATTGTATTACCCAGTAGCTGGGTTGTGGAGATCAGATAGGCAGTCGCTCCATGTAAAATACTGATATTCAGCTGAATCCAGTTAGACTGGAAGTCGACTCCAACATAGTTGGGAAAAAGGCTAGGCAGATGATGAGTAGTATACTCTCAGTGAAAATTTCAAGTGTCTATCTAATACGGTACCAAAGATGATAACTGTGACAGGCGGATGGATGGACAGCGAAGCCTAATAGTAGTAATAGGGTCCCATCACGCTTGTGTTCCCCGAAGGGTCAAGCAGAGGTGTACCTATAGTACAAGTACCCCAGAGCGGGAGGGGTCATTAGAAATCATCTAATGACCCCTCCCGCTCTGGGTGGAGCGGAAGGGAGTGTCAGACTCTTACTGACTAAACCCACCCATGTTCCTTCCTTCGCCCTTTATGTTCCGGGGTAGCGGTCTTTCGGACAATCCCGTTGAGGGCCTGAGCCCTCAACCGGGTAATTAAAGTTGTTTTTCCAAAAACACTCATTTGTTATGTAGCGTACTCGCATACCTGGCTAGCTGTCGTCCTGCAGCGAGGTGAAGCGGTTCCCGAGCGCGAGCGGCTGGCGCGGCGCGGAGGGCTCGCGCGCGGCGCCGGCGCCGGCGGTGCTCCAGCCGCCGCCGCCGCGCTTGGCGCTCGCGCCCAGCACCGGGAAGTAGTCGTCGTTGTGGATGTCGGGTGCGTGTTTCTACAAATAACAAAAAGATTAAGGTTAAAACGTTGACAAAACTCAATTGATGCTCTCCCAATTCTCAGGGTACCACCAAACAGTGACAGACATGACATATTTTGAGATGAAGGATGAGGCGACATATTTTAAAGCGACTAATCTATACCGCCAACAGCGCTTTAGTTGTTATTGCTACTAAAGCGCTGTGGGTCAGCGTAGACGGTGAGAGGGTGTTCCCTCACATAGCTCAACCTCAAAGGTCTTTTAGAGGAGAAACAGGATGTAAAGTTCACTCATCCTCCATAGAAAAGGGAGGATCCTCCGACCAGACGGGTGTTGTGTCTGGAGGGCAATTGTCCAACGATTGATGTTGGGAAATTGTATCTATGCTAACTGCGCGGTAAACTCTGCTTGCGAGACGCAGGATTTGCGTGACGTCAGTATGACGCGTTGTTCGCATGTGGCGTTGTAGATACCGCTACAGTCTCAACAAATGTTTAACTTATGGGGGAAATAAATACGTTATATGTGTTACAACCATTGGGGAATGCGGGAAACAGCTACTGTTTGTGTGACCTTAATTCTTCTAAACTACACAATTGATTTTGATGAGGTTTTCACCATCATTTATACCCTGTCCATTAGGTAAACCGTTTTTTGACAGATGGAACTAGTGATTGCAGCAACACACAATACATTGATTGATACACGTACGGTATTATGTGTGTAAGAAGCCATAAATAAGATAAGGCAGTTTATACATTTATTTTTTTACTCATTTTAAAGTTAACTTTTACGTAATCTGGAATATGTACGTTCTAAGAGAGCTGTCAAAAAACCGTTAACCTAATAGACAGGGTATAGAGAATTTATTCTGGAGAATGATTTTTTAAAAATGTATCCCCTAAAGGAGCCCATTCTCAACAGAAGGCCAATTCTCGTAATTTAAAACGTTCAAAATCTAGTCTCAGTCTCATCTAAGCGACAAACAAATGTCAAACGCTTGTCAAAATGTGAGGAAATTAGAGGTATTTTTGACAGATTGAGACCGAGATCAGACTGTGAATGTTCTTGAAATTACTAGAATTGCCGCTCTGGCCGCTGCCGGGACCCGCGGCGGCACGTACGTCGCCAGTTACCTTTCGCACGGCTTGGACTCGACCGACACTCAGCGCTGACATCGGTCGCGTACCGAATTATATGGACTCGCGCTCACTGACTGTCGGTGCTACACTACACGTCCGTTTATCGTATCAGTGTCTTGGTACGCGACCGACCTCATCATCATCCGCCTATAGCAGTCCACTGCTGGACATAAGCCTCTCCTATTGCACGCCATTCAACTCGATTTTCGGCAACTCTCATCCAGCTGCTACCAGCCATCCTGCGAAAATCGCCGCTCCACCTAGCCTGAGGGCATCCCACCTTTTTTTTTTTGTTCCGGGGTGGAAAATCCTCATGGATGTCCGCCGCCCTGGGACGGGCGACGGGGTCTGTCAGACTCTTACTGACGAAAAACCACCCCAGTGTTCCATCTCACACCTACGCCGGGGGTCGCGGGAACGTAAGATCCTTCCGCAACCCCCGACTGGTGCCTCCTCCTCGGGTCAGGGGGGGGAGTGAGGTGTTTGACTCCCCCCGCGACGTCTAAGAGAGGCGCGCGTGGAACACTACGCGCCGCCATCTCGGGTCCTGATGTGTGGGGGGCGACGGACCACCTTACGTTTACCAATTCGCGGTCTCCAAGAACACGTCTACTCCAATGGTCATCGGTTCTACGGCTAATATGGCCGGCCCATTGCCACTTCAGCTTGCTTATTCTGTGAGCTATGTCGACAACTTTGGTTCTCTGCCGGATGTCAGCGTAATAGTAAATCCAGCCTTAGGCTCTTCGACCAGCGACTCGCATACCAGAAAATATATTTGAAATGAATGTCGCAGCATCATGCTCAGATATCAACACATCACTTAGGGCCGGTTGATTCAAGCGGTTGTTTAACGTAACATATGTACGTTAAATAATAACGAGTACGTAATCGTAATTAGTTGACGTAAGTCAAGGCCATAATTTTGTAATTTGAAACAACGCTTTTTTTTGGTTTGACGATAGTTAGCGCCATTTTTTAACGTATTAACGTATAACGTACACATTTTTAACGTGCGTCAGGTGGACGTGAAACATCCCGCCCTTACCGTACTCCTGGTTCCGTGTTACCAAGAACCCGTTGTGGAGATCAGATAGGCAGTCGTTCCACGTTAAATCCCCTGTATTTCCGAAGTCTGTCTACTCCGAAGTGGTATCGGCCGAATGTTCGGCCGTTTCCTGCTACGAAGTTACTATTTGGTCCGGTCGGTCCCAATCCTACACTCCCACACTCTTTCGAATATTGACTATGGTCCCGACCCAACTGAGCCGATTCGAACTTTTTTCGCGTTTTACAATAATATTCGGTTCGGCCATGTGTCGGTCCGATCCGATCATTCGCACTTTGCACTTCGTAGTAGACCCCCTGGTACTCAGCTGCATCTGGTTAGACTGGAAGCCGACCCCAACATAGTTGAGAAAAGGCTAGGCAAATTGATCGACTTACCGTACTCCTGCGCACATTCTCAACAGGCCGCTGACGCGACGAAGGCGGCACGTATGTCGCCGGCTTACTTTCGCGCGGTTTCGGCTCCTCGACCGGTGGCGGTGCTGGGGTTTCCGCTTCCGGTTGATGCTGTAATTAAAAATGGCAACGTTTAAATTATTAATTAATCTATTTAAATTATGAATATAATAAAAAAAATATACAGAGGCAAAACTAAGAAAAATTAATGGATCATTCCGGCACGATAATACTCCGAGCCCCAGTCCCTATCGAGCGTGTTTTCAACTGAACTTAATCTAGGTAAAACGTGGGTCGATCGACACTGGAGCGCGCAGCAGGATCGCGGGTTTCTTAAAACGGATCGCCCAGTGTGGTCCCCGCTATTAAAATAACCTTTATGAGAGACGATTACTACATGTTGTTCGTCTCGTCGCAGCCTACAATTAGGCAGAAAACCAGACAAACCCTCCGGTTTTTTGGATCAAGGATCTATCCATTTTTATTTAAGGAACAACCCCGCCACACTTTTCCCAACCACTGCGACTCTTGTAAACCAGAATGTACAGACGCCAGCACATCAAGCTACTACAATCTGTCAAATTTCTTTAATAGATTTTCAACTTTATCGCTAAAGCATTAAGGTTCAAAGTTGATTGGGAAAATTTGACAGTTTCGGGTAGCTTGACTTGCTGGCGTCTGTACATTGGCAAATAACCAGAAAACAGTGATGCATTTTCAACTTATTCCAAATATAAATAATAAAGCCGAAGAGTTAGTTTGTTTGAACGCGTTAATCTCTGGAACTACCAAAAATTATATTTGCATTTGATGGCCCAATCCATGAGGAAGGCTATAGGCTATTTAACATCACGCTAAGACTCTTAGGAGCCGAGCAAAAAGAAGAACGCTAAGCGAAAACGAATGAATAGTGCTAATTACTATTAAAAGTAGTTAACTACATGTAGTTATGATTACATGTAACTTAACTACAGTAATCAAACTACATTAAGTAGTTAATTTGATTGCTGCAATCTAGTAGTTATAATTACTGATTATTTAAGTTTTATGAAGTTATATTTTGCAACTAAAAAACATGTAATGTGTAATATATGTTTTGGAATATGGCGGCATAAACAAAATCAGTTTATTGCACATACCTATGTTTATTTTCATGAATAATCAAATTCAAGGATTAAAGTCGTAGATATTATGTACCTATACTTACCAGATCTTAATTACTTTTTAGTGACATGTAGGTAATCAAAAAATAAAATTACTCAGCAAACATCAACTTAATTCAAATTATTTGCGAATCAAATAAATAAACAAAAAAGGTATATTGGGTTAATCATTTAAATTAGCTTTTAGTACTAGGCTACTAGGTACACGATTTAGGATGGTTTATCAGTTGCGTATGAAAACAGTCTTTCCACTGGAGCCGAAGAAGGTAATGGAGTATCGTATTTTATGAATACTTTTTTCACTTCTGGATATCTATGAAGACAATTTAGTTCTCGTTTTATATCTGATAAATGACAAGAAACAATCAGATCTGCTTTTGACCTCTGGACTCGGCATACATCTTATAGAAAAAAAATATCGTATAGAAAACACGCACAGTCCATCACACAGAAAATGCATCCACGCGCGTTCATTCAGTGCGTTGACACGCAACATGCAGCGTGATGCGTGGCAGTGTGATAATCGCCTTAGACGCAATTGCCCAAAAAATGACTTGTACCGACATGCAGCGAGCGAAAGCGAGAGCGTGCTATAGTGCGCTCTTGCTCTAACACACGCGGCTACAACGCGATGCTCTAACTACCTACCAAACGACAGTAGTTAAAAAGTAATCAAGTAATCGTGATTGCAACTACAATTAGTAGTCAGTAGTCAAAATTTTTAACTACATTTTTCGATTTTTTTTATGTAGTTTGTAGTTATGATTAGGTGATTATTAATTACTTTATGTAGTCGTAGTTAGTAATCAGTAGTTAGATTACATTTTGCCCAATACTGGCGGGCGGATATGATGCGACGGGGTGGGTCGGGAGAACAAAATATTTTACGCGGACGAAGTCGCGGGCAGAAGCTAGTTCCAAATATAAAGTTATTCCAAGATCAATGCTTCCAGCCCGGGCCTGCGGGCGGAGAGCAATGGGTAGCTCACCGCCCGATCAGGACCAGGCCCGTGCCGGACGGCGCGTAAGTGTTCCACGCGCGCCTCAAAGAGATGTCAGCATCAGCAACGAGGGGCCCCTCAGGGTCGAAGCCTGCCGGGGCAGCGGGATTGTCCGAAAGGGTTACCGCTACCCCGGAACATAAAGGGCGAAGGAAGGAACATGGGTGGGTTTTAGTCAGTAAGAGTCTGACACTCCCTTCCGCTCCACCCAGAGCGGGAGAGGTCATTTGATGATTTCCCATCCCAAAAAAAAAAAAAAAAATGCCCTTCCAGCCCTCTGGACCTCACTGACCTCTAATAAACAAGTACGCTGGACTAAATATACTATACGAAATGAGTTGTTTTTGTGCCGATTCAAAGCGCCCCGCTCGACCGTCTCAGGAACTAAAATTGATACATTGTTGTAAATGGCCGTCGTTTTGTTTTGGTACGTCTTTCTTGTGTATTTTATGTTTACTACGAGATATTTAGAACATTTTTATCATGAGAGTATGCCTATTTCGTAAAACTCACTATCAAAAATATTAGTTCCACGGACACTCACGTGGCTATCAGCGCCAAAATGGCGAAAATCAAATATCTTCATTTTATCATGTCCAGCGTACTTGTATGATATAGGTCAGTGCTAGACCTGCAGTATCCTAGGACTGTTAGTTGCATCATGCAGCACCTGGTTCTTGATACCAGTGTAGTAGGTTCCTATGGAGAAGACGGGCAAGAAACTCCATGGTAACTCACAGGCTTATTCCAGGGTCCCTTGACCTTCCCGCCCTCAGGACCCGCAGTGTCCTCGGAGGCGGAGTCGCGGCCCGAGTCCGACTGTTGGTTGCCTCCCTGCAGCACCTGGATCTTGAGGCCAGTGTAGTCCTTCACCGGCTCCTCGTACTCCTTCCATTCTTCTTCGTCCTGAAAAGATTGGAGATGATTTGTTCAGTAACATGATTCGTGTAAAGGCATTTTAGGAATACGTTTTCATCGTACCTAGTAATAGTTCGATTTCGATTGTGAACTTGGAAGTCAGATAGCTGATTGCAGTCTCTTCCTATATTGCTAACTATTTCTACATGGATTCTTGCAATTCGTATTTATTTGCCATTTTCTTTTTTGCTTTTTTTTAAGAGTATACTGTCCCACTGCTGCCACTGCATAGTCTACTTACTACTCTAAAAGCTGTTACAGTGGAATCTTGAATAGTGACATTACAGGCGTATGCTCCCGTTGAGGCAGCGCCTTAAAATAGTGCTTCAGAAAATCGACACTTCATCAAAACTTTAGAAAGAGTTACATAACAAATCGTTTCGTTTGAAATTGAACCCTTGTTCTCGATAACCTAAATTATAGACAGTTAGTTAAATGGTTCTGTGAAGTCGAGGGATTCCCCGAACCGCGACGGTCAACATGAAACGAGTATCGAACGCGATCATTTTAATAAGGTGAATTACTCAATATACTGTTACTGTAGCTCACGAGCAGTGGTGGCCCAATGGTAACAGCCGCGGCTTACGAGTTGTAGGTCGTAGATTCGAACCCAGACAGGAGCTTTACTTTATGTAAATTATTTCATCACCACTACTCTTTAAACGGTGAAGGAAAACATCGTGAGGAAACCGGTATGTTCTAGAAACAAAAAATTCGAAAACATGTGGCATCTACCAACCCGCACTGGGCCCGCGTGGTGGATTACGGCCCACTCCCTCTTACTGTGTCCCAGCAGTGGGAACATTATAGGCTGATTATAGGAAATGGTTCTGTGAAGTCGAGGGATTCCTCGAACCGCGAGGGTCAACATGAAACGAGTATCGAACGCGATCATTTTAATAAGGTGTATTACTCAATATACTGTTACTGTTAACCTGCATCATCGCACTACCGGGCAAAGGCTCTGACTTCCAGCTCTTTCGATCCAAGGCTAAAGTAGACCACTGGTCATTTGTTTTGTCCAGCTCGTCATCTTCTACGGGGTCTGCCGCGACGCCTTCTAGCTGTGTCAGGGCTCCACGTGGTGGTTATTTTGGCCCACAGCTTATTGGGCATACGGCAGACGTGGCCAGCCCAGTCTCATTTCAGCTTAGCGGCTTTTTGAGCAACGTCAGTAATCTGTGTTTTGGAGCGCAGTGTGGTGTTGCGAATATGGTCTGTCAATTTGACGCCTCTAGTGCCTTCCATTGCACGTAGGCTTTTTAATGCACCCACCAACCCGCATTCGACAAGCGTGGTGGATTTACTGTCTACTTTCCTCCTCAAAAACAACAAATACTCAATACTATCGTCGATAAAATTGAGTATTTGACTAGACAAATATAAATGATTTTAGTTCTGTAAAAAGGTTCTGTAAATACTAATGTTCAGCTGCACCAGGTTAGAATGGAAGCCGGTTGGTAAAAGGCAGATGATGTAGGTAGACGGAAAAATAGTTTAAATTCTAATCACTTGTTGCAACCAAATCAACTATGAACAAGGTCAGTTATCTAGTTTATCAGTACTGTTAGGATTTAGATATATTATACTGTCTTACATAATAAGACCATTATTTTAATATATTTACGGCTGATTTCTCCAATGCTGGATAATTTTATCCGAGGAATAATTTTGAGTTTTTGACAGTTCTTCGATACAAAATCTGTCAGATGTCAATTTTATTCTATGAATATAAATTATCTGTCGATTGAAAAATCAGCCCTTAGTATTTTTTATTAAATAATAGCTGACCTGTCAGAATTTGTACTTTCCAAAAATTGGTTTATACAAAAATCCCATAGAAAAAAGGATTTTCTGAATTTTTCTAATCCTTCAAACCGGTCTAGCCGTGCTCAAGTGATATGCTTGCCAACAAACAGTATTTAATTTTTTTTATTTAGGAGGTAGATTTGTCTGAAGGCCGATGTGGGTGGAAACGCGTTAAAAAAACATCTATTGAACCTTTTTGGTGTACTTCAGAAAGGTCAGGTGCGTAGTACTCCCAACCGGCGTGTGACCAGAGGGGCAATTCTCGTAATTTTAAGAATATTCACAGTCTGACCTTAGTCTGAATCTCTGTCAAAAATTCCTCTAATTTTCCTAAACTTTGACATGAGCAACTGCGACTAGATTTTGAACTTTTTAAATTACGAGAATTGGCCTTCTGATGTAAGAATGTAAACGAAACTACTCCTATGTAAGGATCATAGCATATCATCGTATTCTATAGTTTCTACCTACCCCCATGAGAAGCAAGCGTGAGTTTATGTATGTGTATTTGTCTGGGTTTTTTTAACTGATGTAATTTTCTATCAGTAGCCTAATTCTATTTAAATTAATGTTTAATTATGATACTAATGGGTACCCCCATTAGTATCATAATTAAACTACCAGACAAACAATTGACAGGATGGATAGACCAGCATATAAAATATTAATAGATTAGGCGAATGAATGGAAATATAAATATTTAAAAAGAAAATTAATAAAGCGCTCTTCCTCTCTGTACTTATTTAAAAATTTGCTGTGCCCGACAGGGTCCATAATTGTTTCTATTATTTTTATTTTATTTACCACCTGTAATTGTACAGACGTCAGCACATCAAGCTACTACAAACTGTCAAATTTCTTTAATAGATTTTCAACTTTATCTCTAAAGCATTAAGGTACAAGATTGATTGGGATAATTTGACAGATTCGGGTAGCTTGACCTGCTGGCGTCTACAGTTTTTGCTATAGTTGTTTACTTCTTCCCTAATGGTCGGCATTTCTAGGAATTCGCGTATTTCGGAGTTTCTTACAGCTATTGACAATAAGTTAGAATGATTTGATTCCCAGGTTGGGCAGTGTTGTTGGGTTTTTCCATCAGGGAATTCTCAGTAGCAGCTTGGAGTCTGTATCTGTGCCCGGTTGATGGCAATATGCTCGCCCCCTATTACATGGGACTTAATCATAACCGGGGAAATGTGAGTGTTCTTTAGGTACACCTCTGACTAACCCTTCAGGGATTACAGGTGCGATGCTGTTATGTTATGTTTAGAAAGATATAAATTTGAATGATGAGTTGTCAGTTTGTGTCAGTCTTTCAAGTCAGTTGGTAAGAAACCTGTCTGACCAAAGGAAGGCTCTGGTATGGCAGATTTTGCCTGACCAGAGCCTTCGTCTGGTCAGGCAGGTTTCTTACCAACTGCCAGCATGTAACAAGAATGGTGTTAACTGAATAGATGGATGGATTGTGTGAAAGATAACATGGCTAGGAAGTAATTTATAGGTGAGGGATAATGGATTGTATAAAAGAAGTCGGATACTGACCGTCGAAAGGGACAGACAAAGACTACAATAGTATAGGGACAGACGTGTCCCGTCGTGAATCCACCACGTGCGCAACACGTGGTAGAGTTTGTAACTCAAATTTGATAAATTTGAATGGTGTTTCGCGTGTTGTTTTCGTGGGTGTAAATTAAAACACCTTAAGACGGTGGAAAAATGACATACGTGCGTTCCTGATCTACGGCCAAAGACCTAGGCTTTCCGGCCGAGGGTCCTGGTGACGTCGAGTGACTCTGAGGAAAGATCTTTCCATTTATTTCAGGGATCTCTATTGGAAGCTGTATCCGGCTGGGTTTTAGTTTGTTTGGACTTGTGAAACCACGCGCGAATTCAACATCATTTTATGCTATAGCTGGGCTTTAGGACAATATTTTCCTAATATTGTCTCTATTTCATTCTAGATTTCGTACTTCACGCTTTTGTTACTGCAACATTGTACTAAATTACCAAAACTGCCTTGAACAAGTTCTATAAGTAATCTATTTTCTAGTTTGTAAGTCAAGTTTGTATAACCACGCGAGCTGCAACAAAAAAAAACCTCGCAGTGCAACAAAAAACTACCCCGAACTCTTAATGAAACCAAAACGTGTTTCTAAGGATAAACAAAGAGCGAAGCTCACTTGTGTCGAGAAGCTCTTGTAACATCATAACAATAAAAGCTATTACAATTTATTGGGATAATTGTGCCGATGACAAAAGACGGGAATTCTCTGTTCGGGGCGAACCGATAGCCCACTAAATAAATATGGATTTAACTTTCGACCACTTGTCTGTCCGTCTAGACCTCGCTTCATATGTTTGGGAGCATCGAGATGACGACAGAATTCGCCTAGCACTTCTAAATAATATACAAGAATTTCTCCCTAACAGCGGTTTCTTCCAGGAACAAATGATAACAAAATACATAACCACATAATTTAACAAGACGTTCTGGGGAGGAGAGGATGTCCTAATCGCCGCGTCCGAGTTCTATCTGGTAATTGTGCACACGGATACTAGCATCACACTGGTGTATTCACCTACCGATGAACCAGAACCTGGCAACATACACATCCTCTACAAGGACCAGCATCATGATGGCTGTCATGACCGACGACGAAAATTACAACAGCAACCCGATAGTTCTAATGCAAGAACCAACCAACGTCAAAACACCACAACATAAACTAAACCTTTAGTTAGCTAGTACAACACACGTGAAGAGCAAGGACAATCCACGAAACCCCAGTCTCAAACAAACAGCCCCCAATTGGTTAGCTCATTGCCACAGTATGAACAACAAAAACGATGCCGCCACGTGCATCGCGTTACCTGGTTTTTTTTTAATAAGGGATAAAAAAAAAAACGTGCGTCGCCGAACACGTGGACAAAGCCAGGACACAGAGCGAGGCGCCCGACAAGCGGCTGGAGACCGTGCTACCTGCACGGTCTCCAGCCGCGTGTCAATTCTGAAGAACAATAGCCCTAAAGATGCGAATGAATAACGGAATAGGGCAACTATTAAGCTGCCTTTTTAAACAATAGATCAACTTAAGCTGCCTTTTGAAACAATAGATAAACGGACAATCATTTCTTTACGCTTAAAGGGGTCCTAGATGAGGAACGACGTGCAGGTAAATGAATTTATGTACTCGCTATATGAGCGAGTTATCATGAGATACTTGATTAACCACGCTAGGAATAAATGAAGACAAAAGCAAATGCATGAGGAGGGATACGGAGGAACACAGAAATAAGATCCTGGCAGTAAAACGCTGACATTAGCAAGACTTACGATGAAGACATTGAAAACAGCAACATTTAACACAGCAGAGCAAGGACATAAAAAAGAACCGAGAAAGCAGTTGAAACCCCACCAAAAATTTCACGGGTGAAGCACCTAAAGCACCTGGCCATGAAGTCGTTAAAAGATGCCCATCCATAGACAAATATCACCCATCTCTCCACTAGTCCAACGCATACTCTAGGATGCATATCCCGTAGGCTCTTAAATCCTATCCTTTCCCACTGGCACATCCTACAATTACCGCGCCCCACGGTCTACTGCTTGATACGCAATGGTCGCTGTAGCACCATGAACATGAGGCTACAGGAGCTAGTGCGAGTCTTGATTAATCGAGTCTGGTTTAACCACACTGGGATCAGTGCATTTCATTCATTCGTTAATTCGAGAGTTAATGGATTGTATAAAAGAAAACGATATGCTGCGCCTATCCCAAATAAATGACGTTTACAAACCTTTAATGTTCTGTTGATAAGTATTTGATTTTGTGCATGAAATATTAAAGTTGTCTTTAACCAGAACCACACCCTATGATGAAACCTAAATGCCTAAATCTAATTAGGACTAGAATTTTATTTGATATGTTCAACAGTTGAGATTTTAAAAATGATGATATTACTGTGAACCTAGCACAGAGTTGCGCTTGTTTCAGTCTTTCTTCTCAGAGTAGTCAGTAGAGAAACATTGAACTATTTTACTTTTAAAACATAAGTTATTTTTGCCTTTTTTTAAACAATATACAGAAAATATCATTTATCACAATTACTATACCTACCTACCAATTGAGAAAAAAAAATTAAACTGAGTTTTTTAGTCGTACCCATACAATTCAGCATGTATGTTAAAATAAAATTCAAGTAAAGAACATTCCAAGTTCAATATTGTTACAAGTAACATGTTATTATCAGACATTATTGTTTTCCTTAAACGCTACATAAATAAGACTGTCGGAATTGTTACAATTGTAAATATACATACATAAATTATAATTGTTTAACTTGTTTACATTTACTTGTTTATTATTGTACCATGTGAAGTTAAGATTATGAGAATTTATGAAAACAAAGTATGAAGGTTCAAACACATTTGGGTGTATTCAGTTTACCTTGACATTATCAGAATTATGTATATTAAAAAATTATGTTTTGTGTCTATGGATTGCCCATGAATATTTTCAAGAGGATTGTTCTTTACTTTCTTAGATGTTTTATTTAAAGAATGATGACAAAGTATGCATACGATAATTGCAAGTCTAAGGTATTTTTATATGGAATATATTATAATGATTTTGCACAAATCTTCAGTCAAACACAACTTTCTTTTATGAAATGTTAAACATAACCTATCATGTTTCTCACCATGAATGACATTGCAATGCAATTATCATCTGTGGAGACACGTCTGCCGCTAGAGATACGTATTATATGGAAAGTACCCTCGACAATCATGTTGATTGCTAAAAATTAGGCAAAAAGATTGACGACCTACTAAAAAAAAATTGCTAGATTTCCATACGAAACCAGGTCAAACGCTATACAGCCGTGAGAAGTGATCATTAGTCACTGTGAAATAAAACAGGGCTTCACTAATCATCAAGAATGACCACGAATCGCCGCGACACAATGATTGTCATGATGTTGTGTTAAAATTTTAATGTATATTATCAGAACTCACCCCTGCTCGACCTCCTTCCTCTCCTTCCTGAACCGGCCGCTCCTTCTTCGGCCTTACATCTGATTTCTGTTTTGGGTCGTCCAATTTTTTGGTCAACTCATCGGCTGTAGCGAACTTTTTCACTGCCTTCGACTTTTTGCGATCTTTTTTCGCGAAGAAATCGTCCAAGTCGGCCATATCTAATTTTTACTTACGATTTAAAGTTTTGCTCTGGTAATGAAGTAATTACAGCAATATTGGAACTAAACGTAAAGAGGGAAAATAGGCCCCCGAAAAGTGAAATGATTTCTGTAGCAAGCGTGGCCGACTGTTTCTTTTTTTTAAAATGGCAGATCCTATGTTGCCATTTTCGGACGCAAAAACGTCAATCGCAAATTGCCATTGCAATAAATGAAAAAGCTACTATTCTCTCTACTTGTGTTCTCGTATGATGTGGAAAACCGGTGATGATTTATTTAAACGATACCATTCACAATAATTATCAATGTATTGATGATAACCATATTATACTGCAATATCGCAAAACTATAATTCAAAATAAGTTCCTATTTTAAAGTATCAAAAAGAAAAAACGGACCCTTATTATATGTAGGATCACTTTGTTGTCCGTCTGTCTGTCTATCAGTCTGTCAAGAGCCTTTTCTCTGGAACGCGTGAAGGTATCAAGCTGAAGTGCGTAGGCCTACGGTCTCAAAAAAATCAAACTTCTAAGTCAACGCACTAAAAAATACACCCACATAAGCAACATATATATTATGATACTTGCAAATAAATCAAAAGCTATAGGGGTACTTTTCGTTCATTATGCGTGGTCCAAGGCGCACTTGGCAGGTTTTTTGACTATTGCATAATATTATAGTCATAACAACCTTGTAATCTATAAAATTATAAAGCAAAAATAAAAAATATGTCTCGGATAATTGTTACAACTATTTATAAATATACGCATATTTTATACAGTTTATCCTTCCTTAAATGAGCAACGGGGCAGCATGTTGCAAGACATTCTTTATCTTAGAGTTTTTGATAAAAAACTGTCAACTAATTAAAACATTTCAAAAAACTTTGCTTATTGACAAAATATTCTTAGCAAAACAACCATCATCGCCATCGCGGGTAGAACCTGGATAAGGCTGTCACATGAGCGTGGAGATCCGCACAAGAAAAGAGAGGCTTAAACTCGGCAGTGGGTTAAGTTGGGCTGTGGATCATGATGATGAAAACAACCACCTTGAATTTTGAGGAGATAGGTGATAAAGAAAGAAAAACTGTTTTATAAATCAGAAACATGAGTAGAAAAACACACATGAACGAGACAATGAGTGCTGGACCCGCCATTCCCCAAACTCAACTAAATTCAACTTTAAAGCCTCAAGTTCTCAATATTTTGAGTACGTACCTAGAGCTGCAATATTCCTTGCTAAAATATAGGAAAAGAGGACTTAAATGTTCTACCTGTCCGGATTCTAAAACCAGAATGTTCAAAATACATGCTGACACCGGGGCCTGTTAGCTACATTTTTTGTTGGTATATTAGCGTGTGCTAGCTGACATGTGGCAAATAACTGAATGTTTTGTGTTTCGTAATGTTAATTACTTACTATTATTGTATAGAATCAAGTTCTTCTAACGGAACAGACAGCTGTGCTGCTGCGGAGTATGTTGCGCCACTTCTTCTGACCACATAAAGCACTAAGAAGTGATGAAGGGCGGGCGTTCTGGGGACTGCCTTATGTAATTGTGACATTTAAAAAAAATGCTGATTCTAGCCTAGTTTGAATAAATGACTTTTGATTTAGATTTTTACTATCTTTGGAAGTAAATAGGTATGCTACTACTTCCAAATTCCAATGCCTCGTATTTGAAATCATCTTCCATAAAATTCAGCAAAAATAAATACAGTAAATTCATTATGTACCCGTTTTCCTCAACACCCACAACATTACAACCCAATCAATTTTAAAAGGTTCTCATTGAACCTCGAATACTATATACACACCGTCAATATCATATCGACGGGTTATACCAATGTATTCGTTTGCTTAAAACACTTCAGTCTAAGCTTATCAGCCCATCGCCCGGTCAGTATCCACCGATAACCAATACGACTATCTTATCTACCTTTATACCTGGCCATTTTGTTGAGTTTTGTCAGTAAAGAAAAAGAAAAGTTAAAATGTTGGGTCCGCTAGCCAAGATTTCAAACCAGTCTGGAAGGAATGTGATGAGAAGTTTCCTTAGGAATGGATCAAATGGAGGTGTCCCTGGAGAGGTGAGTCCAGACATTTTATTTAATTTGTTTATTACGTAATTGGGTACGTATTTTTTCGACTGAAGTACGTTTTTGGCCCTTTCATAGGCGCGCCTAGTTCTTATTATAGGTATTGTTAATGGGTGATTATGATTACTCAGTAAGCCAAGAATATCCAGTCCTTGATTGCGCATATAGTATTTGGTTAGATAAACCTCGTTGCATGGGTACCTATGTCTTTGTATATACGTACTGATTCATGACCTCATAACTGGAACGGACTTGGTTATCGTAGAAGAAAATTGTTTCCTTCCTTTCGTTGTTCCCCAATCCCCAGAAAGCCCCCAAGATGAATCCCTAGCTTAATTTTTGTTTTTGGTAATGCAGTAGCTTGGCAGTTTTTAATAAGGCTGTATGTGAAAACTTGACAGGGAACATTCTAATGAAGAGTGGTAGCCTTTTTGTCAAAGTCCAGACGACCTCACTACACTACCTTGTAGAAAGGGAATTGAGCAGAAGTTGAGGAAGCACCAACCATTACTTATATTAGGTAACAGATGAACAGTATGAACTAATACACTATACTGCTGTCCTCTTGTTGTCCTTGGTTAAAGTTCTTCTAATTATTGAGCAGACAGCTGAGCTGCTGTTGTGTCACTTCTTCCCAGCTAAAGCACTTGGAAGTGGTGAAGGGCGGGCGTTTTGGGGGATTGTCTCACATACTTTTCACGTTCAAAAAGTACTGATTCTCAGTCTAGTTTAAATAAATGACTTTTGATTTGATTTCTAGGCGTCCTTTTTTTTCCGTATGGGAAATCATCAAATGACCCCTCCCGCTCTGGGTGGAGTGGAAGGGAGTGTCAGACTCTTACTGACTAAAACCCACCCACGTTCCTTCCTTTGCCCTTTATGTTCCGGGGTAGCGGTAACCCTTTCGGACGATCCCGCTGACCCGGCAGGCTTCGGCCCTAAGGGGCCCCTCAAATTATGCTGACAACTCTTTGAGGCGCGCGTGGAACACTTACGCGCCGTCCGGCACGGGCCTGGTCCTGATCGGGCGTTGAGCTACCCATTGCTCTCCGCCCGCAGGCCCGCGCCTACGGTGGCCGGGAGTCGTCACGCGGCTCCCGACGCCCAGAGCGTCTCCCGCGGCGGCTGGGACGGGAGGCTCTCTCCCTCATCCGTCCCGCCACCTCCTTCGCTAGCATGACTGCTTCGCAGAAGGAGGCGACTGCCTCCCACTCCCTCTCGCCCCGGACCATGGCTTGCACCAGGGCCGGGCGCGAGAGGCCGCCACCGCTACCGATCGCCTCTACGAGGACACGGCGGTGCTCCGCCCAAGCTGGGCAGACCTCCACCGTGTGCTCCACCGTGTCCACTGGGCGATCCTGGCAATGTTGACACCCGGGCGTTTCCTCCCGCCTAAGGCGTCCATAACGATGTTATTTTATTTTTAGGGTTCCGTAGCCAAATAGCAAAAACAGAACCCCTATAATCTTCATGTACGGACGCCAGCACATCAAGTTACTACAATCTGTCAAACTTTAATAGATTTTCAACTTTATCGTCAAAGCATTGAGGTTCAAGGTTGATTGGGAAAATTTGACAGTTTCGGGTAGCTTGACCAGCTGGCGTCTGTACGTCGTTCCGTCTATTTTACTACCTACTCAACAGAAATAAACAGGCCAAAAAAGCTCCGTTATGCAGTATGTGTAATTTGCAGTCATGTGCACTATACAATGTGCACTAGTATTAGCATAATTAGTTACTAATGTCCCACTGCTGGGAGTGCTGGGCAAAGGCTACTCTATTTCCACCTGCCTCTGTCCAGAGCTGCCGAGGACCAATCCAGCTCATCCCGCCATCCCCAGTGCAGTATGCACTTTGAGTACCTAAATTTATTTTCATCCGATTTAGTCCCATTTTAACGTCACACGAGAAGCTGCAGTCGAAGATATCTAATACCTACCTATTTTTGCATTTTATGTGATGAGCACAACCGGTCTTTATGTCCACATAAGTCATAACATCGACCCCGGCTGAATGCATGTTTACAAAAGCCACGATTGTTTGTAAAACCGCACATACTGGCGAAGTGTATAGATAGATACTACTAGCGAGCCGCCCCTGCTTCACACATATGTATTTTCAAAATAAGATTTCCGTTATTATAGTTAAGTTTCATATTAATATACGTATTATACACATAAAACTCCCGGTACAAAAATATGATGAAAACAGCATCAAAATCCGTCACGATAAGATGTATAATAAATTAAATAAATAAATTAACCAGTGCGCAAGCTGTACCACAAAAAATAAATAAAAATATTAAATAAACTGTACCTAACCATGGATTTAAAAAAAGAATATTAGTTGTTCTATTTTAACCGCATACGAGTAGGTATTGCACTTTTCTATGAGATAGCTATTCTTTTTGCTTATAACTGTCGAAAAATTTCATATGAAATCATATATGCTACATTCAAGGTTACAGTTTGCGCACTGGTAATTTTTTTCTGTATGTATAGATTCAATACATGAACATTGTACGGACGCCAGCACGTCAAGTTACTACAATCTGTCAAATTTCTTTAATAGATTTTCAACTTTATAGCTAAAGCATTAAGGTTCAAGGTTGATTGGGAAAATTTGACAGTTTCGGGTAGCTTGACCTGCTGGCGTCTGTACTTATACACAACACGCTTTCAATTACTTTGTGAAACGCGTTCTTGTTCTAATAATCTCTTGTCTATAAATCTCTTGTTATAATAATAGTTGTAAAAATGTAACCCATTCAAGAATGCTTTGAATTACATCGGTTTTCACTTTGTCGGGATAAAGAAAATACACCTAAGTGCAAATTTTTAAGCAATTCTTCACTGGTAGACATTTTTAATCTCTCTCATGACCCGACGACACGCGTCGACATGGGCAATTTGGTTAGGCAGCTTACTGTATCTGAAAAAGTCATGTTTGTCTTTACTTTCCTCTTTTATTGGCACGAAGATGAGAAAATCTCATGCTATAGTAGAAATATTAGCTCATTCAGTTGTAAGGCATCATTCTGTTGAGGTTAACTGTCCAGGGTCCGCACAATTATCTATCTCTCCACTCGTAGGTATTCGGCGAGAAGTACAGCACCCTAATTGTAAGTATTGTGTAACACACTATAAATCTCAATCCGAATAATTTAGAAGGATAGGTATTACATATCCATTGCTTCATATGTTCGAAAAAATTGTGTGCTCAACAACGTAAATAACGCAAAGATTGTTGTTGAACTATCAAAATAAAAGCCATTCCGACTGTTAGTGTGTTACGCGATTACCACGCAGGACCGGTCGATGTGGCGACGCCTGGGGGAGGCCTATATATCCACCAGTGGACGACTTTTGGCTCATATTATGATCATTAGGATAATTCATGGTAGCGTTTTTAAAGTACCCCATAACCCCTGACTATTCAAGAGATTAAAACAAAACGTCTTTTAATTCCAGAACCTTCCGTTTAACATCCACAACCGTACGCGTCTGACCCTCAATTTCTTCTGGTACATCGGTACCGGCATCGGGGCGCCCTTCGTCGTGCTGTGGTACCAGATGAACAAGAACTAGACTTGGTAAGTTTTGGGAGCACCAATTCTCGACGTTTATAAGGATCGTCTCCTCTTCCCCATAGGTGTAGCACCCTAATTATGTAACACACTTTAATCAAACTAAAAAAATTACAATCTAAAAAACACGGCAAGGAATAATATAATAGTAGACACATAATACATATGTACCACCAACACGAAAAGAAGAAGGATGAAAATCTGAATAATTTTAAAGGATATTGCTAAACCATTGCTTCGCAAAAAGTACCTAAATGTTTATGTACGAAAAATTCATCTGCTCAGCAACGTAAATAACGCAATGAATGTTGTTGAACTGACAAAATGAAAGCGATTGCTACTGATAGTGTGTTACGCAATTACCCCGCTGGTCTTCTGAATGTCGTCGATCTGGCTGATGGTCTGCCAACACTCAATCTACAAGACTTTTTTTCAGTTGTCTTTTACCTATTGCCATTGTGTGTGACGCAATTGCCCGCAAGGCTATAAAGCTATTATTGTATCGGTTACTCTGTGGTAATATATACAGTCTCCTCTAAGGAGCTTGAGCCTCTAAAAAGCGGGGCGAATATCCATATTTGAATAAGGGAGATACCTATACTTGCAAGCATTCCTATATGCGTATAGGTTTGGTCATAATATCCTCCAGTGACCAGTAAGTGGGTATAAATGTATTGAGTAGAATATTAGGCTCTCATGTAAGTTTAGATTAAAATTCGAAACGAATAGTACCTAATTTATTTTATTTTACAGTTTTTGGAAAACTTACAGCTATAATGCAGCTTTTACACGATTGAGAGTAACAAAAATAAAGGCCAATTACAAGTTTTCACAAATAGAAGAGAGAATATAAACAAAAAAATATTTGAGAAGGTAGACAGCGTTAACAGCAAATATTGTTTTCCAAAACACCCGCACCATTCACTCTACGTGGGAGCTTTCTCCTGCTTCTATTTGTTATCTATTATTAAGATCTTTAACGAGCAAATTGCACGACAACCTACTTTAATTCATTAGCACTACGCCAAATTAAAGTGTCATTCCGTAGTTCTATTAACAGAAGTACTGTTACGGACGACATCGCTGGTTCACACGTGTAGTCGCTTGCAGGCTAGTATAAGTACCACATGTAGTCGCTCGTAGATTAAGATTTAAGTAACACGTGTGGTCGCTTGCAAGCTAGGGTATAATTACCACGTGTAGTCGCTTGCAGGCTAGGATATAATTACCACGTGTAGTCACTTGCAGGCTAGGATATAAGTAACACGTGTAGTCGCTTGCAGACTAGGACATAAATACCACGTGTAGTTGGTCGTAGACTAGGATATAATTACCACGTGTAGTCGCTTGCAGGCTAGGATATAAGTAACACGTGTAGTCGCTTGCAGACTAGGACATGAATACCACGCGTAGTTGCTCGTAGACTAGGATATAATTACCACGTGTAGTCGCTTGCAGGCTAGGATATAATTAACACATGTAGTCGCTTGCAGACTAGGATATAAGTACCACGTGTAGTTGCTCGTAGACTAGGATATAAATACCACGTGTAGTCGCTTGCAGGCTAGGATATAAGTAACACGTGTAGTCGCTTGCAGACTAGGATATAAGTACCACGTGTAGTTGCTCGTAGACTAGGATATAAATACCACGTGTAGTCGCTTGCAGGCTAGGATATAAGTAACACGTGTAGTCGCTTGCAGACTAGGATATAAGTACCACGTGTAGTCGCTCGTAGACTAGGATATAAATACCACGTGTAACATTGAGATTTAAATGCCACGTGTAATTAAGATAGATGTTAAGGTTTAAGATTTGGAATGAATAAAGATAAGTTCATACTAGGGACTAGCGTAAGATGTAATTCAGATTAGGTTGTTTTATTAGACGTAGGTAAGTAAGTAAGTTTAGACGTTAAGTAAACATTGTAAGGTGACACGGAGCAGGGAGACACAGAGTCCAAAACTAAACTCTCACTCATTACTCATTCGCAACTCGTGACTCGCAACCGTCCACTCAACCGCCTGCAGCAAGCCGCCCCGAAAATAAAAGAGGTTAGAAAATTCAAGTATGAAGTTTTAATCAACAGTCAACTCAGAAACAAAATACGTCCACCCCGTCAAGTACAATGTTATTATACTTAACTTAAGTTATATTACACTGACGTTATATTTAATTAGTGCTAATTGATAGGTTCTGAGGTGTCGTGCAAGTCAGATTAAAACAAAGAGTTAGGGAGTAGCTCTCACTGCTCTCAGCAACCAGCTGCAAATTAATCGGCTGTCCACAAAAGACATAACAAACGTACCTATAGAATTTATTTTTCTTCAGCTTGATGAAACAAGGTTATTAGCGAAATTAGTAGGTTTGCCCCTTTGCCCGTATGTACAGCTATCTATTAGTAGTGTTACACTCAGGTAAAGGACTGTAAACTTTAATATAAAAAGGCCGCCAAGTGCGAGTCGGACTCGCACACGAAGGGGCCTGTGCCACAAAGTAAAAAACTCCGAAAAAAGCACGTTTCTTGTATGGAGACCCCCTTTAATTTTTAATATTTTCTTTTATTATTTCTTGATAGAGCGGCAATAGAAGACACACTAACTGTCTACAACTTCATGTTCTTGCACTACTTGTTCTTGTGCATGTATTTACATACTTATCTTATTTGCACATCTATTCAGTAGTGTAAATACCTCCTCAAATTTTAAAGACATCATAACAAGTTCAATAAATATCTGATATGATACGTCGCATTTTTCGTGTGACAGACCACCATTTAAACTTGACTCCATATTGTTCATAAATTCTGACTCGACCACAAACACGATAGTATTCTATATATAAGTACGTAAATACTTATATCTTATTACTCATTGTCTTAAAAACGATGACGGTATTGTATCTTTGCTAAACCTTCGTCGTGTCATGTGTTCAATTTTTAAGTATATATCCTTCCACGGTACCCAGCAAGTAATCTACGGATTTTTAAGTTTGCCTACCCTCAGATTTAAAAAATCCATTCATACCAGTCTTATACTATAACCGGTAATCCGGTATGTATAGTCATAGCGGAAACCTACATGCCTGAAAGGCTTGGAGGGAATGGTTCTGCTATTTCGATTAATAACCCGTACCCTCGACCGCATAACATGTTTACTGTCAAGAGGTAAAGCAGCACTGCTGCAGATCATGGGTCATTAAGATAATAATATCGTATATAATTTTGTTGCAGGTACTTACAGCGAACGAAAGTTGAAACTTAATTATTTATGAAATAGTTTTGTTACTAAGTATGTAGATAAATCTCAAATAAAACTCGTATAGAATACAAATTGCCGTTTCATTGTTATAAAATTAAGTTACAGATGCGTTCATTAAAAAAAGCTACCACGAATTAAAAACAATGGGAACGCAGTGGTAGTTTTCGCAAAAACTTCATTCCTTTTCGTGAAGGAAATCGAATTTTCTATAATTCGCGAGATTTGCCAAGGAAAACTTGAAATAACGAAATGTTTGCTCCCTTAGCTCGTGTTTCTAACAAACTGGGTAGGAATGTGATGACCACCATGGTGAGGAACCACTCACATGGAGGTGTCCCTGGCGAGGTGAGTTCCTAATTCAAAATTTTACGTCATTACATAATCTAATGCGTCAGTCATTTGTTTTTATTATAAGAAAAATACATTTAATTAATCTCGCTCCTATTTCTCCAGTACTAATAAGTGTAGAGAATTCTGGAAAAGAATTACGAAACATAAAATTTCGCCTTACCAAAACGTCATAGGTTAAGTTCAGACCAAAACTATTAATTTGCATTTTTTGGAGATATTTAGAGCACTAAAGATACTAAACATGTTTCTGTGTAAATTATACAAACATGGTTTGTCACAAGGCTCATATTACTCGAAGTTAACAGAAAAACAATCAATCAATCAATATAATAATGTCAGATTCAAAACTACTAGGTATTTTTGACTACAACAAAAACAAGTGTATTTGTATACATACAGGCTTTACTGAGACAAAATTTCAAGCGATTTGGCATACCTAGTAACATTCTTCATTCTACAGTATTCTAATCAAACTGTTTCAGAACCTGCCCTTCGACATCAGCAACCGCTACAAGCTCACAGTCTACTTCATCGGATTCTTCGGCTCCGGTCTGGCTGCCCCCTACCTGATCTGCCGTCATCAACTCCTCAAGAAGTAAATATTTTGTTTAATTTACTCTATGGTTGATTGAAGGAGGTCATGCAGATATTCACCTTTTTGAGAACTCTTTTCTCTATATGTCTCAAATCTGCTGAATAAGCAATCTAGTTCAGTACTGAAACTTGTGTCTTACATGTTACAAGTGAAAATTAGCCATTTAGATATTTTCTGTAATAATCTATAGTTAATAGATTCTCTGATAAGAGATATTCTCTCTAAGCAGAGAATATCATGATCAGACTTTAACTTCATCACCTTCCTGCCCTGGTGCCATGTTACTTGGAGTTGACGCAACACATTTTCTACTTCCATTCTCCCCTGTCACCTGTCACACTAACATTCACTCGCTTTTCTTACATATCATTCCTCACAGCATCCATCCATATTTTCTTTAACTTGATGAAGTGTAAATTAATGACGACAAGAACTACCTGTGCCAATCTGTAAGGTGGTAAGACTTCTGCGTAACAAATTGAATATCCATAGCTGATAATTATTAAGTGTGTTAGTGTGAGGATTACAGTCCGTTCACAGTTATTTTACCTCAAGCAGCAACCTTATTGTGACGAGAATAAAGATCACTATGATTAGGACAGGACAGTGATGCAAAATCATAGGTAAAATAACCTTAAATGGACTGTAGTGAGCATTTTAGATATACTTAGCACTGTCAACAAACAAAAGCAGGTTGCACAGAACCATATCGTCAACGTACTGTGTATAAAAATCACTCTAACACAAAATTCAAAGCATTTACTCGAATTAAACCAATTACAGGTACTTTTGATTTGTCAAGGGATCGGTCAGTCAGAATGATGAAGTTAGTTACCCATTCCAAAGCATAGGGGGAAAGAACAACCAAGAAACACTTTCCTCAAACTTGTACCCAGCCCTTGAAAGAAAAAGAATTCAATCAAATCTTCTTAGTGGACCCTTAATTAGTAACTTTGTTGTTAATTCGCGTTTTTTAATTATTTGTTCCTTTTTTTACAGGTAAACTAAAAGCATCTTTGCTGTCGCATCAAAATGTTTTAGGTTTAAGCTAGCAAACTGTACATGTTATCATAAATTATGATTTAATAAATTCCGATTAGAGTTATCTGTTAGTTTATTTTTGTTCAATAGTCCTTTTTTTTGTGGTGTATCCTGCAAATGATTTGTAACATGAATCAAGCCAGCTTCGCGACCCGAAGCACAAACAGCAGTGCTATTCTGTAAAAATCTCACTGAGAAAACGAAGGTGAAAGGAGCTTGAAGTGAACTGTCATGCATGACCCTAAGGATTGACCGCTCACTTCAAACTCACGTGTGGGTCAGAATGACGGGTGTATTGTTGCAGAAATGAATATGTTATATTATATGAAAGGAATGTACAGACGCCAGCACATCAAGCTACTACAATCTGTCAAATTGCTTTAATAGGTTTTCAATGTTATCGCTAAAGCATTAAGGTTCAAGGTTGATTGGGAAAATTTGACAGTTTCGGGTAGCTTGACCTGCCGGCGTCCGTACCAGCAATGTACTTAAAAGTACCTTTAATGAAATTCAATGTACCTCCATGAAACAAGAACAATTATTATAATAAAGTGAGCCGCAGTTCGATCAGACAGTCTGAATGACGGGTGAATACTGATAATTTAATGTAATAGATATTTTATGGTTGCCTAATATTTACCAGAGGAATGTACCTACAATGTACAGACGCCAGCAGGTCAAGCTACCCGAAACTAAAATTTTCCCAATCAACGTCGAACCTTTAGAGATAAAGTTTAAAATCTATTAAAGAAATTTGATAGATTGTAGAAGCTTGATGTGCTGGCGTATGTACCTTACAAAAATATAATCTGAAATTATTATGCGACGAGTAATTTTATTAACGAGAACATCAAGAAAACAAACGACGCCTAACATTTTTTCATAGCAATATTGCACCTCTGCTCAAATAGTGTCGTAAGTCAAAAAACCAAACTCGAGAAAAAGGTGTTTGTTTGATTTTGAAGTTTTCTAAAACAGATTGACTACTAGAGCCATTTTATGGGAATTTTTGTTTGGAAGTATTCTTTGTGCTATCGATAATTTATGTAATATGGATGGTAAGGTGTGCACCTTTGATGGAAGCTGCATGCGGAAAGCACAGGACCGGTCCAAGTGGCGGTTATTGGGGGAGGGCAGGCCTATGTGCAACAATGGACGTCTTTCGGCTGAAATGAAATAATGCAGCTCGGTTTATACTGGCCCCAAGTACTTACGTAAAGTGCCAAAATATTCCCAACCTGTGTGAACAGACCATTAGTTTTGGTAAAGGTTTTATTTATCACATTTATTGATAGTAATGCTAGATACACACGCAGTAACTTTATTTACTGCGTGTGTATCTAGCATTACTATCATATCGCTGGTGATGTCAAAATCTCAACTCCATACGCCGCTAGCTATTTTAAAGTCTATGTGTGGACGTGAGGTGTAGAAATTTCCCGCATATTATAGCATTATGGTCTATTCACCCATTTTCTTTCGAATCGAGTCGAAAGAGATACATTCTCTTTCTCTCTTCTTTGACGTGCAGTATTTATATTAGTACTTTCAATTTAGGTAATTTCCCATGGCATGAATACTTATGAACAAAATCTTTGGCTCTTCCTCTGAATAGGAAGCTTGGACTACTCTAGCTTTCCTCTTCATACAATATTTATTGCCAGGATAAAATTTACGCTACTTAAAGGTTGAGTATTCAAGTTTAGCTTCAGATTGATATTTTTTTTAAATATGCGTCAAATTGACATTTGTTTTGTTTTGAAGCGTAGGTTCTGTAGTCTGTAGTCGATTTTTTCTATAAAAAGATAATTTTGGAGAGTTATTTGTGTAAATTGAATTCAGTTAGCAAAAATGAGTGCTAAAAAGTATTTCTCAACGTAACAGCACTTTTGCGTTATGTACTTTCCACCGGTAACCTTAAACTGAACAACAAAAATGAGCGAAACTTCATGTTATATCCTGGACAATGGGGGCTACTCAGCCAAAGTGGGGTTCTCCAACAAGGAGCCGAAAGTGGTCCCCAACTGCATCATGAAAGCGAAGTCAGAAAGACGACGTGCATTCATCGGCTCGCAGATCGATGATTGCCGAGACGCGTCGGGACTTTTCTACATCCTACCTTTCCAAAGAGGTTTTCTTATAAACTGGGATACACAAAAAACTGTTTGGGACTACATGTTCAGTAAAGAATGCTGCCCTGTTAACTTTAGTGACACCCCTTTGATTATAACTGAGCCATTATTTAATTTTGCATCCATTCAGGAAGCGATAACAGAGATATTCTTTGAAGAATACGAATGTACTTCCTTACTACGCATAAACGCTACAGATTTAGCTGATTACAAGTACCGTAAAGACCACAAGAATAAATGCACGCTTGTAGTAGACACGGGTTACAGTTTTACTAATATAGTTCCCTATATTAATGGTAAGAAGTACCGGAATGCCATACGAAGGATAGATGTGGGTGGTAAAGTAATGACCAATCACTTGAAGGAGGTCACTTCGTACAGGCAGCTGAATGTTATGGATGAGACGTATGTTATCAATCAGGCGAAGGAGGATTCATGTTTTGTGTCACAAAACTTTTGGGGGGATATGGAGATTGCTAGGAAAAAAGGTGAGATTTAGTATTTTTTTTTTTTTTACCCACGTTAGCTTCAATCCCGTGGGAATATCGGGGTAAAAAGTATGCTATGTTTGGGTATAATCCGGGTCATGGTCTACACGTCATGCTAAATTTCATCGAAATCCGTTGAGCTGTTTTAGCGTGAAAGCATAACAAACAAAAAATCAAATCTTTTCCCTTTATATAAGATATTCATCTAAACTAAATATTAGTTTCTAAGATGAATATTCTATATAAAGAGAAAAGGTTTGATTTTTTGTTTGTTGTTTATGAGTATTCTTGTGAATAAAAACCCTATAATAATTATTCCTAGCTTTACTGAGGCAATCTTTTCAACTTAAAAATAGCCCTTAAAAACTATGGAAGCGGTTGTAGTATATAGGTACCTACATACTTCCTAGTTTATAAGTTTATGTTTATTAGGTTTTCAGTCTACCCTCCATCATATTGTTGTTCCTACCATACTCTTATGATTTATCCACTTGTACTTCTAGGCTACTTAGCTCAATACATAAATTACGATATTTGGTGTTTTATTGAAGACATAATTAATAGTGGTCCTACAGTGAACAGGTGAACAGCTCACACTAATCTTTACTCCATATTTTTCAAATAGTGTTTTAGTAGTTTTTGACAAAGCAGCGATATTAAATATCGCCGTTTAATTGTAAGTATAGATGTAGAGTGTAACTTACAATTACGCGGTGATATTTAATTCTGCTGTTTCAGCAATATTTAAGTCATAAGCGTATGCAGTAGTGGTGCTTGTACACGATAGCATGCCTGTTCCAACGTTAAGGTTATAGCCATGGTTGCAAACCACCGCGTAATAAAGTAGGCAATACCAGTGACCGCACGTGTTTCCTGGCGCGTGTGGCTTTCGGATGTAACCCGCACCCGTACACACTTTTAAATACAAAAGGAACTTTCGTGGCATCCATCAATGGCTCAACGCCGAAGAAGGTGCCAATCCGAGTATGTTTACGCACGCTCTCCTCTCAGGGATGCAATAATAGGCGATAATCGCGACTCCTTTCGTACTGCATTCCTCCTGAATGTGACAGTTTTGCGTAACTCATGACATGGCCGGCCAGCTTTAATAAAATGAATCAACAAAACCAATTAGTTTCCAAATCTGTTACTCCGTTTGTCACTACCGAAAACCTCTAGATAGAAGTATGGTGGGGCCTTCGCGCCATCCGGTAACTTCTTACGCTCAATAATAAAAAAATTACGAGTACTATACATAAAGTACTATACCTTGCTAACATGGAAAGGGCATAGGTAAACTGGGTATTAAAACTGCCAGAACTTTTGCCATCATCTTTTCGATGTGACTGTTTTGAAAAGCCGACTCCAATCTTATTAATAAAAATACTCCATTCCAATTCCAGGTTCACAAAACACGATAGTCAAAGACTACGTTCTCCCAGACTACACGTCAATCCGTCGCGGTTACCTTCGAGACATCGTGAAACCCGACGAAGACTTGGAACAGCAAACTCTCCGACTAAGCAACGAAAGATTCGCCATTCCAGAGCTGCTTTTCCATCCATCAGACGTGGGAATACCACAGATGGGGATACCAGAAGCCATAATGCATTCAATCAGCTGCTGTCCTGAAGAAAATACGGAAAGTTTGTTAGAAAATATCGTTTTGTACGGCGGTAATGCCATGTTCCCTGGTTTTCGGGACAGAGTGTACAACGAAGTTCGTTCTTTGGCTCTAGATCATTTCGATGTCAATGTAACCAAACCAGACAATCCTTTAACTTACGCTTGGGAAGGCGGGAAGCAAATATTCAGGGATCCGGATTTCTATTCCTTCTGTGTCACGAAAGAAGAATATGAAGAAGAAGGGAAGTCTTTAGCGTTCGAAAGATTCGATATTTAACGGCGAAAACGAGCGCGGAAGTCTTCAGAATAAGATTCTTCGCTCGGTAAAAGTTACGCATTGATCGGATAGTGTGGACATTAAGAACAGTGAAATTGTGAAGGATAGCACGTATAAGTTCCATATTTTATGAATAATGATGTATTAATTATAATGATAGCAATATAATCATATATTTGTATATTTCGCAGTTCTTATTTACGTTTTTTTAGGGTAGCTTGGATTAGAAAACGCCGATACGGGACGCCTCCATAAGAAGACTAACAAGCCCTAAGAGAGAGCAATAGACAAAACTGTTTTATGGACCTTCTTGTGTGTTACCAGCGGTTACAGTCCGATTCAAACTTTATGGCGACTCGGAAAATGAGGCGAATGGCTGCGCAGTAACCAATTCACCAGTCAGCGGGGGTGAGGGTTGAGGTACTATGCAGCGAGTTGCGCTCTTCACTACTCTCCAGAGCCGCTATAAAGGCAGCACACTTGACGCGCTGATCTTGCATTACAACAAGTCGAAATAAAACCATCCAGCAGCCTGAGAACACCATCCACAACCTCACACTCTGTGGCCTTCATAGATCTATGATAAGTTACCTTTCTATTTTACGCCTTGACTTTTACTAATAAGGTGCTAATAACAGCACATGTGGCCAGTTTCAACAAAATACAAAAAAACAACAGGCCACTCGGAAAATAAAGGGTTCGAAAAAAAGCAACCGTCAAAAACTCAAATGTCTATCAAAGTCATTCGATTCAACAAACTAATTCCGAACGGATCAAATTATTATTATGTTACTTAGAATTATTGCTAAATATCTACGGCGGGGCCGAGCCATATCTACATCGCCGGCTTTGTTTCAACAGAGGAGCTTAATCAAATTGAAGAAACTACAGCAAGATTTTCAATGCGAAGATGGGCGCCCCGTGTTTTTGAAAGGAGGCCTTTGTGATAGAATTTTGTATGTTCTTACCCTTGCACTGTGCGTGGGGGGTTTATTTTTAGTTCTTGGTACTATCTATGAAAATGCTAAACCAGTTTCATGGAGAACCGTATGCCACTAAATATTATGCTGCACTGAAAATTATGCTGTTATTTAAAAATATATGATATTAAATAAATATTTTGTTTCAATTATTGTAAGAAGCCGCACTGTACTTCGCCTTACGCCGAACTTCTAAGCCTGCATCTCATAGTTTAAAAGGTCTAAGGTCTCAAATGGTCAGTCGGTTATTCCGTTTATCCACGAAAATGAGATACGCGAAAACGCATGGCCGAGTCCAACATTTGTCCACCCTACGCCTAGTTGGATTTAAACGGAATTTATAGGCGTCTACAATCTTTGTCAGGCCAGACTGCTACAGCGGTGTGATTCTGCAGGGGGCCATGCAATGTAAAGCAATGGCCTGGGACTTGATGAGGAGCTTAAAACTTACATTAGTTCCATGTTTGGGGGTCACTTCCAAGGCTAGGTGCACCCACCATTTGTAACCTGTGAGATCGCAGCCGTTTTCCAGCAGCCGGGGCTCGAGACTAGTCAATACCATATTGGCATAGGTTTTGCTTTTTGGTTTAATATTTTATCATCAACATGATAAAATATTTAAAAAAAAACGTGTGCGGTCGGGGGATCGTCAGGAACGAAGTTTCTTACGCGATACGGTAATACTCGCACGTGCACACGCAATCTCGCATGAAGACCACTCCTACTCCAAAAAACACGTTTATAACTTACCAACAGTTTTATTTAGATGAGATTTGTGCTTGAAACAGAATATTCCGCAATAGACTATCTGTGGTCACGGGTTGTATTGTCAAATTCAATATATAGAACTGTCATTTGGTTTTTGTTTCGATTTTGGTGGAATCTATGAAACTAAATCTGCTTTCATCTTGAGTTTGTGAAGTGATAATATAATAAAAAATGGCTCTGTTCCCCGGAGCGGTAGCCTTCGACGAGTATGGTCGTCCATTTATCATTTTAAGGGACCAAGATAGGCAGAAACGGCTTACCGGTATCGATGCCTTGAAGGTAATTTATTTCGTTTTTTCTACTTTTCCTGATACAATAACAACTAACAAAGTCTATTTTAGGTCTTCGCTGACTTCCCCTAGCAGTCTCATAACAACAGCTATCTAAATTACTCCAGAAATAATGATTAATAAATGCATAACCTAAATATGTCAATAAAATTTCGAATAATCGAGAATGATTTAATATAAACGCGATTTAATAAATAAAACTTGCATTCAAATTGTAATTTATCCCTACCTAAAGCAGATTAGACTCACAAGTTTAAGATTTAATGCAATTTTATAAAGTTACACGCATTCTTATAATCAGGTGTTGTGAATCACATGATTCGAAATTGGGCAACCTGTACGATTTTTATTAAGGTATCATCTCCCTATCATCTTCAAATACCTCTAAGCCCCACTATAAACCATTACTAAAGCGAAAAAGAGAAATTTTAAGTTAAATATCTTCAAAAAATAAATAATTTAGATTTTTCCATTGTTATATTAAGTTAACCTATTAGTCTCACTGTCTCTTTGTTCAAAGATTTTATAAACTTAAAAACTAAGTTAATCACATTCTATAGAACTTTAAACCACATCATGTTAACGTTTTATCAAAACATGTCTTTGAAGTATGTAATATAAAAGTGATAACTTTTACAAATCATTGTCTGAAAAGTTGTAATCTTTCAATTATTTTAATAGCAATTTGTTTATATATTCTCTCTGATGACCTCTCTGTTGGTCAGATGACCAACCTTATATCTAAATTATCTTAGAAGTCCTATAATGAAAAAAAAAAAAAAAACTTTTTTTAAACTTAGTTTTGGTTTGCTTAGCATAATCAGCATAATGTTTCTACTGCTGGGACACAGACCTCCTTTCTTTAAAAGAAATCGAATGGTGATGGGCTTGTAATAGTCAGAATTACAACCATGATAAGGACTCTTGGAGGAGTTAAGAAATCTATGAATCTTTAATATTCAACTTATCCAAGTGAAATAATACAGTAACAAAATAGTAGCATTATCAGAATATGACTATCGTCATGATAATCACATAGTTTTGTACTTTAATTAAAAGACGCCTCTTGAGCCTTGAGCTCTCATGCTTAGATAGGAGTCTTTTGGGAGGCCAAAAGACTCCTATCTATAACAGGAAGACCTGTGAGAGCTCACAGGTCTTCCTGTTTTTCTTTTTAAATGCATATTTTGGTGTTTTATGATTGTTTAATTTACTTTGTGATCTTGTGAGCCACAATAAATAGTTTTTCTTTCTTTGTTTTTTCGAGTTTTTATACTTTTCATGTTAAAACATAACTATAATCATCTATCAATAATAAATAAAAATATGAAAAAAATCCACAGAAAAAACAATAACATTATCAATTTCATGTAAAAAAATAATTATAATATTAATTTTTACATGACATTCATAATGTTGGTGCTATTTGGAAGCAACCTGTTCCTGTCAATAGGGAATAGCATTTTTTTTTCAATTTACCAAACATTTATACATGACATAATATCTCTTCCACAGTCTCACATCTCAGCCGCCCGCCAAATCGCAGGGATCCTCCGCACTTCCCTTGGTCCCCGTGGGCTGGACAAGCTCATGGTCTCCCCTGATGGAGACGTGACCGTCACCAACGATGGAGCCACCATCCTGAAGTTGATGGACGTGGAACACCAGATCGGCAAGCTGTTGGTGCAGTTGGCACAGAGTCAAGACGATGAGATCGGTGATGGAACTACTGGAGTTGTGGTGTTGGCTGGTAAGTTTAGATACTGATATTTATTTATTATTATGAATGGATGAAATTAAATGCAACAATCCCAGCGTTTCCGGTTTTTTTTTTTTGTAAATCTCACTAGCAGAAGCCGAAGGCTTCCTGTAACTTCGGTGTAAAGGAGATCCGCAAACAGCCCTAATAAATTAGGCCTCAATAAACAAAAATGAAATAATTTGGGTTTTCAAGGAGAAATATTAGTCTATAGCTCTGTGTAATTAGTTTTTTGATATAACATGGGATATGGAAATTAAAAAAAAAAACTTTATTTCAGACAGTAGTCAATAAATCCCATTAACATTTGTTCCCGCTCTATCTTTAGGTTATGAGTTTGAGTGATTTTAATATGAGGTGAAAGTTCGTCACAAAGGCAGTTACAATTGTCCAAAAACACAGCAAGGGTCGGTAATTAAAGGTAGCACACAAAATAAACATATAACGCAAGTCCACAACACGAGCGAGAAACGTTATGACGCTATCCGGCAATCTGTTGTTGACAACCGATTGATTGACAAGTGACAGCCGTATCGAGTGTTGCAGTTCGCAAAAATGCAAATCGATTCTTCTATAAAATCATTAAAATAACATAACAACAACAAAAAAATAAAAATACTTTATCTTTAATCATTGTTTCGCAATAAACTCATAAAATACTTTTTAAGTGAAAAGAAAAATAAATCAAACATTTTAATACAAATATTTTGATGGGAAAAACATTTTTTTTTTAATATGGCAAAATCAGTTGCTATTAAAACATTGCAACGCGAGGAATACATCAAGTGACTTTTCTTTTTTTTTTTATTCCTTTTTCCTACGTTTTTTTAGGAAATGATAAATTAAAGTAGGTCTTATAATTATTTAAATATTTTTTCGAATGGTCTAATACTTTGTATATCGGGGCCATGACTCGCCGATCTCCTTTACGGTCGGCGCGGATATATATTTTCGAAATACATAACCGCGCCATAATTTGACCGAGAGAGATTGCTGTTAGGGAGAATTTCTTCTATGTTATTTAGAAAGCTTTTGTTTGTAGCCTGTTACAGTTTTCTTGACTTGTGCAACTTGAGTTTGGGAACCAATATAGCTTTACAGGGGAGCGCACCGTCTGAAATTTATGAGCTTCCCTCTTTGTTTATCTGTAGAAAAAATCTTGTTATGCAAACTTAAGAGTTCAGGGCAGTTTTTTTTTTGCGGTCTTGTTGCTTGTTGTTTGCAGACTTGACTTACAAGCTAGGAAATATATACCTTGTTCAAGACAGTTTTCTGAATTCAGTTACAAAAATAGAAAGTATGAAGTACGAAATCTAGAGCGATACCTAGTTTAAAATGATGTTCGAATTCGCGCGTGGAATCAAATTATCTACTGTTCCATTGTGTTGTTTGTGCCATTTCTTTCATGAAATCGTCATTTCCAGTAATTAAATCAAACTGTAATTACCGATCCAACTGTAACATGGTGGTTATGGCTTGTGGCTAAGTAATAAAAGCCGCACGGGTCGATCGATCAGGTTAACCTACTCTTGCCGCAGTTGGTCCGTGGATGGGTGACCAACTTCACATACCAAGACCCCTCCGTGTCTCGGAAACCACGTTAAGCCGTTGGTCCCGGTTGTCATTCGTGGATCTTTCACAGTCGTTACGGGTTGTCAGTAGCCCGAAAGTCTGACAACCAGTCTTACCAAGGGGTATCGTATTATCCAGTAACTGGGTTATGGAGGTCAGATAGACAGTCACTCCATGTAAAATTATTAGGTATTCAGCTGCATCCGAATAGACTGGAAGCCGACCCCAACATAGTTGGGCAAAGACTAAGATGGTAGTGATTATGGCAGTTTCCATTTATCCAGTCATCAGCTTCCGCCCACGACTGCGTGAAAATTATAGTCACGCTTGACTCACCGCGTCGCATCCCATCGCCCGCCCGCGCTGTCACTTCGTTTTCGCTTAGCGTTCTTTCTGCCTTTTTCCATTGTGCTTGGCTCCTAAGGGTCCTTAGCATGATGTTAAATAGCCTATAATCTTACTCAAGAATTAGGCTATCGATTAAAGAAAGAATTTTTCAAATCCGACTGATAGTTAGAGAGAGAAAGAGAGACTAGAGATTAGTGCGTTCAAACAAACAAACTTCAGCTTTATTATTAGTACTAGCTGCGCCCGCGTTTTCACTCGCATAAGTTTCGATCCCATGGGAATATCGGGATAAACAGTATCCTATATGCTAGTCCTGGTTATTATCTATCTGTGTCCCAAATTTCTTCCAAAACCGTTTAGTAGTTTTTGTGTGAAAGAGTAACAAACATCCATCCATCCACCCTCACAAACTTTGGCATTTATAATATTATTAATAGGATAGAGTGCAACTACATTCAGCAGTAGATGTGCACAAAATAAAATAATCCTCCAAGTATCTAATCCTTATTTTATATCCTCCACAGGTGCCCTCTTGGAACAGGCCTCCATCCTCCTCGACAAGGGTATCCACCCCATCCGTGTGGCTGACGGCTTCGAGTTGGCCTCTGCCACCGCACTCGCTCACTTGGACAGCATCAGTGAGGCGTACCCTGTAAACAGAGATACTAGGGAGCACCTGATCAAGGTTGCCATGACAACGCTGGGCAGCAAGGTGGTTGTGAAGTGCCATCGGCTGATGGCTGAGATCGCTGTTGATGTAAGTATTAGTTTGGTATTTTTGAACTATGTCCTTTTGAGTTAAAACCGATTCTTGTAAACATAGATAAAAAAAAACAGGTTTTTAATTGTGCATTTGTATGTTTTGAAATGGAATATATGTTTTGAATGGATGCAAATACATGATTTTTATGAAATTACTTTAAAAAAATAGTCGGTCTATGTAAATATAATTATGTGTTAGACTGGACGGACAAGCCTACTGAATCACGAAAACGTTCCAATAGCTGTACTATGGTTATTTTTGGAAGTGGGTGCGTCGCAAATGCACACTATACTCTATACCACTTTTAATTGTATTCAGTAACTTGACAGTTCAAAGAAAAATAATGTTACCATACTAAAACTAATAGTGTTGGAGTAGTGGAAGATTTTGCGTAAAGAACGAATGTTAAAAATGTTTTAATCTAAATAAAACTTTAAATATTCTTAATATTTTCGTAATTCGTCGAATATTCGAAAAATTTAAACAATTCCCAAGATGTCCTGGAAGAAAAAAGACATTCGAAAATGGCTGAATGATAATAACAATTAATACATTCTAGCTAAGTCGTAATACTGAAAAACAGAACATATAACAAATTCTACAATTTTTAATAGTGTAAAAGTTTGCATTTAAGTACATTTTTTAAGTTCATTCAAATGTAAAGCTTTTGAGCAGATGTTGAACTGCTTAAAATCTCCTGTTAACTAATCTATTTAAAAGCATTCAAATTTAATATTACGTATAATCTACGTAATATAGCTAGTGCTTATTGCTGCGCAAAAGACGCGCCTTGAACCTGAAAAATGAAACTGATAGGCTAGTTGGAATAACCACCGACAGCCGCCATGGCCCACGCACAATGGTCCACTTGAAAGACTTAAGTGCGCAAACCCAAAACCCACAGAATCTAAGAAATTAACATATATTAATATCTTATCATTTCCCAAAAAAAAAAAAACTAATGGATTTACTTCAATCTTAAATTTTAATCTGACATTTTAATGATGAAGACTTTACTGATGAAGTAATATTATTATTCTATTGACATTATTTTTAACTGACATTTTAATTGGAATATGGGTTTAATAATTAATGTTAATTAATTTTGATCCTATTTATAACATGTAATCATAGACCTATATATAAAAATCTGTACCTAACTACCTACTTCGAAATTTGTACGCCATTATACGGCAGAATATGTTGTGACAAGATATAATTTTAAGACCACATTTTTAATGTATTACCACCATATTTCTGACAAATAAATGATATTATGATTATGATCCTCAGGCCGTCCTCTCAGTAGCAGACCTTGAGAAACGCGACGTCAACTTCGAGCTGATCAAAGTAGAAGGCAAGGTGGGAGGCCGCATGGAAGACTCCATGCTCGTGAAGGGAGTGGTCATCGACAAGACCATGAGCCACCCGCAGATGCCCAAGAAACTGAAGGTGAGTTAAAAAAAGGGAACAAATACTAAAACATCTCCTTTGTGTTTTAATCTAAATTAATAATGGAGTTTATTTTTTGCCTGTTCTTCTCCATATCCATAGGAAATATTGTTTTCTGAGATAAGATTAGTGATACTGAGAAGAATTAAATAGGGAACAGAAAAGGTCAGTATTTTACATGGAGCGACTGCCTATCTGACCTCCATAACCCAGTTACTGGGTAATACGATACCCCTTGATAAGACTGGTTGTCAGACTTTCGGTTTACTGACGACCCGTAACGACTGTCAAAGATCCACGAATGACAGCCGGGACCAACGGCTTAACGTGCTTTCCGAGGCACGGACGGTTCTTGATATGTGAAGATGGTCACCCATCCACGGACTAACCTGATCGATCGACCCGTGCGGCGGTTATTACTTGGAAAAAATACTAAAGACATGTCTTCTCTATTCGTTTTTGTTTATAGGAACCGAGTATTTGTATGGCTAGACAAAATATGGTACTATCTCTAATCTAATCTTCTTTACAAAGGACGTGAAACTCGCCATCCTCACCTGCCCGTTTGAGCCGCCGAAGCCCAAGACCAAGCATAAGCTCCACGTTGGTACCGCTGACGAATACCGCGAGCTGCGCGCGTACGAACACGACAAGTTCTTGGAGATGGTCAAGAGAGTCAAGGTAAGAAATCCATACTAATCCGTCATTACTATTCCGACACTAACAGTAACCATGAAGACCCCTAGCTTAAAAAAATTTCGTCGATTATCAAATATATATATAACAAAAAGCGGCCAAGTGCGAGTCGGACTCGCCCATGAAGGGTTCCGTAACAGCAAACTGTGGTTTACGATTTATGACGTATTCAAAAAAAACTACTTACTAGATCTCGTTCAAACCAATTTTCGGTGAAAGTTTGCATGGTAATCTACATTAGTTTTATCATTCTCTTATTTTAGAAGTTACAGGGGGGGAGGGGGGACACATTTTACCACTTTGGAAATGTCTCTCGCGCAAACTATTCAGTTTAGAAAAAAATTATATTAGAAACCTCAACATCATTTTTGAAGATCTATCCATAGACACCCCAACCCACACATATGGGTATGATGAAAAAAAAATTTTTGAGTTTCAGTTCTAAGTATGGGGAACCCCTAAAATTTATTGATTTTTTTTCTATTTTTGTGTGAAAATCTTAATGCTGTTCACAGAATACATCTACTTACCAAGTTTCAACAGTATAGTTCTTATAGTTTCGGAAAAAAGTGGCTGTGACATACGGACGGACAGACAGACAAACATGACGAATCCATAAAGGTTCCGTTTTTTGCCATTTGGCTACGGAACCCTAAAAACTTATTTCATAGGAAAGTGCAATACTTACCCGGTATTTTTTTTTTTTTTTAATAATTAATATTCATTGATTTGATCTACACCGCCACATGCGAACTACGTATCATGCAGACTTTACTGAAAATCCTGCATCGCGCAAGCAGAGTTTACCGCACGACTAGCATATATACAACGTCGCGACTTCAATCGTCGGGCACTCGCCCACCAGACACAACACCCGTTTGGTCAGAGGATCCTCCCTTTTCTATGGAGGATGAGTGAACTTTACCCTCATACCTCTATAACATGAAAAACTTGCCCTATGATAAATATGATAATAGAATTAAATGAATCATTAGTCATTAGTCATTTATTCATGAACAATAAATTAATTAAAATTACAATTTTACACAAGCATAAGTTTCAATACAACAACAAATTACAACATAATTTTATAAGAATCTCATTATAAATCTTCAACAGCATAAAGACACTTATTTAATAGGAAACTTCAGTTGGTTTTTAAAGGAGCTTGAGTAGATAGCGCTTTTTATATGTAGAGGCAACTTATTAAAAATCTCAAAGCCATCATCATGTACCATACCGGAAAAAAAAAATAACCTTTATTTCTTATCCCTAGGACGCCGGCGCAACTCTCGCCATCTGCCAATGGGGCTTCGACGACGAGGCGAACCACCTTCTCCTCTCGCAGGGTCTGCCAGCCGTCAGGTGGGTAGGAGGTCCCGAGATGGAGCTGATCGCCATCGCTACTGGAGGTCGCATCGTGCCACGGTTTGAGGAGCTCACTCCGGACAAGTTGGGGTCTTGCGGACTTGTAAGGGAGCTTAGTAAGTTGATATTTAATATGTTTTTTGTGAATCCCATCCTGTTAGATAGATCTTTGAAAATGGCATGAGGGTTCTTAAGTGAATATTTGGTGAGATATGTATGAGCTCCGGAAGTGGTTAATGATACCTGCAACTTTTTCTCTTCTCTTCTCTTTCTTTCCAACTTTGTTATAAAAATTAAGCTTTTAGCAATTATTTATATTACGAAACTTTCAACTAATATTGTTACCTCATTTGTATCCGCGATTTTCCTCTAAGCCTAAGTAAATTATTGATTTTGAAAAAAAAAACAAATATATATAAAAAAAAAAAAACATGTAAAACAAATTTCTGGGACCTGTAAAATTCAATTTTGTTAGTTAATTGTGTTGCAAGTGGCACCACTAATAGCTAAATGTATTTAGCGCTAAACATATTTTTCAAAAAATTCTATCCGTAGTTTCTTCAAACAATTTACAGCAGTAGAAGCATTTTAATGCTAAACGAATTTTGTGGTTTGCGTGGCAAGCGGGCTTTTCTTCAAACCCTGCAGCTCGTAGCCTGACAGGCACTTGTCCAGTGTTTCAACATCATCCTTCAGATCGACAAAAACTAACATTTATATTCTATCTTCTCTACAGCGTTCGGCACATCCAAGGATGAGATGCTGGTGATCGAGGAGTGCTCCAACAGCCGCGCGGTCACCGTGCTCATGCGCGGCGGGAACCGCATGATCGTAGACGAGGCCAAGCGCTCCGTGCACGACGCGCTGTGCATCGTGCGCAGTCTCGTGCAGGTGAGGACATTTTACAGCTTCATACCTTCGCCTCTACAGCATTCGGCGCATCTGTGGCGACAACTATGACCTGAGCATGACAATTATCGTAATTTAAAACGGTCGGCTCATCTCATTTTTATGACACCACAAGACGCTTCTTGTAGTTCAAACGACGATATCAAATATCCTTTTCCTTCCACAGGACTCCCGCGTAGTCTACGGGGGCGGTGCGGCCGAGATCTCGTGCTCTGTAGCCGTCGCTCGCGCGGCCGACAAGCTGTCGTCACTGGACCAGTACGCTTACCGCGCCTTCGCCGACGCGCTCGAGTCTATCCCCCTGGCGCTGTCTGAGAACAGGTGAATATGTCACGTTATAAGAGGGTTCGCCCCCCTATTACATGGGGCTTAAACATAACTAGCGTAATGTGGGTTGCACTATAGGACCAACAGTACACCCACATTTTTGTTTGTTGTCGAAACTTCGCTGGTTTGATGAATATTGCTGATTTAATCTTAAACAATCAATTATTAACTTCAAAATAGCAACAGCTGGTTACGGAGTTAACATCAGCGGGATTCATGAACTGCAATGTCCTTTTGTATTTTTTGCCAACTAAATATGTATCTTTTTCATTGAGAAAACCACCAGTAAACCAGATAAGGTAATGACACAGATAATAATGTAGAGACTTACCAGCTTCCACCACATTTTGGTTGACTCGTAACATATTATTAATAATATTTTGGTTAATTTCCACAGCGGTCTGTCCCCCATCGACACTCTGTCTGAGGTGAAGTCGCGGCAGGTGGCTGAGAACAACTACAACCTGGGCATCGACTGCATGGGCAATGGTAAATAATAATAATCTTTATTTCAAACAACTTTGAGTACAGGTAACTTAGATACTACATCATGAGCGACGGATAGGAATATCATAGTGGATAGTGGAGCAAACCCAGTTCCGTGCAACGAATTAACCTGTGTTACAGACACTAGGGCCGCTCCATCACCTCACTAGAATCATTACTTCAAACGTCTGTAGTAAAAAAAAAACATTATCGAATTACTGGATTCCCAATTTAGGCATGCCTGTATATAGGGAATCCATACAATAAATATATGTTTCATACTAAGGGCAGCTTGATTGGCACAAGAAAAGAGAGGCCCTATGCTCAGCAGTCTGTGAATTCGGGCTGTGGATAATGATGATGAAAAAATGCTTGGTGTTTTGATGTGAAACTTCTTAGGCGGCGATTCGACAATTGGCAGAGATTTGAAAGTGAAATTTCGAGGACGCGTCACATTTCGTTACATGAGAGAGAGGGAAGATATAACTCTGTCTGTCTCTCACACTAAATCTCTCTTGTTCTTTTTCACACAATGGTGCCGATTCCCTTGTTCACAGACTAAACTAATATTTATCTTCTGTCCTTTTCTTAATGAAATAGAAAGAAAAAGATGCACTGAACTTAAATTTAGTTTAGTTTGTGAATAAGGGAATCGGCGCCAATATTTAGTACACAAGCGGTTACTCATAACATAAATATTAGACTCGGGAGCTGGTCACAGAAACGGCCAATGAGCCATTTAACCTTTTGAACGCCAGAGCGTAAACGCATCGGCGCCCCTTCCACGCCAAGCCACAAATTCAGCGCAAATACCTACAAAAAAAAATAGGGATTGCAACATCTTATCGAAAAGTTATCGATAACCAATTAATCTTTGCTTTTCATCACATGTTTTTTCAATAAAATAATACTCGTTTCATCATTATTTTATTTTATTTGACCCTATTTTTATCAGAATATCGTTTAACAGCAGTTACAAAGTTCTAAACAACCTAAAAGCAGACATTAGAACTACAAACGAATAAATCAAATAATAATAAGGCACATCACTAATCTCGTTCGTGACGGCATCCGCTGTCGGGAAGACCCGACTTTGGCGTGGCTGGCACGACTTTTGACAATTTCCTCGCAGGCGAGTAGGGATGTGATATTGTGGTTGTGGCAGCTTCTAAAAATAAATATAAGCAGGTTTATTAGTTGTAACATAATAAACTAAATAAGTAATAGATTAAAATGACCATTTTACTTTTTATATTACCTATAGTTTTTGTTATCCTAATGCATCATTTTACATGATATTAAACAAACACTATATACCTAACTATACTAACAATTATAGAAAGATTTTATAAATAATAAAACTTACCTCTAAATCATCCTCGTCTAGAGATTCAGCTTCTGAAAATTCATCATCGTTTTCTACACTTCCTAATACACGAAGGAGTTCTTCAGTAGTCATTTCACTGCTGGCCATTTTTATTATTAATTTTATACACTCGCACAGTAATAACGCCGTTACAAATATTACCACCGATCATAATAATAATAACGTAGGAAATCACCAGCAGTCTCCCTTATCGCTAATGACGTCACCGCTTGACGGGTCTTCCCGACTCTGGCGTACAGACAGATTACTCATTACTGTCTATAAGCTGTTGCGTAGGGATTCGCGAGAGTGGAAAGTAAACTATCGATCGATACACATAAATTATGTTCTTTTTCCACAATTGTATAAATATTATTATGCATTAATGCATTAGAAATATTCGGATACAAATAGTTGTTATTAAACAATAATGGTCACACTAATAGTAAGCTACTTTTAATAAAATATTTCATACATTTGAAATATAAGTTACCTTACTTGCCCATCACTAGCTGTCGTGTCTTCCCGACTGTGGCGTGGGGAAGAACACCTTTTTAAGGATTTCGATTAGCAATTTTTGAGGATTATTTTTTCTAGTGAAATGTAATTAATGGATATATCTTTGTGCCATTTTGCAATATACCATTAATAAAGTCTTGAATAATAGTAAAAAGAAACACAGAAAATTTTATTTAGTATATTTATTTCATGCTTTAAAAATGTCGTTTTCTTGTCGGCTCTTGCCGACACTGGCGGTTTGTGCCAGTTTTCATTTGTCGGCTATAGCCGACCGTGGCGTTCAAAAGGTTAAAGTGTGCATCGACAGGTGTACATATTTGAACTTCATAACACTACCAATAAAGACTTTTATTTACCGTCATCAGAAGACCAGTACCTAACATCACCTCACTGAAAGAGCCGAACCTCGACAATTTTTAACGCCATTTTCTCCATTCCCAGGTTCAAATGACATGAAGACAATGAACGTCATTGAGTCCCTTCACTCCAAGAAGCAGCAGATATCGCTCGCCACACAGCTCGTGAAGATGATACTCAAGATTGATGACGTCCGCTCCCCAGCCGACTCTATCGAGTAAAAGTATTAATTGTACCTCTTTTGTACTGTTCTATCTATGATCTTTTATAATTAAACACGCCTAATGTTACGTCCTTTGCATATGTACAACGAAAAACTGCTGTGGTGTAAGCTAAAGTTTGTGTCAGACGCGGTCATGACACGCGGGAGCGAGATGGCACGAGACTGTCCTACTCGCACTGTGTATGACCGCGATTGTCAAGTCTTGGCTTTTAGCATGGTTGAGGAATAGATTTGCAAGTAAAAGTATTTTGACAATGTCGTGCATATGTGAGGGGCCCGTAAAATAGATAATATTTAAACGTGGAGTTTAAAAGTGTTGCTGGATTTTGCTGTAATCCAGGATCAGTAATCAGTTTGTACCTGCCAGTGGCAGATACAAACTGATCAATTTAAAATCACAAATGTACATATTTTTATAATATGTAGTACAGAACCATATGATTAGAATTTACTTGTTTTATTATTTTAACCTTTCAACGCTAGACGGAGTCGCTAGATATCCCGAGAAGAGCTTACTTTAAAAATCTGTCTCAAAAATCAACCCGTTATATGTAAATGGCGTGTATATGCGTTTTGATGTGTATTACGTACGTTGTACGGGTTAGTTGGTTCGAACTTTGAATGCTAATAACGGTATTTTTTCATTACTAATATTTACAAAGTGACGCGGGCCCCCGGGAGTCTTGCAACAATACATAATGGCAGTCCTCCTAGATAGTCAGAAGTCCGAAAGTCGGTCAACCAGTTTTATCAAGGGTATCATATTACCCAGTTACTGGGTTGTGAAGGTCAGATAGGCAGTTGCTTCATGTAAAATACTGGTAATCAGCTGCATTCGGTTAGACTAGAAAAGTCTATCTTATAACAAAAATATTGCCATTATTAGCATTAGAAGTGAAATTTATCTATTTTGTCACACGCTTAGCTGCGCTAAGCCTCTTGGATTTGGCAGTAATAATATTGTTATTATTTTAATTACATATTAAGTCATGCATTTCACTATGCGAGCGGTTATACCAAACGTAATGGATGCCTTATTGCACTAATAAAATAATAAGCTAATTTACTTGTTGGATTTTTATTTCTTTGTAGCTTTTTCATTTTATACCTACACGCCCTTACACACGTCGCCCTTCTCACCGCTATGTGTAATGCCCGGCGCCCATTGGCGGCACGGCATGGCAAGGTATTTTTAAGCGACGAATAACGAAAGAAGAGATGCGATTGTACTCATAGCATTTCTTGCTGAAGAAGAGGGGCCGCGGGGTTCGGGCGGGCGCTGTCTTGCCGTGGTACCCCGAAGACTGCCAAAGCGTTCCGAGCGATGCCGAAGCGTTCCGACGGTATTGTTTTTGAAGTTACGACCGCTAACATTGAAATTTCAAGTTATATTTTTATTCGTCGCCTAAAAATACCTTGCCATGCCGTGCCGCCAAGTGGCGCCGGGCCTAAAGCTGCGGTCTATCTGACCCACTGACCTATTAGACAAGTACGCATCATGCTATCGATGACAAAACGAAGGAAGATTGAAGAAGAGAAAGAATTTGATTTGATAGAGTTTTACAAAATGCGTATACTAGGTATCACGATAAAAATGTTCTAAATATCTCTTAGTAAACACAAAAAAGAGTATTATCCCACGATTTAGGACTAAATCATCAGAGACGTACCAAAAGACGACGACCATTTGCAACAATGTGTACCTACTTTTAGTTTCTGGCATTGGCACCGATTCCCTTGTTCACAAACTAAACTAAATTTAAGTTCAGTGCATCTTCTTTCTATTTCAGGAAAGGACAGAAGATAAATATTAGTTTAGTCCTGTCAAAATAGTCAGCGCCTGACGTAAATTGACGTATTTTTAGTAGCCATGTTTTTAATCACGTCTAAACTGTCTATGGAGTATCTCAATTTGACAGGACTAAACTAATATTTATCTTCTGTCCTTTTCTTAACGAAATAGAAAGAAAAAGATGCACTGAACTTAAATTTAGTTTAGTTTGTGAAGAAGGGAATCGGCGCCATTGGCTTTTTGAATCGGCACTAAAAGCAACTCATTTCATAATCCTAGGTATATTCAGTCCAGCGTACTTGTTTATTACGACAATGATCTGACCACACACGGGGACGCGTAGCGTAATAATAACATGATCATGTGAGATGTATAAAAGTAATTTTTCGATCTTCTATAGAACAACCCAAACATTGAAACATTGCTATATTTGCAGCGCAGTGAAAGGTTTATGCCACTTTCTTAGTTTTAAACATTGTAAAATTCAAGTCAGCACGCTGTCGTCCTGTTACACCAACCACAAAGAAATAACCAACGGGGACTTTCACTCTGACGAAGTCGCGGGCAGAACTTACATCTATCGTCTTTAAAAACGGGATCTACTCCGAAGTGGTAAATGTATCGTATCGGCCGTTTCCTGCTACGAAGTTATTATTTGGTTCGGTCGGCCCCGATCCTACACTCCTACTCTTTCGAATATTGTCTATGGTCTCGACTCAACTGAGCCGATCCAAACTTTTTTCGCATTTTTCAATATAGTCGCTTTGGCCATGTGTCGGTCCGATCCGATCATTCGAATGTATCACTTCGGAGTAGACCTCCAGCTACGCCACAGTTCTTGAAGATTACAGAAAAATTAAAGACAAAAAATAGTATAACCATTATTTTATTGTATTGAAGTAAGTCTATATACATTCCCGTACCGTACAAAACAATTATATCGTCGAACTCGACCTTTGGATTCTTCAGTTTGTGAGTGTGCGAGCGAAAGGCGACTACATCTATCTCACTCCCGCTCGCGTGGAGAGTTATCGGAGACTTAAAACTAGGAAGTTAACATAACTTGACTGGGCTCAGGAACTACATAGTCAGCTCCTGCAAGAAAGAAAAATGAGGTATTATTATTAGATTAAAATATCCCAAAGGGTTGTAACCTTTGGGATTCGCCGCAATCGGGTAAAAAGATAAAAAGGAGCGGTTTTCCAGTAACGGGTTTATAACACGCCACGCAACGAACGTGCTCAATGATCACATATCATTTTGTGAACACATGTTTCGTCAATGAATACTCGTGGGTTGGCATGAATGCTAATAATAATTTAATACCAGCCTTATTAGGCAAATTATTATGTCCCAAAAGCATCGACGCCTTCTCATACAGAGAAGGCACGAGCATTGATCACCACGCACGCTTGCTCGACACGTGTTGGCGATTTCAGACTTAAATTAACTACTAGCTGCGTCCCGCGGTTTCACCCGCATAAGTTTCGATCCCGTGGGAATATCGGGATAAAAAGTATCCTATGTGTTAATCCTGGTTATAAACTGTATGTGTGCCAAATTTCATCCAAATCCGTTCAGTAGTTTTGGCGTGAAAGAGTAACAAACATCTATCCATCCATACAAACTTTCACGTTTATAATATTAGTAGGAAGTAGGATAAGTCCAGGTTCCCCAGAATGTTTTTCCTTTACCGATGTTAGTAATGTCCGATGATAAACTCGCACCCTTTAATCATATAAAGTGTGTACATACCATAATAGCATTGACGATATCCGATTGGTTGTTCCGGAGCGCGCGCACAGCCCGCGCTCGGGACACGTTGGCTTGGGACATGACTATCTCCACGTCTTTCTCGTCCACTCCAGTCTCGTCGACGCCTTCCTCATCTTCTTCCTCCGCTATGGGTGCCACCGTCTGGAGAATGTGGAGAAAATTGGGATTAATATAATGTCCTGACATTTGTATGTGAGTAAGTCTTTTTAGTGGTCCAGCCTCTGGATAGGAAACAAAGTGTGAATTGGTTCTGGAACATTAATTCCCGCAACCAGGGGGTCTACTACGAAGTGCAAAGTGCGAATGATCGGATCGGACCGACACATGGCCGAACCGAATATTATTGAAAAATGCGAAAACATTTCGGATCGGCTCAGATGGGTCGGGACCATAATCAATATTCGAAAGAGTGTAGGACTGTAGGATCGGGACCGACCAAACCAAATAGTAACTTCGTAGCAGGAAACGGCCGAACATTCGGCTGATACCACTTCGGAGTAGACCGCCTGAAATGCTGCACAACTGAATGATGTATGTTTCTGCTTTTTCAAACAACTCTCAACATACAACACGCGCATATATCACACACACACGACACATATACATAAAACATCCACACGACAACATACAGTCATACACTTACACTTTACACCACATATCTTTCCAAATTCACACTAGAGAGAGGCTATACATTGTTATTTACATTTTAATTAGAATTTAATTTTTTTCCCTCTATCTTTCGTTTCTTTGTTTTTATAACTTTGTTTTCTTTTTGTACTCATTTGATAGCTACTTACACAATGTAACTCCGTACTAGTGTTGTATAAATTGGGAAATGTATTAACAGAGAGAGCCCTGGCACCCATAACACAAGTTTAATCTTAGCTTGGGTGCCAGTGGAAAAATCAGTGATTTATGCAATTAAAAAAAAAATTATATTGTCATAAAATTAACCTTATGAAAATTGTAAAATTGGAAATAAAGTTATTTATTATTATTATGTATTAGACTGTTGGACACTTCAGACACAGCCAAGGTAGATTTCATAGTAAATCAAAATTATCGTATTTGTATCATCATTAGTGTCCAAACAACGAAATTGGAATCATAACATGTTACATTTAATCTTCATCATGACACACATTCAGAAATGACTTTCAACACTTTTTTTACATAAATAATATATTTTAAACATACCGTGCCCGCAGCAGCAGCATCATTACCGGCAGCAGCGCTCTCAGGTGCCTTGAACCTCTCAGCAGCGGCCATGGTGGCCTGTTGGGACAGATCCTCGATCTTGGCCTCTCCAAACACAATGTAGGTGTCTGAGTGAGGGTTTTTGTACACGTCTGGGGAGTTGATCACGAACAGGATGTTCTTGGATTTCCTGATTGTGACTCTGTTTACACCTTGGACCTGAAAGAGCGATCGAAAAATGTAAACAAAACTGTTTTTGGAAATGAATTGGATATCTGTCTTTTTATAGTGCAGCCTGAATCAAGGTTTGTGTGACCAGCAGTAAAATTTTAGGATCTAAATAATTATAATTCACACATAAGCCTGACTGGCTTTCATTTTGACAGTTCAACAACATTCATTGCGTTATTTACGTTGTTGAGTAGAATTTTTTTTCGAACGTTTGAAGCAATGGATTAGCCATATCCTTCAAAATGATTTAGATTGTGTTTGATAGTGGCGCCGATTCCCTTCTTCACAAACTAAACTAAATTTAAGTTCAGTGCATCTTTTTCTTTCTATTTCATTAAGAAAAGGACAGAAGATAAATATTAGTTTAGTCCTGTCAAATTAAGATACTCCATAGACAGTTTAGACGATTAAAAACATGGCTACTAAAAATACGTCAATTTACGTCAGGCGCCGACTAATTTGACAGGACTAAACTAATATATATCTTCTGTCCTTTTCTTAATAAAATAGAGAAAAAGATGCACTGAACTTAAATTTGGTTTAGTTTGTGAACAAGGGAATTGGCACCAGTGTGTTACGCAAAACGTACTGGTACATTTTTATCAGCTGAACTATAGTTGAATGTTTGTGTGGTTACATTGTCACATGATAATGTGAAATTAATGTTGATACGTAACCACAAAATGTTGCGAGAACACTAACAAAAACTTGATAGCATAATTTTGATAGTGCTTAAGTGCCTATTGAAACCAATAAAATGTCTGTCCTTAATGTATATGCAAAAATAGCACTATTTTTTTTTAGACCTGTGCACGAAACGAATCCTAAGCAGATATTTTTTGCCATCTCTCCTAATCTATCTACATAATCTGACAACTATAAAAACAGCACATACTCAGCCTATAACATTCCCACTGCTGGGCAACAGGCCTCCTCTCTGTGAGAGCAATCCACCATGCAGGCCGAGTGCGGGTTGGTAGATGTCACATGTCTCTATATTACTACACTATAAAACAACATTTACAGTATTTTTTTTCAACTAAGGTATATACTCACAGGCTTAAGTCCAAGTTTGCTCATGATCTTGCGTGCCTTCTTCTCACCGCGAGACTGTTTCGCCTTAGACACAATGTCGATACCAGCGATAGGGTTGGCAATGCCTCCAGTGCCTGGTGCACCTGTCAAAAAACATATATTTTTTAAATTCATATTGAATAAAGAAAAAGTAAATTTTGGATTACACTCCTATTCTTGGCAGTCATATAAAAATACTCAATTATATTATAGGTAATAGGATGTTGACTACTATTCAAAGATGGTGCTAAATATAAATACCACTTACAGCTTTACAATTTGGTATGTATTTATGAGTTTCAATACATATATCATATGCAATGCAATGCTTTAATTTATTTTGCAGTTCTATAATTTCATAAAGATTTTGATGAAAATTACATTATTTTTGAGTGAAATTAGTACTTATGTAAAAAAAATTAAGTTGTTAAATCCTCAATCCGAATAGTAATTTGGCTTATGCTTTAAAAATATTTATTTGATTACAAGTAACAGCATGAAATATTCACAGCACCATTTAGCTAAATAAAACCCATTGATAATTTATTGCAACTGAATGAATGAAATACACCGACCCCAGCGTGGTGTGACCAGACTTGATTCATTGAATGATCCCCAAGATTTGCACTAGCCCCTTTAGCCTCATGTTTCATGGTGCTACAGCGCCCATCCATTATAATTTATTGCAATTATGAAAAAATACTTCTTTAAAATCAAGACATCTACCAAAAAACCCATCATCATTACAAAGTGTTTTAACTATGAAAAAGTGGTGCGAGAAACTCTCCAGCAATAACAAAGTATTCTTACCAGCATCTTCCAATTCTGGAATAGTGTCATCGGAGTCACTGTCTGAGGAGGCAGTCTCCTCCTTGCGCTTCTCAGTCATGGAGGCGGTGGCCTTGTCCAGCTCGGTCAGTTCTGGCATGTTGGTGTTTGTGCTAGATGTTATCTTGCGTTATGGAAGAATTCCTGTTGATGGAAGATAGAAAAACATTGTTTAGATAAATTATCCATATTATTTTTGATACACCTTGGGTCAGATTAGCAGTTGCTCCATGTAAAATAATCATATTCAGCTGCAGCCGGCTATACTGGAAACTGACCCCAATATAGTGTTGGAAAAAGGTCAGGTAGAGGATGGTTTTTGTGTTACATATTTAAGTTTCTATTTTTTAAATCTTACTGTAACTTTTATGATTTATTGTTAGTATTTTAGTTGACCAATTTATACAACCTACTATGAAAGACACATTCAAACAGCAGTGGATCTCTTAGAGGAAGAATAATAGTATGAATCAAGATAGATAGATAGACATATCAGACATATTCAACTTTGGTTCTCAGAAAAGGGCTAGGGAGTCCATATCCACATAGCTCCATGTAAAATACTGGTATTCAGCTGCATTAAGTTAGACTGGAAGCTGACTCCAACATAATAGGGATGCATGATAGGTTCTCAGAAATCATATAGGCCTTTTATTTTGGACATATTTATTATATTGCTTCCAGTTCACATAAGGCCACTGGATTTATGGCAACTCTAGGGTAACCAAAATACTGTATTCTACTAATTACACATAATTTAAAGGAAAGAGTAATCTGATACTCAGTGTATCAGATTACTCACTGATATACTAAACACAAAGTAAAATTTTCACTTTTTTATACTTTTAATGGCAAACTTCAAATAGATGAGACTAAGGAGGTTTCAAGTTACACATTCCACTCCATGGAGCATAACAATACGACTGTGAAATAAAAGACATGCTACATTTTAGAGACTTTCTGGAGTATAAATATATTGGATGCTTAGATTTCAGTATATTTGCATAAAAATAAAACCTAGATTCCAAAGAATGTCATACAGGGCACAACAATAGTTCTTTATGTAGCTAGATCATACAATGTCGTAGTTAGGTTTCCAGTGCGCAAACGCATAACTAAAACCTAACTTTATGTACATCTGTGGAATACTGCACTTCCATTCATCAATATTGATAGTAAATTGACCTTAATGGAGCACAGCAGCCATCGAACTACTCACGAAGTTATAATTGCGAAGTTTCAGATAATCGCCGGAAAAAATAACCAAGCAAATGGACTAAAATGGCATGAATACATGACCGTGAGCTGCATTAGTAAAATTACTTTGCAAGGAGCTCCGATTTACAGCGTTCACACTTTCATTGTATTGTATTGTGAAACACAAGTCATTTAAACACATAATATCACTAGAAACGATGAATATTTCAACACTTGTGCGAAAATAATATGAGCGCGGGTATCGCTAATACACCGAACAAAAATATTGAAATAACAACGCAAATTTGTCGCGATTACACCTCTCGACACTATAACATTTTAAAGTTACACTTAAGCACTAAGATTTCTGTAAAAACAATGGATTAATTACCTTTATTTAGGAATAATCGGTACCGAGGAATCAACGGAGATTCGCTACAATTTGACAAGAGCGAAAAGGCAATTTTGTCAACAGATAAAATATAGTAAAAATAATATTGAAATTCCCGTCAATTTCTGTGTGTATCCGATCAGAATGTTGGGCTACAAAAGAGATGAACGAACGCAGCTGAGACTGACTGAGATCAGAATGTGGTGTTACGCGTATGGATAAAATTAGAAATGTGTCAAATGTGACCTCTGAGTTTGTTTCGGCGTTTCTTCTCAGACTACTCAGATAGGAAACGCCGACTTCATCCAGTTTTAAAGTATGATTGACGTGTAAAAGTGTTTGTATGTATGTATGTACAAACCTACTTACAAAATAAAAATATTTATAATGAGTATTTTCCTATCTTACCAAAGCGCAAGCTAATGACATGTGTATCCTGCATTCCTATCTAACCTTTGGCGCTTAAGACTTTATCTTTACCGAGAATCAGAAGTCCAAACTCAAGGTTTGCCAAAGAGCGATGGAGCGTAGCATTTTAAATTTTAAACTCAGCAACTAAATTCGCTACATCAATACGCTCCGAGACAGATATTGCCGATGTCGGCATTATGTCGGCGAGACATATCTCTAATGTATTCTGTGACTGGGTCGGTCACATCCATAGGATACATCACGGGCGTCGTCACAGAGACAGGCATAAAAAACGCTGACGTGACGATTTGGTCTCGTTTCTACCTGATTGACCGCAGAAAGCACAACAAATAGAACTGAAAAAGTACGGGGAAGACCTTTGCCCAGAAGTGGGGCAAACGTGACAGATTAATATTAAAAAAAAAATGAGAAGAAGTTTGACGGAGGCACGATGACTAAAAAGTTGTGTGAAAATTGGTTATCAATTAAGGTAAGGTAAGGGCTTCCGTATTATTATTATACTCTTTGGGTAAGGGTATGTGATGCGGAGGAATGAAGAAAATGTCGTGAGGAAAGTTTTGAGTGTGAATGTGGAGCAGTGGATGGCTATGTGAGTAGGAGGAGACCAAAATAACGATGGATGGACTGTGTGAAAGATAATATAGCTAAAAAAGGAGTGACTACAAAGATGACGATTAATAGAGAAGTATGGAAGAGAAAGACACGTTGTGCCGCCAAATAAACAGGGAAAATAATAGGGGCAGGAGAATGATACTGATTCTGTGTGTATCCGAACGTTTTCATTATTTAATCATTTTTTACTTTTGGCAACATCTGATGATATGTCAACCACAAGCAACCATCTATAGTGATGCCGCAATAAAATTGAATCGATATCGATAAATTACTATCGCACTACACAACAGAGCAAAGATAAAGATTTATATTCTTTACAATGAATGGCTATCAGTTGACAACTTTTCGATTACGCCTAGCTTCGAAATCCGTGTAATAAATAATAATTAACTTAACACAATGGATATTGTTGAACTGCGCCTGCCAAAATGAAAAGATTGCCTATTAGTCATGTGTTATATTGCTAATCAGCAGAAGTTGAAATTGTTAACTGAGTAAGTTTATCAATTTTCAATAAAATTTATCGATATAGATGGGTTGTATTCAAACACTCCTTATCTTCATAAATGTCAATTTTGTCAAATCACTCGCGTTCATTTCGTTCCGCTCGAAGGCGGTGCTATTCATTCTCTGCAGGTTTTGTTCGTTTCCATCAGTTTTCATCAAAAATACTGTCGCTGTAAACACGTCACGAAGTGTCGATTACAAATAAATATTCATTGAGAGTGATTGTGTCGAAAACATGTCGTTAATCGTGCAGTGATTCGGTGTTTTTTTTTATTAACTCACCATTATCAAGTCCAAAGTGCGTGTTGTTTTAAAATTAATATTTTGTGTTTGTGATCACAATTGATACGTGCCAAAGCCCAAAAATGTCTTTGGAAGATAAATTCAACGCTGCGGTAAATGTGATCCGGAGTTTGCCGAAGAGCGGTGAGTTTATATTTTTTTTATTTGTTTTTTCATAGCATTGTTATTTTATCGATTGCTCCGTTACGTCTGCTGTAAGATATTACATAAATTTAGCACGGTTAATCTCTTTCTAATGATACCAGGAACGAGATGTGTTGCAATTGGCTACTAAGATGCGTGTCGTTCATTGTATGGTAATGTAAACATGGTAGGCAAGTTGTTAGTTGCTATGAACATCGTTGACTTGTGGACTATTTTCAATAATTTTATTATCGTTTTGATAACCTACCCTATGTTCTGGTAGATAATTACTGTTTGTCATTCTTTCCACTGGAGCAGCTCCAATGGAGCGTAGCAGACAGGTAACATGATAATTAGGGGCTCAAGGGATAACTAAGGAGGGAATTGAATTGGAATCCCTGAAAAAAAGTGATTATAGTCACAACAAGCAATTAAAATCATGGATAGTAGAACAAGTGTCTTTTTCCTGTTATTATTCTAACAGCTGTTGCTTTTCTTGTTAGCTTTCTTCTTCAATATCCTTCTTCAGACTTGTCCCAATCCTTTAAGCTTACCTCATATCAACAAAACAAATTCTTATCAGTCTCTGATAAGAAATTCTAATCTACGTATGAATAAAATTGAAGTGTCTTTTTGTAATGTCAAAATAACAGCTTTTTCCTAAATGCATATTTAAGTGTATACCGTAATTAGAACAAAAAAACAATTTTAAAATTTTTGTCTGTCTGTTACCAACCCGCACTGGGCCCGTGTGGTGTATTACGGCCCACTCCCTCTCACGGAGAGGAGGAACATTAATTCATATTAACATTGATTCATGTGTTCTTTGTAATAGTAAGCACTTGCACTGTACTTTAATTTCACTCGCACTGCACTAAACTTAACTCAAAAAGGTTTTACCCTTTTTAGTCTTCGCACTAGATCAGTGTTGTACGTTAGTTAAATACTTATCAACACAAAGTGAGCAAGCATGCAATTCTGCCTTTTTTGTATGTAAAGAAGCTTCTACCCTCTAGTGTGGCAATTACAGTCTAGCATTCAATTAGTGCCATACCTAAACATTTATTGCTGTAATATGTCAGCAGATTTGAACACAGTATCATTTTGTAATATTTAAAATAAACAAATGCATTGAAGTAACCTCTTGAAAGTAAAACCTACTCAAACGCAACCTCTGCAAATACATTAACTTTGTTTTCATAGTCTATGGTTTGTCTTTGTTTATGCATACATTATAAAACCAAAGAGTTCTGACCACTTGACCAGTTACTAGTATATTAAATACAAGCTGTTGTTTTGTATCCTCCTCAAATTTCAGGAGGCTGTTATGAAATACATAAATAATCAAATAAAATTACGATCCCTGGTAAATAATGAATACATACTTGTTTTTTTAGTTATTTAAGTTTGACAGTATTTCAGAATACATCACTTTCAAAGAACAGTATCGCGTTATGTTATCATATAAGCGGCCGCGTTTTGTGTGTGTGTAAAAGGGCAGTTACAGTGCGGTCTCACACAGGCCGCGTTTTAAAATGCGTGTCCCACACATGCAGGTTTCCAAAAATTATAAAAAAGAACCCTACTTATTTTATTATTGATTCGTGTCGAGAATCAGTAGCATAGTTACCTCCTTGAATTTGACGAGGATGCAAAACGACACTGTATAGTATAGTACAAACATACATGAACTCACGTCTTCTTCCTATAGAGGTATGAGGAACAGGGTGTAAAGTTCACTCATCCTCCATAGAAAAAGGAGGATCCTCCGACCAGACGGGGGTCTGACGGGCAACTGCCCGATGAATCATGTCGGGCTGTTGTATATATGCTAATTGCGTGGTAAACTCTGCTTGCGCGATGTAGGATTTTGCGTGACGTCAGTATGACGCCTAGTTCGCATCTGGCGTTGTAGATACCGCTACATTCCCATGGGAATAGGCAGAAACTATAGAGCTACACCTGCTACTATCCGTACCGTATCCGTTGCTTCGTTTACCTTCATACATCTGGTCATACACGCCCGCTGGTTGAGAGTACTATGCACTTGACCTTTCTGAATAAGGTCATTATAATTTATGTCCTTCTAGGGCACCCCTCCGGTTTAATTTAGGCATTCAGTCTAGGCTCTCCAGCACTCTAATTGCGTAACAAACTTTCAATCAAAATCCGAGGGTTTTCAAGGGAATTGCTAATAAATTTCTTCATAGGTTCGAAAAATTCGTTTGCTCAACAACGTAAATAACGCAATGATCCATTCATTCCGTTATTTACTGAACTCTCAAAATGAAAGGCGTTGTCACCGTTACACAATCATCCCGCTGGCTAGCATCCGATTCATGGCCAGGCACAGGCCTCTCCTTTCTCCTTCCAATTTCCAAACCCAAACAAACCTAGGTCGTCACACCTCCTTTACCGCGGTCAACCTGCCGGCGATGCCCTCCCCACAGACGATAAAATATCAACAAAAAACATTATTTTTCCCCATCAATAAAAAAATCAACAAACGTATTTAAAGCTCCTTCCTATGGATCTACAAGATTACCTATTACTATCGATCGTTAAAACCTTGGACACAAATGTCTGTTTCACAATACTTGATAATCGTAAGCCATGCGGCCAGGTGTATTGACGGTGACGATTCGTTCGGACTTATTCATTGGGTGCATTTATAGTACCAGACGGCCAGGTAGATAGACGGCCAACATAAGATCCCGAGGAAGACCAGGATGACACTCGCACTTGTGGATGACCGGGATAACCGCGCACCACAGGCCAGCTGAAACGCACGAGACGTGAGACGCACCGTGTTGCACTCCCCAAAACAGATCTTGGGGAGTGCAACACGGTGCGTCTCTTTACGAATTTGAAAGGAAAAAGTTACGAGTCATAACTAAATGGTGGAGGCATTAATACCCATTTTTTGCTGTCGGGGTGGAAATCTTCATGGATATCCTCCGCCCTGGGGTGGGCAGAGGGGTCTTTTACTTTTACTGACTAAAACCACTCCGATGTTCCCTCGTACACCTGCGTCGGGGGCTGCGGGTGGGAATGCGACTTCCGCTGCAGGCATTTATACCCGGCCCCAACCGTTGTGACTTCTCTGGTCTACAATTACAAATTAGCGACCAACCAAAAACAAAAAACATCTAGGAAAGTCGTTAAAAAACACAAAAACAGTGTCTAATTCTACATGCCATCACTCACCTAACACCATAGTATTTCTTCATGAAACAAGGCATTATAATTATCCAGCGGCACTGTAAAAGCAAGTTAATAATTACCTCCACGGCGTCCATTATACAAGAAAGGAAAGTGTTCACGTAATAACTTTTCCCTATATTCATGACCATACAAAATGTATGGGTTTAACGAGTATGGAAAACGTTAGAGCGTTTTGTTTTGTCGAAAGATACGTTAGTGTTTTTCGCGCAGAGAGAAAGTATCCTGGCGAGGGTTGGGCTATTTCTGTAGCTTTAGGTGTCGTAAAAGAAGATTAAGGGATTGTTTCAAGGGTATGGGAAACTGCCAGGGCCGCGGGTTGTTCGAAAGAGATACCGTGGTCCCTGGCATGGGCAACTGAAGGAACACGGGTGGGTTTTAGTCAGTAAAAGTCTGACACGACCTCCTGCTCCGCCCAGAGCGGGAGAAGTCATATGATGATTTCCCACCCACAAAAAAAAAAAAAAAAAAAAGGGTATGGGAAAGCCCGCCACGCAATTCCCAACCACTGCAACTACTGCTAATTCAGAATTTACAAAAAGCGTCGAGACAATGAAACTATGCGATGCGAGTAGATGGAAATGTAAATGTTGGAAACCACAACGAAACTAATCAGAATAGAAAATAAGAGAATTTCCTACTGAAAGGAACAGCAGTTTCCTCTTGTTTGCTAATATTATTTGTGTTTAAAAATAATTATTTGGTCGGGGATTACTCACAGTCACAACGATACAATCAACAATAATCCCTAAGAGAGTTTTTGGGAGGTCAATTTTCAGTAGTGGTTTATGCGTCGCAGTCTTACTATGTCTTTTGCTTTTAGCGATTCCGAAGTTTAACGCATTTTTCGCTGAAATCAAATCTTCGTCAAAAGATTTTGTCTTACTAAATGTTTTTGGCGATTCTGAAGTTTCAGCGCATTTTTCGCCAAAGGACTGAAAAGAATTACTGAGTAATTCAGTCATCAGTTCGCTCCCTGTCTTCATAGTCCGCTCGCGATCTTCAAATCAATCTAAAGCAATGCAAAGATGTCAATCAGATGAGCAGAACATGCGACATGACAGATTACGCATCCAAATATGAAAAATCACAAGAACACTTGAGTTAAAGACTGTAATTGTGATACCATGATAAAAGATTACACTAAGCGGCTAACGATGGAGATAGTGACATTTCTGAGGCAGATAACTCATTGATATCAAATAATGCTGGACTCTTGTTATGTAGATCGTGTGCGTGCTACTTATTGTGGTTTGAAGGTAGTTTTTGTAGGTCGCTCACCAGCACCCTAGTTGCGTAAGACACTATGAATGACAGTTTGAATAATTTCGAAGCACATTGTTAATGCACTGCTTCATATGTTCGAAAAATTGGTCTACTCCACAACGTAAATAACGCAATGAATGTTGTTGAACAGTCAAAATGAAACCCATTGCTACTATTACTATGTTACGCAACGTATTAGTTATTTTAGGGATTCTTTGTTAAAACAGTCATAACAAGTTTGAGTTTGAATGTAGATGGTTATAAAAGGAGAGCAACACCAAAGAAACGAATAGACGACTGTGTGAAAGATTCGGTTGAGAAAAGGGAGAATATTGAGAAGACTGCGGACAAAGATATAAGAAAAAAATACATTCATTTAGCACAAACTAAAAGACACAATACACCAGATACATACATCAGATAGAAACAAATAAAGATCAAATAGAAAGTGTAAAGTCCGATGTCAGAAATTAGCAGGAAAGTATGCCTCACGGCTGCACTAAAAAGGCTAGTTCAGCAAAAATGCCAAACAACTAGTGCCTGACGCTGGTTTTCAACCGGACCTGATGGGTGAGAAGAAGATGAATCCCAAATAAATTTGGGCAAGGGCATGAAGATAATGAAGTCATAACAAGTCTGCTAAGTTCAACAACATTCATTGCTTTGTTTACGATGTTGAGCAGACACATTTTACGAACATATGAAGCAATGGATTAGCAATATCCTTCAAAATGATTCAGATTGAGATTGATAGTGTGTTACGCAATTAGGGTGCTGGTCACACACGCACGCCGGTTACGAGTACCACGCACCTGATCTTTCTGAAGAACGTCACCAATAAGGTCACTTCACTATACGTCCTCCTAGGACGTCCCCTCCCGGCGTTTCCATTCACATGTGCCTTTTAAATACCTTTCGTTAGTTGCCTTTCATTCATCCTCTCAATCAACTCAGCCTATCGCAGTCCACTGCTGGACATAGGCCTCTCCCAGGCTACGCCACAACACCATATCCTCCGCTTTCCGCATCCAGTCCGTCCCAGCAACCTTCTTTAGGTCGTCCGTCCATCTAGCTGTGGGGCGTCCCACACTACGCCTGCCGATACGCGGCAAGACCAAATCATCCTCTCAACATGACCAAATCATCTAAGCATACTCTTTTCAATTCTTTCAAATTCTAGCTAGTAGGATCATTTTCTCTGACATCCGTAGCAGTGTGAACTGGAGCTAAGTATCTAGAGCTTGAACAGTACTGAACAGCTCATCCACGTTTGCACATCATTCCCATTGTTAGAGGCATGCGATAATACCACATTGGAGTTATGCAAAGCATTGTCGAGGAAGCGTTGTTAAAGAATAAATTTGCTGGTATGAAATGCTAAGATTTTGACATTGAGCGGGTAATGTTTTGTAATCAACTTTGCCTGTGGAATCCTGTGTATTCTGTTTTGATTGAATAGAATCTCAATGTTCTTCTGCAGGGTCATTACGTAATACAATATCAGTAGTAATGGGTTTCATTTTGACAGTTCAACAACATTCATTGCGTTGCGTTGTTGAACAGACACATTTTTCGAACATATGGAGCAATGGTTTAGCAATGTCCTTTAAAATGATTCAGATTGAGATTGATAATGTGTTACGCAATTAGGGTGCTGATCCAATGTGACTGTTTTACCTGAAAGGGTTTGGCAGAAGTGCACCTACATAGTACACCCACATTAATTCACCAGTCGTGTTTAAGTCCCATGTAATAGGGGGCGAGCCTATTGCCATCAACCGGGCACGAATCCAGACTCCGGGCTGGTTCTGAGAAATTCCAGTTGGAAAGACCAACTGCCAACTGCCTAATTCCGTCAAAATTGGTTCGGAATTCCTGGAACTCCTTCTAATTTGACTGATTAATGAGTTCTTCTTTTGGTAAGGCACTTGTCCCACCCGTGCTGGCGATTAACGATTAGCTCTACATTAGCATCTAAAAACGAGTTGAGGAGCAGGGAGTACATTACGGCGACGAGCGATTTCTCGTTGGTATGCGCATATACCTAGCGTGAGTCTCTCAGCGAGTGCTCTGCCCCCCAAGCGAGTACTTGTCGCTGCGACAAGTATAATCTTTTGTAAGCTTGAGCGAGAAAATAGTTGCTAGCTGGTCGCTTCCTTGTCGGCGCGACGGTGGGACAGTTGCCTTAATCATTTTAGACAACTCATTGACATTGTTTTTATTCGTATCTAAATCAAAGCATTATACTTTAATCAAGTATTTCGTGCGTTATCTCATAAAAAACATCAAGAGCCGGTCTGCTATTTAGAATGATGTAATTTATTGCAACGGATCTTCGTTTTTTTGTGCATTTTACAATGTTGCGTGTTTGCATAATAATATACGGCTACTTGGTTTGTTTCGACGTAGGACGAGCAACTGTGTTTTTGTTTCACACCACTCTATCTGGAACATTAAATTTAGTGTTGCACTTCCAAATTACATGCTAACTTAGGTCGTAGTTTTTTTGTGTTACGAAAATAGAATTTTAGAATGTAAAATTGTACATACGAAGTGTG